>JASSKH010000022.1:581964-1181964 GCA_031763025.1 Macrocystis pyrifera
CACCACCACCACCAACCCCTCCGCCTTCCCGCAACACCATCACCCATCACCTCCAACCCTTACCACCATCATCATTACCATCACTATCATCACAACCATCACCCCCCCCCCCCCCCCCCCCCCCGCGTTCATTATGACCATCAACCATACCACCACCACCACCACCACCACATCCCCCCCCCCTCCCCCCCCCCCCCCCCCCCCCCCCCCCCCCCCCGCCGGACCCAACCCCCTCCCATCCCCTTCGCCGGACACCACCCAACGCACCGGACGACCGAAGCTGCTCTCCCCCGTGGACTCCATCATTCCCCGGAAGGACGAGATGCTGCTGCTCCGGAACGTTCGATGCCGCTGCGCCCACCTCCCCCCCCCCCCCCGCCATACTTGCTCGAGGAGGAGGTAAAGTGCCCGCTGTCATCGAGGTCGTTGAACGACTTGCTCCCGATCTTGCTGCGCAGGCTGCTCCGAGTTTGGATGCTGCTGCGGCTTCGCGTCCGCATGCTGCTCCTGCTGGGCAAGCTGCGCAAGCTGTTTTTTGCGAGGTGAGGGTGGGGCGCGGGAAGGGGGGAAGGGCGGGAGGAGGAGGGGCGGGGGGGGGTACTCGTTTGTTGCTTGCCCTAAGTCATCTGACCATTGGCCACACGCATCCCTTTCGAGACGGAGCACCGTTGGGCGCTATACATACGTGGTGGCTCATGGGGTCGCAAACTACATCATAAGGCTGGGAATGGTCTATCTGATGTGTCCCATCCCACCAACCATTTCCGAACAAGAGCATTCGTTTTCGTTGAGAGTCTGCAGTGCCCTCCTTTTGTTCAGGAGTATAATCGGCTCCGAATATCAACCACCGTATCGTGCGAATTTATATCATACGGGGGGTGGTATACCTCGCCAAAGAGCCGGCAGCATCCAAGTCTTCAGTGCTCCAAGGGCGCCCGCCACGTCGTCGAAGGCTGCAAGCGTGGTGAGGGCGTGCAGACAAGGGGACGGGGGGGGGGGGGTTGTCGACGATGAGCGAGATGTTTGCGCCAGCTGGGGGGAGGGTACCGCATGGAATTGGAGGAGCTGCATAGTTCTTGCGTATGCCACGACGTGCATCGGAAAAAAGAGCGCACGAGCACAACCCCTCGACGATAGCACTTGCGACACCAAACACCAACGACACAACCGATGCCAACACCCCCCCCCCCCCCCCCCCGAAAAAAAAAAAAAAAAACTACCTCCAGCCCACTTCCCTTCCACCCTGCGCTAAAAGCACGATATAAACCCTTTTAGAGCCGCAGTCCCGTTTCGGGGACAAAGCAGTCAAATTCCAAGTAGTTTGTCCCCGACACGAGACCGCTGCACTATCGAAAAGGGGTTTAAATTGCGGACCAACACCCAGATGGGTAGGGTAGGGTGACCTCGTGTACTGAGTCGAGCCGGGGAGACTATTGAGAGGTTTTAGCGGGTTTGAACTCCTACACCTACCCGAGTCGGGAGAGATAAAATCTAGACTCCCTCAGGTGCCCATCTCCTCGGAGTAAGCCACAGCTTGATGACGGCACGGTAAGACAGAGACGGCCCCGACGATGTAAGGTGGAAGAAACGAACCGGGTTCGAACCGGTACACGAAAACTAACTACTATAGAGAAACAAGTGAGGACAGGGGTTTCCTCTCGCTCTCCAGGGCGCTAAAAAAAAAAAAAAAAAAAAAAAGGGGGGGGGGGGGGGGGCCGCTCTCCCATCACAATGACCCCTCGGGGGCTTCAAAGGGGAAGAAATGCCCGAAAAAAAAAGGCTGATTTACAATGGGAACGCGGAGTTCAAATTTTCTTTCAAAAAGATCGGTTTGAAGAAACAGCCCAAGACATTCTCGTACCGCCCGCCTCTGGGGGGAAAAATAGGGGGAAATATATACCAGGTATATATATATATATATACAAGGTTCCCTCCGGGAGGTGCCGTATTATAGGGGAGTGGCGCAAGAGCGAAATAGTATTCGTATCCAACCCTGCACACTTGTTTGTGTAGAAGTAGTACCTGCATCCACCCATCATTTTAACGTGAAGAACACACAAACATATTTATTTTGAGGACAGACTAATACAATAATGTTCACGGAATTAGTAGTGCGGAATCAATAACACAAAATAGGGTAGCGGGAAGTGGATACATTGATCCAGCTGACTTGCGGCGATTAATTCGTGAGTACAAAAAAGTTAATCGTTCAGAAAAGCGAGGTGCATGAACGTACCGGTACGAAAAAAGTCACAAGTGGAAAAAAACACAACTCTCACAACTTGTATTATATAATACTAAACGTTCAGAAAAGCAAGGTGGACGAATGCCGGTAGCTAAACTGAACTGATGTGGGGAATTGGAAATTGCGAAACGGCTGGCAGAGCAGAGTATGTATGAGGGATACACTACTGATTTAAGGAAGGATGTTCGGTTTATATAGGAACGGCATCTGCGCTATATTGTCGGAAGGCAAGCATAACAATAAAAATAAAGAATAATAAGGAATGTACTGCTGTTAAGTTGTAGTACTCTGCTGGCGTCACCGGTGGCTTGGTAGGTGTCCCGCGTGCCTATCAAGATCAATTTCGTGGGTTCAAATCTCACCGAGTGCATGCTCGTAGGGGCTTTTTCTTGCATAAAAAAATGATAAGCGGAAAGCGCGAGAGCGTCAGTTATAGCTACATTCGATGAAAATCGACGAGCAGTGGGAGTGCTGAACCCTATGCGTGATAAAAATGAAGGCACGTACCGGGGGGAAGAAGGGACGACACCTGTGACCACGGCTTGTCCAGAAGATCGTCGAGGGTAAAAACTTCCTACGAGTGGGCTGGAAAGTAAAAGTGATGAAAAAAAAAAAAAAAAGAAAAAAGTACTGAAACAAAAAAGCGTGGATGGTGCGAGTCGAACCTCGGAAACGAAAGTCTTATCGAGCGCAGTATGCTCGTACAACTCGCACGTCGTGTTTTTTCCGCAATCTGAAACACCTTGCACGATCTCCTACAACCAGTTAGTCCTGCTGTAGAGTAGGTTGTACAGGTACGACTTCGTATAGAGCAGTACTGATGTAAAATGCCACGTGAGGAACGTACGTGTAAGTATCCCCTTTCAGCTGGCTCTAGGGTCTATCGGTCAGCAGTGTGTAGGACACACAGCAATCAGAACTACTACTGCTGTAAAGCATGTTTTGTACGAACGCTGCTGTACTAATTGTCGTACAGCAGCGTTTTACAGTAGTCCGAACGATTTGTTTTTGTTGTACTCGAGTCGACGAATATATCGATCCGGGGATAATCGGTACGGAGCAAAAAATGCCGGTCACACATTGCGGAAGGTACGTGCATAGGGGGCCAATGTGCCGATGACAACAACAACGAACACTGGTACTACTGAGGGTACAGCGCGGATCTTCCACATGCGCGTAGTACCCTGCCTGCTGCTGCTGTTGGCGCACTGTGCCGAGCACAGCCGGAGCAGTGGCAATGTTGGATCACACACAGCAATAAGCAAAAGAAGCAGGGAGAGAGGTAGGTGATGATGCTGGACCAGGTAGGTGGTGTGGTCGCGGCGTAGTCACAAGTGATCGATCGAAATCTCCGATAAACCAACTTTGATAGCCGCAGTATGATCATCCGTACGCGCAAGGTGTGCCCACTGCTGCTGCTGGGCAGCAGGGTTGTGGTGCTGTGGGAAGCTGGCGGTAAGCACGCTCTGTGCACTGCTGTGGGCATTGTTCTCTAGGCGGTGGTCCGTGCTGTCCGCGCAACAACCAAAAAAAATGTACAGGGATACTATACTTCATCCTGGGTACATACCGATAAAAAAATATATGGCAGACTATGGAATGCGGACGGCAGGCTCCGACAAACACAACCAACCACCGCAACACTGCGCATATGTGTGTGTCGAACACGCACGGCGTGTGGGCGGCAGCGTTGGAACGATGGGATCTGTGCATGTTGTCTGTTGTGTACCTGGTATATGCCTGAGCTGTGTGCACACAGGTCATGAGAGCCTGGGGGAGAAAACAGACAGCATGTACCGATACGTACGTACAAAATAAGGCCTCTCGTACCGAAACCAGGGAAATCGTCTTATCCACTCCCGCCGGGAAAAAAAACTTTGGGCGCCCGCCACGCGCTTCAGAGTGCACGGATCGCGCCGAGACCTACACCAATGTGTCCGGCAGGGCTTCCCGTGTCCGTGTACTTACTGTTTTGCCTAAAAGTGCTCGTGGGAAGAGAAAAGTTGGCAAAAGTACGAAAATTTGACAAAATATACGTATATACGTATACATACATATATATTTTCTTTGTTCTTTTCCTTTTTTGCAAACGGCTGGAGGCGGCGCAATTAATTTTTGTCTGGTTGCAACTTGTCAACACGCTGATGAAAACCAGCTCGTGCGACGGTAGAACCTTCGATCTCGACATAGACTCCGTCCACGGCCAACCCTTGGTGTCGGGCAAGCCCAACGAGGGTAGATGACGGCCTCGAAGATATCCGGTGGATCCATGGTCTAGGGGGCGAGAGCTTGCCGGTGGCGTCCTACGCTCTTATCCCAAACCTGGAAAAAAGTCTATTTTTTGCCTTTCGAGATACATCTGTTTTCTGCACACCAGCAACCAGTTGTTTCTTTATCATACGCCTGGCCAGCGCCCGCCACATGTCACCGGCCATTGTGTGAAGACGGTGACCCTAGGGTGGGTCGGAGCCCCAAACGAGCGCGCTCCGTTCAGAGTTCATGACGCAGTCGTCGGTTTTTGTCGATCGATGTCTGTGTTGGACCCGGAATCTCGTCGCTTCCAACCAAACGTCCGTCCGAGTTTTTCTGAAAGCTTTTTTTTTCGCGCTTTTTCCAAAACTTCAGAACTTTCCGTTTTCAAGAATCGTGCTCTCATATAGCAAAAGCTTGTTTCCGAAAAAAAAAAATGTGGCGGGTATCTTTGAAGTTCAAACTTTCAATGGAAGCATTTGTTTTCCATTGGCACCACTGGCACAGATCTTACAGCATCTGTTCAGGCCACACGAGGGTGAGAAGCAAGAAAGCAAGCAAGCAAAAGCAAGCAGCCCGGGCTATGACACCAGAGCAGCAGGATGTTTGTCCGAGGTGCAACATGATCACGAATGCTGAGCAAACTCCCACGGCATGCAGAAGTTGCGCCTTTCTTTTTGTTAATACATCAAATCTCGCCGCACAAGGAGCGGCGATATCTCTCACAGTCGACAGCATGACTTATTCGAACAGCAGGGTTGTGTCGCGCAAGCAACTCGACCCACACTTCCATGGGCTACAGCATGAAAAATGTTACACAACCGGCATATATATATGTATGTATACAATAGTATATATGTATACAATAGTGTGTATGTATACAATAGTGTATATGTATACAATAGTGTATTATGTATACAATAGTGTATATGTATACAATAGTGTATATGTATACAACAGTGTATATGTATACAGTAGCAGCGCCCTTACCGTATGCCTGAAAAAAAACAACAAAACGGTCCTTGATCCTCCGAGTCAACCAAAGGCGTCCCTTAAAAACGCGCCACAAAAACAGCGTTCCACGGCTCTTCACGAGCCGGATAAGAACTCGCGGGTTGGGTCGGATGGGGTCTCACCCAACCCCACCCACCCAACCCGACCCGACCCAACTCGACCCGACCCAACCCGACCCGACCCGACCGAACCCGACCCGACCCGACCCGACCCATCGGGGCTTTAAAGAGTTCCTTATCCGACCCGAGGGTCGAGTCATGACCCGAAACACACGAGGGGTTCCTATGGCAGCATACATCGAGCTCACATGGGTGTCGAAAAAGCCGAGCTGCCAGTCGACGCGGCCGAGTACCTAGATTCAGAGCCGGACATAGAAAACCCGAATGATGACCCCACCAGAAGGCCCGACTGAAGCGGGACGAGGGACGGCAGCGAAGGCCGGGGGACGGGCTGGGGATTTCGAGGCGGCATCCCCCTGGAACTGCCGGACCGTGGCCCGACCTGCAAGCGGCAAGGAAACGGTATCGCCGGGGCGGGGGGGGGGGGGGGGGGGGGGCACCCGAAAAAGGAAAAAAAAGAAGAAACGGTGTATGAAGGCAAAAAAAACAAGAAAACAGATGACGAATACCGCGGAAACAGACACAAAACAAAGAACAAACATGCGCTCGGGGCGCAGATTCAAAGGGGATAAGGTTGCTGTTTTGCAGGTATTAACAGTCCTATACTGCGTCTATTAATAGCCGGCGAACCAACAGAAGTACGACAAGAACAAGACAAGAAAAAAAAAAAAAAAACAGAAAAAGAAGCCAGAGTAACAAACACACGAAAAAAAGAACGGCAACGAGCTCGCGGAAATGCCATCGACTTGGCAGGGAACAAAAATGGCAACACAAAAAGAACGTGGACCCGAAGCAACAGTGAACGTTTCCCTGGACACTCTCAACTAGGAAGACGGAAGGCCATCACCATTGTCGGCAGATTCCTGTTCCTTCACTTGTGACCCCTTTAGACCACAGCTGCGCCCGCATTTGTGTAGGACAAACTACTTGGAATTAAAGTGGGATCAGTTATGCGACAGTAAAAGTTGCTGTAGCTTCTGTACGCTTCTTTCACCCCCCCCCCCCCCCCCCCCCCCCCCCCCCCCCCCCCCCCCCCCCCCCCCCCCCCTGGGGCCTGCTTGTCGGGGAAAACCCGACGTGCTCCACCCGGCATAGTAGGAATGGGAGGGTCTATGGTCATAAGACTACGGCCATGCTTGATAACGGGTACACCCCCCCCCCCTCCACCTCGGGGTCCCCGGCGTCAGCGTCAACAAAATATTAATCATCATCGTCTTTGCGCACCGTCACGTTCGGGGCAGAAACAGACCGCCCCAGAGACGCCACGCTTCCCCCGGCTCGCAACACCGAACACGCAAGTGCACGGTGGCGAAACCCCCAGGCCCATTAAGCTTCGGGGCGTATAGGTCCACCGGCTGTTCCACCGACGGTCTGCGGGAATTTTCGAAGAAAATTATTTCGAAGGCGAAGGCGAGGGCGAGGGCGAGGGCAAGGGCAAGGGTAAGCGAAGGGAGGGAGGGGTTTCACAGTTACGTGAGGCCCATCGCTCTTGTCTTCCTAATATTTGTCTTCCTTTGTCCTTTTAGCCCACAGCATTTGCCGTGAATAAGAGCTCGGCCAGGGTCTGTACCGGCCTCAGCTAAAGGGTTACTGTGAAAAAGTGCTGCGACAATTCCCGCAACTAGTAATAGCATTCGGCTCCACCAAGGTGCGCTGAGCTTGCTGCACCAACCACCTGCAAAATACTCAACCGCCTCCAACATGCGCTAGGATACACTTCTGTAACAACTCCCCGGACCTCTCGCCCGCCAACAAACGTTTACTATTTAGCTGAAACAACTCCCCGCAACCCGCACAACAACTCCCCACAAGGTTCCACCATGCTTCAAGGCTTCAAGGTGCGCTGGAGTATTACTGTAACAACTACCCGCGGCCCACCACAAAAAATATACTATCGTTGTAGCAACTCCCCGCAACTCACCCGCCACCAAAAGGGCTGCCACCGCTATAAGTAAAGAATCCTTGCAATTCTCATACGCCTCCAACATGGGCTGGGATACTACTGCGACAACTCCCCGCAAATTTACAGCGAAAATGCTAGAATTATTACGCTACTACTCTAAAAACACCCGCAACTCGCAACCACCACCACAAGAGTTATTACCGGTACTCCTTCTGCAACAACTCCCCGCAACTTCGAAAGTCGCCAGCAAAACGGTCACAACTAATACGCTACCACTCTTAACAACTCCCGCAACTCGCACCGGCCACCACCGTAAGGGTTTGCGGTACGACTGCCGCGACAACTCCCCGCAACCATCACCTGTTACGCCTCCAACATGGGCTGGGATACTACTGCGACAATTCCCCGCAAATTTACAGCGAAAAAGAGAGAATTATTACGCTGCTACTCTGAAAACACCCGCAACTCGCAACCACCACCGTAAGAGTTATTACCGGTACTCCTTCTGCTGTAGTACGCTACTCAACAACTCCCCGCAACTCGCATACGCCACCAAAACGGCCACCGCTAGCAGCCGCCCGCAGTTCTCACCCGGCTCCAAGGTGCGCCCTTAACAATTCCCCGCAACTCGCATCCGCCACCAAAACGGCCACCGCTAGCAACCGCAAGCAATTCTCACCCGGCTCCAAGGTGCGCGTAGAGGCTAGCATCCAGCGTAAACGTGGCAATAGCAGGGGCCATGATGACCCCCTGATTTCTCTCCCTCTGTACCAACCGCAGCTTGTACTCCTTGTCTTGGAATCGCCCGCTGCGAACACGAAACCGTCAAAGGAGGCGCAAAGAGCGGGTGGGGTGGGGTGGGGTGGGGTGAGTGGGGGCTGGGGTAGAATTGGGTGGGTATCGGGGGATGTGGGGTGTACCGACCGACACCACGAGCTCTCACGTAGAAAACATCATCGCACGCAAGAGCCGCCGTGTAATACCTGGAAATACGAAGTAGACGACGGCATCACTTGTAGGCAAACAAGCAGTGTGCAGCCCCGTCCGCCATCCACCACGCCATACAAGACACACCGCTTCTCCTCTACGAATAGTCGCGGAATTCGCTCAAGCAAAAAGACGACATACACAGCCCAACGCCACGAGCAAAATCATTATTTGTACGCTGCGAGCTTCTCTCTACAGAGCTGCAACGGTCGCCGCCAAGTGGACTCTAGTCGCGAAAAAAAACAATAACCACACGATACTATTACGGGGGGGGGGGGCTATTAAATAGAACCTACGGTACACACAAAACCCTATATATTTCGCTATTTTTAATAACGATATTTGGTTCTATTTACTATGGTCCTCCTTAATAAACACATGCCGGTGTGAGAACCTTGAGGACAACCGAGTACTGCGTTTCGGGGTGATAGCCGTGAGACACATGCAAGGAAATTTTGAAACGTGATTTCTGGGCGCGTGGCGCTCGGGTTCGACCCATTTTCTACAATTCCCGTCTGAAGTTTCCAGTGCAACCACAACAAGAAGCAGTAGCAGCAGCAGCAGCAGTAGTAGCAGTAGCAGCAGCAGCAGCAGCGGCGGCAGCAGCAGTAGTACCCACTAAAGACATGGGGGAGACAAACACACCTTCTCTTGTCGAGGAAGAGGGTGAGAACGACCTGCATCGTCTGCTCCCATTCGCTCCTCGTCGCCTCGACCAGTTTGGGCGGTAGCCCCGAAGTCTGCTCGAATACGACGCAAAAAAATCCCGAAAGCGCAACACCAAACAGCAAAAGAAAAAAAGATGATCAAGCGAGAGAAAAAACGCCAAAAAAGAGCACGGGAACGAGAGCAAGATCGAGGACAAGAACAAAAGCGCGAAAAAAAAACCAAGAAAGATTGAAAAAAAAAAAAAAACGAGCACAAGTACAAGAGAAAGAACGCCAACGAGAACAAGAACAAGAACAAGAACAAGAACGACAACGAAATGAAGAACGAAACAAGAACAAGAGCAACAAAAACAGGAATAACAACAACAGCGAAAGCGAAAACACATATATATATATATATATGAACGAGATACCCTACGCGCGCGTAACGTCCAGAGTTTTGAACTCGAATCACGGCCAAGCCTGGCGGATTTCTCTATTTCGGCGAGAAAAGACAGTTACCGAGGCTCGCACACTTGTACACGGTGAGAATGTGCTGAAAAAAACTGGTGCGTGCATTTGGCCTGATTGGTCAAGGCCGGCGGCCTTGCGCGGTCGGACAATAATTTTGGGGGGAAAGGCACCGAAGCACGCGGCGGAGCCACGCGACCGCCCCTCTGCCGACCTTAAGCCGTTCAAAAACTTGGCGCTGGCTTCATGGTCAGGGTTGGGGCTCGGGCGGAGCCGTGCGACCTCGAGCCCCCCCGAAAGGTTGCACACCTCGACGACATGGGTGATTTACAGATAGACCAGATAGATTAGATAGATCATGGTCCACAACAGATCATCTAGTTTCTCGCTTGACGTTGTGGGAGGTTGTGCAGGATCTGCAGAGCACATATCCAACCCAGGAAACATGTTGCTACGTAAACCATGCAGATTTACATACGGCTCCCACCCGGCAGCATGAGCGAAATCTTACAGATCATACAGATCAGGGATCTATCTATCTATCTATCTATCTATCTATCTATCTGTTCTAAAATATCTAGATCATCAAGGGGAAATCGGGTAGAAAGAACGGTTTAATGTGAAGAAAACAACAACAACAACAATCGATGGTCTATCCGAGTTTTTGGGGGGCTAGGGTTACAGGGTTAAGGTTGGACTCGGGCTCCGGGTCGGGTTGGGTCTGGGCCGATGTGCAAATTAGCAGTTGATCGCGGGCAGTGTGGTGCTGGACGAGATATTTTGCAGGGTGGAGCGGCGGCGTGGTCCCGTGGTGCTGCATTTGCAGCGTCCAACCCGCATTCCTGGGATAGCAGTGCCAGAGGGTCCATACCCCGATCTCAAAAACTGCACGTTGTACGATCACTCTCGAGGCAACGACCAATAACTCCGGATACCCGCATGGTATATAACGTAGACAACAGAGAGGGGTTCCTCGCTGTTTCAACGATATAGAGAAGTTATTGCGAAGCCGGTTACATCCGATATATAAAGGCGGTTTTTCGTTTCTGGTAAAAACGCCTCCCATCCGGTTTTCGGTTCTCAGGCTTTCCTATCGGGTACCGATATCTAACGACGCCTCGCAGAATGCCATGCTGCCCGCATACTGCTGTTGTACTCGTATTGTTACGGGGGATCACATCAAATAGAACCAAATATTGTTAGTAAAAATAGGTGAATATATAGGTTTTAGTCTACAGACGTACCATAGCTCCTATTCACTTTGGTCCCCGGTAATAGTCTATACTATCAGTACCATTACACCTGTCGGGACTTCAGGAGGGGGGAAATTGACGCTACGTAAGAAGTGACGACTACGTACAGCAAACGGCCTCTGCGTGCGATCGGGGGGATTATACTCGTATGATGCCGATCGGTGTCCGGTGTCCGACACACCAACAATCCGAGGAGTCAAACCGCACGCGAGCTTACTGCTGTGCGGGTGACGCTGCTTGATACAGGGTCGGTAACACCAACGTCACCACTACGTATAATAGTTTGCTCGTTTCACCAGGTAATCAACAACACCCACAAGGTGTCAATCAACACTCTCCTCACCCTCCTCACTCTCCTCACCCTCGTCACTCATTCGTCATTTCTGCAGTTGGAGGGCAACTTTAATTGAGCACCGGGTCTACAAACTAGTATGTATACTTACTCTGCACTCTGCATACCCTTTGCGTAGTTGCTGCTGACTACGTATATATTAATAGTTGATATAATATACCGTATATTATTGATATTATTGTATGGGTTTTTGCCAAAATCAGGTACACCCGTTCCATTGGAGCCCAAAAAAACAGTTTCATACTGAAATCAAGTCAAAAGCACACGCCACGAGCGGCGGCTGTTTCTGGCCATGAAAGATCACGCGAGCATTTTTTTTTTTTTTTTTCGCGCCTCAACATGGTTGTGCGCGGCCTCCAAAATCGGTACGAGAAATGTTTTTTTTCCTGTTAGGTTATGTCATGTCAGATTATGAGCACCACGGGCTCCACTCGGTCACCAGGCTTCGTTAGTTTCGCCACGGCGGGCGCGCCAAGGGAAATTATTCTGGCGACATCCCCCCGTTGCAAGCCTTGAATTGAAGCCTCTCGACGATCTTCGCGGAACCGCCTGCTCGCCGCGAGGTTATTCGCCGTACCAAACCTGAGGCCACCCCGACGCGGGGTGAGGAAGACGGACTGCCGTCTGTGTCCACGATGCTGTACGCAGCTACACAGCAGTACATCATAACAACTGAAGCACATGGTGCACCCGGCGTTGGAAATCGCGCCAAGAAAGGTGCGATAAGATTAATGCGATATTATGGGGGACCATAGCAAATAGGACCGAATCTTCCTAGTGAAAATAGGGCAACACATAGGTTTTTGTGTTTATCGTAGGTCCTATTTACTATGGTCCCCGTAATAGTATATTTATTTGCTTTTTTATCGCTATTGATCGCAAATAAAAAATAAAAATCGCATATCGCTACGTATCAACCGCGATATATCATACGGGCAGAAAGCGGTACGACGGCTGTTTCCTATGCGGTTCGATTTCGAGCTTCAGATTTGTATTTTTCGATCTCAAAAATGAATGACCCTGCATAAGCAGTCCATATTAAGCAAAATCCGCCCGGGTTTTTTTCGATTTGAGAATTCCATGATCCAGGTCGTCGGACTTTGAGATTTTCAAATCGAAAAATGGTATGCTCTCTAACTTCAAGATGTTACCCACGAACATCAAACAGCAGCCGAACGATCTATAAGTTGGATGGTGACACAGCTGTACAGCGACGTTGCTCGCGCCCGACGCGCGGTCGGCGCGTCCCTCTGTGGCCAGACTACAGTCGGCTGGCGCGGGCTCGGGCCTAGACACCAATAGAAGCGCACTCTGCGCGCATCTCTCCGTGGATACGTATACTATAAATAGTAGACTACACTGCTGCTGTACAGCAACAGCAGTCAGTCACATCATGTATCACAAAATGCCAAGACAGGTTGACTCCATTAATAGCGCACTCGGCACGTTTCTCCGCCGCCAGACCAGAGGCAGTCAGCCTTGGCTCGGACGCTTGGGTCCTACGCGCAGGGCAGCGCATCCAGCGTGTACCTTCGCGGCTCCAGACCACAACAACAGCAGTTGGTCTCGGCGTTTGCTCGAATCTCTGCACGACACAATAGATCTGATTTTTCCGAATCAGGAAAGACTATTTCGATTTGCCAGCTCAAATCTGAAAAAGCGATCGGGTCAAAATCTGCAGCTCAAGAATCGAACCACATAGATAGGAAACCGCCTATTAATAACAAAGCAAATGTAACAGGAGCAAACAAAAAAAAGAAAAAAATGTTGATGCTGAAAAAATTGAAAACCCGCAGGGTCTGGAGTAATGTACAGGAAACGCTAGTATTTGGTAAACACTGGATGGAAGATGGGGTTCTGGTTGTCAGCGGGAAGGAGAAACAGGGAACAACACGTTGGCAACGTTGCTCGGCAGAGTTTTACAGGGGGTTTCGAAGACGTGTTCGCGTTTCGAATATGATCGTGATCGCGGGAGAATTTTCCGCGATCTCGATTCACTGTACGTAAATCGCGACTACATCGTGATCGCAAAAACGCGATTTACAACACGCCAAAAAAGAAAAAGTGAAATAAAAAGCATGTGTATACGACTTACTTGTAAAGGGTAGGTACACCTGGTACGTACAGGGTTTAGAGACAAGAATTGCAACCGAGGGACCATAAATCGCATACGGTACGCAGATACGTCGAGAAAAAACAAGGTATTATACGTTTGGGCTCTCTGGTTGGCTGCAAATCAGGCAGTTATGAAGCCCGACGGGAAATCCGGATGTTGTACCTGGCCACTTTCAAGCCAAAAACGGTTTCGATGTGAGGCTGGCCAATGAAAGGGCTCACGGCCTGTGATTTGTACTTTTTTTCAGTGTTGACCTGGTTAGTGCGTTTACCTGATTTTGGTAAAAAAAAAACTATCACATTGACGTACAATAGTGTGCCTTGCTTTTTGATGTGGCCATTCGGTGGAAAACCCGACTCTGTTCTCAGTGGTTTTGGGTATATACGAGTATAGGGTGGGATCAGGGTGCCCTAATGGAAGCAGGGTGGAGGTGTGTAAGTTGTATTTGCATACCATGTACCCGCTTTGCGATGAGGGTTCGTCTCGTTGTCTCGTTTGTAGGGCCTTCGGTATATCTCGGACTGGTCGGCACAAAACTTTGTCCAGGACGTGTGGTCAGTTTGAACCTTGCAAGTCGTCGGCCCAGACCAACCTGACCCCAGACCTATCCCTAACCCAAACCCTTTGGGGGGCTCAAAGTCGGCAGGGGCGGTCACGCGGTTGCGCCGCGTGTTTTTTGGTGGCGTTTTTCCGAAAAGACTCCCGGCGGTCGAACAGCCAGCCTCGACCAAAAAAGACCCGCGGTGTCCTAGGGGGCCGTGCACTCTGCACAAACAGCAAAGTACTGCACCAAGCAGTTCTGCAAATAGCGGCTTTCGTTGAATCAATCGTATGGGATGGCGTTTTTGTGGGACGTACGATACGTGATTTTCAATTTTCTTTATGTTTTGAAGTTTGTGAGTTTTAAACACCGACTCCTGAAAAACTCCACACGTTTCTGGCCGCTACGAAACAACGGAAAAAATACAGGGTAGTTTGCAGTATGATGCTGGTGTTATCCAGCCCGTGTGTAAGCAAGGTACTGGTTGGTGTTGCGTTAATATGCAGCTATTACATATAGTGAGAATCACGTATTATTAATAGGACGCCATCATCCAGCCCAAGACATATTGGTACGAAGGTGATACCTCCAGCAGTAGCACATACTGCTGCTCCTTCCTGCCCCAACCTGGCGCCCGGTTCGGGTTACACACTGGTGTACACCGACCACACCACCCTCTCGTACGCGAAGGCGCTCAGGATAACACGATGCGAAAGTGAGTATCGAAACGACCATCCGTAAACGGCGACTCTTCTTTGCGGGGGCTGTGGTGCGGCAACACGAGGGGCGATTGCCCAGTCGGTTGATGTTCGGGACGATCTCTGGTGGGGAGAGCCCGAAACCAGGCGGGCAGCCCAAGACTTGGCCTAGGGCAATTGCTGAGGACCTTAGAAGCCACCGAGGGATCAACGGAAGACTCCCCCTTAGTCTTTGGAGTTGGGACCGCACTGTGGCCAACTGCAGCAAAACAGACGGGAAAGTGGTACCCGGGGGATGCCTCGAAGCAGCTGAACAGTTCATGGGCAGGTCGCAAGAGGCTGAGGCAAAGCTGAGTAGACAGCGCCGTGCATCCGCCGCGGGTAGTGTTAGAGGGAACGGTGGGAGGGGTAGCAGCAGGAGGGGTAGAAGGAACACCGTACAAGTGTATGGGGGCAGTGGGGGGAACGGGAGGAGTAGAAGGGAAACCGCGGTAGAAGAGAGTAGCAAAGAGACCGCAGACAGGGTAGCAAGGTACCAGGCCGACTAATAGGTTGGACTTTTCTGTGCTACTCGTACCGCCAACTGCTGCGGCCGTTCGGTATGTATTGGATTGGTGCCTTGATTTTTTCCATGAAACTTTTTCCTATCTTTTCCCATTCTTATCCTTATGAAAGAAGTACTACATAGTGGGTGGGTGACGAGAGTGTTTATTTTTGCTTTTTATATTTTTGGCCCACTCATTCTTTCTCTTTTTACTTAGTTAAGTGTTCCCCGGGATGCATATTTCCCTTTTTCCTTTTTCCTTCCCGTTTCTTCCCCCTTGCACGTCCATTTTGGCTCATCATGCTCGGGGTATGTGTCTGAGCTTTGGCTTCCCATTTATTTATTTGGGATTCTTCTCCTTTTCTTTTTCGGTTTGGTTTCTTCGTTGCTTCTCTTTCTTTATGGTGTATTGTTTTGGTTGCTGGTGATGTATGTATGTTGTGTCGGCCGCACCTAGTGCGAAGGCATGGTATTGCGTAGGCTATTAATGCATTACGGTGTGTTATCTCTGTGTCGTAGTCTGTGACCACAGAGCTCGTATCTTTCTAGGGTGAAGAATCAGCACGGACACGGGGCTTGCTGGGATGTCGACGAGTAGAAGAACGGTTTAATGTGAAGAACACACACACGGAAAGTACGTACTTCAGTCCACATGCGTACCAGTACAGCCGTAGGCGGTAGTATTAATGGGAGTAGACTGACTACCTGTACATACTGCGTACCAGGATGGTAGGTGTATTGGTTGCAGAAATGAATCTGGGCACACCTTGTGTACGAACATACATACGAACATGTACGGCAAGCCTCCGAATTTTCCATAGTACTATTAATATTAGTAGGATTACTACTGCTAGTGTTATTAATAGTGATACTCGTAGTGCCAGGGATGACAGATTAAAGCGAGAGCAGCGCAGACTCTCAGCAGCTCAACCTGTCAAGTGAGAGATGCGATGGTACATAGCACAACAGCTCAGATTTATACCAGCAATAAGTGATAACAGGTACCAGGTACCTGCTATTAACTGCTATTAGATTAATAAGCTACCTGGTATTAGATTAACAAGGACGTGTACCAGTACGTAGTGTCAGACTGGTGTACTCGTCCTTTGTGTGACTACGGACTCCTTGATTTTTGAGAGTTCATGCTTGAAGCGAAAACAACAACAACAACTCGCAGTAGATCACCCACCAAGAGTGTGCCCACACGCCCTTATACGCCGCAAGCCCGACTGATCACGGCCGTGCACAGCCAACTTACAACGAGTAACTTCCGATTTGACTACTCAGTACGTACTGAGAAAATACGATGGTTTTACGTACGTATCAGGTATTAATACTCGTAGTACGGAAGACATGCGCCTTGACGAATGGAAGAGTCGAGGGGTCTCAAGTCTCCAGTCCCCAAGAACAGAATAACAGACACCAAGACCGGATTTCACAAAGACAGGGAACATAAGGCTGTGCGCCCAAGCTGTGCCCCTCAATTCATGGCTTCAGCCAGCGTCGACCCAATCTGGAACTCTAAACCTAACCCCAACCCCGAGCAGAGGTCTACTTGGTTGGTGTGCGGTGGGGTCGTTGTGCCCGGAACGACTCTAGTTGCTCTGGGGGCACACGTAAGGCAATCGCCTGCGCGGGCAGATCTACGCGACCTGAGCTCAAGCGATCAAGCAAACAACGCCAGCATAGCGAGCAAAGCAAGCAGAGCAAGTAGCAGAGCAAGCATATGTAGCAAGCACAGCAAGCAGAGCAGGCAGAGCCCGCAAAGCACGCGGAGCGAGCGAGGCAAACACAGCAAAAACAGGGCAAAGAGCAATCAAGCAAGCAAACAAGCAACACGGATGATCCCAGTACATTCCGTACTGAGAGTATGTAAATACTGCGAGTACTGGGAGTATGAGCAGTACCTAGATGAAACCCCGAGCACAAGCAGTACCCGCACTGCAAACATGGTACGAATACCACCAATACCCGAGTTGTCCTAGTATCCGAGTACGTCAAAGCCCACATACTCCAAGTACTCCGAAGTATCTGGAAGTATTCTTTCGGAAATGTTTTTTCTGCTCTACTTCACGTATGCGTACTCCCAGGTACTTTTACTTGGAGCATCTGTGCAACCATTAATTTCAAACGAAACCGATCGTGGTGGAGGGACCTGCTGCACTGCGATGCTGTACTTTTGCTGTACCTGGTACAGCAGTAGCAGCACTACTTGTATTCATCTTGCTGCCACACCGAACTGTGAATGAACGAGCATCTCGACCTTCCTGCGCCTTACCTTGGTGCCCCGGGAGAGCTCGAAGCTTAAAGTCCTGCTCGCAGTCAGCGTGCCAAGCACCAGTTCCACCACGGTCACTTGCATCACGAAGTCCATCGCCATGAGGTTCATCCTCGCTGCTTTTCTAAAGAGAGAGGTCATGATGCTCGTGCTCCCCCTCCTCCCCCTCCTCCTGCTCTCCCTCGAGCCGCCGCCACTGCTCCTCCTCCTCCTTCTGCTGCTGCTACCCTGGCTGTTACCGTTATCTATGTCGTCGACCTCCCGACACCACCCCCCTGGACCAAACAAAAGCGAGCTACCGCACCCTCCTGGCCTCGGGACAATGACGTGCGTGTTGTGTGTTGCCTCGAGTACCCACAGGGAACGTAAAAATACGCTGCTTGCTGCTTACTGGGGTTGCGAACGGACAAGACAGACGGCCGCGGTCACAGCTTGCAAGCCCGCTCTCTGTGCAAGGGTCTGGCGGCGTCGCACCTTCTCGTGGATAATCCGCTTTGCTGCTGCTGGTGGTGGTGTGCTGCGTGTCCTCTGTCCCCACTATGCGATGGATGCCACCTGCTGCTGCGGTTGTGGCATCTGGATTAAAGTAGTCTTTTGTGTTAAAAGCCGAGAGCCGGCCCACCAGTGGGCTTCTTTGTGGCAGGAAACTCTCGCCCCCCGCTCCCGCTGTCGTGTTGATAGAACCGTAAACGTTGATGATGAGAGCAACGACGTCCGTGAACTGAACTGGTTGTTGCTGCTGTGATTGGTGACCGGAGAGCGCAATTAAACAGGCAGAGAGGCTGCACCCGCCCCGCCCGCCCGCCCGCCTACGAATCAGCTCTCAGCAGGGAAAAAACCCTGCTGCTGCCTGCCTGTCTGCTGTCTCCCCAACAAGGAAGGGCTCGCTCTTTGTTAGGCTCGATCGAAACAGCTCTCCACACGCTCCAAACACACCTCCCCCTTCCACTGCGAACACACCTTACCCCCGCCTCTGGTTCAGGGGTAAATCCGAAGCAGGTTAGACCAAGATGCTCTAGGAGAGTTGAAAGGGTGGGCGAGGTGCTTGCTGCGCAGGCTTCCAGTACGATAGTGCTGCTGCTGCTCTGTTGCGGTGTACTCTGCGATACAACACTTGTACGTACACAGGAGTTAAATAAAATCTTGAAAAAAGAGAGTCGGAAGCTTTTGCCGATTTCCCGACCTTTCCGAAAATGTTTTGTCGAAAGTTATGTTTGACCGAATCGGACACGGAGTCTATGTATCATCAGCCAATCACGTTGCTTTAAATATTGTTTGGCCGTGCTCTAGTCGCAAGAGGTCGCAAGTCGCAAGCCCGCAGGAGAAGAAGTAAATCCGCGCTTTGTTCGTTGGGCATGGGGAGCATCGAGCATCAACGTATCAACATCACATGCCTTTTCAAAAGAGTTTCAGACCACAGACCACCACACAACCAACCCCTCTCACCATACGAGAGATTTGAATTGAAATTCTAATAATAATAATATCGTAAATGGTTTTTTTCTTCTTTGACAGGAGTGAGAGTGTATATTGAGTGATCATCAGCGTTGAAGCTCAAGCTGCGCATAGTCGGATGGCAAGCATAACAAAACAATACCAGTGGTGATCAATAATAATAGTGCACTCACTCGCAGTATAAGGATCTACTTGTTGTATTTATGTGTGCCGTTGTTGCCGTTGCCGTCCCCCGTCGCAGTGTGGTGGCGGTTTTGCTGTTGTTGTTGTTGTTGTTCCTGGTGGTGGGGTATGTGTGGTGCTGCTGTTGTTGCGCCAACATCAAATAATAACCATGGCAACCAAAAATGGGTGTAGTGTGTGCTGTACCTATTATTATCAGTAGTAGTGGCTTGGCCGTGGCTGGCTTTACCTGTACCAGGTACACAGCAGCAGCGCTGATGATGACGCTGAAATCTCATACGTACGTGGTGGTGTAGTCGTCTCGTCAGCAGTAGTGCCGTACAGACGTATGTAATTTTATATATGTTGAAATACGTCAGCTAGCTGCGAGTTCGACTGATAACAATTAATTATGCACGTGGGGTAAAAACGATCCTACTTACCTGGTAACTGGTACGGGTACATGTACTATAATTAATAACACTATTAATACTTGCGTGTGTTCATCCAGCAAGAGAACCGAGAGCACCTAAGGCCCGACAAGCCAAAAAAATCGAAAGTGTATACGTACGCGCCTAGGAGGAAGACATACACCAACCACGCCTCAAAAATACAAGTGGAAAAGGCATCAACGAAATGGGGGGATAAAAAGTGACATCATGAATGACGAGAAAGATGTATATATATATGCTGAATCCGTCTTCCAAATACACAAACACACTGAACATGTATGTGTGCTCTCTTCATTTTAAATCGTCCTTTTTTATTATCCTATTGAATACGGTAACATTGTTTGTATGTGGTCACAGACAGAGACTGCTACTGCTGCTGCTGTGTGTGATCTCAAGACTCAGACATTACAATTTGTATCTCACAATGATATGATACATATTTACCAGGTACGGTACTCTGTATCTTCGTACATAATCGATCTGTATCGAATATCAATACGTGTATTATATTATATTCATGCACACAAGGAAACACGTATACGTACGGATATCCGATATTCGATATCCGGCACGATAGCCGGGTGTTCTGTTGTGGCCTTGTGGGTATCCTGGGTCCTGAATGGGGCTACAAATAGCACCACAGGTACCAGGTAATAGTAGTTATTAACCCCCAAGCGCAGATATACACACCTGCGAGGAGGCACAGTGCCGATCACGAGATGGATCAGCTGCCTCTACCTCTGAGGCGCGCAAGCGCCAATACTACGCTCGTCCGGGACATACATATATGTGTCCTTTGACGAACGGAGTCACAAAATTGCCACTTAAACAGTAGAAAGCTTTGGGCGTCTCGGGGTAGAGGGCAGTAAAGTTCATCGACCAGCTGGCAGCTAGTGTCTGTCGTGAGGGGGAGGGGTGGTGGGGGTCGATGGGAAGGGAAGGTTTGGTGAGAAGGAGAACGCCTATTCCAAATCGTCTCGGTGACTACACAGGTCGCCAATTCGAGGAAGGTATCGCGATTTAGACTCCAGCTTAGGGGTCGTCAGGAATCGAGAAGGGGGAGAGGGGGGGGAGATGGCAGACCCACACCGATGGCGTGGGGATGGAGCTTGGATGCGGCTTAGGATTTAAGAATAGAAAGTAACGAGTATACAGTACCAGTAAGATGTAGGAGGGAGGAAAGACAACACGTAAGAGTATCGTAGATGAAGCATAAAAAGAAGTAGACGTAGAAAAGATAGATATACCTTGTGCATAGGTTTCCTTTGTATCCGGGGATTTCTTCTTTCAGGAATGTTGTGATCGATAAACGGTGAAGCTCATGCTGCACATTGTCGGATGGCAAGCCTAATAATAATAGTAATATAGTTAGTCTAAGGGGGCGCTATCCGGGGGGACGGAAATCTTGAACGGAATAAAGGAGCACGAACGAGACGTACAGCTCCACCGATCCCACATCCTCCGCTATTGGAAAATACTGTCTGCCACCCCTCTCGCCCCTGCTGGTGACGTTTCGAAGATTGAACCCCTCGCTGAAAACGCCAGTTTCCGTCGCTAAAAGCGCCAGAAGAGCGAGACTTGGGAACTTTTGGTCGACCAAACTCGACGAGCATCGGGAATGAACGCTAAATGTTAAGATCAAAAGTCGAGACACTTTGTTCTTCTGGACAGGTTTGCCTGTGAAGCCGGTACTCGTTGGTACTCGCGTGTGTTGTGTTTTTAGAGACAGAAGAAGAGAGCAGCTTTATTCCTTTCGTGCACGCGGAGACTGAGACCAAGCTCGTGCCTCGCTGGGAAAACCCCTGGTTTTCCATCCAAGATACGCCTCCCGAGTAAGATCCCAGTGTCCCAACCCAGGTAATCACCGGGCTTTCAGCTTCATTCGAAGAAGTATACCGTATCACTAGCCCACTCTGATGGGCCGTTGATGCAGAATTATGGGGAATTCGTGGAAATCCCGATTCCACAAGCTAGAACATGAATGAGTCGGAGGTGCGGCTCCTCATAAACCACTCCCACGCCTCTGAACGGCAAGGTAACGAAGCTGGCAAGGTACGCCAAAAAAGAGAAAGAAAGGAAGGCCTGTAGTGCTTAAGGGGCGGGAATAAATCGTCAACGAAAGTCATCGCCATGCCACCCGCAACCTGGGTGAGGCGAGAAAGTGTCTACGGAAAATCGAAATGTGAAGACATAAAACAAGACGGTCCTGTTCCCCAGTAGGTGTTGTCAATGTTATCCAGATCGCCTCCAGCTCCCGAGTGGGGGGAATCTGTAGGACGAGAAGAGAAATAACACGGAATACGCCCAGAACTATACCTAAACCCAGCCCACAACTCTGGAAACGTGTCCTGTGCCACAATGAGTGGTCCGATTACCCAGACCCGACACTGAGCGGGGGGGTAGGGACGACAAAATACGCCAAAACCATTCCCAACCCAGCCCACAACTCCGGAAACGTCTCCTTTCCCACAAAATGAGTGGCCCGATCACCCAGACCAGCCACGACACTGAGCGGCGGGGTACGCAGGACAAAATACGCAAAAACCCTGCCCAACCCAGCCCAAGAAAAACAAACCAGGAACACACCGAGCAGAACCTCCCCCCGAAAAACAGGACAACGGCAAGAAAAAAAAACTAAGCAAATGCAGCCGAGAAGCGAAAATCAGCTATCCAAGGCGTCCTGCCGTCGACGCCACTTGTTAAGATCAAAGGTCGGGACACGTTGCATCCCTGGACAGGTTTGCCTATTCAGCCGGGACTCGTTGGTACTCGTGTGTGTTGCTTGTTTAGAGATAGAAGAAGAGCAGCTTTATTCCTTTCGTGCACCCGGAGACTGAGACCAAGCTCGTGCCTCGCCGGCAAAAGCCCTGGTCTTCCATGCAAGATCTACTACCAGTACGTATCATAATCAATACCAGTTACCTGAGACGGTGTGACAACGGCTTGACCTGAAGATTATAATTTGCGAGTTGAGCTGGAAAGTAAATGAGTACGAAGAAGGGACCCGACAACATGTATTTAGTGGCGCCAGGCATAAATTATCGATTTGCATTTCTGTGCAAACACGACACAACGATCTCCTCGATCTATCCGGGTATAAACCAAGAAGAAAAACGCCCTGTCCACCTGCCTGTCTCACCCCCGAGCACTCTATCTATATTTCCGGCTTCGTAGCTCTTAGTAGCTAGCGAGGGACGCCGCAGCCTGCCTGTCGTGTGTATTTCTCCTTCGAACACGCGGGGTTGGGCAGTCCTTCAACTTTTCCCCGAGTTCCTACTTCTCTCCCTCTTCCTCATCGAGGTAGATGTTCCTGCGCGCCCTCACGTCTCCGTCTTATCTCGGCCATACATAGCACATATTTCAGTTTTCGATCAGCAAGAATAAGTCGACCTCTGCCCTGGGGATCATCTTCTGGTGGCCGGCCATACTTTGTGCTCTCGGCATGCTAAACACTGTGTATGCAATGTTGGAGCTCGCTCGCTGTGGTCATAAAATAGCAAAACGGTGGCTCTCGTGTCTATATATATATATATATCTGTTAGTGGCAGAAAGCGCAGCTAAACCAACAGCCTGGGTGAGGGCTGCCGATACTATGATATGAGCGGAAAATATTGACGCCTCGCCGCCTGTTCAGCCGCCACCTCGACAAATAGACTTGGCTTCCGCTTTCGCGAGTTCGTTCGTTCGCTCGTTCGCTCGTCGATCGCGCCGTCGCCCGACATCTTCGCCCCGTAGTGAGTTGGGCGGACTTGAGCCGCCGCTCTCGCCCGCCGCCGCTCGGTCGGTCGCGCCGTCGGTCGTCGGCCGTCGCTCTTCGTCGGTTCGTTCGTTCACTCAGTCGCTCGGTTGATCGTTCTCTCCTTGTCTGACCCTGAGAACCCCGTCGGCCGCAGTGCGTGTTGCACGCGGCCATCGCTCGGTCGGTCGCTCCGTCGGTCGTCGATCGTCGGCCGTCGCTCTTCGTCGACACGTTCGCTCGCTCGCTCGATTGTCGATCGTCCGTTCGCTCGGTACTTTGTTGACGCCGCCGGCTCGTTCGCTCGCTCGGTCGATCACGCCATCGCTCGACCTCGTCGCTCCGTAATTAGTTGGGCGGCCTTGGGCCGCGGTCATCGCTCGCCGTCGCTCGCTCGGTCGCTCGCTCGGTCGATCGCACCGTCGCTCGACCTTGCCGCTCCGTAGTTATTCGGGTGGCCTTGGGCTGCCGCCGGCGCTCGCCATTGCTCGGTCGGTCGCGCCGTCGGTCGCCCGCCGGCGCTCTTGTCTATAATATAAGCGGAATACATTTACGCTTCGGCGCCGGTTCTGCGGCCACCTCGACTCGCAGTCTTGGCTTCGACTTTCACCATGTGAACCCCCCGTGGTCTCCACGCGAAACGCTAAAGTTCACGCTGTCATGGTCGATCTATAAATATACCCTGTTCGTTGGATCTGCTCCCCTCGGAGAACTCAGTCGGCCGCTCAATCTACGTTGCAATTCCTCCTGATTCTCTGCTACGAGTATACGTAGGATTCCACGATAAAAAACTTGTTCATAGGGCCTTTTTTCCCCGTGGATTTCTTCTTTCGGAGTGGTTGTGAGTGACTAACGCTGAGGCTCCTGCTACTACACATTTTCGGAAGGCGAGAACTAATACCTAAAAGCAGCATCCCCTAGACTGCGTGGTGGTGAAGACCAACAAGCTGGCGGCTGCGAACACGGCCTCTATTACTGTAGTACCACGCTAAGCTTAGACCTCAGTCGCCGACCAGGACAGAATTTACGCCGAACGCCGCGACCCCGCCTCGATTGATAGCAATCACATACTGCCCATGCTCGCCGCGTGCTTGATCTAGCCTACAGGTTTCTTGGCGACGCCGACCTACAGTAAGCTACATCGTACCATAGGCTTCGGCCCCCAGCGGCACATCGACCCTCTTCCAGATCTCGTCTGCGCTTTTCTATTGCCCGCACCCCCCTCGACCGTCAATCAGGCCACTTCTACGCCTTTGCATCCTGGTCCTTAATCGTTTTGAGCGCGGACATCACGTTCGAACGTTACTCTTTATGAACCCGGACCCTCCAACGCTTGCTATGACGGTATGCTGCTGGTGTATAAAGGGGGGGACATACACAGATAGTAGCAGCGTTTCTGAGGCTATTTCCTCGCTCGGAGGACTCCATACCTCAGACAGAAACTGACCGTGAGCAAAAGCAAAAACGCACAAAAGAAAACAGGCCAACTTAACCCTTTTAGAACCACAGTCAGTCCCGTTTTGGGGGGAAACCACTCAAGTTCGAAATAGTTTGTCCCCAAAACGGGACCGTAGTCCTATTACGGGGGACCATAGTAAACAGGACCTACGGTACACACAAAAACCTATATATTTATCTATTTTTACTAACAATATTTGGTGCTGTTTACTGTGGTCCCCGGTAATAGTAGCAATCAGAACCAGAGATAGCGCGTTAACATACCGTAGGGGGATACCTGGTTTTGGGGTCCATGTTGGGTTCTCTGATTTCTACGTATGCCCACCGTCATGAACAGCAAGAGAGCGTGTTACAGCAGCAGCACAAGCGTCACCAAGCTTGCGCGCGTAATGGCGTGCATCTCTTCGCGTTGCGCTGCGGACACGTACACCCCCCACCCCCAGGAGTCTAAAAGTCTGGCCTGCTTCGGGAATAGCCGATGCTGTTGTCGTCATCGTTATGTCGCCATTTTTTCTTGTCGCTTTTTCCCTCTCAAGTCCCAGGCGCGGAATAAGAACGCCCAGTGCGAAAGTTGCCGCACGCCGGGAGTACCTGTCTGTGGCTCAACGACCCGAATTCGATTGGTTTAATGTTGTTTTCTTGCGCGCAACTTGAACGTGGCGGCTTTGGTGTTGAACGTGGGTCTTGGTACAGCAGTACCAGCAGTACAAATATTGATAGTATCTTTGTCAACTGACATCTACTTCAATGAATATGTATGACACTATTTCGAAACACTGCAGTGTAAAAACAGTGGTCAAGTTTTTCCGGGGTATGATACATATGATCTGTTTGGTTTGGTTCCGGTTTTGGCGTTTAGTTTGGTTTTGTTCTGGTTTCGGTTCCGATTTCGTTTGCAACTACTCCGCCGCGGGGTGACTTCGGGCCTCGGGCACGTAGATGATTGTCGCCCCCCCCCCCCCCCCCCCCCCCCCCCCCCCCCCCCACTGTAGTTTTGCAAGTATTCGTATGCACGTGAGCATGCGTGTTTGCCGTACAACAGCAGTATATGCCCACGAAGTAGTAACCTGAGAAGATGTTTTCCCCCTGCGTTTTCTTCTATCGGGGAATGTTTTTTTGTTTCATGAGTGATCAACGTGGAAGCTCATCATGCTGCACACTGTTGGGGATGACAAGCAAACACAACAATAACAATGTCAGGCTCGAACATCAAGGGAGCCCAAAGAAAGTATGGGGTCAGGAGTCTCGTGCTCAGCGGAGAGCGCCACGCGCAACATATTATTCCGTCCCTGTGGTATACAAGAATAGTGTGTATGCTCAACGTTTTGCTCAACGCTGCCGTGTGACAACGAGGTTGCATATCGTAGCCTTGCGCGTATTGGGTTTCTCTTGGTGACGGTCCCATGTATCGTCTGTACGCCGATCGCTCTTCCTGCCAGAGTCTCAGTGAGACCTCTTCATGTGCGGTTGACTGTACGGTCGCGCGCGCACAGTGAGGCATTCTACGACAGAGGTTCACCCTAAATTTTGTGAGGCTCCTCAGTTGACCTTAAGGAGCTCCATACCTCACCCGAAAACCGATCGACTTCAGCAAAAATCAAATTGCATCCCGATGAATAATGTCATGGCCCAATTGTACAAAAATGTCATTTTTAACAAGATTGGCATTGCGACGATTGTAGGTTAAGGAGCCCCGTCATTCAGAAACCGTTTCAACGGAAATGTGCCATTAATACCGCTATCGTAGAACGCGCCCAGTCGCCCTTCTCCAAAGTACTATCGAATCTATCAATAATCCTACTCGTATATATGGAACAACTAATAAAGTGTGTTCGTTAGAGATTGCTATTGATAACTGCCGTACATATTAGGCTACTTCGGTCATCACATGGTGACTGAAGTAGCTCAATAGGCACGGTGACAGTAGTAGTTTCTTCTCCCCACGTCTGTCTACTTTTTTCCGGGCCGACGTGATAAAGACATCTCATTCGATGTATGTTTTTCACGCTGCATGTTGCAGTTCCTCCAACTCACGGCTTAGTGCGGCTGTCGGGGCGAAATCATCAACAGAACATGTCAGTGCTAATTGAAAAAATGAGCACATCGCTACTGGCGTCACTTGCAAACCCCCCTTTTGCCTTCCGTCCTAGAGTAGTATAAGCCGCCTGCCACACGTTTTGCAAGACATTTTCGTCTCCTTCCTAGATCGAAGCCACAGGCAGCGAAACAGGAAGGGGCGATAAAGATTTCCAAAAATGATCTATGTAGTATACTTGTATGGATACAACGTAATGAGCGCCCAACTGTTGGAGGTTTCTCCATTAGGAGTAGGAGCACTGCTCCGTCTCGAAAGAGATGCATGATTGGTCGATGGTCAAATGACAAAGGCAAGCAACAAATGAGTACGCCCCCCTACTCCCCTCTCGCCCCCGGCACCCCGCTCCTCCCTCTCCTATTTTGCTTCATTGAGGTATGTTAGGTTACACCGTCTGTCGCGCATCGCGTGGCGCAAGAGGATGGTGGGTTGTGTTCCCTCGATTTCAGTGGTGAATCATCACGCCAACCCCGACCCCCCGCCATTATATGGGGGCAATACGGTTACCACAGACAGTACTTTGTCTGGTAATCCGACAACACACGAGCCCCGCCTTTATGACCAGGCTGTTATCCTTCCCGTGTTCCCGGTCCTAGTTCTTCATGTGACGCTTCGCTACTGCTGTAGTACCCGACAGGTAAGATGTGTGGGAGTAGGTTTATGTTGTTGTTGTCGTTGTTTTCTTCACATTAAACCGTTATTTCTACTCGTCGACATCCAGCACAACCGGTGTCCGTGCCGATTCTTCAATCCTAGAGAGATACAAGTCCTGTGGTCACGAAGCTACGCCTCAGATATACTACGTTGCCACGTATTGTATGCAGTAACCACAGCGGTGGGCACAGTGAGCAATGCTATGCCATCATACTGGATACGACAGGCACGACATACACATTCCAAAAAATAGAGAAACGAAACGAAACAAAAAAAAAAAAAAAAAAAACTAGAATAAAGAAGACAAATCGAAAGAGAAAAAGAAACAAGAAAAAAAATATACCTGTGGTAAGAAACAAACCATCGTGCGGGGAAGGGCGTATGTTCGAGCCGTGTTCTAAAGTCAGCGGAATTATCATCCGTATCTTCCCTACCAGGTGTATATTGTATATGCGTACCAGGTACCGCTCTCTGTCCCTGAATATTAGGACCAGTTCAATTGAATATTAATATACAAATTAGACCTCTGTATTAAGGCACACGGTGGTATATTTTAAGGCAGGATAGTACGTGGCACTATACTCGTGGACGTCGCGTCGTGTTCTCTTCCATCCGATGGAGGAGCGGAGCAGAAATCGGTGGCAAGAATAACGTATAGCGCTGTTTTGGCCTCGAGATGGGCCGTTCTCGGGTTCCGCGTCATACACCCGCACAACAGCGGTTTTTTCCCCTACAGGACATCGGCGTTGAGCATCTGTATACTTTGCGCTGTGGTGCGGAAACTTGATGAAACCTGAGCATCGAAGATGCGGCTCCTCAAAACCTAATCCCGTATATCTTTCTACCCTGAGGGACTACGACACTTCCTGAATCGACTTCAAAGAGGGCGGCAACGGGCGGTGGAAGCCTGCCCGCAAGGGGCTCGAAAGAACGTCAGACCCCGCAGTTGCCGCCTCGTCTACAGCGGGATTGGGGGGGGGAGGGTGTGTGTGTGTGTGCTCATTTGTTGCTTGCCTTAGTCATTTGACCATTGACCACGCATCCCTTTCGAGACGGAGCACCGTTCCTACTCCTAACAGAGACACCTCCAACAATTGGGTGCTCATTACGTTGTTTCCATATATTACATAGAAACTTTTTGCTAATCTTATCCCCTTGCTGTTTGGCCTCCTGTGGCCACCATCTATCTCCTAGGATAACGGTTGTTTTCTCGCTGCTATTCATTGTATCAAACTCCTCCATGTCACATTCGTCTATTTTCCTCATCTCCTCTTCCAACACATCCCGTTCCTCCTTGTATATTTCACATTCTCCTACTATGTGAGTTCTACTCTCTATTGCTTTGCCACACGGGCACATCTGTGCGTCTACTTCCTCCTCCTCCCGGCTACGGGTGTACCTCTTTCTTCTTTCTGGCAGGTCCAGGTCCCCTACACGAAAGCGCAGTTTCAGCGTTTTCGCGAAGTCCATTGGGCCATGCAAATAAGTTTTCATTCCTATTCCTTCCCTCAATCCCTCGTATATCTCTAAGTGTTTTCCTATTCCACCTTGTTTCTTGGCGCTAGCCTTTCCCTTCTTTCTACCCTTCCTTCTACTTCTGCCTTGTACCTCCCAAACTTCCCGGCGGACCTCATCTCTTCTTGGTTTCCCCCTATATCCTTCCATACTTTCTCAACTACGCCATCCCACCTTATTCCAGCTCGCCCTTTTGTTACTTTCTCCCATACAGCTCTATCAACTATGGCTGGCAACCTCTTTTTTGGCATGTTCCTTACTTTATATTGCCAGTTCAACTGCATATCTGTATCCTTGAAAACGGGAGAGCACAATGAGGCTCAAGCTACGGTCACATCCTCAACGGGTAGCAGGGCGAAACGTTAAAAAAACAATATGGGCCCGCCGACAAGGAAATCTTGTCGTGACACGGTATCCTTGAACAACGCTGAGCCAACATATCTATATAGGCTGTGTGTTCTTTATGCACCTGGTCTGGGATTTAGCGCAGCTATGAGCGCTCGCGTCGCTGAGCACGGTTTTTCTCACGTAATCCAATTTTAATACAGCGTCCCCCAAAAAGTGTTGCCTTGATTATGCTCTTGTTAGACTAAAAAAAACTGTATACACAGCAGATGACATATGACCACATTATTACCCTCATGTGATGCGGTGACCGCTCTAGGGTAGTGGTAAGGGTAGTGGCAAGGGACGCAGGTTGTTCTGGCAGCTGGAAAGCAGTGCTTCGCTTCTTCTGATTTAGATCTTCTTATTGATGGCGAGAGCTGAGGAGGTGCTCTGGTAGAGAAGTGAGAGG
Organism: Macrocystis pyrifera; assembly: GCA_031763025.1. Lineage (NCBI taxonomy): Eukaryota > Phaeophyceae > Laminariales > Laminariaceae > Macrocystis > Macrocystis pyrifera. The sequence goes on from JASSKH010000022.1 coordinate 611,706, forward strand.
TAGGGGGGTGGGACTCGACGCCCAGATATACTCGTCCCACCCCACGCCACAAGCTCTCCTAAATTCATCTTATCTGATGTACGCCTACAGAACTTTCCTATGGCTACCGGTCGTTCTTCTGCTAATATAAGAACTTCTCACTTGGTAGTCCTATCTGCGTCAAGGAACATTACTCTCGTCTAACGGGCTATCCGCCCTAGGGAACATTCCTAAGAGAACGTTACTCTCGACTAACGGAATATCCGCTGGGTTAATCCATTCTTTGGACTATTCTCGTATTCGTGAGACTACAAGACTGCAACGTATTATCTATATCTATAGCCCATGAATACCCCACCCATATCACACTCACCACTCCCGACCCCGGCGGCATTATTGTACAGGGGTGCAAAGGTCTATGACATACAGTATGTATATGGTCATCATACAACTACGGCCACACGTACCTATGACATGATGAGGGAGCATACTCCCCCCCCCTCTCCTCGCAGCGAGCGGGGAGGGATCGGAAGGACGAAACATACTAAATGAGATCGAGTGTGAAACCCGACCCGACCCGCGAGATTTTGAAAGCCTCTTGACCCGACCCGACCCTACCCGCGAGATTTAACAAAATTGTTGACCCGACCCGACCCGACCCGTGAGACATAAAAATATCTTGACCCGAGCCGACCCGACCCGCGAGATTTCAAAACCTCCTGACCCGACCCGACCCGACTCGCCACCTTCGGATTGACCCGTGAGACACGGGTTTCATGCGGGTCGGTTCACCTTGACCCGCGAGACTATGTATCTTGACCCGCAGGTCCGACCTGCGGATCCGGCCCATGGGTGGACACTTCAAAAACAATATAATAATCGTTTTTGTGCCCACAAGCGATATGTGGCCTGGCTGTAGTGGGTATAAATGGATGCGGGCATGCGTATATGGATTCGGCAGTGTTTTAATGTTTGAATAAGATACCAAAGGAGTATTATTGGGGATTTGTACGAGAAAAGCCTTTGGGTAAGAGAGCGGGAAGTGCTTTGAGTGTCGGATCCGCGGGCCGGATGCGCGGGTCCGACCCGCGGGCCAGCAGAAAAGAACTCGCGGGCCACGCTGGGCCGACCCGCGAGTGACCCGTTTCTCGCGGGTCATGACTTGACCCGACCCGTGAGCTTTTCATCACCTCTTGACCCGACCCGACCCGACCCGTGAGATTTGAAAAACTCTTGACCCGACCCGACCCGACCCGTGAGATTCGAAAACTTCTTGACTCGACCCGACCTGTGAGATTTGAACACTTCCTGACCCGATCCAACCCGACCCGTGACATTTTGAATACCTCGTGACCTGACGCGCGGGTCGGGTCATGACCCGCGAAAAGCCCTGATTATTTTTTGGGTTTTGGTATCCCAAAGGTACACTACTGCTGCTGTGCAAGTACAGAGTACTACAAGTATACACACAGCTGTGCGTACTGCAATAACTAACCGCAAAGAAAGGGCGATAACGCTGAGAGTTAAGTGGAACACGAGGCAGAGATAAAACGCTCACAGGAAAACCTGCTGCACAACACGCGGCAAGAAGACTCTATTCATACTTGTATTCAATGTATTATGGAAATCATCAGCAGACTAAACGCAGAGAGTACAAATCTCCCTTACGAGGCTCGGCAGAAACGACGTCGAGACTGAGTTGGAAAACGAGATTCGTACTGCTGACAGCAAGCAGCACAGCAGCAGCAACAGCAACAGCAACGGCAGCAGCAGCAACAGCAACGGCAGCAGCAGCAGCAGCGTGGCACGAAAAACATCCACAGCAAAGATAGATCCAATTTCAAACCGCCCAGACGTGTCCCCAAAAGCCGTAGCAAGTACGCGTCGTTATCTGTACAACTCCAGCAGATAGTTTGGTCGTCTTTCTTGCGTAGAGTCTACGATTGAAGTCCTGTCGCTTTGCCCAGCTGGCCTGCTTGACGTGAGGACATGGCTGGCGCAGGTGGCGGCCGTCGCTTTGAGACTGAGGTAGGTTCCAACGTCGACCGTCGGTTGCGGCGCTGCGTTCCCGCTGGACAAGCAAGCGCTCGAGGATGTGTCAGCCGCACACAGAACTTGAGAGAAAAAATAGAATTACGACGATGTAGGACTCGTAAAGAGTACTAGGAATGTGTACGAAAATATAAGCACCGTGTCGATATTAATATGAATACCAAACCGGTCGTTATGTTTCAGTACTTTTAAATGGTGTGAAACACCAAACGAGTCAAACCTTCATCATCGTCAACCATGCCGGGCTTCCCAGGTCCATCTTGCCTTCTTGGCCTTGCCTCGGTCTCCCTTGCCTGCCTCGCCTTAACGCTAGACCCGGCGTGGTCACGGGTCTCGAAAACCGCGAGCATTGACCCCATCCTTTCCATACCAGTGTGGTTGCGTTTTCTTTTCGTATCGCGTTTTCTTTTCGTATTGCTCGGAGTATATGGTATTCATTATTTTTTTTTTATTGCAAAGAATTTTTGTGGTTCGTTCTTCGTTTGTCCGAATCATCATACTCACCCCCTGATACTACCCTCTGGTATGTACGCATTTTCTGTTTTGTTGGTGCCGATGATAATAATAAATTAATTGACCTCAATTTCAATTTAATTAATTCGTACTGGAAATAGAGTCAATTATTTATTTTCCGTCTTCGGGCACACGAAAAATTGATCAGTTTCACCTAAGGCACGTACTCAGTGCGCAGGTGCCCAGCAGTACAGCAGCAGCAGCAGCGGCAGCAGCAGCAGCAGCGGCAGCAGCAGCAGCAGCAGTAGACGATGTATGTTCCAGAGTGCATGAGTGTGGTTTCTACTTTGGGCATCTTCTGTTTTGTGTTGTTGCCCTCGTCTACAAGCTGGGCCAGTCTACAAGCTGGGCCAGCCATGAAAACGGAGAAAGCTTCCGTAAGGTCGAATCTAGTGAAACACTGCTTGCACAATAGACTACAAAAATCGGAATCACTTATAACCCTGACACACCACTCCTTGTGAAAAAAAACAGTTCGTATATCGTACATGAAAAAATAACCTTTCGTGCTTTTCGAGTCGATCTCGCCGAGATGGCCGCGAAGAACTCGAAAACACCATTTTTTTTACACTAAATTCGTATGAATATTGTCGTCGTTCTCGATCAAGTTTAAATTTGGCAGGGCTTTTCGCGGGTCAGGTCAAATCTCACTGGTCGGGTCGGGTCGGGTCGGGTCAGCTGACCCGACCCGACCCGCGAGATTTTGAAAGCCTCTTGACCCGATCCGACCCGACCCGCGAGATTAAAAAAGTTGATGACCCGACCTGACCCGACCCGTGAGATTTGAAAATATCCTGACCCGACCCGACCCGACCCGCGAGATTTCAAAAACCTCCTGACCCGACCCGACCCGACCCGCCACCTTCGGATTGACCCGTGAGACACGGTTTTCATGCGGTTCGGGTCGCCTTGACCCGCGAGACTATTTATCTTGACCCGCAGGTCCGACCTGCGGATCCGGCCCGTGGGTGGACACTTCAAAAACAATTTAATATTCATTTTTGTGCCCACAAGCGATATGTGGCCTGGCTGTAGGGTAATAGTGGATGCGGGCATGCGTATGTGGAATTTGACAGTGTTTTAATGTTTGAACAAGATACCAAAGGAGTATTATTGGGGATTTGTACGAGAAAAGCCTTTGGGTAAGAGAGCGGGAAGTACTTTGAGTGTCGGATCCGCGTGCCGGATGCGCGGGTCCGACCCGCGGGTCAGCAGAAGAGAACTCGCGGGTCACGCTGGCCCGACCCGCGAGTGACCCGTTTCTCGCGGGTCATGACCTGACCCTACCCGTGAGCTTTTCATCACCTCTTGACCCGACCCGACCCGACCCGTGAGATTTGAAAAACTCTTGACCCGACCCGAGCCGACCCGTGAGATTTGAAAACCTCTTGACCCGACCCGACCCGACCCGTGAGATTTTGAATACTTCCTGACCCGACCCGACCCGACCCGTGACATTTTGAACACCCCGTGACCCGACCCGCGGGTCGGGTCATGACCCGCGAAAAGCCCTGAAATTTGGCAGGTGGAGACAGCAGAACTGAAGGCACACAGCAGTTAAGGCCCGCTATTAAGAAATATATCAATAAGAAACTGAGCCTCGGCCTTTCACGAAGAGTAAGGAATTCGGCGCTAGAAATATACCAGGTAACTCACACTGGCCGACAGGATAGGAAATTACAGTCTAAGAAACGACAGCGATCGGCGCCCACACGAGATAAGAAACGAATCCCTGTTTTGGATAACACCCCAACACCCAAGACACCCGGGACTCCTCCCGCAGTGCGGAGGTTCCTGTTTTCCTTCCTTTTGATCCTTTTTTTTTCCTTCGAATCAACCGGATATTGTCCAGTCCCCTTCCGCCAAAGTCCCCCTAAAAGTCTGAAATGTCCCGTTGAAGGGATGAAGCGGTTGAAAAAGGCCCATGCAAACAAGAAACGCCTGCTTAAGAAATACAGCTGGAGTGTGCCTACAATTTTTTCACCCCGTAGTTTGAATCGCACGTTGAAAGTCATTGAGTGTCGGCCCTTTACCACTGATTGTTTTTTTTTTATTCAGTACTTAAATGGTTTTGGTGGATTTTGTATTTTTTCGGATTGTTGGGCAAAAAAATATACCAGGTATTTGGTCGGGTCAACGTGCCCAACTGGGCTAAATTGACACACGACTCGAAATTGGGAACGTGGAAGTGTGGTGAGCTGAAGCTTCATTTTTACCAATCCGCCGGAGGATAAAAAAAAAAAAAAAAAAGTACCTGGTATATACGATATATATAGAGAGGGCCGACATTCAATGCGTTGGTGACTTGCATGAACTACACCGTGTAGAAAAATCGAATCCAAATTCGTAAAATTGACGCGGGCATGACCAATCCAACATTTGAACCTTTTTATCGCTGGCCCAGCCTCTACTTGTCCTTAGTGCTCAGTCAGCGCGCGTTTTTGCCACGTGTCTCCATCGCGCACTTGGGGCGCTTATTTATTACATGGATACTCCCGGGAAACGACAGCAGCAGACCGCTCTCGTATGTACGTGGCGAACTGCTGTGTACAATACACGCACAGAAGGCGCATGCTATTATAGTGTGTGCTTTCTTCGCATTCAACCGTTATTTTGTACCCGTCGACATCGAGCACAACAGCATGACCAACCACTACTTACTGCTGTCCGTGCCGATTCTTTGGTATGTACGCATCATGGCAGCAGCAGCAGCAGTAGCAGCAGCAGTAGCAGCAGCAGTGGATGTTGTCGTACTGCTGTCCGTGCCGATTCTTTGGTGTGTACGCATCATGGCAGCAGCTGCAGCAGTAGCAGCAGCAGTAGCAGCAGCAGTGGATGTTGTCGCGTACGTACTGCTGCTGCTACTGCTGCTGCTGCTGCCGCCGCTGCTGCGGGCTGTACATTGCCCTTCGGGGCGAGGCAGTATCATATAGCGTCCGAGAGCATTTGAAGTGGGCATGTGGCCACGCAGCGGTACATACGGCTTTTTGTGTGTACCGTAGGTCCTATTTACTGTGGTTCCCCGTAACAGAGAAATCCAGGAAGAATTTCGTACCATGTCCGATTTATCGAATCTTATCGATGGACATAAAACAGACAATCTCTAAATCATTTACTGTACGTATTTCGATCAGAAATGGTCTGGCCGAACGCAACCAGACACCAGTTCTGTACGGTCCCAGAGCTGGCCGAAACTGAGGTTTTGAACCCCACCCCACACAGGAGGATCAACGTGGCGAGCCCAAATACTTGTACTGCTGTAGTACTCTCTCGGTATATCTGAGACGGTACCCCGGCATGTAGCGGTCGCTCGAGACTCCAAGCTCCGGTGATGGCGAACAACCGACTACACCGCATGCATGCTGTTGGCGGTTGTCGTTGTTGTGTGCTTGAGCTTTCTGCAATACCTGGTGTATGCCAACGCACTGCTCCTTGATGCTACTGCTGTACAGCAGACTGCCAAGCTTGAGGACCCTTGGTCGGAGGAAGCCAACCCTGTCCAGGAAGCTTGAGTCTGCAAAAGCAAGCCCCGTGTTGCCCGGCGGGTACGAAACAGGACGCGTGGGTGCCGTGTACTGCTGCTGCGTGTCCGCAGAGTTCAAATATTGCGGTAGCTCCTCCATCCAACGTTCTCCCACCCCGAACGAACCCCAGCAGGCATACTTACGCCAAACACCATGAGATAGGAAAAAAACGAAACTCAATGTAGTAATCTGGGCGATACGAAAAGCAGAAGTGCATGCCAGTTCTGTTTTCCGGTTTCGGCTCCCATAAGATTCGGTCTAAGATAGCGCACCCCCTCTGAGGTACTTCCAAGGTGAATATCTCGACAACGGCTAGAGTCCCAACGCAAATCGATAATCGATGCTGTAGGGTCTACCAGATACAAACAGTATACCAGGTACACCAGCATGCCTCTGAAACTCAGCAGTGGTGGACTCATGACCCTTGAAGACTGGTCTTTTTTTTTTTTTCTTTTTCAAGGCATGCATGGCCAGCCCATACACCGAGCGTATGCATGTTTATAAATGCTTAATAAAAAAATGCTGTGATGAGACCTGTAACAATGGGAACGCAACGTGTGAAAGATTTCTGTTCAGACAAATATTGCTTTCAAGAAACAGCCGAAGATATTCTCGTGCCGCCGCAGTGGGAAATATAGGGAAAACATGTTTTTAGTTTTTAGTTTTGGAGCGGCTGCAGGCGGCAGGCGGCGCACTTTGTTTTTTTCTGGTTGCAAATTGTCAACACGCTGATTAACAACAGCTCGTGCGACGATAGACCTGCGATCCCGTCAAAGACTCAGCCCACGGCCAACCCGCTTGGTGTCGGGCAAGGCGAACGAGTGTGGAAGGCCAACGAGTGTGGATGACGGCCTCAGCAGATATCAGGTGAATCCATGATTCAGGATGCGAGAGCTTGCCGCCAACGTCCTACGCTCTTCTCTCAAACCTAAAAAAAATGCTATATATTGCCCTTCGAGACAGATCGATAGTTGTTGTCATGTGTTTTCTGCACACCAGCGGCCAATTATTTTTTTTCTATGATACGCCTGGCCAGCACTCTCCATATATCATCGGCCACTGTGTGAACACGGTGACCCTGGGGTGGGTCGGAGCCCCTAACAAGCGCACTCCGTTCTGAATTCATGACGTAGTCGTTGGTTTTGTCGATCGATGTCTGTCGAGGACTCGGAATCTCGTCGCTTCCAACTAAACATCCGTCTGAGTTTTTCTGGAGCCGATGTTGGGGATCTTGCCCCAACCTCGGCCCCATAATGGTTTTTTTTTGGGGGTCGTTCCAAAAGTTTGGAACATTCGGTTTGAAGAATCGTGTCCCATAGCAAGCTGTATTTTACCTCAAAAGGTATGGCAGGTATCTTTGGAATTTAAACCGTTTATGGATGTTTGTGGATACTTTGGGTTTCCATTGGCATTGGTCTGAGATCGAGAGGATGTTGTCGAAACTCATCATCTTTTCAAGCTGTGTGTCATACTATGTAGTGATGCTTCCATCGCCCGTACTGCAGGTTGTATATGGCCTAATGCCGGAAATGCATTCCGTACGTTTGAGGGAGACAATATCTGAAGCTGCAGAATTCAAGGAGTGTGCGCGTCTGTATTTGGGAAATGATTGAAAACAAATACTTTTCAGAGGTTGCTCGTAGCTTGCCACGAGTGGGAAATTTTCCGGTGTGTACTTCATACTTGGCATTGCCGTTGTGGGAATGCTCGGATGCCATTATCATCATTACTGTGTTACCGAGCAGCATGAAATAATAATAAGGGTATGTTTCTACATTTTGGAGAAAATAAGTGGGGCTTGCGAGGACCTACTTCCTCCCACGAGGCAGGTGGAGACATGTAGTCAACTGGTGGTATGATCATCAGATGAGGTGTCCGCTCGTCGTACTTGGTAACAGAATGATCGGGTCGTCCTCCGATAACATGTTAAGATTCATTTTTGTGACTTTGAGTCAATGTGCGTTAAATTTTGCAGCCAAAGCTCACGCGATATTTGTTGATACAAAACAGTCTGCTGTGTCTTGTGAGGATGGCTCTTATGCGGTTCGATTTGGAGCTTCGGATTTGTACCATTTTTCTATCCCAAAAATGAAAGCATCTGCTTATGCTGTGTCCGAATATATGCTAAAGTCGACCGGATTTTTTTCGATTTGAGAATCCGATGGCCGAAGTCGTCAGATTTTGGCCCAAAGTCCGACGACTTTAGCCATCAGAGTTTCAAATCGAAAAGTGGCATGGTCTCTAAAGTCAAGTATGTTTTCCACGACAGCAAGCAGCAGCAGAATGATCAATGAGTTGGATGGGTGACACACAGCAGTATAGCGACGTTGCTTCGCACCCGACGCGCAGTCGGTGGGCGGCGCGTCTCTCCGTAGTCAGACGGCAGTCGGCTGGCGCGGGCTCGGGCCTAGAGACCAAGAGAAGCACACTCGGCGCGCACCTACCTGTCGGTGGATACGTACTCACTCGTAGTAGACTGCAACAGCAGCAGTCAATCACATTGTGAAATACCAAAGACCAAGACAGATTTATACTCTACGTAGCGCACTCGACAAGTCTGTCTCTTCGCCGCCAGACCAGAAGCAGTCAGCGTGGGGTCGGACACTTTGGGTCCCTACGCGCAGTGCAGCGCAGTGCAGGGCACTCGGAGCTTCTCTTCGCGGCTCCAGACCACAACAACAACAGTTGGTCTCGGCGTTTGATCGAATCTCTGCACGCATAATAAATCCGGCTTTTCCGCTTAGAAATACTGTTTCCATTTGCGAAGTGCACATCTAAAAATGCGATCGGGTCAAAATCTCAAGTCCAAAACCACAACCGCATAGGAAACAGCCTGAAATAGAGACTTTCGTCGAACTTCATATATCCAAGCCGTGTGTGCTGACTAGATCACGTGTGCTGCGGATTTTACTTGAGAAAACAGATATCTAAGATGTGTTTTGATTGATTTCAGAGTTTTGAGTCCATGTGCATCGAACAGTTTCGCCGAAGGGGGCACACGAGATTTGATAAATATGCCTGATGAGCTGTGAGGGCGAGGGTTTCGTCGAATCTCATTTTTTGAAGTCGTGTGCGCTGATAAGATCGTGCGTCCGAATACATGTATGTAATCGATGCATCTACGCATGGGAAGGTCTCGGCGAGAGCTGTCCTAAGGTCTCATCGAAAGCTTTCCTCACGAGAGCCAACTTCTTCGTCGAGTGTACTCCCCCCCGACCCCCCTGCGTATAGCTTCGAAAGAGAACCGGCTCGGAAATTCTTTGCGTGTTGTTTCTTCTTGTTTCTAGTATTAACTTCGCCCTTGTTTTCTATCTCCTCCTGTTAATAGTCGTAACTCAGATCCGGGGTCGCATAGCAGGTCCTCCCCCCCCCCCCGCCCCCCGACTACGGTTCTTGCCTTCATTTTCATCGCGAGAAATAGTCAACCATTTCTTCCCTTGCCATCTCGCGTGTCGTCTTTTGTCTCTGCGCGTGACATTTATGAACGGTACGGCGATACTACAGCGGTAGTGGTAATAGTATCACTGCTCTCTGCTGTGTAGAAGGGATACCGAACCTCTTGTGGCCAATGCTGCGTTCGTCATTTGTAATCTCGTCGTACCTGGGACGTGCTTAATCAACGTATTTTTGCGTGTTTTCCCCCTCTTGACCCTTTTTCGGACAGTAGTGGTCCCGTTTTTTGGGGGGGGGGGAGAAAAAAAAAAATGGTTGGAGCGTGTGTGCTTTGCCTCCGAAACGGCACTGCAGAGAGCAGTTGCTGCAATCGTCTTCCTCTGTCTCACAGTCTGCGACCACATACCTGGTGGTTATTAATAGCAACTCTCGATTACGGGGGACCATAGTGAATAGGACCAAATATTTTTAGCAAAAATAGGTAAATATATTATACCAGGTAGGTTTTTACGTATATCAAAGGTCCTATTAACTACGGGACCCCCGTAATACTAGGATAAGGAATCGAGGCGGACACTGGGTGGTGTGCTGATGAAGCCGAGGCTGAGTAGAAAGGACGGTTTCATGTGAAGACAGCACACACTTGTACATGAAAATAAAGTTGGTGGCTCTACTATTACGGGGGGGGACCATAGTAAATAGGACCAGATGTAATCGGTAAAAGTAGGTACATATATAGTTTTTTGCTGTGCACCGTAGGTCCTGTTTACTACGGTCCCCCGTAATACCAAGCGCTTTTCCCCGCGAGGTGAGTTCAGTACTATTACGGGGGACCATAGTAAATAGGACCTACGGTGGACACGAAAACTTGTATATTTCCCTATTTTTACTAACAGTATTTGGTCCTATTTACTATGGCCCCCCGTAAGAAGGAGTTCAGCCATTTTAGGACTAGAGCAGTCCCGTTTTGGAGACAAACAGTACTTTCTGTAGAACTTAAGAGTGTTTTTTCCTTTCCTCAAATAGTCATTTTTAGTAGTGGTACCCTGGAATATGCTACCAGGAGTTGGTGCGGGTGTGTCCTTTACATTAAACTGTTCTTTCTACCCGTCGATTGCCGGAGTGCGAATCTCACGTGTTTTTTTTTCATTTTTATTTTTCTAGCATTATTTGCAAAAATCTAATGCAAGACGGAATCAACCGCTTTTGATCGCCTATTGATAGATAGTAGCGTGGGTATAATAGGTGCAATTCGATGCGAGTCGGCGAGGGAAGAAAGGGCCGAAGTCTTCCCGCGATAAAAATGCCTTCCAAGGCAAAAACCGTAGTGGGGAGGAGGGAGAAGAAAACGCCTGTTGCTTTGTGACCACGGCCCTGAGTTACGACTACTGCAGGAAGGAGAGAGACAAGAAGGGCGGAGATGGTATACGGGCTGGAAGAGGAAGAGGGGACAAAACAAGTCCAGACAGCAGTGCAAAACGCGAACCGTGATCGTGTGGGTCGCGAGTAGTGCTGCTAATGGTGCTGCAGTTTTAGAATTGCTCTTAGCGCTGCCCTCTGAAGACCCGATAGTGTCACGCCCCCGGCGGGCCCGGTGTTTATTGTTCCTCTCGTGTGTAGACCACGCTCTGATGCGCCAGGAACCGGAGACCGTTGACTATGGAAAAAAGTTGTGTCCACGTTCGTGCAGTGGTACTTTCGTTGTTCTCTCTCGCTGCTGTTGTCTGGATTGCCGGCGTGTGTGCATATGCTGTGCCTTTCGTATCCGGTATGATGACATGGCATTGCGTTGTCTACTCTCCTTGCTTCATTACACTGAAGTATCTCTGCTGTTGTGGTGTCGTGGTTTTGTGATCGCATATCTTGTCTTTTTCTAGAATCAAGGATCGGCTCTGACACTGGTGTGCGCTGGATGTCGACGGGTAGAAAGAACGGTTTAGTTTTGAAGAGCACACGCACTTCCCATGGCATGGCGGCACGTACCGGTTGGAGCTTGTGCAGAGGGAACAAAGCCTGTCGAGGAACAAAAGTACGATTGATCGCGGCGGCGTCGGCCGCTTGAAGCAGCCCGGACTGAACGGTATCATCGTAGGGGCGGGCGGGCGGGCGGGCGGGGGGGGGTTAGGGGTCCGAACTGCAACACCGCAATGACGGAAGCAGATCTACGCCACACGCGCAGCACGATGACATACATCAGCATACTACAGTATTGCCGGTCCGTCTATAGTGCCGGTACAGCAGTATGCGCCAGCCAATAATACCGGCACTATGGCGGCAACCGGCACTAATTACTCCGCACACTACCACACTGGTGAACACCGCCTTTGCCAACCGATTCGACAGGCAACAGGCACTATAGCGGGCAGCCGGCACTATAGAGGGACCACTACTGCTGCACCGCACCAGGTATACCGCGTCACACTGGGTGATAAGATAAACACACCCCCTGTGGCGAATTCCAGTTCCGGTTTTCCTCCCAAACATGCCTTAAGGGGGGAACACACAAACGAAAATGATGGATTTTGGAGAAATTTCATTGAGAAAGTTCTACAGACGCATCCCTCGGTGTATTCAGCACGCCCTCACCGTTGTGGAGAAACCTAGCCTTGAAAATCGGCCGAGGGGGTGTGTTATCTTACCACCCTAGTGTGCTAGTGTGCTACGTAGTGTTGTGCGGTAGTGGTAATACGCAACACAACACCCACCCCCCCCCCCCCCCCTCTGTCGCGAAATTCCGGGGTGATTGTCTCAGATAAGAGGGAGAGCGAATGTATGATGTCTACGGTAAGACAGAGCTCGATGAGATTTTCCCAGCGCCACCAGTCCTCTTCGTGTGTACGTGCGGGGTAGTTGAGCCCTTTGGTGCTGCAGTCCCGTTTCGGAGACAGGGCACTTGGAATTAGAGTGGTTTATCCACACATCGGGACTGCAGTACTATAGGGGCTGATAGCTCCTCACCCCAACCCTCCGCCTACTGCATTACACACGTACAGTCAGCGTTATCTCTGTGGCGTAGTTTTGTGACTTTTTGTTCGGAGCTTGTACAAGTATCTCTCTAGGGTTGAAGAATCGGCACGGACACTGTTACGGGGGACCAATAGTGAACAGGACCAAATGTTGTCGGTAAAAATAGGTTTAAAATATATAGGTTTTAGTATGTACCGTAGGTCCTATTTACTGCGGCCCCGCGTGGTAAGCGGTGTGCCCTGGATGTCGACGGGTAGATAGGACGGTTCAATGTGAAGAAAATAAATGCGAACACACACGGCAGCAACACGCGCGCTGGTGGTGCGGCTGCTGTTGTGGTCTGTGGTGACTTGCAGCGGCGGATCTCTTTTCTTGGAACGAACGATGGCATGATGGCACACGCTCCTTTCAGACTTGTTTCGGTAATTTTGTGTGACACGATTCATGCTGAAGTTTATACGCTTCTTGAATGTACGAGTATTATACGACTAAAACTGCTGTATACTCCGTACTGTACTGGTGCTTCGCGAGTCTTCTCTGTATTACGTAGGACTATTATATAGTACGTACTATTGATATTAATACCTGTAGTTCACAAGTGTGTCGGGGTAGTTCTTGTGGTCTTGTTGTCTATTGTTCGGAGGGGTTGGTACGCTGCTTGCCATTTTGGTCCTTCGTTTCTATTGCTGCTCTAAAGAGCAACTATACAAGAAGTGCAGAACGATGGCTACGTACGGTACAGCAGACGAATACTGTGGAGACAGAGTCAGCAGTAGACTGCCGTGGCAGCATTGTCGACCCTGGTGCTGCCGCTGCTGGTGCAGCTGCTGCTGCTGCTGCTGCTGCTGCTGTCAATGGCACAATGTCAACCTATCCCTGCGCAATGAGGTAACACGTGCCACATGCAGTACGAGAGACGTCTTTCGCGAAGAGAGGAACTATTTATCGCCTCAGACGGATCATCGCGGTTCCTATTGCCGCTATGCCCCGAAATATAGGGATCATTTATATACTAATATACAATAAAACCGTTTCTTGTATCGAGATGCAATAGTAGCATGGTATGATTTTTTCTCATGTTGCCGGGTGGGAGGCTTACAACCTGCACCATCTAATGCTTTACGGGTAGGACGTGCTTTCCCGGTTGGATCTGTGTACTGCTGCTGTAAGCAGATCACAGATCCGTCGCAACAGCCCATAATAGCAGGCTAGGTTCTGGGTCACCTTGAACAGTACTGCTGTAGGTCATGATCTACAGGAGGCCGTGATTTTGTCCCGACGTTTGGACTGTGTTTGTAGACACGAGCCTGTCGGAGAAATTTCGCAGGTTTGCGCTTTTACGGCCCTGCTACCACGTGCCGCCCTGGCCCCATTTAGCACCCTGAATCCCTCCCACCCGGACCTGAACCCTCCTAGCTGACCCTGCCGGGTGCCAGGTGTATGGTTTTATGATTGACCGCCTGCAGGGGCCACCAAGCACCCTAACCTCACGCGGCCTTTATCCACAAAGAATCGAGGTTTCCGCGAGAATGGCCGAGCAACAACGGGAACAGCGCTGACACTCTTTCTGGTATATTAAGTGGCCGACTCGGCAGGCCCGTGTCTCTGCATACCTTCCGGTGGTTGCGTTGTCTGTAAATAGTTTCTCAACGCGTGTGTGTGTGACAGATGACGATCTACTACTGTAGCTACAAGCGGTGCGTCATCTATGAACATGCCTTTTTGTATGCCGTGATGACATCATATCATACCGGCGAAGTAGGCTGTGGAGGATGTACCTCCACTGAGTGTATCACAGAATACCAGGAATAGTTCCGACCCACGAAACATGTGCACCGCTGCTGTATTCATACTACTGTATACCTGGTGCGCGATCCACGATTTTTTTTTTTTTTCGTCGATCTCACAGCTGCTGTTTTTTTTCGATATGATTTTTTTATTTCGGTGGTCCATAGTTAATAGGAGGACCTACGGTGCACAAAACCCTAAATATTTCCCTATTTTTTTTTCTAACAATATTTGGTCCTGTTAACTAGGGCCCCCCGTAATAGTATACGGTTCACACCCGGTGATCGTGGGCTGAATAGTTGCGTGCTATTAGTAGTCAGGAACTCTCGTAGCCCCCTTTTTGGGACTGCAGGCAGTGCCGTTTTGGGGGACAGAGCTACTTGAGGGCACCCGGCAAAGTGAGCTAGACAGACCCTTGCGGTAACAGATGAGGGAACTGCTGTCTCGAGCTGAAAGGTCTACAGTACATAGATCATCAAGCGGGAATGATCTGTAGATGGTCTGTCTGTGCGAGGCGTGGAAACTTTCGGTACGGTATCCGACACTACCGTAATCAACGGCCGATTTTTCTTGACCCCTGTACGTAGGAGTGCAGTTAAGTTCCATTTCGGGGACACGTTACACGTAATTTGAGTGCGTTGTTCCCCAAAACGGGACTGGATTCCTATTACGGGGGGGTCCATAGTTAATGGGACCAATTTTTGTTAGTGAAAATAGGTGAATATATAGGTTTTTATGTGTACCATAGGTCCTATTAACTGTGGCCCCCCGAAATAACAATTTTAAAAGGATTAATAAAGATAAGGCGAGGGGCACTAAAAGTCGAACAATATATTTTCGGAAGGCTCTCGACCATACGCTTTCCGAAAAGTCACCTTGTTTCGGCTGAACGGTAAAAACCTTCCCGTGCTGAGAAAACAAAAAAACACAGGCGCTGAAGAACGATCGCGGGCACCCCTGCGCGCGCTCGCAACTTTTTGTTTTCGGCCCTCCCGTTTTGCCCGGGACTGACTTGAGCGTCATTTTTTTTTTTTTGTGTTTTTTTTTCGGGGGATGCGGTAGTAGGTGTGTCTCTATGTGTGAGTTTTTTTTGTTGCCCATTTGCTGTGCTTGCGCTACTTTGAGCGGGCTCCATCCCGGTAGAGCTTAACCACTTATTCGAGATTTGGTCTGATTGGATTGGGGTCAGGAATAGTGTTGATCTGATGGGCTTGGGGTTAGGGCTGGAGTTGATCTGATTGGCTTCGGGTTCAGGCCTTGTTGTATTTCTTTTGATCTCGTACACAGTATTGTTTATCAACCATTTTCTGGAATGAAGTGGTGAGCTATCCTCCCCCTCTTTCCTCCCTCTCGCAACTCAGATCCGGGGTCACATACAACCATGGCAGGCTTTTCTCACACCCCCCCCTCCCTCCCTGCTAGGGGTGCACGCCTTTTTCTTTTCACGAGGGAAGAGTTGAACATTTTCTTGCCCCGTCGGCTCGCGTCGAATTTACTGCTGTGTCTTCCAAACTTGGACATGCGCACGCCACGGGGCGTTCGTTTTCTTGTCTGTTTGTTGACGAAAAATTCTACCTCTCCCCAAACACAAGTTTTGATTGAATACTATTAATATCAGTACTTAAGTTCTTCAATATAGGGACGCGTCTGTCCCCAAACACCAAAAGGATCGTTCTGATTAAAACAGCACCAGGTAGTATATAATCCAAGCGGTTCTTACAGATGTTATAGGGACGGGGTGGTATCATGTACGAAAAACATGGCACTACTATTAATAATAGAACACAAAACGATTGCTTTATCTCGTTCTGCGTTGAAAAATTCGGAGCCCTGTGAAACTCTTGGGACTTGAGAGGAGGGGGGGCAGAATCGGCGATAACAAACGGGTAATTACAGCATCGGCCACTGGTGTCCGAGTTACAATGGTTGAAAACAAGGAATCGAACGACACGGGCGCAACATGACCCTACCCCTTTGGGACGTCCCACGGTACTGAATCCCGCCGACGGCGCCAGTGTCAGGCGGACGACGCCCCCGGGCAGGTTTCTCTCGTGCTTTCTGTACTTGAGAGGTGTCAAGTAATACCTACCCAGGTGGGACGGTAAGCTCGGGGGTGTATGCGCGGCACGCAGTGGCAGACCTTGGGTGAACTCGAAGTTGTTTGCATTCGTAATAAGGTGGTACTATCTGTATGAGGAAGGGGACCTGGGTGTCCAGACGAGGTCGAATTGATGGTGATGATCATCAGCAGCAGCATTAATAGTTGGTCTCGTCCTAAAAGCTTACGGTACCAGCCAGGTTGCCCTCTAAATATCTCAATACTATCAAGCATTATTGTGCCAGGTACTGCTGAAACCTGCGGACCTTTGAGGCCCATATATATATATATTGTAGATATATATTAATGTGTACGTATATTCTCAGTTTGTAAAAACTGAGTCTCTGTTTCGGTAATTGCAAATGTATCTGTCAGTCCGTCTGTGCGCATGCCTTATATTTTCGAACACGTTCCAATGATCGACATATAAGGTCGTTACAGATGATATTCATACCACGTATTCGACTCTTACGGACCTTATAGATTGAAACATGCCATACCACCAGGCAATATTTCGCTATATAATACACCCACCACACCGTACCACCAACATGCCATATTACATACCGTGTTTTTTTTCCTTATTCCATACCACCAACATACCAGATCCCATACCGTGTTTTTTCCGTACGTTACATCGAACCGTACCATCATACCATATCAACATACGATATCACATACCGTGCCACACCGCACAGCCGTACCGTACCATACCCATACTGTACCAGCACCACAGGGCGACAGAGCAGGAGCAAGTATAGACACCATACTACTATCGATATGTAGCAACACCACAAGGACGCAAAAGCATGCGAGTATAGATACCATACTGCGGTACCAACACCACATGTACACAAGAGCATACGTTGAAGGTGAAAGGTGATGAGGTGATATATGAGGAGGTAGAGGCGCAAAGGCAGAGCGATGGCACCGGGGAGCACCAGCAGCCGCAACGGGAACAGCTGCCCCAGCAGCCACGTCTGCAACAGCAGCAGCAGGACCAAGTGGGCCCGCTAAGCGCTTGCGACGATCGCCCCGAAGAACAACAGCGACAACAGCAGCATAATCAGGAGGGCTCGGTTAGCGCTGGAGGTTACAACTTACAAACCTGGCAACTATTAGCCAGTACAAGACGGGGTGGAGGGGGTGGAGGAGGTGGAGGGGGTGGAGAGGGTGGACGGCGTGAAAGAGAGTGAGGGGCTGGTACGGGAAGTGGGGTAGCAACGTGGTGGTGGGACGATCACGGACACGGACGCTGGAGGGCGCTGGAACTGGGGTGGGGTTGGCTTCCCTCCTTTTTGGCACCAGATTAAGACAGGTTTCGTTGGCCTGCCCCCGATGTTCGTGATGCCAATCGCTGTTGATTGTTTAGTGCACTCTGTTGTAGGTGTGGTGACTTGCGTTGACTGCCTGCATATGAACGAGTACAGCAGTACTTCGAAGCAGGATAAGTTCTGGTGATTATAGAAAAGTAAGTGCGTACCAGGTACCAAGTCTGAGGTTCGTTTTATGTGCTTTCCTTGCATGTACGAGATGCACGAGTAGTTTTGGTGATTCTTTACTGTTGCGTTTTGCATTCTGTATACGTTTCATACCACCGTAGCGCAGGATAATTCGAGTAGTGACTGAGGATCCGGGTAAGGATGATGCAGTATCGAAGCCAAGTGCGCCAAGCGGGTGCGTTGACGTGATGCTGGGCACGGACGGCCGAATAATATGCGCTGATGCCGGATGTTTTTGCTGGTGCGTTGCTTGGCCAGCACCATCATGATGCATGTCATGATGTATAGGTGGTACAAGTACCTGCATTTTACGCAATTATTGAAGAACGACGTACGAAACCTTCATGCGAACTTTTCGTTACTCGTACTGCTATGTGCCTACCTGTACGACCTACATACCTCGTACCAGGTACGCCTGAAGGGTAGTATAGTGGTTGGGAAGAGACGCACGGAGATACATGGCATTCATTATGTATGACGCAGAAAGGTGTATCTCGCAGCTACCTCGTCCGTCCCCTGCCCCTCTCTCCCCCCATCTGGTAGTGACTGAGTTGGGCGAGTATGGGCATGGGATGCGGGTTACAGCTTTGTCTGAGCAGGACGCTTGCAGACAGTAGGGAAAGGGGTGGTGTGTAATGAAATACTCTTTCTCTGATGGAAAGAGAGGTTCGTTGGATAGATCAGACAATATTATGCTGATGCTGAACCAGATGTGAGCTGTGGAACCTTGAGCTGTACGCCGTCCGGAGGGTCTTTTGATGAACGCAATGGTCATACCACACACACATGACATGCCATTATGTGCTACACTGCCAGCAGCATACACAGGTTCGATGTCGGATACGTATTGTACTATTACTAGAATGCCAGGGGGTTAGCAGTGAGATCAGCATGGCAATACGCCGAAGATACGATATTGGTACAGGCTAGGCACGGGGTGCTTATAATCCAGTATCACCTACCAGCGTACCAGGTATCAAATAATATGCTTCTCAGAGTATGCAATAGTGCGTCGAGCTTGATTACATGATGAATGATTCTGGCAGATATTCTTTAGTCTCGAGTACGTAGTGATTTCGGTATTACTTTTCAGAGAGGCAGTGGTTTTGACCTGGCAGCTTTTAATTTGCTGACACGAACTATGCCAGGTCGGAAGGTCCATCTCAGGTGGAGTTATCACATGCGCAGGTGCCTGCGTATGCTGGTACTCGAGGACGCAGAAATGTGTCACGCTTTCGACCACCGAGGCAGAATACCTGATATGTAGCGATGGCAGACACAATGGAGGAGGACTGGATTTTGTGGTGGATTTTGTGATATTTTTCTGGTGGAATTTATGACAAGAGTTTTCTGAGGGAGGACGGGATTTTCGGGTGGAATTTGTGATACAGTTTGTGAAGGAGGACTGAGCTTTCTGATTGATTTTATTATGCAGTTTTGTGGAGGAGGACTGCATTTCGACGCCGCGGCCGCAGTATCAACTTCAAGACGAAAAATATTTCGCTTTTGTGTTGCGATCCTCTTTGTGGCACAGACATATTCTGTCTACTCGTCTGTCGATTACTTTTTTTATGAAATTATGA
The DNA here is from genome assembly GCA_031763025.1 of Macrocystis pyrifera. NCBI lineage: Eukaryota > Phaeophyceae > Laminariales > Laminariaceae > Macrocystis > Macrocystis pyrifera. The sequence continues at coordinate 631,105 of JASSKH010000022.1, forward strand.
AATACGTCAGGTGTTTGGGCCCATCGTGGGTTGTATTATTACTATTATCAGAAGGGCCCCTCGTACTAAATAGGGTGTCAGCGCGCCGTTTATGATGCAGCGCGTATTTGGTGCAACCCCTTTTCGCGTGAAGTTCGGCTACTACTACTACTACTACTACTACTACTACTACTACTACTACTACTACTACTGCTGCTGCTGCTGCTGCTGCTGCTGCTGCTGCTGCTGCTGCTGCTGCTACTCCTCCTCCGCCTACTACCACCGCTACTACTACTACCACTACTACTACTACTACTACTACTACTACTACTACTACTATTACTACGACTAATACTGCTACTACTGCTCCTACTGCTACTGCTACTGCTGCTGCTACTGCTACTACTGCTACTGTCCATCCACATATGATCCCCCATCCTCCAGCGGATCGGGTTGCTTGCTCCGCATCGCCGACGCTACAATCGTCAGTGAGGGGTGTATACCCAATTTAGCCCTTCAAGTATATACTGCACTCCCGTTCTAGGGACAAATCAGTCAAATCCCAAGTGGTTTTTTCCCCCAAACGGGACTGCGATCCTAACTAAGAGAGTCGACACCATCCGTTTCAAGACTTTTCGGGAGGTATAGGGCATAATACGACCAGATATAAGTCGGCTGGTCAACACGAGGAAAACGCACATCGGGGTGTTCTACGCGCATACAAGGACCGCTTGATGTTTGCACCAGACTCGTGACCGGGATCATGTTAAAGGTCAGAAGTGGTTTCTGGGGCTAAACGCCGAAAGGGGTATGCGTACTGTCACGGCTGTGCTCTGCGCAGGCTGCAGGCTAAAGAAGCAAGTGCCCCCCCCCCCCCCCCCCCTCTTGTCGGTCGGTACCTGCAGCAGGGCGACTCGCACGAGAGAGTGCTGCAGCTACTGCCTTCTGTCGACACGCTGCTGCAACAACCCCAACAAGGAATGCATGCAGCAGCACTGCTACTGCATACGTTTTCCCGCTGCGTTTGCTGGGTCTGAGGGTGTGCGTGTGCTATGCATGAATATTTGACCGTACACCAGGTAAAACATGCAAAACAGCCCCCCCCCCCCCCCCCCCCTTCTGGGATGATTTTCAGACCCGATTTTCTTCCTAGAGCAGGGTGCTACTGCTGTAGTGCCTCACCCCACGAAAACGGTGGACTCGGACAATTAGGTGATGATCTATCTATCTGCAGATAGATGATCTAGTTCCTCGCCTGTCGTGAGATTTAGTGTGAAGGATCTGTGTACAGCACAGATCCTATCCCAGGAAACATGTCCCAGACCATGCGGAAAGTACGGTTCCCACCCGGCAACATTTTTTAATGGGCCACTGCAGATCATATCGTACAACGTCGGGCATAGATCTATCTGCCTTTTGGAAGATCTAGATGATAAACTGTGGGAATCGATGCTCTACTGTAGAGCTTGATCTGTGTGAGATATTTCCGTAGACGCGTCGGTCGGGACCTGCGCTCTCCCCCCCCCCGGTGTCGAGGAGATCAGCTTTGAATTCCTTCCGTGGGGGATGAGTTAATTTATCTCGAGCGATGCGTATACGGTGGTAGTTTTCAGTCTGCTCGCGCGGACTGAGAAGGGGCGTGGGATGCGTTGGCTCTTGTCGCGCCGAGGACCTGGAGCAAGTACCTGTACAGGTTGTCTGGACGTTTTTTCCAAGAAATTTGTTTGTGTGGAAACCCACACACACGCACCCACACACACACACGAGCCCCCTCTCTTCTCCCGCTTGACATCCTAGTCCCAAACGGACCTGACCCCACCCGGGCCTCATCGGCTTTAGACGTTTAATACGCCGACGGCAGGGCCCTCTGAGCATCACCCTGATCCCACCCCGACGGGCCGCCAAGACTGAGGCAAAAGGGACAAAATCGACCCACGCCTGAAGTAACAAGGTGTCCTGCCGACCAGGTTGTAGTAATACTGTAGCCCGTGAAGATGCTGGCTGTTTGCTGTGTGCTGTGCTGGCCCGGGAGTCGTGCGGATGCTCGCGGTTCGTCTGATTGCTTTTGCTCGGACTGGTTGTTGCTGTCCCGGTTGTCGCGGGTCGTGCTGGTGCTCTCTTCCGTCCTGTCCGCCTTGGGTCGCTCCGTTGTTGCGTCTCTTCTGTTCCTCTTTCGATCGGGCTGGTTTTGGTTCAGATTGTGATGGTGGTTCTTCTTGGTTTGAGATCACGCCACCTCCCGTCCGCTCTGTTCGCCCCCCCCGCTTTGGTTGAAGTGCACGCTACCCCGTCGTCCGCTCTGCTCACCCCCGCGTGTCGGGCGTTGTTATCTCGTGCTCTGTCTCGATCGTGGTGACTCCGGTTAGGTGTAAACCTCGGCCTGGTTGCGGCCTCTGTCTGGTGAACCGACTGCAGTTTCTTTCTGGTCGCAGCTCGGGTCCTGGTTCATTGTTGTGGTTCTGATCGCGGTTTCCGGTTTCGTTCGTGCACGTAGCGTTTCTCTCGTGTCTTACCCGCCCTCTATATATGTCTTCTTTTAGTCTTGTGGTGTTGTTTGCTTTCTATCTTGGGGCTGATTGTTGTCCTCGTTCTCGTCCTTGCTCGATTCTGGCGCCCGGTTCTGGTTCTGGTTCTGGTTCCGGGTCTGTTCCTGGTTCCGGGTCTGGTTCTGGTTCTGGTTCTGATCGGTTGGACGGCTGAGCAGGTGGTGACGCTGGGGCTAACGCGAGGCATTCTGACCCACGCCAGGCCCGGATCTGCGCCGTCTTTTCAGCCGCCACAAGACCTGTCCTCGTGGTGAGAGTTGTTTTCGTTTGATTTTTTATAGCTCCAACTTTTTCACAAACTTACCAAAACTGTCTGTCTTTTCTTGTTTTGTTTTGTTTTGTTTTCTGTTATTTTCAAGATTAAAGTTCTGAGGATTTCCTCCGCGCCCTAGACGTGTAAGAGTATGTGCTGATGTTCACTGTGCACTACCGGCGTGAAGGTGGTAGGGCTGGGTCCTGGTCCAGTATGTGCCGACAGTACAACTGTATTGCCTGAGGGAGTTGCCAGGGTCGTGTGTTCACTGTTTGCGTACGTCCAATCTTAACGCCTCATAATAAGTGGAAACCTACAATATTGCGCGGCGCCGAATTCGCCACGCAAAACAGAAGAGAGATAGGGGGGAGAGGAGGAGAGGAGAGGAGAACATGAGCTTTCAGCTCCGGTGTTTTTTTTCTTTAGAGGTGAATTTCTAAGAAATATTCTGCGTTGCTAATAGTATTCGCCCAGCGCATGCGTCTAAAGACTGAATCAAGCCTGAAGAAGCGACTGGAATAAGCGCCCGTAGGCTGTACTCGATTGCGCCCAAGATTTGCACACCTCGAGAATATTTTCGGCTCCCGTTGTTGAGAGGTTGGGCAGATCCACACAGCACATATCCAACCCAGGTAACACCCCGCCCGCCCGCCCGCCCGGCCTGCCCCCCCCCCCCCCCCCCCCCCCCCCTCCCGCCTTCCTTGCCTCGCCCCTCTTGGCGTATTTGTTGTTTGGTTTTTTGTTTCGCTTTGGATATGTGCTTGTTTTTATTTATTCATTGGTTCGTTTGACTATTTTTTTTTGTCTTGTTTTCATCGGTTTGTGTATTTGCTTGCTTTCATTTGTCTGTCTCGTTCCTGTCGTTCTGTTTTGTTTATCTGCATCTCTGTTGACCTGGCTGTCCTGTCCATCTGTCTCCCTTTATCGTTGTTTTTTTTGTTTTCGAAAAAGCGCGGTGGTGGTTTTACCTGATGTCTTCGGCTACGAGACGGCGGAAACAAAAGGTGTGGCGAACCTCTTAGCCCGGCATGGGTACGCCACGCTCGTCCCCGATATTTACAGGTGCGATGACCGAAGGCGTAAGCTTTATAGCGATCACGTCAGCAGGCGTCTCCGCGCAGTGCCGGTTGAGTAGTGCCAGCTGCCCTGTGTAGTGCCTTCTGTCTCCATCCTCCCTAGTCGTGACTCAGATCCGGGGTCACATGGCAGGCTCTCCTCCCTTCCCCCTCTTCACTACGGTTCGTGTCTTGCTTTTTTTATCGCGAGAAGACGTCAACCATTTTTCCCTCGTCGACGCGCTAACCGATGGTTGATTGTGTCTGATTGCCTCAGAGGCGTTGGGATAGGGGTTGCAGTTTTTTTTTTCGTATCGTACCCACGTGTACCCCTGACCGTATTTTTTCTTTTCGTTTGTTCATTTGTCGGTGTTTTCCTCTTCTTTTTTTTTTTGTTTTCAAACTGGCGTGGGCGCGAAAGGGGAAAGGCGTGGCCGGAGGGGATGGAGCAGAGCACCAAGGCCTTGACCGAGTGGTGCTCGTCTCAAGATAGGGAGCGCATCATGGCGGACGTGAAGGTGAGCTTCACGCGCGCCCCGGGAAAGGGTGACGATGGCGGTGGCGGTTGTTCTTCGGGGGAGGGGGGCGGGGGGGGGGGGGGGGGGGGGGGGGGGGGGGGGGGGGGGGGAGAGAGGGCTGCACGTACGGTAAGGTGGGTCCCTTTTTACCCCTGTTGGACCTCTTCTAAGGATTGTGATATTTTACTCGATGAGAACTGCAGGTCTGGTGCTTCTTCGTCCCCTAAACGGGACTGCGGTACTACGTAAAATGCTTCAAGGTTTTTTTTTTTTTCATCGCCCCTCAAATGGTTACTGTTGGGAACCCCGAGATATCCACCGAAGAAATTTACAAGGTATCCCTTTTGTGAATACTGCTGTTCGTCAATCGTGTAGGATAGGAGCAGCGTGAAGGGCCCAGGAGTAGTAGGGGTAAGAACACGTTGGGGCCCGTGCCGTGCTATCTATGACTCCTTGCTGTCAACCATTGTGGCTCGGACACCAAACCATTGTATCATCCGCCGCAATCGCGCAGGGGTCACATCGCCGCAGTCCGTGTTCAATTTTTTTTTCAATCGCCATTTTCAACCCCCCCCCCCCTTCTGATGGTCCCAAAGAGAGTTTGGGGAGGCCCTGTCACGCTAGGAGCTCGCGGAGTCCTGCGAGGGCCGAGGCCTGTCTGTCTGCCTCTCTCTCTCTGCCGGAGGGGCGGGGCACGCACCCATCCTCAACTCCTGGATAAGCCGTGCGAGTTCTTCTCTCGAGCGAGACATGAGCAAGGCACGGTCTTTGTGTGTGTGTGTCTCTGTTTCTCTCGCGTTCAAGAGAGGGTCTAATGCGGTGGTGTCGTACATCAAGCCGTACCTTGTGGTACAGTAGGTAGCCCCCTTGATATCGACGGGCCCTAAAATGAGGCGTTCGGGGCTGGAGGCCCCCTCCGCAGGTGCCAATGTCCCTCATCGGAGTTGGTACCGGCCCCTTACAGTGAGCAGTGGGTCGAAAGCGGAGTGGGCAGAGTTTTTTTTTTTTTTTTTTTTTTTTTTCAACACGGTTTTCCCTTTTTGCGGCATTTCCTTGTCTAAGTCAACCGACCGATCGACCGACGTCCCGTATCTGAGCTAGAGTTGGTGCTGGCCCCTTAAGGTCAGTAGCGGGGGCAAAGATGGCGGGCACTGATGTGATATCTGTTTGTTTTCCCGTACAACGGGCTAATGATACGTTTTGCTGCAAAAACAGGCCTTGGCCGCAGTTCGAAACTACTGGTAGGAATGTGCGAGGACGAGGATATCTCCCCCCTCCTGCATGTGGAGAAGTTATCAACACATTCGAGCAAATGGCTTGGCAGGCACACGAATAGCGGTCCACGAGACAAAGGCACTACTCTACACTAATACTTTTCATGTCAAAACTATTTCGAGGGACTGTAGTAGTGGGGAACCATCATATACACAAAAGACCTATATATTTAGATTAGTTTTCCTCAGGATATTTGGTCCTGATTACTATATCCCCCCGTTATGCTGCCGTACAATGGTTGATTGGGTCGATTGACTTGGGGTTCGAGGGCTGGCGTGTACCCGTTTTATAGGCCACGGACGGTAGAGAGAAGACCGGGTAGATCGGCCTATATATCATGAGGGAAGAAAAAAAACTGCTTGAAATTACGATGGGATCATTTTCTTAATTCAGAGTAAAGTGTGAAAGACCATGTTGGAGATAGTACTACCTTTTGGGGCTTTGTCACGGGCCGGTCTTGAAGTAGGTACACACCGCTGCTGTATAGACACAGGGTGTGTCAACCAGTGTCTCGAGTGTGTGGTAAGCTATGGGTACGCTACTCTCGATGGTTTTGGAAAACCTTTCGGAGGCTCGTTTGGTGAGGGTACCATACTGCTGTACCACTTTTTCGACACTTGTATGGTTGTGGGGGTCACTGTCGCGTGTACCCCATGGTCGAATGTCACCGGAGAAACCGCAGCCATAAACTCCCCAACCGAATCAACCATTTTACGATGTATGGGGGTTGTTGAGTCATCTCACGTCTCGCACACAGCGGCCGGCAGCGTGCGCCATCCAACCGCACGCAGCGCCAGCGTCGATCGACCGAGTGGCTGGGTCGCGGAAATGATGCCAACCACAGCGATGGTAGCCTAGCCCCCCCACACCAACAGCGGTCGGTGTCGCGCCGTTCCCCCGTGTGCGTCTGCCACCATGCTCACGTGTCTGCGAGCGGGAGGGAGACCCTGGGGGGCGGACGATCAGACTCGCTCGTTCGCACGCCACATGGTGGTGTACATCTGTCGCAGTTCCTCCGTCGGTGGGTGGGGGGCCCTTCCGTCGACATGATGAATCAACCATGGATTTCTCTGGGTTGCAAGAACGAAGCGCGTCTACGGCGGTCAGTCTAGTGATTTGCTTCGCGCAGTTACTCCTTCGCTTCAGCTACTTCCTCCGTAAAAATCTCTCACACGCACCAACACCGCGGAGACACATGATGGCTTCCTGCTTGAAACACAGTCTCGTTTTTTTTCCAAGGCGAGAATCCATTCCCGACCTTTTGCATGATCTGTGCTCTGCTGTTGCAGCTCATGTGGCCGCGCGCGGGGATCCGTACGGTGTGCGTGGTCTACAGCAGTAGCACACGTTTCCTGGGTTGGATCTGTACTGCTGCTGTAAGTGCAGATTCTCCACGAGCTCTCAGGACGGCAAGCGAGGAACCACCAACAAGACCGTAGTAAATAGGACCTACGGTACACACAAAAACCTCTATATTTCCCTATTTTTATTCACAGTATTTGGTCCTTTTAACTATGGCCCCCCGTAAGTAGAGTAGCGGAGGATCTACGAAACGGACCGTAGATCATGATGTAATACGAGGTCGTGATATGTTTTTTGTAGTTTTTTGTTAGTTTTAGCTCGCGGACGGACGGACGGGACGGCTCGATTTTTTACACCTTTGCTTCTTTTTTTCCTTTCGCTCTGCTCCCGGAATTTTCTGAACCCCCTTTTTTTTAAGGTTGCAGTCCCTTTTTTGGGAGCAAACCACTGAAAATTCGAAAGTAATTTATCCCCGAAACGCGACTACAGTCCTGAAACGGTTGAGTTGTCATGCAACTATCATGGTAATTAGTCTACTGCTGACTGTGTTTGACTACTGTAGTATGGAGGGGTAACCGCACGACGGTAGGCAATTTGACTTGAGACCTTACCTATAACCCCTACTACCGCGGGGGAAATTTCTCGGAATATTATTTCGCAAGGAGTTGGCGAACTATCGTTTTTTTTTTTTTTTTTTTCTTTTTTTTCGAAGCTCGGCCTAGTCGTTGAACACTACCAGGTATGAGACACCGGCACGTACAGTACAACATAGCTGATTTTGTTTTTGGAGGGGAGGGAGGGGGGACTGTGGCGGAAGGCCCGAGGGTTGTTTGAATGGACGGGTCCGGCCGGGTGGGGTTGGATCGTGTTGGATGAGTGGGATGTGGTAGTGCAGTTGTGTCTCGGTAGATCATGGACGAGTTTGGTTGATTGGTTTGTTGGGTAGTTGATGGGTTGCTTGATTGGTAGGGCTGGGCACTGACTGACTCAGTCGGTAGCGATCCTACTGTCGTCAAAATCAATCAGTATACAGGGTTGCAGCGGTGTATGATGTCTTTCCTCTCTCCTCTCTCTCCCCCGAAACCGAAACGCCTCCAGTGAGTTCCCGTACTACATACAAGGTGGCGTGTTTGTTGGGCGTACGTGAGAGAAAAACTTGCTGACGAATATACTGGCCATGCCAACCAGTAGATTACATTAGCCAGTAGATACTGTGCCCGGGCCTAGCCCTATTGGTCAGAGTGTTAGTTAGGTTGCAATGTTTTTTTTGGTAGCCTGTTTCCAGCAATCCTATCCCATGAAGAAGTAATTGCTGTGGGTGGAAGTGACCAGAATGGCGTTTTTAACCTACTGTATGTGGGTGTTCTCGGGGTTTGGTAACTCTGCGGACTGGTTAGCAAACAGAGCAAACTTCTGATGGGCGACGCAGCGCCTTGGGGATTCCCCTGTTCAACCAATGGGCTCGAGTTCAATTTTTTTTTGCAACCCAACCAAATTGGATTATCGCGCAATCGTACATACCTTTTCGGGCGGTTGGTTGGTTGATCGGTCGGTCGGTGGAGTTGTTACGGTAGTTGATTGGATGGTTGACTGGTTGCTTTCGGTTGTGTGGTCTACTCGTTTGATTGATAAATTGTAAATTGCTTGGTTGCTTGATTGGTATTACCATTGGTCGGTTGTTTTGTTGATTGATTGGTTGTTTTCTTGGTTGATTCCTAGTTGATACGTTGATTGGTCGATTGAGCAACATGTTATCATATACCTCTTGTCCCCCCCGCCCCCACCCTTCCCATCGACGTCGTTTTGTTGTGTTTGTCCTGTATGTTTTGTTTCTTCTCTTATTTTGCTTGTTTTATGTTGTTTTCGGTGTGTCGCCAAGGAATCTGTGTTGTTTTTCAGACAGAGGGGCGTTACGCGACTAGCGGCAGTGGGCTTTTGCTTCGGCGCGGACATCCTCTCAGAGTGCGCGGCATTAAATGTGAGTCCTTTCTCTCACCCCCCCCCCCCCTATCTCTGTCGCCCTCTTCCTCTCTTTCCGCCAGTTTTGTCGTTTCTCTTATGTCTCTCGCCTGTATTTCTTCAGCCAATCAGCACGCCCCTTTCAACCACTTGGCCTTTTGAGACCCAGGTACAACGACGAAAAGCATGCCTCACCATCTAACTGTGTCGGGCAGCCTCGCCCCGTCGTATATTATTCCCCCTCATCCCGTTCCGTCCATCCCATCCCATCCATCCGACATTGTTCCATCCCACAGCATCCCGTCACGTCTCAATCCATCCCGTCCCGTATTATCCAGTCCCGTCCCGTCCCATCCCGCCCGATCTTTTACCGTCCATTCCCATCCCGTCCTATCCCGTTCAATCCCGTTCCGTCTCGTCGACCTGTCTTCAGGGTTTGTTTCATGCCGGGGTGGCGTTTTACCCGACTTGTCCTTCCGCCGGGGCTCCCACCCGCATCCCGACGCTCTTTGTGTTCGGGGGTGAAGATGTCACCTCGCCCCCAGAAGCAGTGAGTAATGCAGATAGTGCCGCGCGTATATATATATATCTCTCTATATATACATATATTATATATAAATATGGCTGCAGGTGTAATCTGCCGCGGTAATCTGGGTTCTGGAACGGTTACCGTCTCGGCGTGTATGCTGGTAGCACGCGAAAAGACAACATCCCCTCCCAGAGACGAGTTTTCGACGCTATTTTCTCCCAACACAACCTTCAAATATGTATGCAGGTACCACTCTGTCCCGAAATACAGGTGTCATTTATATACTATTATTAAATACATATATCTATATATACAGGAAGGTCGTATCGCGGGCGACCGTATTAATAGTGATGAGGACCCTATGATAAATATGGCCGTGAATTTGTTGGGAAACATCTTGTTCTCTCTCTTCCTCTCTCTCTCTCTCTCTCTCTCTCTCTCTCTCTCTCTCTCTCTCTCTCTCTCTTTTTGTCGTAGTTACGCAGTGCCTCTTGGAGTTGTCTTGTTCTCTCTCTCTCTGGAGATCTTTCCGCCGTAGTTGACATGGTGTTTTTTTTTTTTTTGGAGATTTCGTCTGTTTCTCTCCAGATATTTCCGTCGTATACAGATATGTGCTTGTTTGGAAATGTCGTTTGTTTCTCTCGAGATACTTGCGTCGTACAGAATAGAATATTTTTTTCCTGTTCAAGCTCGAGATCTTTCCACATATAGATTCATATATAGATGGATGGATGGATAGATGCACTCTCCTCGTTGTCCCGAAAAAATCAGCTTTGAAACGTCGTCCGAGAGGGGGGTGTGCTCATCATCACCAATATTATCATGCATGGCCGTAGCCGTATCGCCGTAGACCCTCGCATCCCTACAATGCCGGGACGGAGCACGTCGGGTTTTCACCGACCAGGTACACATTGCTTGCACCAAGCGCGAAGCGAAACGTGAGGTGTTTGGGGTAGTCGCATGAAGGGTGAGCTGCATTCTACTCAAAACGCTTTTGCCGACGGGTGTGTGTGTGTGCTTATCACCCTAGTGTGATACACCGGCCGAAAATATTGGTATCGTTGCATAGTCATATTTACGTATAAACGTTCCTTATGTTGCGACCCGGAGTGACCCGCGGCGTAAGGTGTTTTTGATGTTGAGGTTTAGTGCTTTCACTATATCATGCCAGAACGCTACCGGTGTTGTTTCGAAACAAGCGTAAACGATAGCCGTCGACGTAAAAGTTGGCTGTATAGCTTCTGTTCTGATTGTGCCAGGAGCAGCTGAAAGTGCAAAAAGACCCCTCCCCCCTTCTCGATTTCGTGTAGGAGACCTGGACCTGGCAGAGAGCAGAAAGTTGTATAGCAACAGCCGCCAGGAGGAGGAATTAGACGCGCAGGTGTGCCCGTGTGGCAAAGCTATAGAGCGTAGCACTCACGTGGCAGGAGAACGTGAAGTGTACAGGAAGGAACGGGATGTGTAAGAAGAAATGAGGGAAATTGACGAATGTGACATGGAGGAGTTGGGTACACTGCTGTAGATAGCAGCGAGAAAACAATCGCTATCCTAGGAGATAGATGGTGGCCACTGGCGGCGAAACAGGAAGCGGATACGACGAGCATCTTTTTCTACGTAATACATGGAAACAACGCAATGAGCGCCCAACGGTTGGAGGTGTCTCTACTAGGAGTACGAGCGGTGCTCCGTTTCGAAAGGAATGCGTGGTCAATGGTCAAATGACGAAGGCAAGCAACAAATGAGTACCCCCCCCCCCCCCCCCACCACAGGCCCCCGCCGCGCCCCTCAACCTTATGACGCCTCCTTATATGTCGCGCGTTTCCGGATTTCCTCACAAGGTGGCTTCCTTGCAAGAGCACCTTGTCCAGGGGGGGACGGTTAGCGAAACCAAGGTTATTGCCGGTCAGCCTCACCACTTTGTCCTCCGAGGCGGGAACGCGCAGGTTTGCCCCTCCCTTTTCTGTTTTCTCTTTTTGTTCGGCGGTCGGTCACCGTGGCGGGCGGGCGGGTCGAGTTGTAGATCATTTGTGCGGGATGGAGAAGCTTGTGTCCCCGCACACGGGGGGAACTGGTGGTACCACGTGGTGCGTATCCGGCGAGGCACCCACGAGGCGAGCCACATTTGTATGCCCGGTGCTGTCTCTGGAACGGGGCACACCGGGACACGAATGAATGCGTTCGACGCTGTCGCACCACATACTGGAAATCACGCATAGCAGGCGCCGAAGCCCGCCAAGTAAGCGCTTCTTAGTGGGATGTAGCCCGCTATCCATGCGGCTCGCTGGCCACCTCTCACGAAGCTTCGCGTTCGGTGCAAGCAACGTCTGCCTGGTCGGTGAAAAACAGATGCGCTCCGTCCGGGCATTGTAGGGATGCCTGGGTTTATGGTCATATGTACGACTACGACCCTGCATGACAATGAGTAACACCCCCCCCCCCCCCCCGCGCGCGCGCCTCTCTTGCAGGCGATAAAGGAGGCGCACGCGCAACTGCTGGGGTGGATAGGGACGCACGTGCACGCCAACTCGGGTAACTGGGAAGTGGGAAGGTGGGTTTGTCTTCAGCGGCTTTGACGCTTTGGTTGCTGCTGCTGCTACTGTTGTTGTTGTTGTTATTGGTGTTGTAGTTGGTGGTGGTGGTGGTGGTGGTGTTGGTGTTGTAGTTGGTGTTGGTGGTGTTGGTGGTGTTGGTGGTGGTGGTGGTAGTTGTTGTGCTATGTGGCGTTGTCGTTGTCTCTACATAAATCGATCGCCATCATCTAGTTCCGTGGCATCCGCAAAGGTAGGCGGGTGCTTGTGTGCGTGGTTTTTATTCTCTGGTGGATCTTCTCCAAACGTACCTTCTTTTTTTTTTTGTTCCATGTGTACGCCCTTCTTGTCTCTCACTTCTACCTCGTTTTTCCTGCTCGCTTTATTTTATTTATTTTTTTTCAGGCTTTCACGAGGAGTCCTGACCGAGGCCGACTGGTGGCCCGAGGGTAAGACGCGCGGGTTCCGTAGCGTGGCTAGGGAGACGTGGGACCAAGCGAGGGAGACTTGGCGCATCCAGCGGAGGCCAAGGTACGGCCGCCCGGCTTTTGACGTTTGGTACTCTATTGCGTGCGTGACTCACGTACCCTTTACGCCCGTTCCGTTCGCCGCTCTGGACGGGAATGTGAGGGACGTTTAGTCTTGATAGTAGTGCCTAGACGTTCCTTTTATCCCTGTCCAATGTTTTTGTCCAGCCTACACGCGGTACGCGATTGACAGCGTTTCGTGTCCTTTTTTTCGAGCTACACCGACGTTTTTTTTTTGCGGACAAGCTTGCTCTCGCATGTCAGACAGATCAGGCAGATCAGACAGATCGGACAGATCGGACAGATCGGACAGACCCTAACCTGGTGTCATGAGCTGTCGTGCAAGGTTCGTACAGCGGTGCAGATCGAACCCACAGCGAAGGAAGCATGTCCTATTAGTAGATCATGATGAATACTTATTTTATGTACGGCTCTGCGCGCCCTGCAACCCCTTTGCCTGCTGTTTGATGCACTCTGAGCTGTGCAGTACAGATCCAACCCAGAAAGCATGTCCTGCCGTATAGACCATGCAGATTGTACGGCTCTCCCCACCCTGCTAATCTGGTAGAGGTAGAGCCTACAGCTCTCAGGTATCTCTGTGCGTGCTGAATCGTCTAGATCCTGGTTTGGAAATAAGTTCGATCATCTGCCCCCATGTGTTAACTACTTGCGATTACTGTGGGCTTTTTTTTTCCAGTGAAAAGGGTAGAAAAAAAACGCACATGGCGAGTACGTATGAGTACGTACACGTAAAAGTAGTCCGCTTTCTGGAATTTGGGGAACATGAAAGCAGCAATATACCCCCCCCCCCCCCCGTATATTATTTACCTGGTATGTATATAGTGGGTTGGCGTCGGTCGGCGACGACGCTGTAAAACACTCCTTTCACTGCGTGAGCTATTAATAGACGGTCAGGGTACCGTTTTTTTTTGTTTTTTTTTTGGCGGTTACCACTGCTGGCGGTCAAGTTATAGATCATTTTGTGCGGGGAGAACCTTTACTCCGCACAAGGGGGATGATCGTATCGCGTAGTGTGTATATGGTGAGGCCCCCACGAAGCAGTTGCATAGCTAACCCATTGCTGTCTCTGGATGTGGCCACACTACACCAGAAAATTATTTAATTAATTGATGCTGTCATCCGTATGCAAGGAAAATCCGCCTCAAAAGTGGTTCTCAGCAGGATGCAGCTCACCCTTCACGCGACTCGCCCAGCACCTCACGGCGCTTGGCGCTTGGTGCAAGCAATGTCTGCCTGGTCGGTGACAACCCGACGTGCTCCGTCCCGGCATTGTAGGGATGCGAGGGTCTATGATCATACGACTACGGCCATGCATGATAAATAGTTCACCCCCCCCCCCCCACTTCATATATATTATATATGTGTTGGGTTGGCGTCGGTTGGCAACGACACTGTAAAACATGCCGCTCACTACGTGAGCTAGACATCCAGGGTGCCGTTTTTTTTTTTTTTTTTTTTTTTTTTGGCGGTCGCCCACAGCTGGTCGTCTAGTTAGATCATTTGTGCGAGGTAAAGAACCTTTGCTCTGCACTAGGGAATTGATCGTATCACGTAGTGTTCAAGGTAAGACACCCAAGAGGCAGTTACATAGTACTCCCATTGCTGTCTCTGGAAGTGGCTACACCGGAAATTAAACTAACTCATTGAAGCTGTCATCAATATGCAAATCCGCCTCACAAACGGTTCTTAGTAGGATGCAGCTCACCCTTCATGCGACTCGCCGGACACCGCACGGCGCTTCGCGCTTGGTGCAAGCAATGTCTGCCTGGTCGGTAAAAACCCGACATGCTCCGTCCCGGCATTGTAGGGATGCGAGGGTCTATGGTCATAAGACTACGGCCATGCATGAGATCGAGTACATCTGTCCTATCGAGTACACCCCCCCCCCATATGACTACGGCCGTGCACGATAAAAAGTACACCCCCCTCCCCTCCCCCCCCCCCCCTCTGAGTACACCCCCCCCACTCCCTCCCCCGCTCGGCCTTGCCCCACCCCGCCTCTCCCCGCGCCGTGCCTCAACGCTCCCTCCACTCGTCTGTTTCCGAAAACTTTCCTCTCTTACTAACTGCCCTGTCTGCTGTTGTTGTTTTTTTTTTTTGCTCATGTGTACGCGCGCGTGGGTTCGTTCTGTGTGTTTTTGTGTATTTTGTGTGTTCACGCTGTCTTTTTTTTTTCTTCTTGTATTGGCGAGAAGGCCTGCCCGCCCGCCTCGCGTGGCGTACGACTCTGTCGTGGAGGGTTTGGCAGCGACCAGGCGCACCTTCGAGCTACCCGGCAGGATGACCCTGCCAGAGATTATCGAGGTCTTCACCGACATCTGGGAAGTAGAGAGCACCTTATAGTGAGGCGCACGTCTAACGCAGTTCTGGGGTTTCGGGGGGGACGGGGATGGGAGGGGAAGGGGGGGGGGGGGGGGGGGGGGGGGGGGGGGGGGGGGGGGGGGGGGGGGGGGGGCTGCGACAGGTTAGGTTGGGGGGATGAACTATGTTGTTCTATGGTGTGGCCTTTGCCATGAACGCGGATCGACTCGCAAGACGAATACGGCGGGGGCGTGCATGCCTCCCCACCGGCCTGCCTACCTGCGCATGTTTTTGTTTTTGTTTTTTTTCGTTCTTTTCATGTTTTTTCTTTTTTTTTTTTCGTTTTTTTTTTTTTTTTTTTTTTTTTTTTTCTTCTCTTCTCTTTTTGTTTTTGTGTTTTTGTGTTTTTTTTTTTCCTTTCCATTTCTTGGTTCCTGACAGGTTGGAGGGGGGGGGGGGGGGGGGGGGGGGGGGGGGGGGGGGGGGGAGGGGGGCGAGCGCGTTGTACGAGTAGTACGAATTCGGACGGTACCGTAGATTTTACCGGCACTACTGCTGTACAATACAGACTACTAGGGGCATGGTATTATTGGGTGTTGTGTTCTCTTGTTGCTTGTCTGCCCGAAGCGTGCTCGCCGCGCGCAGTAAATTAGAACCACCAAATGATCAAATAAAATGGAAGCGCGTGGTTGGCAAGGTGTGTCGGAGACCCGTAGTATTATTTCGGCGCCGCCACAGCTGCAACAGCGTATGCCGCGGGAAGACACGCGAACACGTACACAGACAAATTTCCCCGCTTTTTGGATGCTGCGACTTTTGTCCCACACTATGTCCGCGTAGCTTTGTCCCCTGAAACGAGGGTGCAGTTTTCGATGGGGGTCAAGGCAGGCTGCGATTTTGTTAATCGGTCTGGTTTTCGTTTTTTTTTTTTTTTTTTTTTCTCGGGGACCGATTGTTTGGGGTGTTATGGGAGAGATGGGGGTTTCGGGGCTGTGGAGAGGCAGAGGCGGCGCGGCGCGTGTTGGAGAGGGAGGGGGGAAGGGGGGCTGCCCCTGTCCGCACAGCGAAAACGTCATAAAACGAGCGAGCGATGGTTTGGTTTGGCTTGGCTTGGCTTGGCTGATGTTTGGCTTAGCTTAGCTTGGGTTATGTCAGTTCGGGTCAGTTCGGCTAAGGTTGGCCATGCTTGACCTGGCTTGGCTGGTTTTTTCTTGGTCTGGCTTGTTATGTCTTGCCTTGTCTTGTCCTGTCTTGGCTTGGTGTGACTTAGCTTAGCTTGCTTGATTTTTTGCTCGGGTTGGCTTTGCTTTGCTTGACTTGGTTTAGCTTATCTTAGCTGCGCTGCTGTCTATTACGGCGCCTCGCCGAGACGTGCCTCCGGCGTGGCTCACGTTCTCTTTCGCTTGTCTTATCGTGCGGTGATTTGGCTTGGCTACGAGTAGCTTGTCTTATATAATCTTAGGGATCGTCGATACGCTTGTGGACTTAGCTTAGCCTATAGCCTGGGTTGGCTTAGCTTAGCTTAGCGTTTCTCAGCTTAGCTTCGCTTTGCTTGGTTTGGCTTGGCTTGGCTTGGCTTGACTTGGCCTGACTCGGTTTAGTGTAGCTTAGCTTAGCTTAACTTATATTAGCTGCACTGCTGTCGGTTTTTACGCCTCGCCGAGGTATAGTTTGGCTTGGTTGGCTTGGCTTGGCTTGGCGTGGCTTGGCTTGGCTGGACTTGGCTTGGCTCGGTTTAGTGTAGCTTAGCTTAGCTTAGCTTAGCTTCACTTATATTAGCTGCACTGCTGTCTGTCGTTACGCCTCGCCGAGGCGCGCGCCTGTCCCGGCCGGTTTTGTATACCATTTTTTTTTTTCTTCGGGGAGGGGGATTGTTTTGATTGGTGTTGGATTGGTTTCATCAGTGTACGCGAGCTTGGCGCGATTCAAGCGGGCTGGGCTGCTTTGCGGAAGGCGTAGAGCCTTGACCGTCTATCTACACTCTATACAGACAAGCAAGCGTTTTGGTGGTGGCAGTGGTGGTGCAAGCTCTCCCAGTCGTAAGGGGGTAGAGTATATCTTTTCTTCGGGTGGCTCGGTTTTAGGTCGATGCTGGATAGGGATTGGTTTGATCGGTGTGAACGAGCGCGTGCCGTAAGCGGTAGCGCTGGTGGCGTGGAGCCCATCTATGCGCACAAATGTTTCGGTGGTGGTGGTGGTTGGTGGTGGTGGTGTTATCTCTTCCGCTCTTGGTCGGCAGGGCTGGGGACGTCCGGGGTACACCCCCGGGTCCATACCCACCCAGGAAACCCGGGGTTAGCCCTCAGATGTCCCCTGATGACCACAGTTCGTGAGGGGTGGGAGTCAAGGCAAGCGGTTCTACGCCAACATGCCAGCATGGGCGATTTTTTGTCGTCAGAAGGAAAGGGCCAAGATTTTGGTTGGTACTGAGGTACCTACAGTAGGAAACCCGGAGGTATGTCTCGGATGCCCCCAGAGGACCACAGTTCGTAAGGGGTGGGAGTTAAGGCGAGCGGTTCTACGCCAGTGTATTACTTTTTGTAGTGAGGAGGAAGGGGAAGAGCTTCCGGTTTGTGATTAGGTGTGCAGCGCGATTTGTTTTCGTTTTGCCGCCCCCGCCCCCGCTGCCCTCTGGGTGTGTCGCGCGACAAGAAGAGGAACGAAACGTTTCGCTTGTCGCCCCCCCCCCCCCCCCCCGCTCCGGCGTGAAGGAGGCATATTTTGTTGGGGGGAAAGAGCGTCACTTACTTTTTACCGCAATGCTTCCGTTTCCCGTCGCCAACTTTATATATCCCATGAGTATCGAAGCGGCAAACCATTGATCGACAAGCGGGCGCAGAGACACCACGTCGCGGATTACCTAACTACGGCGATTTTTCTCAGTCACGTTATTCATACATGTTACACGAAATCAGGGGATACAGCGTGAGCAGCGCGCGTGAATGTTTACGTACTCCACGTAATCTAGGGATCGTCGAAGATATCATCATTTGAGAATACACGTGTGTATACATACGCCAAGCGCGTGCGGCAAGGCGGTCGGTTGTCGTCGCGGACGATTACGAACTGTCAATGGACAGTTGTCACTCACCAGCAGGAACGGTTGCTGTTCAATTTTTACTTCATTGTTCGTGGCCGAGA
The DNA here is from genome assembly GCA_031763025.1 of Macrocystis pyrifera. NCBI lineage: Eukaryota > Phaeophyceae > Laminariales > Laminariaceae > Macrocystis > Macrocystis pyrifera. Next base: position 649,039 of record JASSKH010000022.1, read on the forward strand.
CTGCTCACCACGGGTCATTCGATTGCTGCAGAGAGAGGCTCTTTTTTTGCATCGAAGGTTGGGATGAGTAATTTCGTCACAGCGTTGGTAAGAAGGGTGGGAGTATATACCTATTTTTCGTCGGATGGCTATGATACGTACGTACCAGGCACGTGATTTTTGCACCAGGTATATTTTGCCCTTTTTTTTTTCTTTTCTTTCTTCCGTCCCATCGTCCCATCTGTTTTATTTGCACTACGGAGGAAGTACTTTTCTCCAGCTCTCCCTCCCTTTTTGTAGCTCAGATCCGGGGTGACCGAGCCAGGCACTTGTCCCCACAGGCAAGTATGTCCGGGCGGGGCGGTTCTGAAGGAGTTGAGACAACACGCCGTTGTTGCCTGCGGCAAAATACGCCAAACATGTTTTTTAAAACTATGCCGTTCCTCGGTGTGTCAGGTCCGCTCGCTCATCGATTGTCGGCGAGTGTGTGTGTTGTTGCCGAAGACAGTGAGCTCTTACGCGCCATCACTAACCACGAAACGAGCGATCCCGGTCCTCACAGGAAGACACGCAGGTACAAACCGCACCCAATTAGGCAGACTAATAGTCGCCGGCAATTTTCATAATATGTTCCCGTCCTGATGTTTCCAGGGCTTTTCACGGGCCATGGCCCGGCCCGCATGTCAGGAAATATTGAAATCTCGCGGGTCCGGTCGGGTCGGAGGTTTTCAAACTCTCACGGGTCGAGTCGGGTCACACCTTTTTTTAACCGACCCGCGAGGTTTTAGCCCCGGCCCGTGACCAGCTCTGTACATTTACAGCGTAATGCAGCTGACGAACTCATCTACTGCCGCCCTCATCGTCACCTGCGACGACCTTCTCATGCGCGTGTCTAACCTTCGGAATTACGCAGCAAGCTGGGGAACAGCACAGCAACGCATATCGTTGGCGCTTCTCTATAGTGCATGTTGCATCCACCAGGATATCTTAACAGAGTCTATGCAGTACCGGTGACGTCATTCTACGCAGTAATTTCTGCAGATAGAAGCTGGACTAATAATAGTTACAATAGAAGAATCTGTCAGACTCCTCCTCATTCCCAACGTCCTTGTAATGAGGAGCCCAATGAGCAGTAAGTCCGAAGAGCGCGAAGCGCGACGACGATATGTTTTTAGAATGAAAAACTCTCTCATCTCTGGTGGTCGGGTGCGCCGGGGTGAACAGAAATTTCCACAAAAAAGGTGCCCACAGCGGGTATATTTATATTTAACCAAAAAAGGACTTTCTCTGTGGCAGTGAATGAGTCAGTGTGTAAGTGCACACGTTTGGTAGTTTCGACACCGACGGGGTCTATGGGAGCCTGCCTCTAAACAGCGTCGACATCCTTTGCTACTCACGAATGTCCAAGGCCGCGCTGAGTTCGCGGAGCTACGAAGGGCATCTCGACAGTAGGCCTACCTTTCAAGCCCCCGGGATGGTAACACGCAGCATCAAAACAAAATACAAGCATATTCCGCCGCATACCAGGTACCATTCCCGAGGCAACCACCACCACCATCAATCACCGCAGCAGTTGAGCAGCAGCAGTTGCTGCTGGTGGTCGTGGTACAGCAGTGCTGGAGTGTTCATCTACTACTTTCGTTGTTGTGTTTGTTGGTTTGGAACAGCAACAACAATCAATAATCGAGCTGTCTGGCTGCATGTATGTTGCTGACACTGAGCCCACACAGCATGCGGCGACTTGAAATCTGGAACCCATGTTCAAAACACAATCAGCCCGACCTCAATCTACCGGCACGGCCGCGTGCAGCTCTGCCGCGCCCGTCTCGAGTTGTTTCAAGAAGCTGCGGCAGCGTGTGCTGCGCTCACAGACAACACACACCAGGTACCAGGTACAGGAGATTGCGAGCTACATCTACATGATGATCCTTTTTGGCCCGACTGTTGCACGAAACACGACTTTTTTATTCGTTTACCCTGGAATTAGGGCCGTTCCTAACGAACCGAAAAAAAATCACGATTCGTGATTTTTAGGCATGCCAAAAGATCACGATCCGTGACATTTCAGTTCTAACGAAAAAAGCCTAAAAACGTCGCGTTTCGTGATATTTTCAAGTAGTTAAAGTTCTGATATTTCAAACCCAACGTTTTTTGGGGGTGTGGAGCAAACTCTCTAGAGTGGGGCACGGCCAGGCCGGGCTGGGCCGTCCGCACCTGGCCCAGCCCGTGACATATTCGAATTGCGGGCCGAAGCCTGACCCGGCCAGCGAGATTCTAACTTCACCGGCCGTCGGCCAAGCTCGTTTCGCGAGATTCCATCTCGCAGGCCGTCAACCCGGCCTGGCCTGTGACATCCCCAGGTCATTTTCGCGTTTGTCTTCCAGCAGTGGCTCCTCCTCTTGGAAATTTCGAGGCCACAACCTCCTCGTTAGCCCGCGCCCAGCGGTGTCTTTGGGTAGCCGCCCGTTGTCCACAAGCGGCGTACGAAGCAGAGTCTGCCATGCCCCTACAGCGACCATCGGATACCGTTGGTGCACGTGGGTTGCGTAGTGCCTTGATCAGGCGTATTTTGAGACACGACAAATGCCACGAATCGTGATTTTGTTTTTTTTTTAGGGAAAAGCTAAAAAAAATTGGCGTCATGAATCGTGATTTTTTTTGTCGTGATTCACGACAAAAAAATCACGATTCACGACAAAAATCTCACGAATCGTGATTTTTTTTGTTCGTTAGGAGTGGCCCTTAGGGCCAAGACACACCCTCCTGCCTCGCATAAGAAGTTGGTCGGGTGGCATCGCATACGATCCACCGTTCTTTACTATTGTACCTATCCATTCATTGCTCGAACAACATCCACCCCGAAACTGTAGGCCGACACCCTACGCCGCCCTACAGTTCGGGAGAACAGACCGTCAAGCTCAATCAAAGCACACAATACTAATTCATACACACAGCAGTACAGTCAGTACACCGTTTGCAATGCCCCCTTCCCCTCCCCCCCGCGATAGACACCGCCTTCGCGAGGTCTGAAACAACTTTATAACCTCATTATTGGCGAACCACACTATTGTACTACAAGTTCGAGTGTTATTCGTCCTGCCCTGTTGAAAACAAAAAAAAACGCAATGCGGCATTCGTCCTGTCCCGTTAAAAATCTCCATCATACGACATCCGCCCCTGGGTTGGCCCCTGGTTTCAACCCAAAATTTCGACGGCATATTTCGTAGAGTCTATACTCTGAATATACTCGACGGGTATCTACCTTGGGTAAACAAGACCGACACCGGACGGTCTCTACCTTGGGTACACATGACCAACACCCCACGGGTATCTACTCGGGTATACATGAACAAACCAATACCACACGGGTACTCCCAGGTATATAAAACCAAAACCGGACGGGCGTCTACCCGGGTACGTATGACTAGCACCACGAGGTTTGCACCCGGATGGAGAGTTGTTTACGACTTATTCGATAAAATGGTTAGGACGTATTGTGTACGAGATGAATATAGCTAACCCTGGCCCGAAGCCAATCACAGCAACCCTGACCATGACCCAATCATACCAGACCTCGGAGTACTTGTCAAGCTCTACTGCCCGGATACCCCAGAGGACACACCCGTAAAAATCTCCCGTCATAATAGGTGCTCTTTTTTTAGCCGTGCGCCATGATTCAATCCAGCGAACGGCCTTTTTCCAGATCAAGAAAGAAGTCCAGAAGCCGATGAAAAGAATCTTGAGTTTATTCTCACGCTGGTCAATTTCGCGGAGGACGCGAATATCCCGAGTACGCTCGAGCAAGCAGTCACGACAAGCCACACGAAAACAAGCCATCTGATGCAAGGAGAAAGGAATCTACCCGTCATAGTGGACCACAAAGGACCCGGTAAACTACACCAGTGTACATGTGTACATGCTTAGGAGCCTCTCCCGTCAAACAAACAAATGCACTCGGCAGTGCGTACGCACATGTTGTTCGAGTCTGTCCTGTGACCTCGGAATTTCACTTTAGATTATGCCCAGGAGTTCACGCGAGAACAACAACAACAACCATGTATGAATCAAACAACCACATGCTACAACCGGGGAAGGCGCAAAATATTACATGATGTCAAACAATGCTACCTCCCCGGTCATGAATCCACACATCCCACGCCCACACATAATAAGGAAATGATGTTTCGAGGAAGAAAAAAACATCAGTCCGGTATTCATCGCCGAAACTAGACGTCCACCATCTGACGAAAAGAGGTCCATCCCCTTCCGGCCAGTAGCAAACCCGGCGACGTTGAATGCCTGGGAAAAAGCAGCGATGCGCGCGAAATCTACAACCGAACATAACAAAACAGCACAAACAAAACCACAAAAAATGAACCAAAATATAAACGACCCCCAAAAAAGCTGCGTACCCACCCACCGCAAAATAACACATACATGCATGGACAAGGCACGAGAAAAATGATCGAAATATATGAAAAAAAACAAAGAACAGAATAGTACACAGCAGTATGCACCCAACGCAAACCAACACATGCAATACAAAAAAAAGCATCGAAGCAAAGTAAACGGATAAAAAAAACACGCCTTCACTTCCGTACATAGGGCTATCGACACCAACCGCAGTAGCATTATTTCTACCAGGCACATCAGAAGCCGACAAGTACATACGTGGCACATACTTCATGAACCACTACAAAAAAATATCATGGTTTTCCAAAGCAACGAGGTCATCCTTTTTAACAGGGGGATTATACAAACAAAAAAACGAAAACGAGAGGGAGAGAAACCACAGAGAGAGAGGCGAACCAGCCATGAAACTCATCAGCCACCGTGAAAGGTGCGCAGGGGGCGGGGGTCTACCTGATCTCATGCATGGCCGTAGTCGTATGACCATAGACCCTCACATCCCTACAAGGTCGGGGGCGGGGGGGGGGGGGGGGGGGAGGGGCTGAACTAGCCACCCTGAAGGAAGAGAAAAACATGCTTGCGGACTACCCACAATAACTAACATGGAGGCATAGACGCTTTAGGCTGGTGGGTTACACACACACCGGCCTTCCCCTGGAAGGGCTTGACACTTGACTCCCTCAAAGCCAAAAAAACCGTTTCCTGTCTGTCCTCAAGAACCCTTACTTTAACTGCCGAAAAATCACCCCTGACATATTTCAAGTATCCCCGCCCCCCCCTCCAAAACGTGGGGTGCATTTATTCTAAAGGGGGAAACGCCTTTTTCGATCGCGAAACTTATGCGACTCTAACGCCCGGACAAACAGTCTCCCACACGGGGCTGCGACTACACAAGGGGTAAATAAAGCCGTCCAAGAGTGCAAAACTATTTCAACCCTAACTCCAACATCTTAGTTCGCTTCCGAAACGGGGTCGCAGTTCTTAATGGGTAGAGCCTTCCAACGACTGGAAAACCCATCCAACTGAATTTCTACGTATCGGTAGTGTGTCACCAACACGAGGGTGCAGCTCTGAAGTGGCTTCGTTAACATTTAGCCAGTCCCTATCCCTTGGAATAAAAACACGCACAATCACACATTGTGCTGCAAATTCCAAAAACGGCCACAAATTTTTAGTCTACTGCTGCGCCAAACCGCTACCGTAAGACTAGTTTGGACAGTTCACTGGCGTTGCCACAGCCTAGTTCCGGCCCACCCCACTCATCATTCAACTACATTGGTCGAGCTCACGGCTCCCCAGGTGGGTGGAGTTGTAGCGATACGGAGGGACTTCCGAACCAATCCAAATTCTCACCCCCCTTGTCAACGAACAAAATCAACCCTCACCCCCCTCGTTTATCCCACTTATCTATCCATGGACCCGACTGCTAAAAGTCGTCGATATTATGCACCAACCGATAAAGCATCCGTTTACCCCCCTCATCCTTCGAGCTCACGGTCCAACCAACCAACCAACCAAACACCCCCCCCCCCCCCCCCCCCCCCCCCCCCCCCCCCCCCCCCCCCCCCCCCCCCCCCCCCCCCCCCCGCCGTTCATCCACTCATCCCACCCACCCACAACTGCACCAACTCTTATGTTTATCGAGGTCACGGGGACAGAAAACAGCAAAACAAACGACTGTCGCCCCGGTCCTGTCGTATCCTGTCCCGTCCGGCAATCTCAATGCAAGCCGACCACGGGCGAACTCTTTGCTCTTCTCCCCGCCCCTCCCCGCTCAGACAGGCCGAATCGAATCAGGTGTTCGAAAGGTCCAAGACCGTCGCCCCTAGATCCATCACCACCATACTTGACCTCGGTTTTTTCTGGAGAGCATCGGCGAGGGCGCAGCAGTAAAATTTCGGACGCGCAACAAAACTATTTTTTAGATTCTAATTTTTTTTTTTGTAAAATAATTTGCAGAAGTCCGACAGACAACGATTCAGACCCAACCCAGGAACCGTGCCTCCGATAGTCGCAGATTTTTTTCGCACTCGCACGCTGCAACATGTCCAGCTGCTTTACTGCTGTACCGTGTAGATCTATCCAACAGACCAGGAGTACATATCTGCCCTCCGCACGTACAAATTATAAACCCACACAATGAAGTAGAACGTGATTATACGTCCTATGTCGAAGGGTTATTGTTCGTGAAAACGTGAAAATTAAAAAAAACAAAACGAAAGGTGACAATTGCAAATTCTATCGGTGAATTACCCTTCCGAGGGATTTTTTATCCCAGCGCTTCATTTTGCAAACGAACCAAATCGGATCGGACGAGAGAAACGACACGAGTATGGAGGGTAAGGGGGCGACGGGATGACTCGATTCGAGTATTTGAACAGCGTGCATCATGTACGATGCTACTGAAAAGCAAACACTCTAGTTCACGTGTACGTGGGATACACGAAAAAATAAAAAAGAGCAAACGGAGCCCCACTCGCCGAGATGTAGGAATAGAAAACAAACAAGCGGGTTGGGATTGTTGTCAGAAATTGGACAAAACAAGCTAGGTTTTTTTTCAGTTTTGTTCTACTTGATCTTAGAAGCCCCCCCCCTCCCTGTGCGCCATGCCGGCATTGTAGGGATGCGAGGGACTATGGTCGTACGACTACAGCCATGCATGAGATCGAGAACATCTCTCCTCCCTGTCTGGGCCCAAAAAAAAAGAAAAATGCAGGTCGTCGATTTTTTTTTTTCGTGAACCCTTCGAGAGACCGAAGAAATCATCAGAACGTGTACGTATGGATGTAGCTTACATGTGAAGAGCTGATCCTCCTCGAGCGTTTCACCGACCGCAATGTCGCCGGAGTCCCCCCTCTCTTCACCATCTCCACGGTGTTGTAGCTCCCAAACTCCCCGTCTTCTCCCACTGCCCCCCCACCCCCCGCCCCCTGAATACCGCCCTTACCAGTAGGAGTCGACAATGTGCCTTCTCCTCCCCTTCCCCCGTCCTCCCACGGGTCCCCCATCGAACTCTCTCCATCCTCCTCCTCGTGAGGCCTGGACTTGAAGATAACGATGGCCATTAGCGCTAGAGCCCCGAACACAGCTGCTCCAGCTTCCACCCAACCCCACTCGGAGAGGGCGGTCGCTGCCGCGTCCGTTCGGCCTGGCTTAGACGGGGGAGCGGGCGTTGCTCTTGACCCGGCTGGACCCTTCGACGACCAGCCCCATTTGGTGGCGGAGGTCGCTGCCGCTTCTAATCGACCCCACGCAGAGGAAGAAGCAGAGGAGGAGGTCGAGGAGCGTTGGGCAGTTCTTTCGCGGGTACCACCACCAGCAGTAGTGCCGGCAGCAGCAGCGGTGGTAGTGATAGCTGCGATAGTAGTAGCGGTAGTAGCCATAGTGGTAGCGGCGGCAGGGATGGCCGACACCTCCGCACGCGGGACGCCATCTGCAAGCTGAACACCCTCCCCTCTCTGACTACCGCCGTCGGCATCTACGGTCGCGGCGGCAGCAGCAGGATCACCTTCCGAAGAATCGGCGCTCTCGGGCAAGCCTGCCGTGTCTGTGCTCGGGATAGACGTCATGCCAGCAACATCATCGAGGCTATCGGTAGTCGACTGCTCGGAAGCGCGCGAGTCTTCTTTCTCCTCTTCTTGGCCTTCCGTCTCCTGCTCTTCCTTCTCCTCTTGCTTTCCCCCCGCTTGCTCTACCACTTTCTCTTCTTCGGCTTTCAAGTCCCCTGCGCCTGCGGCTTCACGTTGCCGTCCCCGACTACCCTTCTCCGTGTTAACCACATACTCAGAGGATGGTAGCCGCGGGGACGATGCCGACATCGTCAAGGGAAAGCTATCACCGTTGTCGTTCTCACCAGAAGCAACCTCGGCAGCTTCCTCCTCTTCCTTAGCACTCTCTCCCGCAACGCTTGGCGTAACGCTCGATGTAGTGCTCGGCGTAGTCGGGAGGGCAGATCGAGCCACGAGCAGCTGCTCCAACGAGGGAAGGGTTGGGGAGAGAGGGGGGGACGTCGGCGACGCCTCGAAGCTTCCGCCGTTTTTGCTACCGTGTCTGTCGACAATAGCCGCCGCTCCCACCACCGCCGCGGCCACCACCACCAGGACCCAGACGAGCACCGATATCAGGCGACAACTCCGGGAGCGCGAAGACTCTCCACCCGCGCCCACCCCCATACCAGCGCCATCGTACGAACCTGAAACTCCCCGTCCACTTCCACCTTCTGTCCTTCCCCACCAGCCACCACCCAAGGAGAGACCCATCCCCTTTCCGGTGGATCTGCAGGGGGAGTTAAGGCTCGCGGCGTAGAGGGGACCACCGTGGCGCTCCTTCATCGAAAACCTCACCCGGCGCTTAACGGCGCTGCTACCGCCGACTCGGACACCACCACCACCCTTCCCCACTCCCCCTTCTCCACCTCCTGTCGCCAAGATGCCCCCCATCTTCCTCGGAGTCACGTGGAAGGGCAACGACCGAGGGGAGGATGGACCCGCCGACGAGTTTCGCCGCGGAGCGGCCGCGTGGACGCGGCCACCGTTCTTGCTTGCCATCTCCTCGCGGCAAGAAGTGGAGGAAGACTGCGCTTCCCCACGAACTGTAGCAGCAGCAGAAATCGTCGAGGGGGTGAGTTTGGTGGGCTCCTGGGGATGGGGGTGACTTTTCGCCAGCGTGGGATAGACAGCGGCTGGGCCTGCTGCACCTGTAGCGGCGGCAGCGGCCGCGGCGGCTGCGGCGGTTGCGGCGGCGGGGGAGAGAGTCCCGACGGGAAGGGTCTTACCCATTCCCCGCGGCGACTGCTCGGGCGCGAAAAGCACGCGGGTGGGAAGGGAGCTGTTCGTCTCGCTGCCGTCCGCTTTGCGTCTTCCTTCTTCTTCTCCTTGCCGCTTGTCTTCACGTTCATCCTCGCTATCGCTGTTGCTGCTGCTTTCGCTACTGCTGCTGCTGCAGCTGCTAACAAAACCATTGCCCCCGCTACGGTTGACACCAAACGGCGAAGTCTCGAAATGCTCACCGTAGTCCCCCATAGAATTCCGGAGCTCGGCCGGGGTCAGGCGGCCGCCGCTACCATCACTGCCACCACCACCACCACCACCACCACCTTGTCCCTCTCCCAAACCCGACTCGTCACTGCCCGGAGAGGCAACCAGAGGCAAAGAAGCTTCCATCTTCCCAGGCACCTTCATCCCCTCTCCTGAATCACCACCATGATCCTCATTCTCGAGGTCTGCAACATCTTCCGGGCCTTCCCCTCTATCGCGACCTCCGGAGGCAGCAGCAGCAGAAGCAGAGGCAGCCAAACTCTGCAGCCGCGACGGCTCCTGCAAAAGTCGCTTTAAAGTGGGCGACATGAGATCGTCCTTGCTCAGCGCAAGACTCGCAGCTCTCCGCAGGCCGTTCGAGCTGGAGGACGAAGAAGGAGCGAAGACCGCGCGGGAGGCGCCTCCAGGAGCAGCACCGCTGTTTCGAGGGGAAGAGAAGAACACCTTCGAGGACGAGCCGACCGCGCGTGACGCGCTGCCCGGAGCGACGCGGCCACCGCGGGGGGAAGCGAAGAAAGACGGAGCTATCGCGCGAGAAGCGCTTACGGGGGCGCCACCGCCGCCGCCGCGCCCGCCGCGCGGAGAAGAGAAGAATATAATTGGCCTTACACGGGGAGAGACGGCAGGCGAGGCAGCGGCAGCGGCAGCAGCAGCGGCGGCAGCAGAAGCAGCAGCACAGGACGGGGAGGCGGGAGGGAAGCTTTCGATTGATGAAACCCTTGGCGACGCGGCGTTCATGGCCCCCGTTAAGTCCGTCGGGGTGGTGCTGGTGCACGCCGCGCTGATAGACAGCGGCCTCTCTTCCTTCTCCTCCTGCTCCCCCGCCTTCTCCTCCTCCTCCTCCCTGGCGGAAGGGGGTGAGTGGCGGAGCTCTCGCAGCTCATCCCGCTGCTGCTTCCGCTGCTGGTTAAGCCGCCGCTTGGCTTTCTCGATCTTCAACTGCCTCAGGCTGAGGTGGTGGGCCCGAGTCACCCCGGCGGGGCGCTGACCTCCCCCCCCTCCCGCACCACCCAAAACGCCTCCCATGGATACCCTAGTGGTCGCGTTAGCGATAGCGGCGGCAGCAGCCGAAGGGCCCGGAGCGGTGTCGGCAGCGACAGCAGTAGCGGTAGCACCGTCCGACGGAGCTTTACTGCTGATAAAGTTAGAGACGTGCGGCTGCTCCTGCAATATCGCCCTCTGGTGGGTTCGATCGAGGGCATGGTACATACCTCCCCCCTCAGATGGCCTGAAGGCGTATTGACAAAAGGGGCGAGATATGGGATGGGAGGGAAAGGGTGGGAGCGGGTGAGGGGTCGGGGAGAGCGACGGACAACGGACAAAAGGGGATCCTTCGTAGCAGAGTCTCCGGATATTCTGGGTTGTAGCTGTGCATGCGTATCGATGTCTTGTATCGCAGGGCTCTTAGCTCAAGCACCAAAATTTTTGTTGGAGCACGCCCGGACCGCCGTCTTCCACCGGATAATCTATCCTCGAAAGCTCTCTGCACGAGAGATAAAAACTCCCCGTATACCCATATATCTACGCACCGGAGTAGCCGCCCACAAAGGAAGGGGTACCGTTGTTTTGTCCAAAAACACGTCTGACTGGCGGAGCACCTCAACTGAAGAGAAATTTGGGCCCAGCATCGCTGGAATACCATTTTCGTTCTATTAATGGTAGCCCTTCAAGGACCGCAGTTGCGTTTCGGTGGAACAGACTACAGTAGTTGAGAGATTTGAGAATCGACCCATAAACGGGACTGCGGTTCGCACCGAAAGGATTAAACTCTTTATACACATCCACCTATGTAGGCCGTGCATGGCCTAGCTCATCGAGCTGCACTATCAGTTTTCTCAAGGAGGTCAAAGTTTTGACTCGCTATTAGTATAGAGCTCCTCAAGCGAGTAAAGGGAGCCCGGGAAAATATATTCACCATAGACGGATGAAGACGCCGAAGGTGTGCCGCCCCTCCCGCCGTACGGTGGCGTCGGTGTCGAAGAGGGCGTCCCGCATCTGGCGCATGATGGGGGGTAGTGTTACCCTAAGGGTAGCCTGCGGCCAACGCTCGATTGCGACGCGCAGGAAGCCCGACCCCTTCCGCCGAAGGGATGCCGAACAAGCTACGTGAGGAGGGGCGATTAGCGCAGGGGGAGGCGGGGGGGGGTGGAACCGATTTAAGTCAGAAACAAGAATTGGGTCGATGACTTTTTCTCGCTTAACGTACAGCCGTCTAGGAAGCCACCACATCAAAACTGCAGTACAGTAGTGTATATCTTGGACTAATCATTTTACCACCGCAAAGATGATCCCAGTCTAAAACCAAGTTCACTGTCTCGAAAAAACAGTTGGGTGCAGTTGCAGCGAAACCATACGCTGGTATGCTGTTATATCGTAGTAAATACCAGTAGCCCCTCAAACAATATTGGGCAAGCGATGTATATACCACCTCTGTATATATAGCACTTTCAGGACTTGAGAGGAGAAAAAAGTGGCAAAAAAACAGTATGAACAAAGACAGGAAAAATGACAAAAAAACTAATACCAGTATAAATTCAGAAGGAGAAGTGACCATAACGAATACCATTGTACCTTTGAGAACGGAAAGGTGACACAAACATACCAGTGTGTATGGCAGCAGGTAATCTGCAGCATCGACACACGGAGAAGCACGGACTACTGCCACGTAGGCCAGACTAGACGATTGCAATCTACTTAACCCCAATAACTAAAAACTCTAACCCACCCTACGGTACATCTATTAAAATTAATATTTCGCGCCTTTCGACCAAGTAAACGCCTTCCACTCACAGAACTGCACTCACCGTATATATACAGTAAATCGTAGTGACTCCCTCTACTAGGAACTCGCTGAGGAGGACACTTGTAACCGTCATTAACTGTTGTGCGCGTTGGAGGGTCTCCTGCGATTACCCCCCGCCCCTCCTCCCCCCAAAGAAAACTTCCCGTAAGCAGCAACTCCCTCCCTCCCTCCCTCTCTCTGTAGGAAGTTCCAAATATTAACACCGCATGGTGGCCTTCCAGTAAGCAGTCCACTAACCGCTAACCTTTCTTGGAGCCGACAAGGGGGACCGTGGCGGCGCGCAGCACGCCGGAAGAATGGCACTCCGCCACCATTACCTCCACGCTGCTCGCGACCGCTTGCTGCACCGCCTGGCGGGATGGGATGGATGGATGGATAGATCAACGCCAAGGACGGATCCGATCGGAACGAGATTCGTTGACGATGTTAACTCTTCAAGAACCGCACTCCCGTTTGGGCGGCAGAGCACTCGGAATCAGAGTCAAACGCAAGTTTCTGTACACAGCACTATTAACAGGGTCAAGGTTGTCAAGACCGAGAATAGGGAGGGGAGAAGGGTACTCATGTCATGCATGTCCGTAGTCGCATGGCCATACCAGACCCGCGCATCCCGACAATGCCGGGACGGAGCGCGCCGGTATTTCACCGACCACAGGGAGACATTGGTTGCATGCACCAACCGCGAAGCGAAAAGTGAGGGGTTGGGCAAGTCACATGAAGCGGTGAGCTGCATCCTGTACTAAGAACCGCTAGTGAGGCGGACTTTCCTATAGATGGTATCCGCGCGGGACTTTCTGGCATTTGGATGAAAGCGTCGAATGGATTAATCTTTCGTCTGGTGTCGGAGGGGCGCAGGGGGGGGGTGCGCGCGATACAAGCTTGGAGGAGAGAGGTTCGGGGTAGAAGCGCCTAACAATATGGACGGCAAAGCGGAATCTACAACAAGCAAAACTAATTAAGCTAGCAACAACTCTATAAATAAGGTATCCCACTTTTGGCGGCAGGACGTACGTAGGAGGTCGTTCGTTTGAAGCCACCAGCATTCGGGCACCGGAGAAGCCGTTCGTTTAACCCTGCCCTAGCCCCGACCTTCACCGCAGAGTTTTATCCTGTTACGACTGCTGTACCCCCGCTCCTATTCTCCGAACACCACCATCACTCCTACTGCTACCATTGCTACAACTCCTTCACCTGCTACTGTTAGCACCACTTCTACCCCTTCTGCCATCAGTACTCCTGCTACCATCACCACCACTTCTATCCGTTCTTCTACAGTTTACACCCGTGCTACCGCCGCTTCCAATCCTGAACTTTCTTCTACATTGCGGCAGTCTTGTTGCCGTCCCACCCACCACGCGAACCACTACCACGTAAACATGGGTGACAAGACAACACATCCCCTCGGGGAAAGAGTTTCCAATTTGGCGTTCTCGGCGATGGGGAAGGCGATAACACCGAGAGATGCGTCTATGGAAACCCTCTGGTCAGGATTTCTCCAAAACAAAGCCACAACTTTCGTTTTAGACTGCTGCTCCCCTTCAGATTTAGAAAAACTCGGGCACGGAAATTCGTTCCGAGATTGCGTGCTATCATCTTAAGCGTGGTACGGTAAACAGGAGCCTCGACCTACGCAATGTGCTTATCCGCTCTCTCACCTCCTTCGGTGTGCTCAGAAAGGGCAGCAGGTCAGGAATAATCGCTGCCGCGGATGCGGAAAACCTCGGCCCCACCGCCTTGGCCAGGCCGGAGATAACGAAACACGTCAACTGCGTCAGCCTCACGGCGCCGGGGACCTCTGGCCGCGTGTCTCGCAAAGCGCCACACAGCGTCGCCAGCGACCCCTTAGTTTCGATCGTAACGCGGACCAGTGGGTGGGTGGGTGGGGTACGGAGGGCAGGGGTGGGGTTAGGTGGAGTAAGGTGGCCGTGGGCGGGGTCGACGGGTGAGCGGGTGAGGTAGGGTGGGACGAGCGGTGGATGGTCGCGGGGGGGGGGGGGGGGGGGGTTCGGGTGAGGTTAACAATGTGGGAGTGGGGGGAGGTTGGTGGACGGGTAGGTGGGTGGGTGCTTCAGGTCGTGTAGGACGAGGAAGGGTGGGGTGGGGTGAGGTGGGCGCGTAGGTGGGTGGTGATGTGGATGGGCGGTTGAGTGGGCGGGTAAACGCGGAAAAGGTGGGGGGCGCGTGGAGGGGGGGGGAGGTTCGCGTGCGGTGCCTGTTCACGTGACAATGCGGCAACCCGTGTCGGGAGGGAAGGAGCGCCGGCGGTGCCTGACCGGTCCATCGCGGAAGACGGAAATATCAGATTCCCATCCCCTTGTGCAATTGAAACTACAGCAGTAGAAGACCCACGTCGCGCTTGCTTTGTCAAGAGCTATGATATACCAGGTACCAACCAAGATTATGATGCTATCATACACATCACTGGAGCAGCAGCAGCAGCAGCAGCAGTACTGCCGTGTACGTGTTGTGGTGATCACGCTGTCTCATCGCCATAATGGCAGCCTCTGATGAAAAAAAGCCCATGTATTCCTTCATCTCCACAGTGCAGTACATACGAGCATGGACGTAACACTAATAATATTCCGGGCGATAGTGCGTATTCATACCATGAATGCTGCTAGCCCGCGCATCTCGTCCTCCCCCAGCTCTCCTTCCGCCACCGCCAATTGGTCTCGGATCTGCCGGAGCACCGAAAGCTTGCGTCGCCAATCCTCTCCATCGAGCACCTGCCGCACGTCGTGTGCATGTCGATAGCACCACAATAATGATGTGGATATTTCATCAATACACTACATCTCATACATATGATACGGCCAAATACACAGGAAAACCTCGAGCCTTGAAGTTGTGTAGCGGTATACCATACTTACTTCAAACAGCAGTAGTATACAACTTCGAGACGTACGGTACCTGCAGCAGAAATTGCAGCAGCACACAGGGTGCGGCACGACGAGGCACCGCACGTACGCAAACAATAAAATGCAACCGCGAGCCTTGGACTTCTCGGTTTGTACAGCGTACGTACCGCACGTACCTGATCCGCACGAGCGCGGACTTTCCCTTTTTTATTCTTGTCTGAGGTGTAGATGGTGCTCTATTCTTTGCTTTTTTTTATTTCTACCGAGGTATTCTGATTCCAGAGTTATTGGAGCGTGTCCTGCGACCACGGAATGCATCAGGCATGGCTTTACGGCGATGATTTAATGTGAGAACAACAACGTAGCAGCAGGAGCAGTAGCAGCAGCGGCAAGTAATAGCGGTGTGGCGGTACACAGGGTGGCTGGACTACAGACCCACACTGGATACGACGAGCTCTCTGCTGACTGCTGACTGACTGCTTGCTGCACTTGTGGACGATTTATCCATTGACCGAGCCTTCCTTCGCAAGAAAGACATCGACGAAGCAACAAACAGCACCTACAGAGCACCAGGTGGCATGCGAGAGCTTGCGGTAATACCACCATCTATACACATGCACTGCTGTTGATGGTGCCCCTGCTGCTGCTACTGCTTTTTTTTTTCCGTGTCGACACGATCGCACGACAACAAGGATAGTGGTGTAACACAACACTCGTACTCGTAGTCGTCATGCATGATATGAAAGGACATGGCGTAGGACGATACGAGAAACGAGTCGGAAATAAAAAGGAAACGGGCGGTTTTTGCCACAGATGTGCAGGGTCGAACGAGCCGTGCCAAACACAGGGAAGAGAGTCTGCAGCTCGTGTCCAGTTGCCTTCCACAAGGACAACGGGGGGGGGGGGAGGGGTAGAATACACGATTGGTGATACCGCTACTGGTGCTGCTGCGGTACAAGTGCCGTGCGTACGTATGGAAGACCCGTTTGAGCGGGAAAAAACGACGGGCTGCCCGACAGCAGCAGCAACAGCCACAAGTAGCTGCAGTTTGAGAATGTACCCATCTATAACTTTCTCTCCCTTTCTCAACGCACCTTCGCCGCCTCGCCCAGGGACAGGAAAGACTCCTCGTCGTTGGCGGTCATCGCCGCAGGCACCCGGATGCTCCCCCCTGCTTCCACTGGCTTAGTGTTAGCGCCTGCTTCGGCTGCCAGGGCAAGGCGGCTCAAACACTCGTCTCCGGCCCCTGGTTCTCCGACCGTTCCTCCTGCTGATCGTCGTCTGTCGACCATCCTCGCTGCCGGCGGGGGCATTTCCTCCTCCTCTTCTGCTTCGCGGGCCGGGGTGGTACCCGACTGCTCCTGCTGTTGTTGTTGCTCTTGTTCTGGCGATGATGGCGTCGTCGAGGAAGACTCCTGCGTCGAGCATGACCGTGTTGACGCCGGGGTGGGAGGGACGAACATCGTCGTCGCTTGCGCTTTCTTTGCGTTTTTGCGTTTTTTTCAAGTTTTCTGGAGAGAAGCGTTGGGTTTGTGTCAACAACACCCAGCGAAGTCTTTGTCCCCTCCTGCAGGCTGGAGGTAGTCGCTGTAATAAGCTCCGTGGGTTTTTTGTCCTATCAGCTCTCCGTGGTCGGTTGGTCGGCGCTGCTTGCAGGCTTGCAGGTTGGGTTGGTGAATTGCTTCGAAGTTCAATCCTACGAGAGCAGCGGCTCAAGAAGGATAAAGTGCATGGCCGTTGAGAATTTTTGTTGAGAAGGGTAGGTCGTAATTCCGCCGCATTTTGTTGAAATCATGGATATATACTACCCATATTTTTGCACTTTTTCATTTTTCGATACCACGACCACGACTCACACACCGCAGCAGCAGCACAAGCGGGCTCTACATATACAATATCGACACTATTAATAGGTGAGCTGCAGGAGGGACGGACACCACGTGAATCACTCCCTGTTGGACTGGGTTTTCCTCACGATGTCTGCTTTGAACAGGCTTTTGCCGCCGACAGCAATCGAGCACAGAAATACAAGATAGCACAACAGGGCAAAGGCATCTCTATGCTCCACCGGCATGGCCGAAAATATAAGAATTGGTTTATCTGTATATTATATGCAAAATGTGTATTAGTATTCGACCAGAATGGTAGACTACATGGCACTGCACCCTTATCTCGCCGCTTCTGTCTCCAGACGACGAACGTAAGCCTGAAGCGCCCCCCCTTGCCGCGCCTAAGACCTAGGACACCCTCGTCGCCACGGTAGACAAAATACCCGTCTGCATGGGTACGGTGGTTGCGTCTCCCTCTCTGTAGTTCTCCCTCGCGTCCTCGTGGGCAACTAACTACTGCTGTTGTTTACAGGGAGATATATACAAGTCCTCATCCACAATGCTATCCTTGAGTACCTCTATTTGTATGTACAGCAGCAGAAGCACCAAAAGCAGCGGCAGCAGAGCTCCCAGGTCAAAGCGTGACCAAGAATGTCCGCTGTGCGAGAGAGAATGGCATCGCAGGTAGTAGGACAAGCGTCATGAGTCACACACACCTAGGACACAGGGTAGGCATGTTTTGGTGGGTCCCCGAGAGGTTCGGTTGTTGCAAGCGTGCAGCGAGCGACTCCTTGCTCTCATAGCCCGTCCTATCGTGATTTTACTGGTGATTTGCCTCGATTTTGCCGGTCTTTCTATTAATAGACCCCTCTCTACTGCTGCAGTGCAAACAGTCGTACCTGCCGGACAGGGTTCTACACTATTTGACCTTGTCATGGGCATGTCGTGGCATTGCCATGGTACCGCCCATGGCATACCATGGCATCACCACGGCATCCCATGGTGTGGCATAAGATTCCATGGCACGCCGTGGGGATTGCCATGACATGCCATGGGTAGTACCATGGCAACCCCCGCGGCTACCGCCACGGCACTCCATGGCAATCCCACGGCATATCATGGCAACCTCCACGGCACCCCGATGTCCACGGCACCTAGGTTAGGGTTAGGGTTGGGATTGGGATTGGGGTTAGGGTTGGGGTTAGGGTTAGGGTTAGGGTTAGGGTTAGGGTCCCATGGTATGCCGTGGAGGTCCGTGGAAGGTTCCGTGGTATGCCGTGGAAGATGCCGTGGAAGGTTTTGCCGCAGGTGGTGCCACGGCATGCCCCGGCATGTTGCGAAAAAAGACAATAATGTACATATCGTATGCCAGGTATAGCGTTGGGGCCCGGTTGGGTCTTGGTGGACGTGCAACATACCTGTAGAAATAATCAAAATGTGTTGCACGAGTTTTTTTTGAAAGTTGGTGCTGCAATTAGAGCCACCCTGACTGGACACCTATTACTTGTATATTTGCACTATTTAATATGAACATGAGACAAAACCAGACCGAAAATTACTGGAAAATAATGAATTCGCTAGTTGTTGTATAATACCAGGTATAAGGTTGGTGTAGAACGTAGTCGGCCTTTTACCAGCTTTCCTTCATTTTACACCTACAGCACTACGAGTACCATACCAGGTAGCGAAAGAGCATACAGAGTACGGCGGTACTGCTGCAGGTACCGGTTATGTATGGGCTCTTTATTAGCGCTCGGGATTAGCGCTTCGGAACATGACCCCCTGAAGCAAACATTGAGCATGGCATGACGCAAATCGTCCCGGTAAAAAGGCAGGGTAAGAATCGTCCTTCTGACCGTTGACCCTTGGCTTCTGCGTACAACATAGTATGATACCTACTAGTACAGCAGTTTAGTGCCCAGGGAAGCTACGGGCCTATTATGCCTGCTTTGCACCTCATGCCTGTTTTGTACCTCACTCTGCACCAGGTACCTGGTACCGTGGTACGTATTTACACGTCCATGATCAATGACGCAGGAATACGCCCGACTGACGGGCTGTAGCTTGTGGGGCTCCCGTGCATGATGCTTACGAGCATCACCCGATTGTAATCCCCGGAGGGGTTGTGCTGGCGTGTTAATACACGGTTTGAGTACTTTCTCCTTTCGTATACAGCACTTTGGGCGTTGCATCGCCTGTTGTTTGTTACGGGTGCACTGCTGCTGTGCAATCTCCCTCTTGTAGTTTGTGACCACCGAGTGTGTATTTCTCCATGAAAAAATCAGCAGGGACACTGGGTGTGCTGGATGTCGGATGGGTAGAAAAATAACGCCTTCATGGGAAGAACACACACACGGACGGTGTTGTCACACTGGCCTGCTTCGTCGTCGTTGTCAATACGCATTCTGTTGAAACCACTTGCTGTGCCTCTTACTTGTGGTATAAAAATAGCAAGGCGAGTACTTTTGTAGACAGATGAGCAGCAATGGCCCGAACGTTGGCACGTAATCGCAGCAAGAACAGCAGCAACAAAAGCAGCAGTAGTGTTGCTTGTTGAGCTGCCACTCCCAGTCATGTACAGCAGTACTTATTACGGGGGACCCTATTAATAGTAATCAGGACCCATCAATACCCAAGAACCTATATATTCCAGTATGTTCACCATTCATATTTGGTCCTGATTACTACAGTATGTTCTCCCGTAACAGTATCATATCTTGTATGCTTATGTTTGATGTATCATACCAGTACAGCAGGATCATAGCGCAAGGAAGAAACACGCGGCCTGTGGCGACACAGAGTAAAGAGTGTCGGTACGCATCGGGTACTCTTGACTGTAGTGTTTAGGTTCAAGTCAGTCAGGCCGCGCCGATGTTGGAACACACACTCATAGATCTGCTAAGCGACATGCGGTCGCGCGCACAGGTGGCCAGCTCTCTGCCAGAGCGTATTTCTCTGACGCGAAATATCGCCTAGTATTCTTTGGTCTTGTGTTCGATGCGTAGGGGTTACTTTTACCATCTTTCCTTTACAATGGGGTCGCACATCCTGAAGCTCCCAGCGTTTAAGGGTTTGATCTTCAACTTTCAGTTTGGCAAGACGCTTCGGGCCTCTAGCGAGGCAGTGGTAGTGTTAGCAGACCGGGACTGCCCGGCGATTTGCGCCTTTCGGGCGGTCACGGCGTACATCTCTGCCGCACAGCGGATTGGGTGGGACTTAACCGCCGGAAAACCTCTTCCCCGTTGCTACGGCAGAAGGTGGCCGGGGCCGCCTCCCTCTCCACAGCCCGTATGACGGCGAACTTGCAAAGCTATCTGCGGATGGCAGACCTGCCGAACCACTTCACGACGCACGCTCAGCAAATCTCTTGCCGGGACGGCCGTCGACGAGATCATGGAAATTGGTGGCTGGAAGGCAGAGTCAGTTGCGAAGTACTACATCGGGGCTACCTCTAGTGGACAAGTGCGGGGTAGCAAGAAGAAACGTGGCCTGAGTTACGCGGACGCTAGCGAGCTACCACTGCTGTCGCCAGAGTTAAAAAAGCAATTGATGGCGTGTACAGTCAATATTAAAGAAGTGTGGGTGAGACAACTCTGCCCCGGATCAGTGGTCAACTACAAATACAATCTGAAAGAGGCGCAACGAAGTATGGACGGGACCGCTGGCCGGCGCAGGAGGCCTCATCCAATCCAATACTTACATTAAATGCTCCAAGGTAGAGAGACAGCATACTACAGTAAAATGGCGATCCAATCGATGGGCTCAAATTTGGCAAATATAGTGGAACCATCAATTTTATCGAAATGTCTCTGAATTTGTGTCGCAGCGAGATATTTTATTCTTGTTGCTCCCGAAACCTCGGGGGTAGAGTTGATCCCAACATTTCTTGAGACCATCCCACCCACCCGGCAGTTGAATTAGTATTCTTGTGCTCGCATTCGTATACCCATATCATTTACAGGTACTAACCCGCGCAAAGTATGTGATACGCTACTGTACTCAGCGCGGGGGCAAATATCAGACGAGACGTCCTGCCCGGCGCAGGAGGCCTTATCCAATCCAATACTTACATGAAATGATCCACGCTAGAGGGACAAAACACAACAATATTTAGGAAAATGTGTTCCTGCACCCGTGCGTACGGCTGATACCAGGTACCACACCTGGTACATGCTCTGTAGGTACGCAGCAGCAACAGCAGCAGCAGCAGCGGTAGTTGTGTAACCTTAACTTAGTCCGCGGTCTACCCTTCCCGTGTGTGGTTATAGGCCTGGACGACCGCCGGAGTGGCGGTGGTATGCGGTGCTTCTGGTGGCAGGGTTACCGTATTTAAGCAACAAAACTAACATGATTGCATTGAGGTGGTTATCTGGAACACGGTATAGCAGCCAAGTCATTCTATATACCCCCGAGTGTTCATTGTTGGCGTAGAATGTTGGATGCTCTTGTACTCGTGAACCCCTGTGTCTCTGTAGACCTACAGCAAGTGCCTCGGTAACTACCGGCACATAAAAATAATCGAAGCACCTGTTGTATACCAGGTATGTGCTGCCGTCACTGGTAGGTAGATCTGCCCGCGCAGGCGACTATCCTCACAAGTGCCAGCATAAATGATGCAGTTGCAACGAGGCAAGGTTTAGTCACGAGGCTGCGAGGAGTTTTTCCCCCGATGATTTGTTTTCGGCCTTGGCTAACGGCGGCCACCACTCCGACCCGGAACTTTATAACCCGAACCCTAACCCGAACCAGAGGCATACTACAATAGGTGTGCCGTGGGGTGGTTGTGCTTGGAACGGCTCTAGTTGGTGTGCGGGAACACGTAAGAAGGTTTCCCTCTGCGGGCGAATTTACGTGAGCAGCTGGACGATCGGCCTTCGCCATCCTCCTCCGTCGTCCTCCTCCCCCTCAAATCAGTTCAAATATTTTTACTGTATCATGCCGCCGGGCTGATTGGATCAGGTGGTCTCTCATCGTCGATCGTCAATCAATCATCATCGACACACCTCTTTGCTTTTGCGTATCATATGCACGTGCCACTATACACTACCGCAGCTTACTACCTGGTACTACTACTTGCTACCATTACCGCGAGACACCTCGGAGGAAAATATTCGTGTCTTCAACAGAGTCGGGCTGAACATGGCCATGACGTATGCTTGCGGCAAGACCGTCGTCGATGTCGAGAGGGTGGTGGACGTCGTAAGGTCGGCGGGAGCGGCGATCATGCAGGTCTACACCGAGGACGCTAAGGTGCGGTCACACGGCGGTTGCAGCTGGCGTGAGGGGAGGTTGAAGGACGCTCACGGTGTCCACCCACTACCCACCTCTTTGGAATCTAAGTTTGTGTAGAACTGAACATGAAGCGAGTTTTTCAAATTTACGATGTTTGTGGATTTATTAATTATACAAGACGGTGGGTGCATCGGCGGATGTTCTATTGCGGGGGACCATAGTAAATAGGACCGAATGGTATGAGTAAAAATAGGTAAACTTATTGGGTTTTGTGTGTACCGTAGGTCCTATTTACTATGGTTCTCCGTAATAGAATGCGCCATCATTGCGTAGCACTTTCGTTTCCCTATCGCTATGATACATGACATCACTACCGTACGTTATAAAGAAGCGGGTAGGCGATATTAGGGTTCTACTACAAGTCTTCGTGTAAAGAGGATATATAGCAGTAGACTGCTACTCCTGTATCCACAGCCTATTCTCCGTAGATGCATGATGTCTGCTTGCACGGAAAAAAATGTTCTCGTGTGTTTTGTATTGAGGCGTTTGGCTTGCCCTCGACGGCTGCCACTGTTTGTGCGACCCTCTTGTGTGCTCCATGGTCGGCTCCGAAACCGGCTGCTACCATTTCGTGAGGATCGAGGCGTACGCGTAGGTCGCCTCCGGATTTGGCGTCGAAAAAACAATATAAAACGGAAACGATAACACGAAAACTGCCAATGCACCCACTGCAGGTGATTCTGACGTGGGTTTTCCCGATATGTGTTTACAGTGAAGGCGTTTAACGAGTTGTAAGTAAAGCATCTTATGTTTGTAGCGCCCCCTTAACCATGTTCGATTCTTATTTCGTTTCGATTTTTATTGAATTCGTTGGCTTTTTTCGGGTTGGATTTTTTTTTTTTTTGCTAACGTTCTCCAATTCCGCCAGGTGGGCGAACGACCGAAACAGAGCCAGTCCATCGAAAATGGCCGTATTTCGCTCCTATTCCGGGGGGGGGGGGTGATTTGATGATGTTCTCACATCAGTTCGGTTCCCTGACATCTAGCCAGTGGTAAATAAACAGGCCACGTCACAAAAACTGCCCACCAAGGGGAGAACACTAGTACCTGGTATAAAATACTACTGTAGGTTGCACAACATATTATTCTAGCAGTGGAAGCGCAAGAGATAGGTCAGACGCAAAACACGACTGCCTGCGGCTTCGGTGGGCTTTCTTCTACGTAAACATTGTACTGCTGCGACGGTAAACCACCATGTCTGTTGGCCGGTCGCACATACACGATGACGCGACCAGTCTTGGACCTCCCGTGTCAACTGGTTCGGGGAAACCATTGGACCGGTCAATGGGGTCATGGTTTTTCGTTTGTTGAAGACAAACACAAGGCACACGTGTGGCGCGATAAATCGGGCTTAACAACGCTTGAGCAGGAGAAGGTGATTTGCTATCTTGTCCCCTGGGTACGTGTTCAACGTCAAATTCGGCCCTGCCATGCATGCGTGCGTGGGCGCCACGGCTGCTGCTGTCTCTGGCAGGATTGGGACGTGCAGATTAAGACGAAGGATAACTCTCCGCTGACGAAAGCGGACCTGGCGGCTAACAAGGTTATCTGCGACGCCCTCACCGAGAGCTACCCGGACATCCCGATGTGAGAGGAAAACTCTAACCCTCATATTTTGAGTGCACCACCGCGGCAGTTTTGTTTTTGCTTTTTCCATACCTTTGGTCGACCGATGGATTGCCTGGGATCAGGGTGGTTGGTTGGCCTCCGGCGGCTTCTGCGGGGGGGGGGGTTATTGTATTCCTGCACCTTGTGGGTGCGAGCAGGGTGTCAACCAGGATCAGGCCCGGGAGCACAGCAGTAATCGAACAGATGTATTTCAGCTGTTTTTTTGGGAGAGATTAATTTCGAAGCCTTCCGCTTTTTCTCGACTCGCAGACGGGGGGTGGGGGGAGGGGGCGGCGGCTCATCCGAAGGGCAAATAAAATGCGTCTACTACTGTTGCAGAGTCGATTTCTTTCGTTTGTTTGTATTCTTCGCTTCCTTCTCCTATTTTTAGCGGGCGGTGGCGTCGCGAGGGCATTCGAGCTGCTTCTGCGAACACAGCAGAGCTACTTTGGTTGTTCCCGCGATTGTGGTCAAAAGACGTACACACCATGAGACCGGTCTTGGGTGGCGCGCCAAGCCCTCTTCTGGCCTTGACATACTAATGCATTTTTTTTTTTGTGGTGGCGGTCAAACCCGAGGTCTCCTGTATACCTGGTAGCATGTTTTGTATGCGACTGTCTTCAAGAATAACCCGCTTCCCTTGTTTACCGTTCAGGTTATCTTTGCTAGTGGTGCTCTTTGTTGTAAGCTTACCCTGGTATGGCTTGCTTTTACTCTGTGCCCACCCTACATACTCCAGGCGAAGCGAAACCCGCTGTCGGTATCGCCGCCCTCGCACTCTCTTCGCTGCTATTTCCCCAACCCCTGGTGCGAAACCTCCTAGGGGTTTCCATCCACGAGTGGCCATCCCGCTGGCGGGTGTTGTTCCAGCAGAATAAATACTGCACACCTATTAATAGGACAGATGATCGAATTCTTTCAGGGCAGATATATTCCTGATCTGCATGCTGTATATATATAGATCATGTCGCCGGGTGGGAACCTCTGGGGCATTTATAACGACACATATTTGGCAAGGTTTTTTCCAAGATAGCAAGTTTATGGAAATTTGGATTTGCCAAAATAGCAAAAAACTTGCCTAAAGTTTTTTTCTGGATGGTTCCGTTCTGCTTCGTTGGCAAGTTTATGGCAAGTGATACTTGCTATTTTATTTGCTTTTTTTTAGCCCAATTACGTCAGCTCGAGGTTGTACAAACCAGACCACTGCACGACGTCCTACACTAGACTCGCTCTACCATGTGTAGTAGAACCCGGTGGCATTGATCACAGCGATGATAGGGCTGGTGACACTGGCCGTGAGCCCCGTGTGTATGCAACATGGGTGTCGTTTTGTGCGGGGGCTAAAACAGAATCACAAACAGCAGCCATCCCAGCTTTTCCCAGGGGATTTTGGCCGGGCTGGAAGGACTGCCGACCTCTGTGGTACGTGGGCTGTGCCTGGAGTCCTTTCTGCGGCAGCCTTCACTCCATAGAGAGCGTCGGCGTGCCGTGGGCTGCCTTCTGTTGCTGCTGTAATGGGTTTGACTAAAATCTGAGGGCGTTATCATGCGAATATTTGCCAAATATTGCCACTTATGCGGCATTTCACGATGGAAGGTTTTGGCGACTTTGTGGAGATTTTGTCTTGCCAAATAGCAAGTGTTATTTCATTCGGTCGTTAGAAACGACCCTTAATAATATACCTGCATAACCTACTGCAGGACAGGTTTCCTGGGTTGGATCTGTACTGTACAGATCCTGCTGTAGACTACATCTTGTGACGGCAAGTTAGGATATACAGTGGATGATCTAGGTCATGCCCTGTTTTTCATGTGGCATAGTGCGCGCGCGCCGGTAGTGTAGCAGTTCAGCTCGCGCGCCCTCCACAGCACCCCTCCTATTCTCGCCCTTCTCTTGATCCCCCCTACTTCCCCCCCCCCCCCCCCCCCCCCCCCCCCCCCCCCCCCCCCCCCCCCCCCCCCGCCCTCCCACCCATCTCGACATTTCAATTAGCTCGTTGAAGCTGTCATCCATTGCAAGTCCGCCTCGCAAGCGGTTCTTGGTAGGATGCAGCTCACCCTTCATGCGACTCGCCCAACGCCTAATGGTGCCTTGCGCTTGGTGCAAGCATCGTCTGCCTGCTCGGTGAAAAAACCCGACGTGCTCCGTCCCGGCATCGTAGATATGTGAGGGTCTATGGCCGTACGACTACGTCCATGCATGACACGAGCACCCCCCCCTCCCCGCCGCCGCCGCCGCCTTTTCCGCTTGGGTCGCAGCGTGTCGGAGGAGAACAAGCTGAAGCCGTTCGAAGAGCGCAAGGACTACACCCACTTCTTTTGCGTCGACCCTCTCGACGGAACCAAGGTATGCTGCCACAACACATTGGACTGATCCGATAATACCATATCTCCACTTCATGGACCTAGATCTCTGAGGGCAGATCGATTACTGACCTGCACGATCTAGCTCATGTTGGCGGGATGGGAGCCGTATGAAAACCGCATGATCTAGTAGAGTGGCACGTGTTTCCTGGGTTGGATTCCTGACCTGTATGACCTATCGACATGAAGTATAGCTCCTGTTGCTGGGTGGAATCGGTGTATTCTGCATGGTCTAGCGCGCTACTGTACTTCTTGGATTTAATCTGTACTACATAGATACCGCACAGCAACTCATAACCGGAGATTCAAGACCTAGGTGATGAAGGTTGCTAAATTTTCCAATCGGTGAAGGCGTGGGGTAAACGTTCGCTCTGCCTCCTTTGTTTTTCAACTTGCCCGCCGCGGAACATTGAATTGAGTATCGTGTAGCCTCGTATTCACTCCGATGAGGTCGAAAAATGTTTTTTTTTTGCCCGTGCCACACAAGAATATGGGTTCGATCACGCGACACTGCCCTCCAGAAGCAAGAAAGTACGCACAAGGCGCCGACGTCCGCCTCCAAAACGGTTCTTTGTTCGATGCAGCTCACCCTTCATGCGCCTCAACGAAAACCTCGCGGCGCTCCACGCTTGGTGCAAGCAAATGTCTTCCCGGACGGTGAAAAGCCGACGTGCCCCGGCTTTGTAGGGATGCGAGAGTCTATGGTCATACGCGTAAGGCCATGCATGATAATAAGTACACCCCCCCCTCCCCCTCCCCCTCCCAACCCTAAAAGTAACCCCACACGAACGCAAAAACAACCAAAGATTTGCTCGCTCACTTGGCAGGAGTTCGTTCATGCATGAACAACAAGTACTATAACACCCAATCCTACGGCTAAAGCCTTGCGTGAGTGCGAATGCAACGACGGGTGTTTTCTCGCTCGCTTGGCAGGAGTTCATCAAGCGCAACGGGCAGTTCACCGTGAACGTGGGGCTGTGCGAGGCAGGCGTTCCGATCCTCGGGGTGGTGGGAGTACCCGCGGCCGAGGATCCGCGCACGTACTTTGCCGTCAAGGGGCAGGGGGCGTTCGTTGAGGTGATGGGACGGGATGTTTTTTGAGGCCATCAATTCCTCTATTTTTTTTTTTTTTCTAAGTAGCTTTCGTGTTATCATCGCTCTCCCAAATGTATGGGTTTTAAAATCTACTACGGGTAAAGAAACCCAAATTATACCGACCTCAAGACGTAGAAGTGCTGCCTTGTATGTACACCGGCACAGCGCGTGCATTGATGCCCGTATCACCATGCTGCGGGTGTGGCGTACACCTCCCTAATTGCAGCCGGGGTTCATCGCCTAACCCAGCAGGCCGAGCTTTGCTTCGTTTGGCCGATGATGCTGAAATCGCTTTTAGTTGAGAATCGCCGCTCCGGGTTTTCGGACAAACTGCTCGGTATTATGTAGTGTAACAAATGTGTGTTTTTTGTTGTTGTAAATTTAAGAACCGCAGCTCCCGGTTTTTCGAACAGACTGCTCGGTATCAGTTTGACATATGTTGTGCAGCGGTGCACTGTAAAAGGCGTAAATGCCGAACTTTGTGAGAGAACCTTGACCCCTGGTATCTGTGCCGTTCCCCGACCGGGCCTAACTTCGTCTTGTCGCCTTTCACCTCTATCGTCTCCTATCTGCCCGGCACCTGGATGACGACGCGCATCGTCCAACGGGATTCGGTCTGCGCTAACGTTTCGACATGGCGGATGATTTTCTTCGCGGCGGCGGCTGTTGTTATTGGTTTGCGCGGTGGACCTCATCAATGTCCGGCTCGGTGCATCTAAACCTTCGGCTCGGCGAATCTATGTCATCGGCTCGGCGAATCTTGAATCTTTAAACTTGGCGAATCTTTTGTCATCGGCTCGGCGGATTTCAAATCTTGGACTCGGCGAATGTTAACGTTTCGCCTGGCGAATCGTTCATCCTCGGTTCGGCAATTCTTGGGCTCATCTCTGTTCTTGGGCCGGCACGCGCTTCTGGTTGAGCAGACAGACGAAGGAAAAGACCGCTCTCCCATCAGCTGCAAAGGTAAGTTGGTGTTTGGACTGGCACTGAAGGGGCCAATGCAGCAGTTCTCGCGAAGAGTTTCGCGTATGCTGTGGAAGACGGAGGGAGGTAGAGGGGGGGGAAGAGAAGGAGACGAACGAACAGAGGGGAGGGGCATACTCATTTACTGCTTGCGTTATTCATTTGAGATCACGTAACCCTTTCGAGACGGACTAACAAGGGGGGGGAGGAGGGCGTACTGATTGATTGCTTGTCGAGACCGTTTGACTATTGGCCACGCCTCTCTTTCGAGACGGAGCGTCGTTCCTACTCCGAATAGAGAAGCCTCCCGCAGTTGGGGCGCTCTTGACGCTTTTTCGGCTCATGGGCGCTTGTGTGAGCGGCGAACCGGTAGTGTGACGGCGGCGTGTTTCCGGCCTGCACCGACGGGAAGTCAACCATTTGGAGTCCCTGTGGCGGCAGTAGTGACGAGCGCTTCGATATGTGGCACCTTTTGCCCAAAAGATTTCTGACTGATGGGACTCCTTGACCCAATTTGTTTGAAACAACCATGAGTTTGAACAATATTAGCGTCTGGGATTGTTTGTCGGTTTGCGCTTTTAGGGCCCATCTTATCGAGGACTTTCGGTTCTTTCAATTTGACTTGATTTTTTTTCTTCTAATTTAATTTAAGAGCCCATCCTTACGGGGGGGAAAACACTAAATTTCGTTCAATCAGATGCAAATTAAATTAGAAAAAAAGATCAAGTCAAATTGAAAGAAGCGAAAGTCCTCGATAAGATAGGCCCTTAACTTTTCTGAGAAAATTTCATGTTTAGGGTGGGGTATGGGGCTCCTCAAGCGAGGAGCAACGGAAACGTTAGGGTTCACCCTTTTAAGGAAAACATGCGTCGTGTTGCTGCACGTCGTCGAGACGCGCCTTGACGGGCAGCGCAATGAAACGGGCCGGTCAAGCTCGATCGTTCTTTGACAGCACGCCGACATAATCGTCAGCGAACAGACACTTCAGCGAGGGCCCCGGTCTACATACTCATTCGCAAGCTTTCACAAATTGACCGTGCGTTCCTTCTTTTTTACTTCCCCTGTTGCTGCGCGCAGAGTGTGGTGCATGGCAAGCGTGATACGTTCTTTCTTGTCCAGATTTTTGTATGCGTATTTTTCGAAATTGTCATTCTCCACGCCTGGTGGATGCTGCTGGGAGTAACGGTTCCGCCGCATACACGTACGTCCTGTGCCGTTTTATGTTTTTTTATCGCAGAATTTTCGGAGGAGGATGAAGGGTTGTGCGTAGTTGCGTCTCTATCGCACAGCTCGCCGGAGACGGAGGCGTTCATTGCCAAGTGAGATGTGGCGAATTGCATAGCTGCTGGACGCGGGGGCGTAGGGGGGGTGGTGGGGGTAGTGGGCGTTGGGAAGGGTTGGGGGGGCGGGGGTTAAGCCACTCTCTTTACTACGGGTCGTGAATTGGTTGAACTTCAGGGCTAGTTATCAGTGGGGTATGGCGGTGTGAGCCGACAAGCTGACTTTTTGTTTTATCTACAAGCATGTACTAACAACAGAGACAAACCCAACCACAAACACGCCAGCTAATCGCCAAAGACGCAGAACTCCGCCGATCATCACATGCAACTATCCATGACCGTATTACCTAGCCGACTTTGTAACTGGTCGGTGATATACAGTCAGTCAACTCACAGCTTCACCCTTTAGGATTGCGCCCGGGTTTCGGCGATAAGGTGTTTGGAACTAGAGCTTAAAATATGTTTCTGTCCAGCAGTACAGTACTAAAGAAAATAGAGACACGGTGTTGGTGTGATGCATACGTGTTTGCTGACGGAATCGAAAAAGCACGCCAAGAAGGGCCGCTCGGGTGACTGGGCGTCTCAACTCGCCTTTGGGCGAGTGGTAGGGAGCTCAGAGAGGGGTGTGACTGCCATGATTTCGTCGTTAAACATCGGGAATTTGCATCTACTGCACGTACGCGGTTGCAGAATTGAGACTAAGAGTGTCGTGCGCTGCTTTTGAGTATTGATACCGAATGGTTGGCACACGTTTGTCCACTGCTGAGGGTACGAGGTACGAGGCGGCGACTTTTGGGGTCGTTCAAGAGGGTGCCGAAGCAGCCCTCCGTGGCCGTTTTTAATCGCCATGCAGGATGTGTGTAACGCAGGATGTTCCCAGCTTTAACCCTCCCGGGACTCCCGGAGAGGAAACATGACGATCAAAAGTAAATAGTGACGATTACAGCTACGGCCACTGCGTGATTGGGGGGTGAGATGACGATAATGTTTTGTTGTCCGAGAGTCACAATGGTTGCATGCAAGGAGGCGTACGGCACGGGTGCAACACGCCCCTACCGGTACTACTGCTGCGTACTCACGGTGCTCCTGCACGGTTGATAACCCCAGAGGGTACCAACCATTGTTCTGGTCGCTATCTCGGGTGCCCCAAACGGGTTCAGCCTACTGGAACGGCAGTAACTCGTCCGTGCAGCATTGGACTCCCAACCCGGGCGCCGACGTGTGCTGCCGTCCTCGCGGTGGCGTGACCCTTTAGATTACACTAGCTTTGTTGGGGCCAAAGGACTTGGGAGTTAGAGTTGATATTTTTCGCAGTACCAAACTAAGGCTGTGAGTTGGCTGATTGTAAGTCGCCGAGTATTTATTGGTTGTCAGTTGGCTAGATTTTCTAGCCAGTTCCGAGCGGTATTTTTGCGGAGTTCTGCATCCTTGTGCCTCACTGGGGCGCTTGTGGCTCATATAATGCTTTTTGTTGTTAAACAATGTACAAGGTGGTACTAAATAAAGCGTCCGGTAGTTGGCTTTCACCGCCGCATTCAACTGCCTGGTAATGACTTGGCGTAAAGTCATTTATAAACTATAACCCACTGCCCTAGTTCACAGCGATCTTGTGGGCTTTGGGGATAATAACCCCATGGATGCCAGAAAAGCGTGATGGAACTCCCTTATAACCGCAGGCGTGACTGGCTGAGTAAGCACACCAGACAAGCGTGTTTAATGCCCTCGCATGCATGGCCCTACTGCGTAAAGCACACCACCAGACAATTGTGTTCAATCCCCATAACCAACGGCATGCCTCGATGTCCGGTCGCCTCTTGCCAATCGTGTTTCTTGCCACCACTACCCCCCGTCGCAACCAAGGTACAAGAACCCGTCGACGACGTCAATGGGGTCGAGCCTGAAGCTCCTCCTGGTGGCTGAGGGAAAGGCCCACGTCTGTGAGTATTTCATGTGCATCGCGCTTCACATGCGTTTTGGGAGTGATACTCCGTGGGATCAGTGTAGCATATTTGTTTTGCAATGGTAAAAGGGTTAAGGCCGAGTAAACTCAAGCGACCCCCCGAAGAAAACGTAGGGGAACCAAAAAGCACGCGGCGAAGGGTGGCGCTATCGGCCACCGGAAATTCCTCGAATAGCACTCGCGTAGTTGCGTCCGAGAGGTGACACTGCTAGCGGTGGAGGCGTGTACAACGTGACGTTCCGTCGCATGAGGTGACTCATTTCCTTGCCCCCCCCCCACCGGCGCGCGCTTGACAACCCTACTGCGCTTCGCGCGTGGTGCAAGCAATATATTCATGGTCGGTGACAACCCCACGTGCCCCGTCCCGGCATGGCAAGGATGCGAGGGTCTATGGTCATACGAATACGGCCATGCATGACATGAATACCCCCCCCCGCCATCAGCCACCAACACCACCACGGCTACTCCCACTGCTGCCGCTACCACTACACCCCCCCGACCTCCCACGCTGCGTTTTTGTCCCCTTATACCCCGATTTATCCAGATCCGAGATTGGCGCCCACTAGCGAGTGGGACACTTGCGCTTCGCATGCCATCGTGACGGTGAGAAATGTCATACCTCGTATGTAGCCATCTATAGCCGGAGGTGCTTTGGGCCAAACCATAAAGGTGTTTAGTGCATTGGTGCCGACATTTTGGCGCAAAATGAAGGGGGAAAAAGCGATTATTTATGACCCGTGTCTGCCCTAAGCTAGGGCGCTAAAAACACACGAAAACATAGTATCAGCCCTGCGCAGGAATATAGCCGCCGGAGGCCGAGAGCGCGAACCGCGATAGCGCATGGACTGCACTTAAGTGCTCCAGTCCATGGATGGTAAACAAGCGCCTCTTGCACCGTAACTCGGACACCATTTTCGTATCAACTCCCAGGCACGCGGTGGCCGTTGCTGCCATAAATATCACTTTTTTACGGTCAATTTTTCCCTTTTTGAAGTCGCCAAGAGGGTTAAGCACCATACACCATCCGGTGGGCAGAGAGTGCGAGGCCAAAATACTGTCAAGCCGATATTGGATTTTTTATTTTTTTATTTTTTTATCCTCCGGCGGATTGGTAAAAATAAATCTTAAGCTCGCCACACTTCCACGTTCCCAATTTCGTGTCGCGTATCAATTTAGCCCAGTTGGGCACGTTGACCCGACCTGACCCCCGAGAGGAGCAGGTACGGTGGATATTGGATCGCTATGCGTTTTTGATGCTAGGTAGCTCCGCAGAAAAAATGTATAGTAAAGCAGGCATCGGATCGAGATGTATTTGGCACCAGCTACAACTGCTGTAGCTTCTTTGTTGAAGAGTCCCGAGAGCGATACATAATTGGGCTCAAAAGTGCAACCCCTCGATGCCGTAGCCGCACGGCTCAAAAATCATCGCGAAAGAAAGCCTCCTGCCGAATATCGGGAATCGCCCCCTTTGATCGTTTATGGATGTACGATCCCCCCTGGGGGAAGCGATGGCACCTCGATGATTTCGGAGGCGTGTGCGCGCGACCAACAACATGGAGACCGGCCGAGCCGGATCGACCCCATTCTACTTTTGTGTTTTTGCCCATCTTCATGCTTCTTTTATTTCTTTCTTTGCTTGTATATGTTTGACGCGGATGTGCTCCTGGCATTGTTCGGTTGCAAGTGAGATGGCATACCACCACAGCTCGTTAGTACCGTTCGTTCCCTTGTGTACTCGTACTGCGCCTATTATTTCGTACCTTTTTTTTTGGCATCGACACGTTTTTTTGTCTGCTTAGCCTGTTTTGTGACGACGGGCGAGATTTCAGGGAAACGCACCGATGTGAGAACATCATCTCGCCCCCTTGTCCCCAATCCCCACACCAGGCTGCTGGCGGCCAGGTTTTGCAGCATGAAGGGGGCAAGGCAGGAGAGCCCGGAAACGACGTGCGTTACAACAAGGAGGACCCGCTCAACCCTTTTTTCGTTGTTTACGGGATCCGGAAATCGGCACCAACTGTCTAGACCATAGCAGTAGATGGTAGCGGAACGTTGCTGTGCTACGCTAGGAATGCTACTCCGTTGGTGCCGAGTTGGCCGGAGTGGGCTGGGGGTTGGTTTTTGAGCTTTGTTTTTACTTTTATGAGAGCGATAAGATATCCATAGGTTCTAGCATCTGTGGCATAACGTGTGCTGGCTGCCGGACCGAAATAACGATGTTTTTGTTTGTATGTGTACCCGCGTTGCACTTGGTTCGTCCTGTTGAAGGCATCGCGTGAAGCAAGAAAACACACTCCGTGAGATGAATTTCTGAGCCGATTTCTTTGCAGACGTTGGGGAGGAAATATGTTATTCAACGGAAATGGCGCCTGCGAAAATATGCGGTCGAGATGTCTTGCCATCAACGCGTACGTAGCTAGGAGTTTTCACGCTTCCCGTTGTCGAGAAACCCGCCTTTGACTTTCGTTCATTATATTGCGCGTTTTACGGTGTAGAGCGAAGCAAGATCTGTTCTTGTTTCGAACGATGATGGTTCCCCCACAAGACCGAAGTAGTACTGGCGTTGGTAGGGTGTACTAGCCCTTTCGCCCCCATATGACTCTGGCATCTATCTGTCTGCCTTCACGTTACACGGCATTGACTGTGTACTCTAGGATGTGCTTCCAAGCCCTGGAAACTGCAAACACAACTATCCAAGCGATTGCACCGCAGCATGTGCAACGCGGACGCCAAAACAGATTCATACGCTGTTACGAGACAATGTGGTCGGAAGGCGCCTATATGCGGTTACGAGAGAATATGATCGGAAGGCACCCGGTAGTGCCCACATGGACTCCCGGTTCCCGCATACCTGGTACGACCTGCAAGTTCACGAAATTACTCCCCACACTGGACGATAGGCATCGCAACAAATGCAAACAGCGTCCGAAACTCAAGGCCAGGAACTGTGCTTCCTGTATCGACTTGTGGTAGTCGAAACAAACCCATGAACGCGCCATTCGTTCCTGTTAATAAATATCCGAACAACCCAATACACAGTTTTCGTCGCCGATCGGTGCTACATGGTACTTACCGAGATGTTTTCGATCGTATCAACACTGCCGAAGAAACCGGGTTCAAACGAGGAACAGGTGGTGCTACAGCGCAACAGCTAGCAGTATCGAGTGCTCATGGAGATTCTACTGCGAGCATGACCGTACGAGCCATTGATCATCGAGACCCATCCACCAACCATAGATAGGACATGCGCAGAACGTACACAGAACGAACCAACACACTCCGCGTGCATTCGTCATCGATAACCATTCATCAATCGCAGCCGAGCCATATACAGAAAAAGCCAGCGCACCCCGCGTGTCGAATTATCCCTGAACATCCTACAAGAGTCCGAGGTTCCGAGAGAAGACGAATCACTTGTACAACTAGTAGATCAACATGCGCCGCTTTTGAAAGGATAGACCATCAAAACCATAACTGTACCGCCACCTAATATTACTCTTCTGAAACCAGTTTATGTTGATAACATGTACTAAACACATGCTGTTGAAGACTCTCCTTTGAGAATCTATGTTGAATTGACTCCCCACTGCCCTGACCCTGACTGGGTCTCCGGGAAGGGATGAGCACTCGAGAATATTACGGTATTTGAATGTCAGTAAGGCACCGCAATGTAAACTGCCTGTTTCGTCAGCACATAAACACCCCGCAGGCCGACGAGAGCAGGGTGTGCTGCAGGCGGGCAGCATCGTAGGCAGGGGGGAAGACTACCTTGTGACCTCGTCAAGAAAGATTCTGTCGCGCATCGTGCGCTTTCCCTGGCTAGGCATGCACATTATTTGCCTTTTTTTGTGGTGCACCGCGGTATGGGCTATGGTGGTGTCTATGGCAATCCACGGCGGTGCCCAGGCATATTTTCGGCAGCCATGGCTCTCCATGGCACGCCACGGCATACCCACGGCATACCGCGCGACACCTTCGTTCCCCCCCACAGCAAACCAGGGCACGGTCGCCATGGGGAGGCCCATGGCACACCGCGCCTACCCTCATGGCTATCCCCATGGTATAACCCGGCATGTCTGTATGCACCACGTCACACCATAGCGATACCGCGGTGGTATAACACGGCCATGACCATACGACACTTCACGGAGATACCCATGGTGATGACCGTGCGTGTCAACATGGAGGTCACCACGGTCATTGACGTGGAGACCACCGTGGGCGTAGCCGTGGAGACCACCGTGAGCGTAACCGTGACGTCCCCCACGGTGCCCCGTGAAGACCCCCACGGTGACCACCGTGGACACCCCCACGGTGACCATCGCGGGCGTGACCGTGGAGACCCCCATGGTGACCTCCACGGCGACCACCGTGGGCGTAGCCGTGGGCCCGGTTACCCCCACGGTTACCCCCCACGTTACCCCCACGGTGATCACCGTGGGGGTAACCATGGGGGCCGCCATGGCAAGCCGTGGGCAATCCCGTGGGGGTTGTCGGGTGGAGTTTTGTGGTCTGGCGTGGGGGGTTCCGTGGCAAGCCGTGGATGCACTTCTTACGTGACGTGGGCCTTGCCGCCGTATACCGTGGGTGTCGCCGTGGGAGGCGCCGTGGGGGGCACCGTGGGGGGCACCGTAGGGGAAGGGGCATGGTACAGCACATGGAGTCCCACGTGATTGTACGGCGTACCATGCCATTCCGCGGTATGCCGTGAGGACGCCTATGGTATACCGCGTTGCGAGCCCCACGGCGACCCACGGGAAGTCGAAATAGTGTGGATCCCTGTGAAGTCGTCTCTTGTTCAAAACGCAAGGCACGAACCATAGCGGGAAAATAGCTTGTTTTGTGACCCCGAGTCTGAGTTACGACTAGAAGGAGAGAGACCACGAGGGTCAATATACTAGACGGGAAAGGAAACCAAAGGACAACGATCGCCTCCGACGGTCTCTGCCAGAGGTACAGGCTGACAGCCACGATACCACCCCGTCACTCAGGGTTCTCCCACCCATGGCGCGCCCTGCCATCTACTACAAAACATATCCAGAACGCGTATCCACCAACATGTTATGAACCTCATTTCCCAGGTGGATCTGCAACCTAGAAGGGCTGCTGGTTGACTCTGTTTGTTTGCCGCTATGGTTAGCATGACGGAGTCCGCCAAGCCTACATCACATAAGAGCGCATGCGGAAGAACCCACTCTTGCCACAACGCGAGGCAACATGATACGTACAGGAGGATTGGTTCGGGAAGACCGAGACCCTCACCAACTCGTATAAACTACAGCACAAGCTCATTATACAGGACACCAAGTTCACGGCCATGATATTGATCGCGCAGCATCAGGTGCGATCATTTTTCCTGGAGCTATCTGGAAAGCGACAACAGCCAGTCGGGCGAGAGTTGGGGCAATCAAAGCCGAGTATCATTTCGTGGGGAGCTACTGGCAGGTAGACTGGGTCCGGAACCCGGCACATCGAGCGGCGGCAATAGAAAATAGCGACGATAGAAAAATGCCGGCTGTAATGACATTGGTGTCGGGAAACACGAATAACAGGAAGAGCAAGACCAACGCCGTGGATGCAGAGGGATGCATCAATATCGTCATCAGTGGAGCCCACCCAGAAGGTAGCGTGCCTCGAAGTCAGAAAAATAGCTCGGTTCAAGGGTGTAGCGGACCACGTTAGGGGAGTTACGACGGTTCAAGTCGGGGGCTCATATCATGTCGGCATATGAGGAGGTACAGCAGTAGCTAAAGAAAATCACGGCTTCGTCCAGAACAGCCAAGAAGAGTGTCGGGACAAGGTGAATACCAAGTCCGTCCGCGTCTATTCCCATGTGTATGACTGGGGTAGCAGAAAGCCTGGTCAAGACATGCACGCAATCAATCAGGGGGCCGAGAGCAACAGCGTCGAAGTGTAGCACCCCGCAAGTCCAAGCATCACCCACACGTCGAACAGCATCGGCGTGCACACCAGATACATTGCACGGCCATGGGAGAGTCACCGTCCCGGTCGCATGTTCATCTGGGGAATAGGGGAAGCATCATCCAGCTGTAAGTCACTAATTATTTGCCTATTTTGTAAGGCTTTTTTCTACATGGACAAGCTACCACGGTACGCTTAGAGGCATGCCAACAAAAATTACATTAGTTCCAAGAAATGTTTCCCCAAAACCGTGAGTGCAATTCTGAAAGAATACCACCCCGAGTTCGAATTGCTTCGCGTAATGAACGCACAGCTGGAGCCACAGTACGTTTGTCAGTGACAACCGTGCGTCTCGAAAACAACTGTCAATAATACAGTAGCAGTTTGTTGCGAGTCCAAACCAACCCACCTCCATCCCCTTCGGTAGGACTGCTGGCAGCGCATCTGTTCTCGGCAACGTCACGTGCTACAGCTGTCGACGACGTACAGTATAGACCCACGCCCCTGAAGTAATGACACGTGAAAAGACAAGACTCACTTGTTGGAGAAGGCTAAGACAAAATAGTATAGAAGTCGTGCTCAGCGATGCGCGCTACACTAACCCCACGCGGTAAAAAGTAGCCTAAACTCATGGTTGGCCAACCAAGGGGCCAAA
The DNA here is from genome assembly GCA_031763025.1 of Macrocystis pyrifera. Classification (NCBI taxonomy): domain Eukaryota; class Phaeophyceae; order Laminariales; family Laminariaceae; genus Macrocystis; species Macrocystis pyrifera. The sequence goes on from JASSKH010000022.1 coordinate 687,092, forward strand.
ATACAGTTTCTAACGCTTGGTTAGACCAGGTGTTTTCTTGTTTGCGGGACCTTGCTGTATACATTAGCGAGCTTAAGCTGTTGTGCTTCTAGGTTCGCGATATGCACCACCATGTAATCGCTGTTGTGCTGCGCGAACTAAACCTCATTTTAAGTTCGTTTTTTTAGTGAGGTATCGACCCACTCGCGCGAACGAAAACATATGGCGAGGGTGCCCCTCCTGCCGCAGTCTTGGCCTGGTAGGACACCGCGCACGCGGCTGCAGTCAGACATCACCAATATCATACGACGCAGGAAAGGCGTGATGGCTTGTCGTTTTATATTGTTGATTGATTTCTAAAGGTGTAGACACAGCTGGCACGAGAACGCGTGGCTGACTCCAGAGATAACACGGAACTCCTCTTATAATACATCCTCGCTGTCGAGTTGACTCCCCTTATATGCAGTATGGAGTTACACCTGACGAGTGGCATTGGTGGGCACACATTTCCCAGATATCCCAATACCCTACTACCAGAATCCCTTTCCAGCATGTCCTCAATCTACGATGGATCTTTTATGCCGTGTTTCTGAGTACAATCAACACCCCCCCTGCTCCCGTGCATGGCCATATCAATATTCCCCCCAGCTCTGTACATGAAAATGTACGACATCGCAGGGCTGATATATCTCAATATTATAATATAATCAACTCATATCAAACTCAGAAACTCAAAAATTCCATCTGTGACTCAAAAATCTAATTCTTGAATCAACACCCAAATCCTCAAGTCAGTATTCAGATGCTCCAATCCACAGCCTCTCTGGTTGCAAACATAAAAAACACTCGAAATCCAAATGCCAGGAAAAACGGCATTCTTCTCGGATTCAGTCAGGTAAAGCGGCATTCAGCGGGATTGGTCCGAAGATATTCGTGGAATCTCGTCGACTTAGCAACAGTGATCTCCGGGGCCCTCCCCTCGCCCAACGATACGGGTGTCTAAAGGCACACTATCATAATCATTCGTATTGTCGCCAGCGCGCACGCTCGAACAGAACAACTTACGAATTCGGCGAGATTTGAAGCCCCGACCCACCCTAGGGAATTATAGAGAACTCGATACAAGTCGGCGAGGGAAGAGATGGCTCAAGTCTTCTGGCGATGAAAGTACAAGGCAAGAACCGTAAGGATAAGAAGGAAAAAAATCAAAATGCATACCGAACGGCCGCAGCAGTTGGCGGTACGAGTAGCAAAGAAAAGTCCAACCTATTAGTTGGCCTGGTACCTTGCTACCCTATCTGCGGTCTCTCTGCCACTCTCTTCTACCGCGGTTTCCCTTCTACTCCTCCTGTTCCCCCCCCCCCTGCCCCCATACACTTGTACGGTGTTCCCTCTACCCCTCCTGCTGTTACCCCTCCCCCCATTCCCTCTAACACTGCCTGCAGCGGATGCACGGCGCTGTCTACTCAGCTTTGCCTCAGCCTCGTGCCACCTGCCCATGAACTGTTCAGCTGCTTCGAGGATTCCCCGGTACCACTTTCTCGTCTGTTTTGCTGCAGTGGGCCACAGTGCGGTCCCAACTCCAAAGACTAAGGGGGAGTCTTTCGTTGATCCCTCGGTGGCTTTGAACACTCTAAGGTCCTCAGCAATTGACCTAGGCCAAGTCCTGGGCTGCCCGCCTGGTTTCGGGCTCCCCCCACCAGCGATCGTCCCGAACATCAACCGACTGGGCAATCGCCCCTCGTGTTGCCGCACCACAGCCCCCGCAAAGAAGAGTCGCCGTTTACGGATGGTCGTTTCGATACTTTCGCATCGTGTTAACCTGAGCGCCTTCGCATACGAGAGGGTGGTGTGGTCGGTGCGTAGTCGGCGCTGGAAACCAATGACTCGCAGAAGGACTTCGTGGTGGGCTGATCGAAGCTTGGCGAAGTGGTCCGCATTGAGGGTCCACGTCACGCAACCGTACAGCAAGGTCTCAATCACCTCGGCCTTCAGCATCCGGACTTTCAGACTAAGCGGTGCGTTCGTCCTATCGTACAGTTCCGGACCATACCGTTTGAGGCATGCCCGCATCAGACGGATTCGTCGCTCGATTTCGAAGGAGAGGTCAGCGTTCTCGTGGATAATGCCTCCTAGGTACAAAAACTGGGTCGTCTGTTTATACTTTTGGCCTGCAGCTTCGATCGCGAGCGGTGAGGTGGTAAACGTCTGATCGGGTGTTCGTAGGAGCATCGTCTCTGTCTTCTTCTCGGATACCGTGAGACCTACTGCTTCGAAGACAGTCACGATGACTGTCATCATTCTTGCAAGGCCTTCCGCCGACTTCGAGACTATTCCTGCATCGTCTGCATACAACATGCCCCACACAGCCCTTTGCACGCATGCCAACGGTTCCTCTTTTCCGACAACCCTGCCCTCTTCGAGATGAACCAAATCCCTTACGATGCATTCGTCTTTGCTGAGGCGTACCAGCACGATGTGTATCGCAGCGGCGAAGAACACGTTGAATAGTAACGGCGATAGTACGCAGCCTTGCCGCAGTCCCTGGGTTACATTGAACCAGTCCGAGTGTTCACCGTCATCCGCACGCACGCAAGCCCGCATGCCTTCGTGAAAATTGCGAATGATTGTGAGCATCTTGGTTGGTACACCAAGGCGTGTGAGTACCTCCCACAACAGTTCTCGGTCGACAGAGTCGTACGCTTTCTGCAAGTCGATGAAGCACATGTACAGGGGGATTTTCTTCTGCCGCCCGAGCTGCTGCAACCGGCGCACGACAAACAGCATATCGATTGTTGACCGTGCGGGGCGGAAGCCGCACTATTCTTCAGGGAGTATATGCTCGGTCTCGCAGTAGCTGCTTAGACGGGACGCAACGATTTTCAGCAACACCTTGCCTGCGTGAGCAACAAGCGAAATGCCTCTGTAGTTGTTGCAATCAGTTCTATCCTTCGTTTTATGAAGGGTTTTTATGATCGCATCTTTCCATTGCTGGGGGACTTCTTCCGTTACCCAAACGTTAACAAGGATACTGTGAAAATACTGCACGAAAGCGATTGTGGATCGCGTGCAGGGTTGGTTTGCCAACGCAGAATATGAGAAGAGGTTTCGACCGTACAACATGGACGGAAAATATCGCTTTACTTCAACTGTTCTACTTGTAGTACTTCGCGGCTGGTATATGCTTTAAACTAGTATTTCAGGTTGGTTACACCGCCGCAGTATATTTTCTACTCCGCTACTATTATACATACATATACTTCCTCTCTCCTACCACATACGTAGATAGGCTCAATATTTTTCGATGCCGTCGAAGATCGACTTTGTTGGCTCATCGGGTACTCCTCGCGGAAGAGAAAGTGCTCATCAGACGCACCGTTTGCCGGCGTGTGCCTCGTGCATCACCAAGGGGGGTTGTATTTGTAGGGTCACATGGGGGATCATATGTTTCAATCGCCGTGAACTCCACGCAGTGAGCGAATTTTTTCGGAAGGCGCACAAAATTTGTGGGTAGGGGGTAGGGGGTAGTGTTTGATGTCCCCTCTAGCGACATTCTTGTGTCTTTTGTGTTGTACCCCCGCTATCAATCTTTTTTGGAACATCTGGAAGAGAAATCCGATCGTCCCTCTGTCCGAAGACATCGTGGCGAGGCCAGCAAAATATCATAAAGCAGCCAAAACTTCCCCAGCGCGCAAGTGAGTGCCCTGGCGATGTTAGATACGTCCTTCGCAAAGTTGCATAGCCGGACCCTACCTCCACCGCCGCTGCCCCGTACCTTTAGCTAGCGTCTGGTTTCTGCTCGCTCGCGCGTTTTATCACTTTAGCCAGGCACTTAGAGTAAATAATTTTTTGAGTTTGAATCGTGTACGGTCACCTGTGCTTAGCTTCGCATTCATTGCTGTTCTTCGGATTGCCCACGGTCACCTACCATGACCCGTGATCTAAATGTCCCAGGTTCATATTTCCGAGGCATTGCCTCGAATTTAGCCCTGCCAAGAGTGTGAGTGATCAAAATTCCTGTTGCAGTGCTCACCTCGCATCGTTATCCCCGGTTGGAGGATGTTCGACCATCGCAGGTATCAAAGCACGTCGCTCGATCGAGCGTCGACTGTTGTTACAGTATAACAATGGCCCTATGCTACGCCCCACGCGCGGTGAGACTCCAGCACTCGAGACCTGCACCTTTATCTCTGAGGTAACCGTGCACGGCCGCGATCAAGGCTTTCGCGCGAGCTCAAAACCTTGAGTTTCAAGTTCGAAAAATGCTGAGGATTCTACAGAACGCCGGTCGTCTGCATGCACTTTTACTGCGCGATGGCAGATTTTTTTTTTATAAATTTTGAAATACGTCAGCTGTGAGTTCGACTGATTAAATAGTTGATACTCAACTTTGCAAGCTGCGTAATACGCCTCGTCTATATTCCATTTTTACCTAATTTTACAAGTATTGTGATAAACCGAGCGCGCGTATTCTACATGTGATTCCTTGTCAAAGATATAGGCCAGCGGCTCCCCTGGATGCTGCCCGGGTCAACAGGACAATTTTAACTAATCATTCTGCGCACTGATACTATATAACCCGAACAAGGGATATTAATATGATGTTGCAACATGTTGAAACCTTTGCATAGCCGGCGTCACCGGTGGCTTGGTAGGTGGTCCGCGTGCCTGTGAAGATCAATTTCGTGGGTTCAAGTCCCACCGAGTGCATGCTCATAGGGACTTTTTCTTGCATAAAAAATTGATAAGCGGAAAGCGCGAAGCGTGAGTTGGCTACATTCGATGAAAATCGACGAGCAGTGGGAATGCTGAACCCTATGCGCGACAAAAATAAAGGCACGTACCGGGGGGGAGAAGGAACGACACCTGTGACCACGGCTTGCCCAGAAGATCGTCGAGGGTATAAAACCTCCTACGAGTGGGCTGGGAAGTAAAAGTGATGGATAAAAAAAAAAAAAAAAAAAAAAAATCACAAAAATTTGTAGATTGATTGAATGTTGTTGATTTGGTTCTTAAGTGTGAATAATTCTTTCGGAGATGAGCTGCTGCTGTTCTTGCTACTGCTGTTTTTGTTACTTCTGTTGTTTTAGTAGTATGGTTCTAAGTGTGAATAATGTTGCTGTTCTCGCTGCTGCTGTTTTTGCTACTTCTGTTGTTTTAATGTCTAGATATTATTTTGTATGGCTTTTTGTGTGGATTCGAAGTAGTGTATACGAGATATGTATGTATGTGTCAAGATATGTCAAAGATCTACGCCAGGTCGTACTGGCGGGATCTTATTTGAATAGTTTTAGCAAGAAGTTATATATAGTTCAGAGTATATATATAATTATATATCGATTTTACGAGCGAATCTGCGATGTTTCACTTTCCCGGCGCCTAGCTATCAGCTCTTACGCCACGAGTTCATTGAGCGCCGACCGCTCTGCGGGAACTTCAGAGCGTGCGCTATTTCCAGGCTTCTTCCTCTCCCATCTCTCCCACCTAAACCCTTTGGAACTGCACCCACGTTGTCGGGGACGGAGTACTTGAAACTAGAGTTATACAATTCGGTAGCATATTCATTGGGGTACAGTATCCAGATCCTGAACCCGACTTTGACATTCCTCCTGACGATCCTGATTCCAGCTCCGACCTCTTCGCTGATCCTGGCGTTTTCTAGTATTTTTCTGCCGATGACGCCGTCTGCCCATTTCCTGTACTTCCGGACGCTTGTGTTTTCGGCAGCTGCCCTTTTTTTGCTGTTCCTGACGCCAGCTGTCATTGTTCACGATCCTGTACGATCCTGTGACAAAGTAGTACTCGCATTGTACCTGGTATGTGTCTTCATAACAATACAGCAACAAAATAATACCTGATAATATAAAGTACAGGCGTCGTCCCCGGTGACTTGGTAGGTGGTCCGCGTGCCTACTATTAAATATTAATATTTAGTAAGATCAATTTCGTGGGTTCAAGTCTCACCGAGCGCATACTCGTAAGGACGTTTTCTTGCATTAAACATTGACTACTAGCGGAAGGTGCGAAAGCGTGAGTTGTTTGGCAAAGTTCGATGAAAAATCGACGAGCAGTGGGAGTGCTGAACCCTATGCGCGCGATAAAAATGAACGCGCGTACCGGGGGGGAGAAGGGACGACAACTTGTGACCACGGTTTGTCCAGAAGAGGATCGCCGAGGGTAAAACCTCGTACGAGTGGAGATGGAAAGTAAAAGCGATGATTTGAAAAAAAAAGTGTTTTTCATGCCATTTGGGTTTGTTTCGACATACTGCAATGAATGGTTAACAGTGACTCCGATCTTGATTACCTTTGGATTTTGAATGCATTCTGAGGCCTACTGATGTAGATCTCCGCACCCATAGCAAAGTAAAACGATTTAATGCCGAATTGACCCGCTGGTGGGACGGTTCGTGGTTGGGAATAGGGCTAGGGCTGGGTTACAGCCCGAGTCCGACAAAAGATCATGTTCTCTTATACCAGTACATACTACCCATAACAAACGCCATACAACCATTATCAAAGCTAAACACCATTCTGTACCAAAATATAAAGATCGATTGTATTAAAGCAATATAAACAAACATTATTTACATTTTGAGACAGGTTGGTACCGCTGCAGGCCAAGCGATGACGAACCCTTGGTCCCGACAACAACTGCGATATTGCTGCTAGACGTACGAGTAGGGCCAACCTATAATGGGTTACGACATATTGGGAGAGTGGTGACACTGGTGTAGCCCATACAGGGGCCAAGCGCGGTTCCGCTGTGGGAACCTCTCCGTCGAACGGCAGAAGAACATCATAAATCATTGCCCTTTTACGCGGTGGGTGCTTGCTGCTTCTACTGTAGGTCGGAACAGGTACTGCACATAAAAATATTCTTCCGTCCGGTTTGCTTTGTTGGCACACATTGAAAATACATCAGGACAGCGTCGCACCCCTAATCGATGCTTTACAACGCTGTCTAGGCGATGCCCCACCGCCGTGTTGTTATTTTTTCACGATGGCAGGGAACTGACAGCCTACGGAGTATACTACTAGGTCTGCCCCAACCAACATGTACCGCTGTCGTTATTGTCCACTACTGAGATTGGGCGCGTGACTCGGAAAAGTGCATTCGGATCGTAGGGTGCGGTGGCTATAATATATTATCTGTTCTACCACGCCCTTTGTATGTGTCAGTGGCTGCACTAAACCGTTCTTTCTAGCCGAATACACCAGTGCACTCAGTGTCCGTCCTGATTCCTTACCCTAGAGAGATACTGTGAATAAATATGTGGTCACAGACTGTGAGACAGAGGAAAATCAAGTTTATCCCCGCTGACATATAGGAACCATCGGTTCGGCAGCCTCACAATTCCCTGCATGAGTGCGTGAGTACGATCGTCACTACTCTTCACTCAACTAAAGATCAGTGCCGTCACCTTTTATATTTCTACATCTGCAGTACCTGTAGCCAACATCAGTCTGTTGTGCCCGTTTGCAACGAGTGCGTTGGTGGTATGTATTGCTACCTGTGGTATCGATCACACCACAGGTGTGTGTATTTTTGGTTTTGTTGTCAGCCCTTTTAACTGCTGTAGTACATTGTACCCTCGACAACTACTGCCAAAACAACCAACACGAATTCCAAGCAGTTTGCCACCAAAAACGTGGGTGCGCCGTTGACATCCAGCACGTTAGTGTCCGTATGATCTATAGTTCTAGGCGAATCCATGGGACGTCTCATGACACGCCTTACGGGATTTTTGATCCCATCGGACATTTCATGGTAAAGTAGACAACCCATTGACCGAAACCCATGGGACGATTTATATTGAGATATCCTTTGGAACATCCCATGGGGCATCCCGTGGGTAATACAGCGGGTCCCACAGGTCACCCCATGGAATGGATCACTGGATGACTAATGGGATGTCCCATGAAATGCCCCGTGGGATACGTGGGATTGACTACGGAACGCCCCATAGGATGAACCAAGGGATATTTCCCATAGACAGTCCCACAAGTCGTTCCATGGGACGTCCTATTAATAGAAGTTGTCCATGTTCCCATGGGATGCCCCTTGGGAACTCCGAAAGGTAACATGTCACCGTATGGCAGGGTCATACCCGTTGGATGTCCCATGGAAAGGCATGCTACCGGCGAGATATTCCATGGGAAGACGTGTGGGTCATCCCATGGAATGGCCCATGACCTACCTCGCTAACCCAGGGGACATCCCGTAGGCCATCCCATGTGATATCCGATGGGATATCCCATGAGATCTCCAGAGGATATCCCATAGGCCGTAAGCGATATCCCATTGGACATCCCATTGGGGTTGGACATCCCATGGGATTAACTATGGGATGTTCCACGGGATGATCTCATGGGGCATCTCATTGGATTGTCATTGTAGCCCAATGGACGACCAATGGACTTTCAAAACTTTTGAGACCCCATAAGCCCATGGGACGTTACATATGGGACGTCCCATGGGGTTCACGAAGTCCATGGGACATATCATGGGACAACCAACGCCCCGTAGGATGTTGGTTCCCATGGGAGCATTGAGTTTCTAAGGGACGTCCCACAGGAACAAAAAAAAGTATATCCCTCCAGTGTCCGTATTCGTTCTGAGGCCTCCTGATTCTTCGTCCTGGAGCGATGCAAGCTCTGTGATATCAAACTGCGACTTATACACCAGGTGCTGTTGTACAAGAAGAGGGTGCGTCGTAAAATGCCGTAGTTAAATTTGAGATTTGGCGCCCACTGCAATGCCATGTCATCGTACTGGATACGGCAGCACACACGCCGGCGACCCAGATGAAAGCAAAAACGTTGCTACGAAAGAACCAAAAACAAGAAAGGAGAAAAAAGGCGGGGAAAAAAGAGAAATACAGGAACGAAGCAAGACCAAGAAGAAAAAAGCAAAATAAACAACTGCGGATAGAAAATAAACCCAAAGAGCAAAAGAGAAATACGAGCACAAGTGGCCATGCAGCAATGCCGGTGCCAGCGTAACTACAGCAGTAGTAGTTGGTATGTGTTAAGAATTTTCGATGATATCCCTGCACAGTAGGCTGCAAAGATCGGCGCTGTCAGTCTTCAAACTGACCGAGCAGACACACTGTGTGTCGAGGATGCGAAGAATGCATGGCTCTAGAAAAAAGGCCGCTTCAGGGCAATAAAGGTTTAGGACGATGAACTGTGGTACGTTCAGATGTGGTTTGACGAGTGAACGTGGGGGTGTGCAAGCACTCCAGTTCCTCAATCTTGATGGACTCTTACAGCATCGTCTATCGAAGGCTTGTTGCTGTAACTCGTCGACTACTACTACTTGCTGAAAGGTCATCTAAATATTCCGTTACTCACAATGCGGTGTAATGTGTTGAACCGCAACTCACGAAGCATTGACTTAATAGGCTATGTACATACTGCCTATTTCGTAACACTCCCCCTCACGTGCAAGGCGCAATGCACGAACGATATATATCCCAGGACGATATAACATGACGAAAGTCCTGATCATGGCCAAAATTCACCAGCACTTGTTGGAAGCGATAGAAACAATACTAAAGCGCAGATCATAGCTAACGATCACCAGCACTTGTTGGAAGCGACAGAAACATCACTAAAGTACCGATCATGGCCAACGATCGCCAGTACTCTTTGGAAGCAATGTTGTTTATTCATTTGAACACTTATAATGTATTCATAAAGCTTGTGCAGTATAATTCCCCCATTCCCACGAAAGTAGCAAGTAAAGACAATCAGCAAAAAGGTACCCCTACGGTTTGATCATCTGAACTTTCTCACTTTCAGGCCCTGAGTTCGATGATGAACTTGAGGAGGTATCGCTGCCTTTGCTTACTGAGGCGTTTCGTGCCAATGTCAGCAAGCTGGTCGTCTGTTTTTACACATTTGACGGTGATTCTGCCCTCCTTGATTAGTTCTTGAATGAAGTATCGCAGAGCCACGTGCTTAACTCGCGAACTGTAGGTCCCATATCCGGCGACGTGCAGAGTCGAGGTGTTGTCGATATATAGTGGTACGCTGTCGAAGCGCGTGCCAAATCCCAGTTCCTTCATTATGTTAGAACAGAACGCCGCTTCCTTCTTCGCAAGCGCTGCGGCCACGAGCTCTACCTCCATAGTGGATTGCGCTTTCAGTCCCTGCAGCCCCACCGTGAAGGTAACCGGGGTGTTCGCAAGGAAGACAATACACGAGGACATCGACTTGCCGTTCTTCGCGTTGTCGCCCCAGTTTGCATCGCAGAATGCAGTCAACTTGAAGCCACCTTGCTTATACGTGATGGCGGAATCCAACGTTCCGGCCAGGTAGCGAAGTAGATGTTTGGTTGCCGACATGTGAGCTTTGGACGGTTCAGACATCGTTTTTGCCAGTTGATTGACGGCGTATGAGATGTCCTAGCGAGTCACCTGTCCACGGTACATTACGCTGCCCGTGACGGCCTGGAAACGTTGTTTCTCGTGCTTTCTTAGAAGTCTCTCCTCCGGCTGGTCCAGCGACAGCTCTTTCTCCCCACCAGGCGTGTACATTGAAATGAAGTTTGCCACATCGTACCGCTCCAGAAGGGACTTGGTACATTTCTTCTGGGTGATGGTCACCGTCCCCTTCTCGCGGTCACAGGTAACACCCATCCCGAGCACGAGTGACAAGTTTCCCATGTCCGTCATTGAGAGACGACTCATGAGCTTACTCTTGATCCGCTTCAGCACCAGGACGTCTTTTCCGAGCAAGAGCATGTCGTGGACATACAGGGTCAGGATACCAACGGCACTGCACTCCGAGTAGGTGTAGACGCATGGGTCCGACTTGAGATATGTGAAGCCAATTTCCACCAGATGTTTGTTGACCGTGTTCCACCAGTTAGTCCGGCTCCGGCGGAGGCCGTATAGGCTTTTCAACAGCTTATTACCAGCGGGACTCCGTTTTCGTCGAATTGTTCGTATCCGGGTGCCCTCTTGACGTACACTACCTCTGTGACATCGGCGTTAAGAAAAGTGGTGTTGTAGTCTAGCTACCAACACTCCAGATTGTACTCCGCCACTATTACCAGCGCCATGCGGATGCCCTAGAGCCTGCAGACGGAGGCAAACGTGCTGCCATAGTCAATGTCCGGAAATTGCCCCTATCCTAGTACAACAACGCATCCCTTGTTTGAGTTGTCCGCCTTGACCTTGTAAACCCATCTACCACCGATAATCTTGTTTCCCACGGGGACAGAGGTCGCCGGCAGGAGGGTGTAGACATTGTTCTTTGGAAGGATTGCCATTTCCTTGTCCGAGGCTGCTTTCCACTGCGCTTTAGCCGTTAGAGTCATGGGCTCTTCAGAGGTGTTCAGAGTTATTTCCTCATCCTCCCTGGCGGAACAGTTTTTAATGGTCGTCGCGGCGTAGGTGAATTCAACGGCAGAATCTGCTCCGTACGTCTCATGCGCCATATCTGGCAGGGTTTCCTTGGTGTAGAGCCTCAGCCCACGGAGCTTAGACAGCACGGGCCCGGTGGCGATCGCCGCCGCTAGGTGAGCAGATTCTGAATGGTAGTGAACGTTACGCCTCGCAAACGATTGTGCTGCAGTGCTGGCACGCGTAACCGCAGGAGTCGCTTCTTGACGCGAATGTCCCCGCTGTTGAAGCGGCTGTGATCCAATCAGTGGTGTTCCGAGGGACCCCCCCGCGGGTGACATCGCCTGCTCCTGTGAATCGAGAACAACCTTCTGAGAAACTCCGTCTATAGGCTCTCCCCCAGGTATTGCCCCTTCTTGCGGGGGTCCTGCAGTTTCTTCGTCTAGTGTGTCCCCTCTAGAGATCTCGCTGATCCGCTCCAAGAGTTCAGCCACCGGTAGATTGTTTGAGAGCCCGCCGACGGCGATGTGCCAGCAGAAACATTTTGGGAAACGATTCCAACACGGAAGTGTAATCGCGAAAAACACGTAGAACGTCGTCGTCTGTGCTGTAGTTGTGGTCGTTGATGCCTTTGCTTGGCGGACTAATTTGCTGTGAAGTTTCTTCCAACGGTGGAATAGTTGCGAAGGGTGTCGCGATGAAGATGAAGTTCTGGCTCTCCACAACTCTCCGGGTGGCCGGATTGTACACTCGATAGCTCTTGCTGTTGTTTCTGTACCCAGCCAATCATCGTTCCACCACCTCGAGTTCAAACGTTTTGGAGCAGGTCTCAATATGTACGAAAGCCCAGGCGCAGATGACTCGAAGAAGTCTCAGATCCGGCTCCGTTCCGTGAAGCGTTTTGTACGGAGATTGCATGCAGATTGCGGAGTGCGGTGCCCTGTTGCCTGGAAACGCCACCGTGAATATCAACTCTCCCCACAGAAACTTTGGCAGCCCGCTATTGGCAAACATACACCGCACCATAGCTGCAAAGGTTCTTCCAACGCGTTCGGACATGCTCATTTTCTGCGGCGTATTCGTGCCCCCGTCTGAAGGCAGTAGTCTTGGAACTCCTTGCTTAATTATTCACCTCCTTTGTCCACCCTCAACCGCTCGCCTCGGAAACCATTTGGAATCACAACAGATAGTACGAATGCCTGAAATGAGATGAGAACGTCGTGCTTGGACTTCAGAAAAAATAAGAGTCCGTCCGCTTGTGTACTCGTCGGACATCTTTGTGATGCACTTGTAGCCCCCGAAAGTCTCTTGGGGTTGAAGGTCCCATCGGGTCTGCGAAAACGAGTTGGAAAGGAAGTTTAACCTTATGATCGGCGGTCTTGCGTTGAGCCAGCTGGTGACTCTTGCCCACGACGCACACATCGCAGTCTGGCATAGGCCCGTCGAAACTCACCCCGTTGTTATCAAGGTTTTTCAGACGGTTCAAGCTCTTGCGGTTGAGGTGTCCTAGTCGCTGATACCACAGGTCGGCGTTTACCGCAGCCTGCATTTCCAACTCCGGCCCGTTGCCACCGCCGGAGGATCCCGCGAGAAATAATAGAGATCGCGCCCCAACTCTTGGAGCGGAAATATGTAGTTGTAGGCTTCGAGCTTTGGGTTGGTCATGTCAAAGATAGCCACCACATCAGTACTCGTAGCTTGCATGACCGAGAAAATGTTACGTCCTTGGCCAGGCACAATCAGACACGAAATTTCAATTAACTGTCGCACTCCTTTGTCGTCGATGACGTGGCCCCGGAGCACTCCCTGCGCAGTGCCATTCAATTGCCCCCCCCCGGCGGTTGAGAGTTTTCGTGGCTCGTCCAACACCCCATACTCTTTCAGCTCGTCCCGAAATCCAGGGAGGATTGTGTCGTCGAAATAATGTCCCGACGCGCCACTGCCCACCAGCACATTTACGGGATCGTGAGAGCCGATCCAGTTTGCGTACTGGTGACGCCCCAAAAGACGTCGGGCTGTCCATGGGTGTTCTTGACCACTCGGACATAAAGGGAGTAGTCAAACGAGAGCCATAGATAGTGGATAATACATAGCCGCCATCACGAGAGCACGGGACATAGCCGTCAAACCTCCGACGATGTGCTCTCGGAATCCCAGTTGATGGGCTGCTTCTTCCTCGACCATGAAGAGCGAGTCATCAGTCTCTTCTGCACTGACGCCGGCGAAAGATCCGAACAGCCCACTGGTGTCGACTGGTTCATCCGTGGGGCCGAGTGGCCAACAATGCTTCCTCCTCCGTCGGCGGTTACACTGCCGAGAATGAGATCGGGTGGTCGGTGTAATTAGCGGCATAGTTGGCGTTACCGGCGTTTGCACTGCCGACACCATGCTGGGTGCGACAGCCCGCATCGTTATGCGTAGTGCTCTTTAGGAAAGAGCACCACCGATTTCTATCTCCCCCTCTCCTCGCATCTTCTGATTCTGCCCGTCCGTGGCGAGGCAAGTACTTTTTTCGCTGATGTTGCTGGCCCCCTGGATTGAGCCCACGCCGGTGCTTCTTCAGGATGGCGCAGTCCTGCGTGACGTGTCTGAATCCTTTGCAGTAGTAGCACCGCACGTCACTGCTGGTGTGCCTTACCACCTGCATAGCAATGACGTGGCCTGTGTTCGGCTTAGCTCTGACAGAGCGCGAAAGGTTGTCGACGTACATACTGTGTACCATGTGCCGAATGTCGTCCAGTCCAAAGTTCCGCCTCTCGTAGCTGGCGGTTCGCGCCCTCTCGTGCTCGGGCGGAAGGGCTTGGAGAATGATGTCCTCGTGACTCTCGTCGTGTATTGTCTGTCCCATGTCCTCGAAGAGGTCACGGCATTCGTCCGAAACGAAAATGAAGTCGTCCGGATCCTGGTCGGGCCCAACTTCGTGTTGCCTTGTTTTCGTGGCACGCCCTTCTGGCCTCTTTACTAGTGTGGTCGTAGTACTTCTCAGTCAGAGCCTTCCACGCCAGCTGTCCATGCTTCGTTCCATCTTCTGGCCGCTTCCCCTCGGACTTCTTGACGGTGTTGTAGGCGGAGCCAGACGTGGTGAGAAGCTGAACACTCCAGAGATCTTGGTTCCCTTGTAGCCATTTGCGCTCAGCGACAGCATTAAGCGTCGCGGTGTCGTTGCTGCCCATAGAAAATGATGGCTGGGCCTTGCCTTGAAACACTTCGAATACGGCGTTGCTGTCAAGAGACAGGCAGACGCGCAGCTTGTTCTTGTATTCTTGGAGCGATTGCTTGTTCCTGCCGGCGAAGGCGGGGCAGTTATTGATGACCACCTGGGTCTTTTTGGACGCCACGCCCTCCATGTCTACCTCTCAATGCTGAAGCGGAACTGTTTCTTCGAGGCACACGATATGGTACATGTAAGACAAATCCAAGTCTCGGTCGCAGTAATGCAAAACACAAAGAAACAAAAAGGAACAAACAGACCTAGGCAGACAAACAATCAAACAAACGAACGGGAAAACCAACAGGCAAACTCGCGAGAGTCTGTGTTGGAATGTACCTAGTAGATAAAATAGAGTAGATGAATACGAACCCGAGTCTCGGTCGCGGTGTTGAAAAGTAAAACAAACACCCGCCCGAGTGTGTGTTGGGCCGCTGAATCACGGAACGGAGCTGTGTCGTCAGATCGCTGAAAACAAAATAATAAAGCTGAGGAACTCTGTGTAAAATCAAACTAAAGCTGAGCGCTTCGTGTAAGATGCCCAGCTGCTTTTCCTGCTCAGGGCCCACGAAGATTCCCGACGCGCTGAAAAAGGATGGCCCAAAAACCTGTTAAGAACATTTGATGGCATCCTTGCACAGTAGGCTGCAAAGAATAGCGCTGTCAGCCTTCAAACAGACCGAGAAGACACGCTGTGCGTCGAGGATGTGAAGAGTTGATGACTCTTGAAAAATGCCGCTTCAGGGCAATAAAGGCTTAGGACGATGAACTGTGGTAAGCTCAGATGCGGTTGGACGAGTAAACGTGGGGGGTGTGCAAACACTCCAGTTCCTCAATCTTGATGGCCTATCACAGTAACGTCTATCGGCGGCTTGTTGCTGCAACTCGTCGACTACAACTGCTGAAAGGTCGTGTAAGTATCCCGTTACTCGTAATGCGGTGTAATTATTGATAGTTGAACCGCAATTTTCGAAGCATTGACTCAGTAGGCTATGTACATACTGCCCATTTCTTAACCGTATGGGCTCGAGAACGTTCCGTCGTGGGTCCGAGAGTCATCGTAACTTGAATACAGACCGTCAAGGCGCGTGGCTTCACGTTTGTCTGCGTCGCCCTAAAGACAACTGCTGATATTTGTTGGACAGCGCCAGCTAGTAGCGCCAATGCTGTGTCCCAGCAACTACACGCCCTTGCAATTTTGATTTCTCTGTCATCACAGCCCGGTACTAGGCCAGCATCTACTGGTGGAACATCTCTCGTGGCAGTAAATCTTTCTTGGCTGAGGGGAGTGCAAGGATTTCAAGGTTTCGGCAATTTTTCTACGTCCCGCTAAAAGCCTCCCCATACAGCTGAAAACCCTCGACATTAGATATTGGCGCATGAGAAGCGAGAAAACAGCGACTTCACAGCTTCACGCACAACTATGAACGAGTGTACAATATATGAATTTATCAGCAGACCCCCCCCCTGGTACATGAGAGGGCACCGACATGGCTAGCACAATCTAGACCGCAGATATAAGGGTGACCGTGCGTACAGCAGCATTCCGGACACACTTGTACAAGAACGATGGGACCTAGGAGCGTGACAGAGACGCCTTGAAGTGCTCAAACTCCTCACTGCATTAAGCTACTGCGTTAGCTACTCTTTTTTCCTGCTGTATTCCAGCAATAGACTTGGGATCGTATTCATCGAAGAAGATTGTATTGTGGCTGGGTGGATATGGGTGTATGGGTGGGTGGGTACGGGTTGAGTGTGTGCTGGTTGGTCCCGCCACCGCCAACACCACACACCACAAGCAGTCCTCCGGTAAGCGATGCACTTGAGCGCAAAAACTTATGCTTCATGTTTCAGCTGGTGGATTGCTGGCAAGTATGTGAGGGAGAGTCGGAGAGGAGCTTCGAGAACACACACCAACCATTACGGGGGACCCTAGTAAATAGGACCTACGGTATAGACAAACACCTGTATATTTACCTATTTTTACTAACAATATTTGGTCTTATTTACTATGGCCCGGAAAATTGTCCCATCCGAGCATGTGTGCCAACACCCATGCGGAACCCTTGAACTCGCATATAGCAGTTCATCGTTCACTACATACAGCAGTAAACGCGAGAAAAATATCACAACAACACGACAGTACGCCACCACATCACTGACCACGACACCACGACCACCACGACCACCAGCCACCACGGGTAAGAAGTTTGTGCTGCTCCTGCTGCTTGGTTTGTGGGGTGGGAGGTACGGTGGTGGTGGTAGCAGGGTGTGTGTGTGAGTGTGATATGGAATCGGGCCCTGGGTATAATACTCTTCTGGTGTGATCATCGAGCAAGCCCCACCACCATCACCATAACCAGCTGCTGCAACTACCACCACCATCAATACTGGGTATTATCTATATAGCTGCTGGTGGTAAGTAGTAGGATGTACATTATTGTCATTTTTCGCGACATGCCGTGGCATGCCGTGGCACCACCCGCGGCAAAAATCTTCCACGGCATCTTCCACGGCTTACCACGGAACCTTCCACGGACCTCCACGGCATTCCATGGGACCCTAACCCTAACCCTAATCCTAATCCTAACCCTAACCCTAACTCTAACCCTAAGCTAGGTGCCGTGGACATTGAGGTGCCGTGGGGGTTGCCGTGACATGCCGTGGGGTTGCCATGGAGTATCGTGGCGGTAGCCGCGGGGGTTGCCATGATACTACCCACATGGCATGCCGGGCACCCCCCACGGCGTGCCATGGAGTCCTATGCCACACCATGGGATGCCGTGGTGATGAGATGGAAGGCCATGGGCGGTACCATGGCAACGCCACGGCATGCCCACGACAAAGTCAAATTGTGTAGAACCCTGTAGTGGCAGCGCAAGTGGTGGTGGGTGGTGGTGTTCGCTTTTTGTTTTTTATCCTCCGGCGGATTGGTGAAAATACAGCTTAACCCCACCACACTTCCACGTTTCAATTTCGTGTCGTGTATCAATTTAGTCCATAGCTCCCGTTGCAACATCAGAACAGGCTGCTGTTACCCTGGGGGCTGGGAACGTTGACCCGACCTGCCCCCGAGAGGAGCAGGTGCGGTGGAGACAGCCACCCGGGAGAGTCAGCTCTCCCGGGTAGTGTAGGACTTCCGCGAGCGCACCCACTAACACAAAACGAGGCTATGAGGCCTTCCCGCCGAACTTAGTCCAGTTACGGTTCACCCTACCCGTTGGGGCGTTCGTCTTCAGTTTTGGAATTTCTGCTGAGTGTTTGCTGGTGGTGGTTGCTGGTTATGCTGGCAGTTCCCTGTTTTGCTGCTCGCTCTTGAGAGGCCGCGGTAAAAGCTTTAACCTTCCTAGGTCTCAGTACTTGGCACTTGGAGCTTCAATTCGACCACCTACCACGACCAAGCTCAACAAACTCAACACAGATTAAGGCGCGAACAGAAGAGGGTGGTACCCGCAAAGAAGGCGACTCCATAGCCGTAGTCAGTGTCGAGTTCAGTGGTGCTTAGGGCGCGCAAAGTCAAGCTTAATCTACACACGAATGAACAAGGGAATATATAACAATTAATGAAATAACCTCACGCTGTGAGGGAACGCTCTCATAAGTTTATTTGCACCTGCAAACAGGTTCGACTGCTAGATACGGAGCAGGGAAGATTCTCCCTCGCTTCGCTCGTTCGGGTATCTCTCTGGCTCCTCATTATCATCATTTGTGTTCACATTTTTTGCCCTGACCCAATCTACCACCCTGACCCAAAATCAATGTGGTTCAGCTCCAAGTGATGATTCACAGTGTAGACAAACGTCGCGACCAACATCCTTGTCGAATCCAAGTTGCACTGACGCAGCCAAGACTCCTTTTCTCGGCTAGGTCTGCCAGAACCTAGCCATATTTGTCGTCAGCCCCTTTTGCGTACTGTAAAAAGGGTTCCGCTCTAACTTCAAGTGATATTTTCTCAAAACGCGGGAAACACGGATGACTTTCTGTTGCTTTGCGCTCCACTCATACTCGAATGGATATATCTCCAAGTGGCAGCAGCACCACCCTTCTCTTGGCAGGTGAGAACGGCAGCTGGCCCAGGTGCTGGAACGCATATTACGCGGGGTGCGCTTGTACCGCATAAGTGTTCGCAGGACCCGGTGCCTGTGACAGTCGCATAACATCCTTATGCCTACGTAGATACTCATGCCATGGCCACGGTAGAGGGATTATCTACTCTTGTCTTCGTTCCATAAAATGACAAGCTCGACACCTCACTCGAAGTCCGGCTTTTGAGACGACGAAAGCGAACGAGCAACGCGATGAACCATCGGGGGGCTGGGCATGCAACACCTAAATTGCGAAACAAAGTGGGACTAATTGTAACTATACTGATAGGGGTGGACCCTGGTCGAGTACGTACAGCTGTGCTAGCAGTACTACTGTACTGGCTGAGGGAGCTGCTAGGGTTGCCAGTGTGTTTGATCATTTCCTGACATCTCACAGTAAGGATCACCTTTTAGCGGAAACCTATCGAAGTACGCGGCGCCCAGGGTAAACATACAGAGGAGAGACCGCGAGCATGAGGGACGAATTCGCCTCCACTGATGGCTTGGGCTCTGCATATCACTTCTATCACACCATATACTTTGTCCGACTCTTCTCATTTTTCTTATTAATTTGTCACTCTACCACCCAATTGCCTTTTAAACATGGGGTGTAATCAACCTACTGTAAGGCTCTAGTGAAGCTACATCGGACAAAGACACGACTCCCTCTGCTCGCCTGCAGCGGACCCCTCTGGAAGCGCTTCCGGTGCCCCCCCCTTCGTCAGCCGGGGGGGGGGGGAGGGGGAGTCGGCGCAGCCGGAATCGACTTCGCCCAAAGATTGTACTGTTTGGATGCAGCGTATTGGGTTTACCAGGGCTCAATTCAACATGTTTGGCATTCCCTCAGTTTAGGAGCATAGCCAGACAATGTTGGGCCAAAAGCGCCCCCCCCTCCCTACAATGACGTGGCTCTAAACAGCCTCTGTACGGATTTCGGGTGTTCTTGAATGAAAGCACACTGGGAGACGACAAATTCCCCCCCGAGGCTGCTTAGGCAACGGCCCCCTGGGGGGCACTTTAGCCTAATGCGCCTCCGGAATTCCGGTCTCATTGCGTTACAGTACCCCGTAAAATATGAGACCATGCTACTGCACGTGACGACGGCGACCGTACGATACTGGACGTTTGTGAGGGTTGGCTGCGGCATCTACTGTCATGGTAGATGCAGTAGATCCACCGGTGGTCATTCCTCGGCCAGTACACACACGTGTTCGTGCTTTCAATACTCATGGTTCCTGAAGGCATTGTTTGGGGGTACATTGAGCTCAAGGGCCTGCAAACAAATTCGAAATATAAAACTCAACACTATACCGGACGATGACGACCGTAGAACACTAAAACCCGCCCGAGGGCCGTCAAGAGGTCCTCAACAACTCATCTGAGAAACGCGTGATCAGGGGAAGCAACAGTAGCGACAAACAAAAACAGTTCAACTTGTCGGGACGGTCTAGTCAAACCGGAGAATTTCATGCATGAATGATCGGTGACACAGACCCAAACGCGGCCACCCTTGCCTTGCCCTGGGCCCCCCGCCTCAGCATCATATAAAAGCCAAAATCTACGATCCCAGATCAACGAAGAATCTTCATCTCGAGGACTTTCTAGGAGGGAGTAGCAGATACGACGGTCAACCGCTTTCCCGATAACACCCCCCCGATATCTTGTAAGCACTTCTCACATAGGGATTGAGGCAGTCATCAAAAGCTGCGCTGCAAGATTATTTATGACACGTTGATAAGAATAGTTATATCTACCAGGTTCACATCAGCCGTCTCTCATAGCCCCATAGGTAGAGAAGCTCGGTGAAACAACCAAGGGAACACTGTGTTTCATGCCGTGCCGAGTCGAGGCCGTCAGTTGGTGAGCATTACCGACAATCCTAAGGCGGTCCACGAGGCCCTTTTATGTCTCCTGGTTGAGGCATTCATTATTTTGGTGGGCGCGTTGACTTTGGAGTATGTCGCTTGGTTTCTCCTGATCCGGGGTTTCCGGTTATTCAGTAGGCGTTTTCCCTCCGAGGATGGATGGTTTGTGTCTCTTGGTTGAATTTTTCATTACTTTGATGGGCGTTCTTTCTCGGGATCTCCTGGTTGGGGGCTTCGGATAAAGCAAGAGGATTTCATCCTTCGCAGATGGACTGTCCCTCGTCTGGGGTTTCCGTTATTCGGTAGCGGGATAGACCGTTGGTTCCCCTGGGGTTTATAGTATTGTTCAGGGATGTATAGTACACAACACGCGTTGTTTTCCTTTCCCCTCGGGAGCGATTTGTACCAGGTACTAAAAAAGGGAGACGTTAAAAGTCCCGACGGGGGCACTTTAGTAAACGACCCCCCGGAGGCACTTTCGTTTGTTGTGCTCCCTGAGTTGGAGGCAGATCAAGTCGAAGTGCCCATGGAACTAAAAACATCGACACCGCGCGAGATAACAGCGACCGCAGGACACCAGACCTGCGTCAGGGTTATCTATGGTATCTACTCCAGACCTGCGTGAGGGTTATCTAGTGCCACCGATCATCGCTCCTCGCCCGGAATACAGATGGGTTCATGTTCATAATGTTCATGATTTCTACAGGTAGTTGTTGGGAGGCCGTTAAGTAAAAAGTGCCCCCGAAAATAAGCCACCACGAGCGATCACGACGACCGTTAGTAGCAATCACTTGGGCATACATAATGAATTTCGCGAAAATCAGACCCCGAATGTCTGTAGACATGGCGGCCCGGCAACTTTCATCTGTATTCATCAAGTACGCCACAACTATGCATGTGTTCAACAGACATCCTGAATTTCGACAAACTGATTACGTCCATATGTATATCGTGCGAGAAGTGGTGACCGGCGGAAGTACTGCACACACCGCGGCAGCAGACACCGCCGTAGACAATCTCCAGCTAGGTCTAGTATCCTACGGTCGCCGTGATTGTTCGTGGTGGCGTGTCTCATGGAATCCTTTTTCGGAAGCACCTTTTGGTTAATTTGCCCAATACAATGCCTGGAGGGATTATGAATATTGAGAGCACGAACCCGTCTGTATATCAAGTGAGCAAACATGACCGGCGGAACTACTGCACACACATGAGAATATGTGCCAGACACAACCCCGAGACAGGTCTAGAATCTTACGGTGGTCATGATAATTCGCTGTGGCTTCTTTCATGCTGACTAGTTTCGGAGACACTTTCAGCTTAATGTGGCCCCTTAAAAAGGCTTGAGGATATCGTCACGGAGAAAACGAGCCCGTCTGTATGTCGCGCGAGCAGCGATGACATGGCGAAAATACTATACAAATCACATCAGCAGACACCGAGGACAACCCCGGACAGGTTTGGTACCCTACGGGCGTCGTGATCGCTCATGGTGCACGGATATAACTTCTTCGACTACTTCGTGGCAATGTCCGCGGCAGTGCCCGCAGCATGCCGCGGCTGCCGCAGCATGTCGCGGCAAGGCCCACGGGGTACAATCTGCCAGGGGGTGGGAGACGGTTGTGCCCGCGGATATTGCTGTGGGACTTACAAAATCCGCAGCAAGCCTCGCGACAATACCCGCGCCAATTTTCGCGGCGAAACCCGCGGCAGGATCCCACCTGACACCCTGTTCCCATTGGTATTTTCACCCCGCAGTTGGCCCATCATATTTGGCATGCTGCTCCCACCCACAAGGTGCAGAAATATTATCAGCCCTCCGCAGGAGCCACGGGACACCTGGGCATACCACAGTAACATGTTTCATAGACCACCCCCGGACAGGTCTAGTATCCTACGGTCGTCGTGCCCACAACATACGAAGTATAGCCTATACTGCTATGTTGCTGCACGCGACGCGACACGCCTTCTCATTGTTGGCCCGGCAGTAATGGCCAACGAAGGGCTAGATGCGACACGTGCGGAGCCGTGGCCGTGCCGCTACAATAGTATGCAGAGGCAGAACGGATAGAGCTACGTGCTTCACATTATAGTTTCGGGTTTGCACACTAATCCAATATTTTTCTACCCGCCACATCCAGCGCATCCAAAGTCCGTGCCCACTCTTCGTTGCAAAGGGTTACAAGCTCTGTGATCACAAACTGTCGGGCAAATAAAATACATTGCGAATTCGGTAAGGAGACGTACTGTAGACTACGCGGTCCCATGCCTGACGTACAGGATACAACACACAATATGACAACCCTCATACTTCGTTCGTTGTACGACGCAGGAGAATTTTATTGAAAACATGAAGATAAACGGAAATAATATTTTACCGTAAATGTGCGATGTTGTCATTTTGGCAGCGCAGGTCTTGCGCCAGTGCAAGTGTCCGGCGGGAAGGATGAGGTCCTCACTGGCCAAAACATGCGTATTTGTCCTCGAATTCCTTTCCGCACGGATCGTGGCCGTCGAAGGAGGATCGCCCATAACAATTGGGCCGGATGAGGCGTGCGTAGACTTTGTGGCCGAGCAACCACCCGAGTCGGCGTGGACGCTGGCTGACTGCACCGGGGTGTGGACACAATTCACCAGCACGGTTCCATCGGGTCTACGCAGGCGTCTTCGTTATACAGACGATTTAAAGGAGTCTGCCACGAAGCTGAGGCGCGCCGGGACACCGTGTCTGGCGCAATCGCATGGGGGTGGTGACGGCGTTGGGAGCACGACCATGCGCATTTTGTCCTCATGGATTTTAGCAGACGAAATGGGCTGCGACTGGGTGACTCCCGACTGGGGTAGGCGACGTGTCGTTGGAGACAATGGGACCACCGTGCTGTACTGCCACATGACTTTGGACAGAGAAGAGGCGGGCCTGGCCAACCGGTCATCTTCGACGCTGATGGAGCTATCACACTGTACGGTGGTGGATTGGCTCGCCTACTTCCAATTTAGCGTTCCTTCCGTCAGCCTGCCCGAGGGGGCCAACATCAAAGAAATTCAGGCGAGATATCCGTGTCTTGTTTTGACCCGCCTGCTATTTTATTCCATGTGTCCTTCAGTTTTTATATGTAGTTTGTCTGATGCCCGAAAAAAAACAATATTGTAATCAAGTGATCTCTGTTGCCTATTTTTTCATAGCAACTTAGGGTCATTCTTATCGGAGAGCATATCTCCCATTATTTCCAAACTTTGGAATTTTTTGAAAAAAAGCTCTCCGATAAGAATGAACTAACCAAAGTGCAGCAATTGTTGTGTTTTTTTCCGGCCCTTTCTCCCACACACATCGAAACACACGCTTCTCCCCACGTAGGCATGTCCGGTACCGTCTTCTGAAGCCACAACTTGGCATAGCACACGTTGCACTTGCGCCGTGCTTGTCCACAGCGATTCGCGGCTAGTCTACAGCTAGCTGCGGTGCGGTTGTCAGTGATATTCTTGCTGAGTTGTATCGTTCATTCTCGCTTTGACTCGTACTCGTATAAGATGCGCGACGAAATCATCACCGATTTCGAAACAAACGGGAACTCTGAAGGCCGCTGAATAATATCTCCATGCTCCTTTGCTCGTGTTCAGAGCCGTCCCGACTTCGTGAAGCTTGGTCAGGTTCAATGGACTATTTGCCAGGTACCGGAGGGTTCTCTTTAAGAACAGGAAGACTGCGTGCGTATTCGGTGCATACCAGGTACCAGGCACCAGGTACCAGATAGCAGGTACCAGAGATCACCGCAACAGCCATCGTCAAGTCAAGCACCCCCCCTACCACCAGCAGCCGAGCACAAGCAGCAGCAAAAGCTTGTCGCTGGTGGTGACGATGATGGATCTGGTTGCTGCTTTTGGTCGTGGTGGTGGTGGTGGGCATGTATGCGTTGCTGTGTGCTCCTACGAAAATGGAAAACCAACCTGGTAAAATACCAGGTATCACCAACCACCATCATCGCCAACAGCAGCAGCAGCAACAACAGCAGCTTGTTGCCGATTGTGGTGGTGGTGGTGGTGGTGGCAGGGGTGGTAGTTGCTGCCGCTGGTTGTGGTGGTGGTGGTGGCGATGGGCATCTATATGTCTGTTGTCGGGCGTTGTCAAACTGTACTTGGTACGCACCTGGTGCCAGGTAAAAGGTTGCTGCGCTGACGCGCATCGCTTAACCACGATATCCCATGCCTATCGCACAATCACCGTCGCACAATAATGATGCTCTCAACGGAATCACTTGAACAAAATACGATGCTCCACACTATTTCTTTTTCGAGGCCAGAGAGGAGGGCATAACTCAGGGGGGTAGACTGAAACCAAGTGAATGCATTTCACAGTAATGAAATCCCTCCCTAATGGATTGTTTCTCACTGTGACGTTTTATTGGACTATGGGTATGTTTCCAAGACGCTACACGTAACCGTATGAGACTCGCAAATGGGTACGTATGTTACTATACGGTAGATATGCTACTCCATCACATCATCCCACCCTGAATAGTCGTAGATGCAGATCACACGACGATAAAATGACGACTATCATCCCAAAATCGGGAAGAGAGATCGAAGATGCGGCTATTCAAAACAGAAACGAGGTGACAGATCTACCCCACACCTCGTAGTCAGGCTTCGACGCCTTGAATCAAGAAATAAGCGACTATCCGGTGGCAGAAAAAACAAAGCGCGAGAAACCAGACAAAGCGCACGGGCACCCTATGACAATAGTTTATTGTTTCTACATTGTTTTCGAGGGCTGTCTCTCAATAGGAATTGTCCACACAGCAGTTGATTTCGAGGACTGTCTAATACTTGCGATTGTCCGCACAACATTTTTCGGAGACTATGTAATAATTAGAATTTTCCTGTCGGTATTTATAAGCATTATATTTCGGGTGTTGTCTACCGATTTGAATTGTCCTGATAAGTGATTTCAGGGACTGTCAATTGGTTGTAATCATCCAAACAATTGATTTTGGGTGCTGCCTATTATTAATAGTTATAATTTTCCAGACAAATGATTAGAAGTGCTGTCAGTTGACGTTGTCTAAACAATTGAATTTGAATGCTGCCAATTGCAGGAAATGGTGCGGCCGATTGATTTTGCCGATTGGCAGTAGTTGGAATTACGCGCACAATTCATTTGACAAGCCTATTATATTACTTTCTCATATTTCAATGTTATGAACACCCGCGAAATACACCACTCGAGAATTTTGATACCCAAGTACGTACGTACTAATAGCTTATGTGTAGACATGTCCCATTGAATCGATAACACTCGTGTCAAATATTGAAAGTACAATGCATATATTTACCTTGCATCTTATTGGGTATAAAGGGGGCTTCCCAATCCGATAATAGGGGAAATAATATCGTGGTATTGTAGTGTACTGACCAAATCAATTGTGGCTCTATCAATAGGGACCATATTTCAACTGGCAGAGCCTTGTTAAGTTCGAGGGTCCGGACAATTCCAGTTAGTATACGACCTCTTCCGAAGACAGCTTTCCAGGCAATTTCAGTTTGTAGACGGTGTCCGAAAGCAGTTGTCCCGACAATCCCTTTTCATGGGCAGGGTCAGAAATCAGCTGTTCAGATAATTCCAGTTAGTGGACAGATCCCAAACTCAAGTGCCAGAAGCTGTTCGGATAATTCCAGTTAGTGGATAGATCCCGAATCCAATTGTCAGACATCAGCTGTTCACATAATTCCAGTTAATGGACACATCCCGAACTCAAGTTCAGGACAGTCCCATTTAGCAGACAGTCTCCGAAATCATTTTTTTTCAGGACAACTCCAATTAATCTCCGAAACCATTCTCTGCGAAATCCCAATTGTTAGACAGCACCAGACATCAATGTGTTCAGGTGTTACCAATTAGTGGACAGTCTCCAAAGTACACTGTCCGAATAACTCCCATTAGACAGACTCCGCAATCATATGCCTAATCAATTTGAAGTACTTGACCATCTCTGACCTCAGTCGCCCGAACAATCCGAATTAATCAACAATTTCGTGATTCTCCTGCAGTTGTCTATCCATAGATCCGTTATTCAAGGTGTGAGCAACCAAGGGAAGAATCCTTTAACTTTAGCTTAATCATTATTTTTATCCGCCGGAGCATAAGACAAAAACAACTTTAGGTGTGCAGTACTCACAGTACGTGCGTGCAGTGTGACGTTTTGACACCGCCGAGCCCATTTGGCCTGAAATATTATTGTATGTAAATCGCTAGAAGACAAATTACGAAACGAGAAACGAGTGAATCCAAGCCGTAGATGATCGACGTCATGTTACTTTTTCCAATGCAGGATATTTTACCATAGATAGATCAACTATTTAATCAGTTCAACTCACAGCTGACGTGTTTCAAAATTTATAAAATAGAGAGAGTGGTACTCTGTACATGCGCATAAATGTGTATCGTATACATTTTGTACGTATACGCCATCGATTGGAATTGTATGGGCAATGGATATCCGAGACACATTGTCGCTGCCATCGCACAGGACTGAATATATATATATATATGTTACACCATTTGGCCTTCGGATTTCTGAGTATCAGGTTACACTGCTGTCTGTAAGCGTTACTCTAGCTACTGACTTCACGGGGGTGTATTAGCGTATGTACGTTGAGACCCATACGTATCTATTTAGATGTGTATTTAGTAACTACGCCCGGACATGAGTAGATCTTCGCTTGAATACTCGGGTAAAATAATTGTTTGCTACAATCTGACCCTATCTTACTTGTAGCACGGTCTATTGTATAGTCAAAACAACACCATTAGTGTAGTGATGCTGAGAACGTTGCTATTAATAGAACGTTGTAGAGAACATCACAGGGAGCAACACGGGCTAGGGTATAGTACACCTGCCCGTAACATGGACATTGTCCCGAAGTAATTAAATGTCGGCCACGCCCACTTATTCCTCTCTGCTCTACTCCTATCTTCCCCAATTCCGTGTCCTTGAAGATCCATCGTCCAGTTTAAACCACCTCTTTTCTCCACCACAAGCGATGCTCAGCGTGCTATGATGGAGGTAGCACATTTTAGGTACGAAATGCTGTCTGGATGACGGGGCTCCTTACGCCTAAATAGTCGGAATGCCATTGTCGTTTCGGAAAATGACTTTTTGTATGGCTAGGGCCCATCTTAACGGGGACTTTCGGCTCTTCAATTTGACTTGATTTTTTTTTCTAATTTAATTTAAGGGCCCATCTTATCGAGGACTTTCGGTTCTTTCAATTTGACTATATTTTTTGTTTTTTAATTTAATTTACATCTGATTGAACGAAATTTAGTGTTCCCCGTTAAGATGGGC
Organism: Macrocystis pyrifera; assembly: GCA_031763025.1. NCBI lineage: Eukaryota > Phaeophyceae > Laminariales > Laminariaceae > Macrocystis > Macrocystis pyrifera. The sequence goes on from JASSKH010000022.1 coordinate 714,922, forward strand.
TCTTATGGGATTATTCATCGGGATGCAATCAGATTTTTGTTGAAGCCAGTTTTAGGGTGAGGTATATACCTACCTCCTCAAGTGAGGAGTCTCAGCAAAAATGTTTTTGCATCTCTGCTGTGGCATACGCCTTCACAGACACTTCGGTGCCTTCTGCCATCATTCTTCACAGGGACAAATCCTCGACGCATGTATCATTCTTTCATGTACCAATAGAAATTGTCTCGACTGTAAAATGTCTCGACCGTTAATATCGGATACCTGGTACCTGATATTAATAATTGTGTACTATTATTTGGCAAGTGTCCGGACAATTGTTTTGGAGACTGTTTATCACTTCGATTGTTCCGACAATTGTCTTTAGGGAGTGTCCATTTGTTAGAATTATCCGGACATATTGTTTTCGAGACGGTCTGCCAATAATATGAGGTGTCCGGAACTTGTTTTGGAGGCGGCCTAGTGATTGGAAGTGTGCGGACCGTTGATTACGGACACTGTCTTTATATACGAGTTGACCGTTTTGTTTTGTTCGGGAAAATCTAATTATTAGGTATTGCGTGGGCAGCACGACCAGGTGGATGCCAATCTCGGATATTGGCGTTCAAAGCATGTGGATTTAAAGGACTAACTGGCCTCAACAACCAGTTAATTGCAATAGAACCACTTGCCTGGTATAAGACGATGTGTCTATTCTCCAATGTGTCCTTATTCATAACGCAAAACAGGACACGGACTAAACCAAGCTGCCCAGAAAGAAAGGTAGGCTGAAAACTAGAAATTCGAAAGCCGTTTTGTAGAGATGCAAGAAAACCGAGGAGCGCGAACTGCAGTGCGTGAGTTGTCGATGATATGCGTGAGGTGGTAGTATTATACGCTGTACCAGATATGGGCCAAGGCTTTTGGCTTGAACACACCTTTCGGATATAAGATACCGGGAACACTTAAAACAGCAAGGGTCACTTCGAATACGGGCGCCACAACCATCAACTCTTGTCGGTGCTGTCGCACACGCAGAACCCTTTAAGCACACCTCCGTGGTGTTCGACACGCGCGAGTAGTACTCGTGAGCACCCGTGTATCGCGCGGTCATACAATGGTTACCTTAAGACAAGATACCCTAGAGAACACAGCAAGAAGGCAGCACACCTATTTTCCTATTGCTAGTTTGATAATCAATTTTCTGCCTATCGAGGCCAATCACTCCATTTAGTAGACACTTTCTGAACTCCATTGTCCGGCAAAAAAATACCTGGTATTATTTATTTATTTTTTTATAAATTTTGAAATACGTCAGCTGTGCGTTCGACTGATTAAATAGTTGATACTCAACTTTGCAAGCTGCGCAATACGCCATTTATAATAGACGTCCACCTGGCCCTGCTATCTACACAATTATTATTATTATGCTTACCATCCGACCATGTGTAGTGTTGTTCTAAAACAGAAAGGGAATAACTCTCCAGAACAAAAGCGCAGCAGCATCATAGGACAAATCAAAACCGATGTGACGCACATGAAAGCTACCACAACCAACATCCCTCCATCTCATCCACCAAAAACGACCACTACCCTCCTCAAGCACTCCCTAAGAAGCATCTATCAAAAACCCGCTATCCACCAAAATGGTTGGTTTATACCTTCTACGCGCATACTTCGACGCGCAGAAAGCCGTGCGGCGTTCCTGGTCTACACTACTATCGGTATTACCTAGGAGAGAGTCGCTACCGTCTCGCTCTCTCTGTAGCTCTTGTACCTCCTCCAACCTCGCCTCCCACATACTGCTACCGCTATTGTTTCCCGTACCCTGACACTGCAACCTCCAACCGCAAGGGCCCAGTCCTCCCACTCAAACACTTCGCACAAATAGATGCGCAATCTCTGAAAACAATTATCCCGACAAGTTCATTTAGTAGACAGGCTCCAGCTAAATCGAATGTTCGGACGATTCTAGTTGAAGGCAAGTCTCCGTAATCATTCTCCGGAGAAATCAATTTTTTAGGTTGTTTCCAAGCAAATTTTCCGGACAGTTCCAATTATCAGACAGTCTCCTAAAAAACATTTTTGGACAATTCTTATTTAGTAGACCGCCCCAAAATACATTTGCGTGCACAATTCCAAGCGATGTGTATATGCAAAGATGTACCGGTGTACGCAATGCATTTGTTTACGTGTCCAGAGTCACCTTCTCCCATTTTTGTAATCGCCCGTGTTAGGGACAGAACACGATGTTTTCACAACTGGCTGGCATTTCTGTTGTTCCTCAAGTGTGTAATGATACATGTGAACATATGGGCTACCAACGGGCTGTACGAAAAAGTCATGTATACGAACATACAACACATACTTGTATGTATGTGCCTGAAGTTGATGTATCCCGCTTTTTTTAGGTTCGTGCCTTTAACAGTAGGCCTGTGAAAATCAATCACTTGCTTCTTTAAGTAGAACCGCCAAGTTGTCTCTGAGTTGGATTTGCCCGGACAAGTGACGTCGGAAACCGTCTAGCATTTGGAATTTTCCAGACAATTGGTTTCGGAGGACGTTTAATATTTTTGAATGTTTCGGACACTACTCTTCGTAGGCTATATATATATATATAATATATATGGCTGTGTTGGAACTGTCTGAGAATTGAAGTCTTGTGCATTGTAATAGTTAGAATTGTCCAGAACATTGATATTTGGAGATTCTTTTTTAGTTGGAATTGTCTCGAGAATCGACCTCGGAGACTGCGTGGGTGCCCGGAACCCCCGCCCCTTGCCCAACGTGGGCATGAAAATATTCTTGATGACTGCATGCATTTCCTTGTGACTTGCAAGGGGGGAATGCAATTCTCATGCAAGCTTACAGCTTGCAACCGTGTGCAAGCTTGCGTGGAATTATCTGAACATGCACGGGTGATAGTACGGGATATATGCAAGTTACATGGCGGCCAACACTCCGACCACTCCGACAACATAACACTATCGCTGACCCTAACCCCGACCCCCACCCCGACCCCCACCCCGACCCCCGAGGCATGTTTGGCTGCGGTGGCTGGAAAGACCTCTACTGCTGCTGTAGGCCGGCGTACGCTGGAAAATACTTTAGGTCGCTGAATTCAGAAATACCCCGAGTTGCTGTGCATGGAAAGCCTCTAGACCGCTTTGTATTGAGAATACTCTACCAATAGGTCGCTGTGCCTAGAAATGCTGTAGATCACTGTGTTTGGAAAGACTCCACTGTAGGTCGCAGTGCTTAGAAAACCCCGGTCGCTGTGTATTTAACTGTAGGTCGCTGTACTTGGATTAACTCACGTTACTGTGCTTAAAATGACTCTGGGCCACTGTTCTTGGCAATACTGCATGTACCAAAATTATCTGGTGATGCACACGATTGGAAAAATCAGAAACAAAAAAAAGCGAACAAGTGAAAAACCTGGTCCTGTATACCAGCCGGATTCGACTGCTGACCGCAACATATAAGATGGCACTTTACCGTTAGATCCCACACAGGAATTCAACCCTGCATCCTGTGTGTGGTGGGAACGCCTCATTATAACCATGGCGGAAAGAGCTGGAAAAACAATGAGTCACGCGGAACGCCCAGGCGTACTACCTCTACCCTATAGCCCCGACCACGTCCTCGGATGGCTGCATAACGCATCGTATATTGAGTATTGTGTTTCTGTTTGCGCTGCTATCGTGACTTGGAGGTTGGAATATATCAAGCTGAAGGGAGATGCCCTCTACAGCTATGCTCGCTGCAGCTATGCTCTCAGCAGCTATCTGATATCATGAATGGAGGTCAGATAGTCTCAGGACTAGAAGTAGTGTGAGGCGTTAGTTCTATGGTCAGAGCTAGGGGCTAGGGTCAGGGCGTGTCTCTCGCTCTTTCAACTACGCATAGATGTACACCGGCAATTGATACCGGTACCAGGTATAGTGTACAATAAAATGTTTGGAACCGGCACTCCGATGTGTTGACTAAGAAAGCAAAAGGTCGAAACCTCCTCGAAAATCATATTTGCGAGCGGGGTGTGATACTTCACTCGCACCATAGTAGCATATGCGAGCATGTACACCTTTGCCGACTTAGTAGTAAACATGTATGATCGTGTTATTTGAACAGGTTGGCCCGAGATCGCTTGGCAACATCGAGCGCGCAGTATCGTCGTTGAACGATGGCGAATTCAAGAATGAAGGCTGGGACCGCGTAATGTTCAAATACGATTTGTCATTTGCGAGTCGGCATCTTTTGGCAATCGGAAACTGGGACGAGGACAGGCGACAACGTGTTCGAACAATTATCGGTCAGGCTCGGCAAAACTTTCACCTTCACCCGCGACAATGGTGAGTAAACAAGTATTTCCTTGCTTTAATACCGTGCAGCTCAGCTCGATTGTCCCAATGCCCGATGACATAGAAGAGGCTTCGTTGACGATTCAGCTTCGGGTTTGAACTGCTCGCTGACCCTGAACTTTGATATTTATAAGTAGTCTAGACCCAAGACCTATACGTACGACTGTAGACTGCATTTATGAAGGTGCTACCTACTGAACTATAGGAGTATACGTATTGAATTATTTCCCAGCCCAGGGTAATCCTCGTAACCTCCCCCCGCCTTGAGCGGCGGTATCTTGAGCCGTCGGTACCGTGTACAGCGGTACGTTGACCTACCTGCTTCGTTTCAATGCCTGGGGAACCAAGGAGATATATTTTGAGGGACACACGTGCAATGTTTTCTATAAAGAAAAACGTTCGACGTGAGATTCGAACACGTTTTCTCGGCGATGTCAAATGTGAAGATGTTGTTACATACTGAGCTATAAAGAAAAAGATCTATCGATCACCCAGCCCAGAGTAATCCTTACAATGCATTTTATCGTAGATGTATAACATGTGTTTTGAATAGTATGCACGAGGTGTTACACGATAGTTCACCGCGTTTCCTAGATACCACACCGGGCGCCAGGCATATAGCATCTAGCTTTCGCCCTCCAACGGATGCCGACGGCACTTCAGAGAGAGCGCAGGCGAGGACGCATGACACGCTAGAAGTGTGGCTATATCTTAGGAGGCTTCCAACTGGACGATGTCCCGCATTATTTGGCTTTCGAGTGTACCTCCGTTGACCTCTAGAAACGTCCATGAAATCAATTTTACTTCCGTTATTGGAAGTATGTTTTCCTTCAAAGTTGGATTTACTTCCAGTAAGTAAATATTAGATTCCATGCAACCTTCCAGAAACGTCCATCAACTTCGATTGAAGAAAATGCATTTCCAAAAACGTTGGATTTACTGTCATGAAAGTTTTGTAAGTTTCTAAATAGTCTGCCTCCGTGGGACACTCCAACAATTTACTTACCACCTTGCTCTCGTTTGATGTCTTGACCCCGTGGTGGGCCCTTCCCACTTGACACCCTGCTCTCACCCGCGAACTGCAGACATGAAATTAGCCCTGCGCAGGAAACGCGGGAGACTTACTGACCACCCTTATCCCAGGAACCATGGAAGTAAACATTCTCCATGGAAGCAAAGACACTTGAAGTACACGTTTCTTCAATGGAGGTGAAAACGCTTCCATGGAAGCAAATAAACTTGCATGTAATGTACTTCCATGTCCATGAAACGGCCATATTTACCTTCTCATGGACGTAGAAAACACTTCCATGGACGCAACAATATTTTGATGGAGTCAAACAACTTCCACGGAAGTCAAATGTTTCTTCTACTTATACATATATGGAAACAATGAAGCATACGGAAGCTGGTAGAGGAGTAATGGAGGTCAGTGGACTCTTGTGGGAGTTAATGGTAGCTTCCACCGGACGTGGTTGTGGTAGACCCAGTTAATGGAAGTTGGTGGACTTCAACCAACAGTGGAAGTTTCCGTGTACTTCCACGGAAGTAATTTTTACCCTCTCGGAAGTACTTGAAAGCTTTTCTTCTACGTCCATGAAGGTAACAACTTCCATGACAGTGAATTTCATGGAAGTAAGTAATAAAAGGGAAACAAGATGATGTGTCCCACTGGAAGAGTTCAATATCCCCGCGAAAAAAAACGCCTTTACGGAAAATCGGAAAGTGTAGCCGGGTGAACACTTTCATTGCCTAGGTGTGAACAATGTCGAAACGTTCATCATTAGTTGACGAGCCCGATCAGCCTGAAATATATCGGCCTAGAATCGATACCCTTATCGCATCACACTTCTTCAGCCTTGTCTGACCAAGGCGGCGTTATAAATAGCTTCTCACTGCAGCATGCAGTAGCAAGAGGGGACAGGGGGGGTTACTGTGAGCTGCAGTACATACAGCTATTACGCGCGTCCGTACTCGGCAGCGGACAGTAGCATGCCTTGAATCACATACTGGCATGTAGTTGTCGCACTTGACACGTTTACCATATGTTGTGGAAACGCGTGTTATTGTTCATGTTGAGTCTGCAGGTACTGTGAGTGTCATATATAACTACGAGAGGGGCTTCGCCGCGGCGAGTTGACGTCAGCCTTAGCTCCGGGCGTGCCCGCAATGACCGAGGGTATAGGCAAGTTGAGGCTGTAAACGCGACAGTACTATCAAGGGGTACATCAATAATCAGTTGCACTTAAGGCAAAAGAAACAGAACACTGGAATCCGATTCGTCAAACCAATATCAAATAAATCTGCGCATACCAGTTATGACCGAAGGTGCAGGCACATGGAGAGGCTGTAAGTGCGACAGCGCTGCCAAGGGGTACATTGAAATATATTGTGTTGAGTCTACAGGTACTATAAGTATCATGAATAACTACCAGATGGGCTTCGCCGCGGCGAGTAGACGTCCGCCTTAGCTCCGGGTGTGCCCGTAATGACCGAGGGTATAGGCAAGTTGAGGCTGTAAACGCGACAGTACTATCAAGGGGTACATAAATATTCAATCACACTTGAATGAAAGAAATAAAATAGTGGGATCCGATTCGTCAAACCAACATCAAACACACCTATTTACGCATAACGGTGATGACCGGAGGTGCAGGCAAATGGAGAGGCTGTAACTGCGACAGCGCTGCCAAGTGGTACACTGAAAAATATTGTGTTTGAGTGAAGATGAAGAGAACACTGCCATCGGATCCAATGAGCCAGCAACAAAAAAATGTTGTCGTTCGGCACACGTTTTGCCACCTGGCACGATGTTGTCCCTGAAAAGGAGTTAAAACACCCTTCACCTGCAGAGGCCAGAACAGAACACCAGCTGGAGCGTTGTGATCACAAGACGAGTGTTGAAGTTGTATTTGTTCGCATTCTTATTTTCACTCCGTTTTTGAGTACCCCTCCTTCCCGCCTAGCGACAAAAATCAGCTCTGCGGACAATTATTAATAGTATACCTAGTAAATATTTCCGTATACCCTTACCTGGCACAAAACGTACCAGGTATTAGCCATTGAAAATAAGTTATAACACAGAGTTGGCCACGAAAGTACGCTAACCGCTGACTCAAAACGGTTTTATTGTCCCCGTCAAGTATCGCTCTCATTTGTTTATAGCCGTCACTTTTCTTGGTCCTGCTTCAAGGTGCTGTAGTTATCCACTGGCACTTGTTCGCACTACAACAGCAACAGCACTGCTGTTAGTGATAGGAGGGGGACATGTACGGTCGTATTCCTACAGCATGCCTGCTTGTGGCATGTTATGATACAACGTGATGAAGTAAGCTTGTTGTCAACTACAAACAGCCGAAGAAGCAGCACAGCAAGTACATGGTTCCCAAATGAAAAGGAAAAGCATGAAGCCGAGAAACAGAAACACGACCTCTACTGCAGTACAGTAGATTCGAAGCGGGCTAGGGCAAGGTGAACACCCGAATACTGTGTGTTGACCCAACCGGCATCCAAAGCATTGTACCTTAGACTGATGCCTTGCTATAGTTACGAGTATTCAATTGAAACCGGAAACGTGTTCTTGGCGAAAACCACGATACTACCCGTCGCCTGGGACGCAGTGCGAGTCGGCCGAGGCCGCCCCTGGCAGGGTCGGGACGGGCGAGTAAGGCGAGGAACGTCCAGTAAACAGCGCAACGAGGGGTAGACCTCCTCTCAGCGACTTTCGAACTGATAAGCGTGAACATCCATGGGCCATCCCAATTTTTTTTTTCCTCGGAGTATGCTACCCAAAGGCGTGTGGTCGCAACACTAGAATTCCAAAGGCAGTCTGCGCTGCAAAGCACTTTCATGGGTGCGAGGTGAAGTTTTTCGTTTTGTTATTTCCACGACCGTGGCGCCCAGCCTCGACCTCATCCGAGGAGGATGTGCCCAGTGGCCTGTTCGAGGACTCAAGTGGCCCGCCTAAGCGTAGACCCATGTCAAACTGTTAAGACGTCGACCCGTTGGCCTTTTGCGAAACATGAAACACTTAGTTCCAAAAGCACAATCATCGCACGAACAAAACATACATACCAGGTACAGTATATGGTGTTCGATGTATCCACTATTCATGGGATTATTTGTAGAGTACCCATCGACCTATACCGGTGTTCTGTCTAAATATCCCCCTCTACGGATGTTCAGTACGATGACAGTCATCCGCTTTTCAGGAACAAACGTAATAGATGTACATATGCACAGAATAAAATAACGCGGTAAGGCTTGCTAGGATCCCCTGATGGAGACTCGTGAGCCCACGTAAGACACGGTACTGACACAAGCTGCAGCTGGCGGTTGGAAACTTGGCAAGTAAAATATTAATAGAGCAGTATACTAGTGACCCAGTAGTGGTAGAAATAGTCGTAGCAGCAGAGTAGTGAAGTAGTATACCTGGTAGTAGCATAGTAGTAGTAGCGTTCCCTTCCAGTGTACGTGTAGCACATCTTTTTCGAGGTGCTTGGCAGGAATGGCGGCGGTGATGTACCGTGTGTGGACGTCGCACGAATATTTATTAATATACAATACTGAGATGTGTAAATGTGGCAGCGACCGTGGTGTCGCGCACATCATTGTTAACCATAACAAGTGTACTAGATGTGCTACTTTATTTGTTTCTGCATCACGGTTGTTGGGGTTCGATATACGATCATCGACTTCGCCTCCTACCGACTGTTCACTACTACTATATACCCTTTGTTATTTTCATTATTTTGCTAATACACCTTCAACCTCAACATCATGTCCTCAACCCCTCGGTGGCACCGTCGCTTTCGCGGCCTCGGCTTATTCTCCCGTGCCTACATACATCGCCGGTTACGGGCATACACGGGGCAGTGGCGGACACGTGCTCAACGCGGGGTAGCCCCCGTTGTAGTGAATAGGAACACCTAACATAACGAATAAAAATCGGATTACCAGGGTCACAGCCAGTGCCAGGGCTATTGTACAAATGAAAGAAATGAGACATGTGCCACGAGCGACGAAAATTAAATATATACGAGTATGATGTTATAAACATTTCTCTGGGCCGGGTAATTGATCGATCTTTTACCCCTACAGCGCAGAAGGCAACACCTTCACATTGGCACGTGGACGACTACGGATGCAGGTTTTCGACGATACCCACCGACAGTAAGAACACGAACAGCAACAATATTGCGCGTTAGGTTGGTGGGTTTGATGGTGGCGTCGGGCATGCGTAATCCTGCGGCTATGGCGCAGAGAATACACACCCAAACTGGCGTGTCCATCTACGGCCGCCCTTCCTTGTAGTGAGGTTGCCCCCAAAAACTATCCGCTTCCGAATGATTAAACACTTACTCACATAATCAGACCTCTCCTAGGTTACGTCGATGTAATTGTGGACGATGTAGTAATAATCAATATATTATTCAGTATATATCTGCGTGCCGAAGTACAGCTTCTGTTGCCCCACCATGTCACCCAAACCGCGTCCATCGCCACGAGCCCGGTAACGTACCACGCGTACCACTAGGACTCCCCTATTCCCACCCATTTGGCGGCAAACCGATCATAAACGTGAATATCGTTTTAGTATATGACCGCGTTACATGGAACATTCATCTAGCCTTCTGTATACATGCACTGCTTGTGTGCTGCTTGCTGTACCGCTCGCCGGCGCCAGGTCCAGTCAATATAATGCAGTTATGAGGGTCGGTCGTGCTGCTGTGACGCACACATACCCTCGCAACTTCCGTGCCTGCTTAGAATTGGCGAGTACGCCTGAGGGACCAAACCGTACACGGTTCGTTTTTATTAAGATATTTCGACTCCTGTTGCTGTCATCCGGTAAACCTTCAACAAATATTCACCCCTTCACACGGATGTTTCCCTTTTTGTCGAATATGTTTTCCTGGCTTTTATCCGTTTGGATCTCCCGCTACAGGTACGAGAAAACCCCGGAATGCGCATACGACCCTGCAAGACTCAATTTCGCAATACATATCCGTATGGGTGATAGACGAGCTATGCTGGGGGAAAGTCTGGGGTACTTCTATCTTCTGGAGCAGTTCATGGATACCGTGTCGAAAGAGGTTGTCCGAAAGGGACTTGTACCGCCGCTTTTCCATGTTTTCTCGGAGACCCTTATTCCGTGCCCGCAAGACGACACGGGGATATTCGACGAGTTTCCTTCATGGCCAGTGCATCAGGTTCGAAAGTAACGTTGGGAAACAATAATCCATTGGAAGTGGTCAAGCTCGTGCATTGTAGAGTACATTACAGGATACCTGTGAATATGCATCCTACGAAATGGGCCGTACGAACGGCAGGCTGAGAGCAGCAGGAAGGCGTGAACTTCGGTAGTCGCTGCATTCCGGCAAGTGTAAAACAAACCCTAATAACAACGAAGCAACAACGTACCCTAGCAGTGGTTCTTGGATTTTGTTTGACAAAAACGGCCTGCACTGGATTGCGTGATGGTCTGTGGTCGTGTCCTTGGCGCTTTGGTTGTCGTCACTTGGGCCAGCCTGGTGACACCGCAATATATGTCTGGTTCACTCTACCGTCTCGCTGTATACATTGCGCACCCCATATCTGTACGACCGAGCGTTTCCAGGCTGTGTGGTAATCGTCAGAGGTTGAGGGGGCGCTAAGTCCGCCTCATGCGACTAATTGATTGCTAACGGCCTCGTGTTTCCAGGATCCAGGATGCTTGACGGCGGAGGTACCCGATGACTGCCCTGAAAAACGAGTGGGCCATGCATGCAGCCCAGTACGGCCAGGTACGTTCGACGCGGTTGGGAAGCCTATTGTCCTCCACGTGGGTGCAGATGTACACAATGCTTTGCAGTGCATGATTCAAGCGGATGGACTGTTGATGGGATGCAGCACGTTCGGTCAGATAGCTGGCATCCTTTCCCAAGGAATTTCGTTTTTCTCTGTGCACTGCAGTGGCTTCAGAACACCTGCACAATACAAGACCATTCCCCCGATAGCGGTGGCAGAACGTGGGCACTTGTGGGTTCCCGTGACGGGTTCTTGGCATAGCCCAGTTTTAAATTCAACCGACATATTAAACGGTGCTCTCGACACCCACCTCGGGACCAAGTGGCGGGTGTAACATTCCATTACTACATATGCCTGTTCTTGTTGATCGCGGACGTCACGATATAGCTGCATATGATTTGTACTAGGTAGAGTGCTAGGGAGTGGTTGTTCAAGAGTATTTATGTACCCACGGGAACACATTCCTAGTGCTGCCTCCGTGCACCGCGCTTGACATCGATGAGTGTATGAGGTAGGGGCGGGGTGGCTCCGGCAGTGTACCCTCATGGGAAGAAATACCTTCTCGTCGTTGACCCTGTCTACCGCAAGCACTGGGTGTGTGCCATGCCTTCGTTCGCGAAGTTGTAGCCTTGCCTGAATGCCGTGAGCGCCGAGGCAGGTCCATGCTGTGGCCGAGCGCTGATAGATTCGCTAGGGATAGAGCCGACGCCCGCCCAGAGAGTATCCTAGATTCAGCAGCGAGGAAGGAATAAAAAATATTTTTGTCGACACGATGGGCTCAGTTACACGCTTCTCGCATCAGAAGTATGTGTCACGAGCAAAAAGTGGGAGGCGCATCGATAGAGGTGTTTGTTTCTTCGCTCGCTACCAGAAATGATAATCCACTTTGTAGGGGCGTTCACATAGCGTGCAAGGACCGGAGCTAATCGAGGAGGGGTGGAGAGTGGAGGACGCGAAAATGGAAGGTCGGTCTGGCGCACGACAGCAGAAATGTCAATTCCCCCCATTCGCGTTCTACGCACTAGCCTGATCTTAGATACGCCCGTTTCCGGGAGGAAACGATATGTTCGATTGGTGTTGAGGCAGGAAATATGCGTGGGCATACTGTACTTGTGAATCCTGGGGTGGGCATGACATGTGTCAGTGATTGCATATCGTTGCATTGTTTTTGCCATTTTTTCACAGCGTGTGCCGGGAGATACGCGAGCTGCAGGGTGGCTAACTGTTCTCCATCGCTCTACCTGTGTAATAGATGCAGGGAGCCAGCCTGCCAGTGTTGCTGTAGAAATACAGGCTGTGCCCGCTAGAAGTGACGTTGGAAACTTGCAACACTCCAGACTGCAACACCGAGCCAGTTGTATGCAGCAGCAGCGGCAGCAGCAGCAGCAGCAGCAGCGCAGACGGGGCTTGTTTTTGGCTACCAGTATATGGCATGTGTACAGGGTTATTCGCTTGACACCGCCCTGTTTTCTTCGGCGCTGCGAATAGCCCTATCGAATTATATGCATAGATAAGTACGCACCCAGTTGCCGCTGATCTTAGATACGTCCATGTGGTTGGTCATGATTATTTTGCGGCAATATATGCATGCAAGGTTTGGTGCGGTATTAGAATGCAGCGATCGCCTTATCGCCTAGATGAAACAATAGTTCCGATTGATGTTGAGATATATATGTGGGTATGCTGTACTTGTTAGTTCAGGGGGGGCATGAAATGTGTCAGCGATTGAATGTCGTCGAATTTATTTTGTCTTGTGCCTACTACTGTGTTGCGGGCATATCTGGTCTGTATATATATTCATAGGTAAGTGTGTTTTTTTGGAAATCATTGAGGGCATGCAACATGTCGGCCTCTGTGTATCATGGTATCTTGTTTGCCTGTTTTCGACTGCGTGTGCCGGAAACCATGCGGGCCTCACGCAGGCTGATTGTTGTTTATCGCCTTGGCTGTTTGGTAGATACAACAAGCTCGCCAGACAGTGTTTCTGTAGAAACACGGGTTGTATCCGGCACTCGTGGCGTTCGATAATTGCAAGGGCACATTCAGTAGATAGTTGATCGGGTACACCGAGGGCAGTTGCTCGATAAAATCCTACCTGCTTATAGTGCAGTGCTCGGTCCGGCTGCAATACCCTACCGAACTTAACCGTGCTATGTAGCAAAGCCGTTACAAATACTCTGCGGAGCACTCCGGAAAGATTCGGTACGGACACGATACCAGTATCCGATACTTTGGTAAATCCGGTACGGCCTCAATTATCGATACCCGTCAGGTACCTTACCAAATACCGCGGTTACCCTATCGAAATGGTTCAATACGGCCGCAATACTCTACTGAATCTTACTGGAGCGCTCGGTACCGCAATACCCTACTGCGCTGCTATAGTGTTAGACATGTAGTAGTCTTTTAACTCGTTCCGAGCAACACTTGGCGACATTGATTTCTTCATGAAAAATTCAGCGATCGCATATCCCGTCATCGACTCCATCATCAAGTCCTACCCCATCCGTGCATCCCAATTTATTGTGAGTACCTGGACTGTAGCTCCTCTTGAGCCACGTTCATGCCTCACACCATCCCTGGGTTGGCCATAGCGCTGAGCACATGCAGGCAATCAAGCGATGGCATGTAAGCTTGGAACTTACTGCGCCACATACTGATGGTCTTCGGTATTGTCGATCTCCGGGGGTCTCGATTGGGTCAAACTAGCGCGAGACAGAGAAATTTGTGATATGCTTGATTGGGCTTCCAGCCCAAGTGTTGGTACAGTCGACGATGCGTGTTCGTTAGCGGCAGCGTCTCCGTTTCTTCCCCCACCCACCCCCCCCCCCTCCGCCCCAGCGCGCAGATTGTCCCTGTGGGCGCGCAGCCGCTGCTCCACCACCGCCTTCAACGGGCCTCGATCTCACCTCTCTTCTCGTTCATCTTCTCCTCTGTCCCGACACTGGCTCCCTGACTAGGCACATCATCTATGCCAGACATGCTGGAAGCTGGTTCCCACCTGTCTAGGTTAGCCTCGAAGCATGATGATAGGAGATCGTCGGCTGACACTAGTAGGGCGCTTGATATCTAGAAGTATAGTCGTAGCTGGCACGGGCACGCGTGGTTCACTCCAGGCAGGAACACGGAACTCGCTGTTCTTGTTTTATTCCCGGTTTTTAGAGTGACAGCCCATGACGACATATGGCCTGCCCGGTTTATTCGCAGATTATCCACCTAAATCCCCCGTTTCTAGAATCCCACATCAATATGTGGAAGTCCCTATTATTAGATGGAACATCTCCGTCGTGTTCCTGAGCATCATCAACGGTATCAAAAAGGGATCTTGAATGGAAAAAACATACAAGTACGAAACAGTGCGCACAGCAGTAACATACCAGTCCGTGAGGGAAACAATAATAACGACCTGTGATATCCCATCCCATATCACTTACAACCGAATAACCCCAGAAATATGTCCACGGTATTTTGTGTACACTCGAAACCAAAACCAAAACAGGACGAATACCGCGAAGAGGGAACAGAAATAAGAAATTAAATATAAGCAACTAGAAAAAGGCGCAAACACGCGCTCGGGCCGCAGGCCGAGTTATGAGGACGAGGTTGCTGCTTGCTGGTATGGTCAGTCCCATGAGATGTCCAGTTGATAGACCAACATAAGGGCGTCACAAGAAGACCAGGTGAAGGGCAAGAAGACCAGAGGAGGGTAGAGATGAAGAGCTAACAACAAACATGAACGAGCAGTCCTACCCGGTATGTCCAGTTGGTGGGTGAAGGACGACACTACCGACACAAAGAGGGCACAGACGTACCAAGCGGGGGCTAAACAAAAGCAAACGTCAACAACATCGGAAAAAGGGAAATGACAAAGGGTAACACAAACGTAACAACGAAGTGACGCAGCCGACGCAAACGGCCTGGGTACGGGGAGGGGGGTGCCATTGGCTTGGCAGGAAATAGGGCATCACAACAAACACAACACACAAATACAACACAAAAATAATGCAAATAAAACAGGGATTGTAACACAGCATTAGGCAGTAGTCACAGGGCGCCTCAACTAGAAAGACGACCAGTTCCAACTTTCGGAGGGGGATTTCACTTTCTTAGCCGGCCTAGCTGCTGTTGCCACACCTCCTCGAACGTGGCTGCTCTTCACCCCCCCCCCCAAAAGTTTCTATGTAATTTATGGAAACAACGTAATGAGCGCCCAATTGTTGGAGGTGTCTCTATTAGGAGTAGGAACGGTGCTCCGTCTCGAAAGGGATGCGTGGTCAGTGGTCAAATGACTAAGGCAAGCAACAAATGAGTACCCCCCCCCCCCCCCCCCCCCCCCCCCCCCGGGGCCTTGGACCTTACGGCGCCTAAGTTGCTGCGCTTTTGGCACTTCAAGCGCTTGTCGCTTTGCTACATTTCTCTTCTCGTTCGCGAACTAGCGCTTCATGTACTGCTCTGCTGCTTCTTCAACACGTATTAATCACTTGTCGGGAACGTTCGCTACCAGCGTCCACTGTTTCTCTTCGGCGGGCAAGTTAAACAAGGATAGGTCGCGTTCGAGACAAACCATCTTGTCCTGCTCTTGCTTTCCCAAGTATCCACTTCCCCCCTCCAGTACCCCAATCATCACTCGTTCGGGTAGTCTCTCCTTACCCATACGAGCCACGAGCCCCGCAAAGTATCCTCCGTTTTCGCACCGTTGTCTTGACGTTCTCTCTACCAGTCTTGCCTCGTTCCTCTGCGCCTCAAAGCATATGGTGGCCGCCGCGAGCGTTTCTCTTCCATCTGATGCAGCGGAGAACCAATCGGTGGTGAGCTGTCCGCAGGATGACGAGATGGGCTACGGTTGCCCCCCACGTGACACATCCGTATGACATGATCTCCAATACCTCGGCTTCGAGCGTCCGTACTTTGAGCCGGAGGGGTGCGGTAAGCTGTTCCTACAGTGGCAGACTTTACCGTCTGAAACGTAGTTTGCCAGCAACACGCGCCGGTTGATTTAGGCAGTAATGTTGGCGGTCTCGCACACAGTTGCCCCGAGATACACAAACTTGGTGGTTAGTTTGTACACCTGGCCGGCTTCCTCACGACCGCAAGTCAGCCTGTTCAATCGCTTTGTCATCAGGCACATGGCCTCCGTCTGGGCTTCCGAAACTGTCGATTTGAACGAATCAAACGCTGCAGCGAGATCTGCCATCATCTTCGCAAGGCTGTTCCTCGATCTGGAAACGATGACCGCGTTGTCTGCATACAGCATTCCCCAGATGGGTTGCGGCTCCGCCACAGGCTACTGGGGTTTGTTTTGCTCTTTCTTCGGCTTCTCTTGCCCTCCCCTCCTCCTTCTCATTCTTTACCTTGGTGCACACCGTATCCTTCACCACATCTGCATTGACGCTAAACTCCTCCACCACCACACGCAGTTCGGCAGTACGGAACGTGTTGAACATCAAATGTGCGCGCACGCATCCTTGCCGCAGGCCCTGCCCCACGCAGAACCAGTCTGAATACTCTCCATTATCGGTCTGGATGCGGGCACACATTCCATTGATGAAGTGACAAATAAAGGCGATCAGCTATGGTGGTACGCCGAACCGAGCGAGCACGGTCCACAAGAGAGTCTGGTCGACTGAATCGTAAATCTTGGTGAGGTCGACGAGGTATATGTGCATAGGGGAGCTTTGCTTTCGTGCCAATAAGTGAAGTTATCGAACCACAAAATCTACATATCAATCGTCGACCGTTGTGATCTGAAGGCGCAGTGCTCCTTTCTTAAGATATCCTCCAGTTTGCAGCATTTGCTGAGGCGATTGGAGATTACCTTGAGGAGAACCGTGCCAGCGTGTGCCACGAGCTAGATTCCTCTATTAATTCCACACTCCGTCCGATCCTTCTTCCTGTGCAGCACTATGATTGTGACATATTTCCGCTCCCGTGATACGCCCCCGCCCTGCCATACGGGGATCGCAATGGCGTAGAACTATTCTAGTATACGGCGGTTACCATCGCGATATCCATCTACCGCGAGTTTGAGTAGTTCAGCCAGACGATTATCGGGTCCAACATCCTTTAGGTTTGACATGATCTTTATGGTTTCACCACCTCAGAGATAGAAGAGAAGTCATCGACAAGTGCGCACGGGGGCCATACCTTGAACGCTTTGATGATTTTCGGGTCGAGCGCTGGCGAGCAAGTGTTGAGCAAAGATCTGAACTACTGTACCCACCAATCGCGAGTGAGCCTCATGTCATGAAGAATATCTGCGTTTGCGTTCTTGATGTATTGCGAGCCACAAGATTTGTTTCCCTCGGAATCCATTGCCTTGGAGTGCTTGTAGGAACCAGATTGATCGCCATCTTTGATGCGCACCTCACGTAGACTGGCGGGTTCCTCGAACAATCTCTGCGTAGCGTCGACCCTCACGCGCTTAAGGTGTTTCCAGCCTCGTTCAGGGACTTCCTGACGTTGCTGTTGCTTGGATCGGCCCACAGTAACTCTCTAGCGGCTTCCCGCTCTTGCCACGCCGCAAGCATTTGCGTCTTCGTGTCCTTGCTAGCACACCACCCCGCCGGCCCTTGACTGTGCTTTGCACGTAGTGCGATGTTTGCAGACGTCGGTAGCATCATTGCAGTAAACACCGCTGCCATACCATCGACATCCGTGCCAGGGAGTGGGAATGTAAATCTCTCGGCGAAGGCTCTCCGCAGTTGGGGGTGTGTCATCAGTTGTTGGAGGTCGATCGTCTGCCCTCCATCTATCGCTTGCGGTGATTAGGGGGCAAGCGTCCAAGAAGCCGGATGTCTGCTGTGACCAGGTTGTGATCTGGTTCAGATTTCACTGCAGAAAGTCGACGCACAGTGAAAGGTCACACGAGACGTTGTGGTGGTTGCCGCGTGTAGTAGCGGCCTTTCCCGCGTTCTGGTGCTCGGAACGTGTATGAGATTCAACGCTTGGATGTGCTGAAAAACTTATTGACAAGCGCAAGTTGATTGTCTGCTGAGAATACCAGCAGGCGCCGCCCGTCGTCATTCAGCGCATCCCGCCCGTATCCACCAAGCACCTTGTAGTCGACAGAACCTTCCCCCTTGCGCCAGTGCGATCGATACCATCCATCATGACAAGTACGTTTTTTGCCCCATCAGGCACTTCAGCAACGTGTTGCTTGGTGTGGCCCGAAGAGGCCCGAAGAAAGCCTTTTTTATGGACTGATATATGTGACTATCAATCGGAGCGTGCGCAACCAAAAAGGAAATCCCCTTCGATTTCCCCTTCACGATTTGTCGCACCTTCATGAGTCAAGCACTGGTGTACTGCACAGCTAGTCCATCCTTCCCGACATCCTGCAAGGGTCGGCTCCTTGATGGCTATCCCTACTGCGTGTTGGCCCTTAGCCTCCGTACCCCCTCCACCAGCTCTACTGCATTACAGAGTAAAACCGGCTGCTGTGAACGCACCCTGCTCATCCCGTCTCGTCTTCTGCAATCTAACAAATACCACACTGGCTTTCCCTGTAGACCTCCATGATCTCCTCGGCATGACCAAGACCGCTCTTGCCATTAACGGCCAGAACAAGGACGCTAAGTGTGCCCACGGTCACCTCACCCTCTGGAGTCTTCAATCTAGTCACCCTTCGTACCGCTCGAGATATTGCCGCGTGCTTCGGCCCCTACTTTTCGTGCTGCGAGCAGCATTCAGCCATCCAATATGTCGCCTGATTTAGTGCTTGCCTTGCTTCCAACGTGTCAGGCGCAGCACTCGAGACCCGCCACATTTGCCTCCATCCTGTCCTGTAGGTTGCTTATTCACGTGGGATCTCCCGTCATTTCTACTCGCATACTAAGGAGCCCCCGCTTTCTGCAACGGAGACCCGAAGATCGCGGGGGTCGAGTATTGGGGTGCAATCCCCGTCAGAGTGACGGCGCCAGCGCATCACGAGCAAGGCGGTACACAAACGAGGTCAGCGCCCCTGATATAGCTGGTACCGGTATCAGGCACGACATACCAGGTACCAGTATCCTCCTCTAGTCGGACAGAGGAGACGAAGAAGCAGGCGCTGACCAGGGGCTCGATTTACTGCGGAGAATGTTATCGGTGGGAGGCCGTATCGGGCCCAAAGGTATTTCTTCTGATTTTGTCCGTTTACAAGGGATAACCCACAGAACCACCCAGTCAGCGCTGGATAAGTAGAGTAGTAGGTTATCCCTTCTGCCCAATGTAAACAATGCCCTGTTTTACGTTCGTATATAAGCGCTGCGAATCGTTGTATGGAATAGACCAAGGCAAGCGTAGATACTCACCCGCCGTTTTTTTCAGAGAAGTACAATACCGGTACCAGATTCTCAATGGTTTTCCAAATCACATGGGGTTTGCTTTTTGTCGGTTTGATGGTTTTTGTGCTGGCCCCTGGTGGAAAATGCCTCCAAATATAGTAAAAATCGTAACATTTCTGCATTGTAGGGAAATGTAGACTAAAAATGTCACGTAACGCTACATGAATTTAAGGCTTATGAACTCGATTTCCACCACATTCTGCCTCACTAAACCTGACTTATCTCTTCTTGCGAGTAAGTCAGGAACCCCGATGAGACTCTGAGTATCCAAGTCTTACCTCCGACTTTTCGGTACCGGACTCAGAATGCAATGATCGCATTGCTCTCATCGTTCCTTCCTGGGTGTTTCCTAAGTGAGTGAGTTTTACAGGTTCTTGAACATGAGATATTCCCTTTTTTTTTTTCCTTTTTTTCGGGGGATGAAGGCGAGAATCGAACCACAGACCTCGCGCTTCATAATCTCACGCCCTGTCGACGACACCACTGTAGGGAAATGTAGGCTAAAAATGTTGCGTAGTAAACGCTGCATGAATTTAAGGCTTATAAACTCGATTTCCACCACATTTCTGAGTTCTAGAGCTCTTATAGTTTATATGTTTTGACTTCCTTCTATTGCGCTCTCCTCGTACAATTCACGGCTTATCATGGGTCGATGGGCCGGGGCGGGTTGGACCGAGGATTTTGAAGAATGGATGGGCCTGGCCGGGCCTAGCACTTTGAAAAATGGATGGTCCGGGCCGGGCCAAGAATATTGAAAATTGAAAAATAGATGGGTCGGGCCGGACCGGGCCGGGACGTTTTCGAAATGTGATGGGCCTGGCCGGGCCGCGACCCATGAGGTACCGGCTTAACATGGGCCGCTCTGCCCTGCCCATGAGGCGGCACACGTGCTTTGACGGGCCGCCCCGGACCGCAGCCCGAAACATAGGATGTACTACGACTTCTACTATTACGACGTCCACCCTGCCCATGAGGCGGCCCACGCGTTTATACGGGCTGGCCCGGGCCGCGGCCCATGGCATATGGTATACTACTGTTGCTGCTACGACGTCCGCCCATGCTGGTCTGCTGCTCTAGGTCCTAATACAACTGCCTGGTCATACCCTTGGTGCCGTTGTGGGTGCATAGAGGACATTGCTCGCCATATCTTCGCGACTCAGGCAGCATTCTAGGTTCTTTCCTTAATTGGGCTCGGACGGAACCGCCTGTGAAAAGATGGTGCAGTACGCCCAGACAGGGAACAACTTCGGACCGAAAGTTGCAGCGACGTTCATGCTCGTGTGTGTCGCAGTCAAACCGGCTGTGACATTTGGTGCTGCAGGCTGGGAAGCCTCTGCTAAAGGATCGCTGGCGGCGTGATCCTTGCTCTCTTCGGATGAGATGTCGATAGTAGCAGGTATTGTTGCAGGAGCGAGTGATACAGCAGCGGCCGCTGGTGCGGGTGTCCCAGCAGCAGAAAGAGGTGGTGGTCTACCAGTCAGGTAGAATCCATCCCGCTGGACCGTTGGTGCAGAAACATTGGGTGGGTAGAAGGTTGTGTGCCTCGTGGGTAGCTATTCGTGGGTCAAACGCAGCTGGATCATGGGATCCATAAGAAAAATATTCAAAAACACAACATAAAAAATAAAACGTGGAAGCGCATACGCATGAGCTTCTACAGTCGTACGGGACAATAAATGTGCCGGCCTGTGGTCCGGCCCATCAAATATACGGGTCGATTCATGTTTGTGGGTGGCCCGGCCCGTGTGGACCCCGGGTCTTTTGGGCCTCGCTGCCAATGTCATGGGCCGAGCCGGGGCGGGCCGAGGACTTCGACACTTCGATGGGCCAGTCCGGGAAAAAATGAAACTGTGCTGGGCTGGGCCAGGCCACGGCCCATCCTCTGAAAATCTCATGGGACCGGGCCCAGACGAGCCGGGCCGAGGCCCACCATGTGAAAAATTGACAAGCCGGCACGTCAGCATCGGCCCATAACACCTCCTGTTTTAATCAGGACGCGCTACAAGGTTTCTGCGTTGACACGCACGCAAAATATGAAAACGATCCCGAGACCATTCGACTATATCAGGGGGTGATCGATCGCGACGTTTTCTTGTGTAGCAAAGAGGGCGTTTAGAACATGCCCATCCCGAGACGTTTGGATGTGTGTTCGATGAGTAGCCAAGACAATACATAGGATTTGAGACTTTTGTCGATAAAATGCACCTAATAATATTTTGTTCAGTGTTGGAGGTCGGACTAAGCCGGCAGAGACACCCCCCCTGTTCGCCAGTGTACTCAACACGTCGATACAAAACATCTGCATGAGGGGCATGTCCTAGGCTGCTTGACAGGGCTGTAGAATGCAGCTGTGTAGCGACATGTCAGATATCAAAGTATACTGCTTGCTATGTGTCTTGTAGTGTGTGATCATGGCAGTGCTCGAAAATATGTCGTGCTGTCATAATAAGGATTAAAAAACGAAGCGGTACACCACAATGAGTTGCTGCTGCAGTGCGAAGTACACCTGGACAATATACTCGAGCGAAAATCGTCTGCGGTATCTCTTCGACAATGGATGATGGGGGAGATCGATCGATGTCCCCTGTCGACCGCAATAGACTATAGAATGTGCTCATAGATTGGTATTATCGGCGACAATGCATTTTGAAACTTGCCAGGGCAAAGAGATATCGGGTTGAACAGATGCTATACCTTTAGCACCAGCTTCTGTCTTTCCTCGCCCTGCTGATTGTTGGGGTTTGGCGCGCTTCTGTTATTATACAAACGTGGGCGGTTGGCGAAACCGGCCATTGATACCACCCACTCCACGACATCAATATGGGATGAGGGACTGGCCAATTATTGAAACACGCTCCATTAGCGTATGGTTGTCGGTGGCGATGGCTATTGATGGACACCATCATTGTTGGATATATTTGGTTGACGGCAATAGTGCTCGACAAACTCTATTGTTGGTCCACTGTTAAAATTGAAGACCAGCGACCGGCAGCTTGCACAGCACGGTCGAAATTAGCTATCGAAGTAAATGGTGACGAACTATATCTATCGATAGACAACCAGTGTTTCCTCATTGACGCCCACTTTTGGTGGCTATAATATTTTGTAGCGGCACCGTTTTTTTTTGCCTTCTGTTCGCCAGGGTGTAAGCATTTTCAGAAACAATATGTCTGATGATGATATCTGTCCATTGCCTCAAACATAAAAAATGCGTCATTTCCCACAATGGAAATCGATACGTAGCGTTAATGGTCTGTTGTGGTCAGCAATTGATATTTACAGGTGGTGTGAATCATAACATGTACAGGTATGTATTTTTTAGAAACAAATTCACGTTCGCAACGTTCGCCAATAAATACTGCCTATCTCGATGGATACAGTATCTAATATATGGTGATGAACAGTTATGAACAATATCTATCGATACACCAATAGTGTTTCCTCATTGACGCCCACCTTTTGGTGGCTATAGTAGCGGAACTGTTTTTTTTTTGTCTTCTGTTTGCCAGGGTGTGAGCACTTTTAGAAACAATCTGTCCGATGATAGTATCTGTCCATTGCCCCAAATATTAGAAAACGTTATTCCCGACAATGGATATCGATACGTAGCGTTGATGGTCTGTTTCGGTCAACAATGGATATTTACAGGTGGTGTGAATCATACGGTATGTATTTTTGAGAAACAAATTCACGTTCGCAACGTTCGCCAATATCTTTATTACATGTATCACACATGATTCGGAATGTCATTCATTTTATACGGAATATACTACACGATATTTATAGGGCATGCTGTTAAATCGCTCTGGCGGCGCTTATGTGTTCTTTTATTATTGTGTATGTATCACATTATAAACTCGGTTCTTTATCCCTCCTACCTATCAAGCAAGTCGCAAATTGAATTAGGGGTCGTATATCAGGCTCTCCCCCCCCCCCCCCCCCCCCCCCCCCCCCCACTACGCCTCTTGTCTTGCTTTTCCTACCACCAGAAAACTTAAGCCCTTTCTCCCGTGCTCGACTCGTGTTAAATCCTCGGCTGGCCCCGCTCGTGTTGGTACCTACAGTAACACCTGCAACTTTTCTTGTTGGAGATCGATAACCACCGGATGATGACCACAGCAGCACCAGATCCTGCTGCTGGCGGAAAAGGGGGGGTCCTTCCAAGACTCGGATTCTGCTGCGTACCGAATCGGCTGCTGCTGCTGCTGTTGCTGCTCGGTCTCGCCGTTCTGTCTTTTGGTGGGGCTACTACCACTGGTGACGAAGACATACGCACTCATCACGGCAATGCACGCCAAGGCGATAACATCGGTCTTCCTGCTGACAAATTCCGGTTTGGCTTCATACGAGGCAGTCACGACGTCGGCGCGCGGACACTCGTGGCCCGCACTCCCGGGAGTGATACCGCCAGTTCTGAGCAGCCCATGACCACGCATCGCCTCCTCAAAGGGCTAGACATAGCTCAAGGTGAGATGAACGATTGACGACACATTCTTACGTGGTACCTGACATTTCCGTATCATATGTCGCCGAAAAATTACACTATTATTTTTTCAGCACCCCATGCGCCCGAAAAATTAGAAATTTTCTGCAGCACCCACGGGTACGCTTGCCACCTCGCGGTGGAAGTGCGTGTTCCAATTTAAAACGAAAGTCATCACTGCGGTGGACCAAAGCTCCATCAGTAGGTTGAGACGTATACTGTCTCAAGCCAAAATAGGCTTGTTTTCACATGTTAAGGGGGCTAAATTCCCTCACTGACCGACAAGACGAGGAAGTGCTGGGCCCGATCTTGGGTATGGGCGCCGATTGATTGGCGTCTATGATACCTCGCAAGGCTGAACCACATTCGAATGCGGATAACTACTTTTCAATGGAATGGAGACCAAGATACTGCCATAAACGCGCGTGTGAAACTCGAATGGCGAACGTCTTCGGCAACGTCATTCGGCATGATAAGTGTGGGGATCGAGATTTACCTCCGTCTTTCGGTCGGGAATGAAAACTCGCGGAAATACCAATCTCGATGCGGACAGTCGCCAAGGCTTTATTTTTGGTTTCGAATGCTCCTTACCTCGTTATCCATGATAAACCGTATCGTTTTCCGTCGGGGTTACGTTTTTTTTTTTAGCAGATGTCATGTATCAAGACGGGTATGAACTGGTATCAGCGTTTGCTACCCTGGGACAGACGTCATGCATCAAGACGGTTATGACTGGTGTTAGATTTTGTCAGCCTGGCACAGTGTAATATTTGGAAATTATAAGAAGGCGCTGAAGTACCGATAGTGTGTGCGTCGAAATTCCACCGCAATTCCTCATAGCTGCTTCACGTTGGACTGGCCGCCGGCGGGCCTTACGGCGTGCAGAACGCCAATTACTGTCGTTCAATTCCTTACAGCAGGAGAAGTAGCATATAGTAAGCACGAGCATGTCGTGCGGGGAAATATAACAAAACAATGATAAACCATTCATACCAGGTGACTACAGTGATACCGGTACCGTGTATATATGCATGAACCTATACACACGCAATCACAGATCATTCCTTCTCTTCCCTGAACATATTTTTATTTCAAGTCTTCAGCGCACGCCAAGCCAACACGACCGAGACTAAATTCGCTTTTATTGTCTGTGAACTACACTTGTCCGAGGCACCTAACGAGTCGCCATAGAAGCCTACGAGAGACCCCTCCCTCCAAGCAAAGTGGGGGCACGCCCGCGCAGTAGAATTATGTGGCGTGGCTTGTGGGACCCGGGGTGAGCACATTGGTCCGCGGTTTGTCTGAAAGTTTCGATAAATTCACAAGAAACACAACGATCCTTCCGAGAGAGCGACATCTGCAAGTAACACAGGTCGCGCCCCCATGACAAGAAGGCCCCTAAACCGGGCACTGAATCACACCTTTCTCTCCAAATCCTGGCCGGTTTGCCACCAAAGCACCAGGATTACGTGTGATCTACTTCCACGCGTCGTAAGACACCGAGCTCAGGTCGATCGGCAATGTGTGGGTGGTACGGTGGGCAAACAGGGGCTGGACTGCAGCGCACACAGATGCACATATTCGCAGGTCATTGGTTTGCTAGTAAGTAGGCAGCGCAGATGGAGAAATCCATACCCGGTACGAATGTGATGAAGGAAGTGGTCGGTCGCTAGGAAGGGGAACTTATCGGCCTCTGAAACGGTCCTCAACTGCATGATGTGTCAGACTTGTGGGTTTCGGGGCGAGCAGATTCATCCGTGGTTATTCTCAGCATTTCGACACATTCACAAGAAGCATAGCCCTCCTTTCGGGAGAGGGACAACCCTCAGTCACACAGCTAGCGCTCTCGTCACAACAAAGCCCTCAAACCGGTCACTCCAACAAAATTTCTCCGAATACAGAACGGTTTGCCACCATACCAACAGTAGTATGGGTGCCCTACTTTCACGCGTCGTACAGCACTCTGTTCATTTCTTCACCATAATTTTTTTGTTCCATGCCGGGTTCGTATGTGATAACTGTGGTTGGTTGCTAGGAAGCGGATACATTTAGGGAGCCTCTTCGCTTCGTTCGTTCGCTCCCGAAAAGATCCTCACTACTGCAAGGTGGCATGATGTGGCGTGGCTTGTGGATTTCGGGGGGAGCAGATTCGTGGCTTTTCTGGGACCTTCTCTCCGAACGCAGATCGTTTTGCAGCCGTATCGTCAGCAGTACGTGTGCCCTATTGACGTTCCATTACGGCACCGGGCTAACGGCGACCGACGCAATGTGGGTGGCATGGTGGGTAAACAGGGGCTGGACTGCCGCGCATACAGATACGGCCATACGGGGCCGCACACTCATGGTCTTACCTGATCGCCCATAAGGTTCTGGTCGCAAATATAATGATCGCTTGGTATTGATTTTAATTATTAAACGGTCCTTATGTTTACGCCCAGAGTAGTATTTTTTTGCCATGTGCCAAAGTATCCTCATTGGGTGTTTTAAAGGCTCCAATTAGGTTTGGCCAATCAGCAGCACTATACGCGCGGCGAGATCCATATGCGCGGCGCGATTAGGCTGGCATGCTGCATGCTGCCGCCATCCTCTGCCTGTGAGCCTGAAACAAGGCGCGGGTACGACACAAACTCAGATGCTTGCAGCAACTCAAAGGCGAAGAGGCGCTGGGCAAGCTGCTGGTTGTGGTGGAGGTACTTCTTCGCAATGTTGGTATTCAGCTGGTGCTGGTGGGGATACAAAACCTTGGCGTGGCGGGATGAAAACCTGTAGTCACCAGGGAGCGCTTCCAGATCCCCTGAGCAAGAAGGCCTGCACGGGAGAGGGGGGGCGTCTATGTAGCAGGTGCGTGCGTATGTTGTCGTGTTGTGTCACATGCTGCTTGTGTGCTCCCTGGCAATACGAGTAATCTACCACCTTCGAGTGTCGCCTGTTGGTATAGCAGTTTTACACCTGCTACCTAACAGAGTGCTGCACCACAACGAAACTGTACCGTACGTACTATTAATACTGCTGCTGTATGTTCGTACCTACCTGCTGTTCGAGTACCGCAGGAGTCCCTCCAGCAGATCTTTGAGACTGCTTGTGCCGTACGGGCTTCACAATGGTATCTGTGCTCATACCGTCTACCACAACAGCAGCAGTTTCCTGAATTTTTCACGCCTCCCGTACTGACTGCACGTATATACTTGTACCAGTGTGCGCAGGAGAGGTACTGCACTGCTGTTATACCAAGTACTGACTGCTGTAAGAGAATGTTGCCTACGAGGGAGGCACCTGTTTGGTGCGTCACAACTTGCACGGCTGCCGTGTGCCTGTCGCAACCTGCGCAGCAATCCCTCCAGTAGATGGCTGTCGCCTGCACCCCACGAGCTCCCACTACACTTTACCTACCATTACACAAGGCAGCAACCGTGGTCTGCATTGTTTTTCTATGGTTGGGAGATGTGTTTTTATGAAGAAAGCGCAGAGGAATTCGAGGCGGTGGAGCAGGCCTTCCGCCACAAGGTCAGGAGTCAAGACCATGTAGACATGAAAGACGAGTCCGAGTGGCATCGCTTCATTTATACGTACCGAAGGATGGCTTCAACGGTATACGTGAAATTCACGTCGTGTGCGAGACTTGATCCCATTTAAGTTCGTCGAGTGCCGTGTTGCCGAGTGAATATACGGCCGCAACGTGGCAAGGATTTTGACTGGGTTTCCCCTCAAGTAAGTTGACACTGTTCCGCACAACATATGACGTTGTCACTGGTGTTTTGTCCTATTCTTGTTCGTTGCCACCTCTATCAGGATGATCCCGTCATCATGAACATGATGAGATTTTCTTCTGAGCTCAAATAGTATCGGCGGCCCACTTGGTGGGTCCAATCTGCTTAAAGACCCAGCAATATTTGCTGAGGGAGGAAGCGAGGAAGGCTGCATGCCAAGGCTGACTGACAGACTGACTGATTCCGATGGCCTGCCAATATAGTATCCAGGTAAGGGAGTATTCTACGGCTGGCTTTCTAATGTATCAGCGTGCTTGCAGTACAAATGGTCCAGAAGAGTGTATATGCATCTGCTCGCTTGCAGGGAGATTCTTTGGCCGCTCTTGATCACCACGATCTTGATATTGCTGACGTAGGGAGTGGGGGGGGGTGCACTATTACGAGGGACCATGGTAAATAGGACCAAATATTTTGAGTAAAAACAGCGAAATGTATAGGTTTTGTGCTTACCGTAGGTCCTATTTTATGTGGTCCCTTGTAATAAATATCATGAATGGTCGTAGTCGTACGACCATAGACCCTCGCATCCCTATCATGCAGGGACGGAGCATGACTTTCAAAGGGGGGGTATGAGCAGCTGGTACACGGGGCCATGCAGGAATAATTTGATCGAGTGCTGGATACGGTGCCACTGACTTAATCAGTGTTTTTGTTCCGACAGTGAAACGCAATATTTGCTGTTGCCTTCATAGGTTGTACTCGCCCGTGTGAAATAGTCGTCTTCGTTCTGTTGGGCAACGCGAAGTATCCGAACTGGGTTTCCACAATATCTTTCTGTGACGTTGGGGCCCGATCCAGTTATCGCAGCAGATTGCCAAACGCGCGGGAGTTATTGGATGTCAAACGTGCTGGAGGTATTGAGGAATTATGTCACGATAGAATCAATGCTACTACGCAGTCCTGGAGCTTGATGCATACCCCTCGAGCAGGGCTGTTTCGCTTCCGATTTGCTCGAGTCGCCTGCCGCCCTAGTAAAACATACCGGCCACCCCTCCAAGCCCAGCACCACTTTAACGGCGCTCGTCGTACCGACGGAGCTCTGTACACTTTCCTAATCCGTCATTGAAGTGTACGATGTCGTCGCGGATATGGAAGCGGAAAGATATTGCGGTCGTCTCGATTTTGAGCAACAAGGCCGGCCACCTTGAGGCGTACGATTAAACATCGAACATAACCTAGCCCGTTTTCTTCAGTTCTGGGTGCTCAAGCGAGGCCCTATACCGTTCTGGTAATGTATGTACTGTTTTTGGGCTAGCATGACACGTGCTACCCATTTCCCGCGCCCCACGGGTGGTGACGCAGGCATCAGCAGGGAAGCGCCAAGACCCGTTCGAGAGAAATATGAGCACATCAGGACAAGCTGCGCGCTCCCGTGGATATCGGAGGTCCTGCACGCGCCACGCGTGGTAGAATGAATCGACGACGACCTTCAGTTCAAACAGAGAGTACGCAGAACATCAAGCTGTTCGAGATTAGGGGACACCAGAGTATTGCTGTGCAGTCATCAATGACATCGGCGTTTTCGCGCGTTTGCCCGTCGTATCAACTGGGTATCTTATGACAGCGGGGGCATAAAAATAACGCCAGAATCAGTTGTTTGGATAACAAGGTGGGAGGGCACATTCACTGCTGTGTACCAGACGAGCGTTGCCGTGACTAGAGACAGTCGACGGAGAAGAACGCCATCTGTAAATTCAGTCGGCGGTGCGAGTTGGATGCGCCTGAGACGAAATACATCAGGTGGGCTTCATTTATGGCCGGTCGCACAGCAATAGTAGTGTGTGTCAAGTGCAGGCAATATGGAGAGTACTACTCATATCAAACTATATGATATGATGTACGACGCGTGCAGCGTGTATATTGACTCCATATGTTTCAAGTAGATATCATAGGTTGTAGCCGACCTTATTTTACCCCTTTGAGAAAATATGATGGTGTTTTCTTGTGCTGCGCATTTTGCCAGTCAACGCTTTCACGTGCCTTTATTGTTTCGCACGAATTGTAGGTATACTCTCCATGCAACTACACCCGACACTTTCGGTCGGTGCACAGCGTTCAAGAGCGGGGTGCGCTTGAGCTATGTGTGAAGAGCGTTTTTTTTGTTTGTATGCTTTGGGGGGGGGCTGTGGGAGCAGTGGTCAACGAAGACTGCCTCTGCGCGGTTCAACCAAATAGAATTCACGACTGCTACGACTGTCGAGGGGCAAACCTTTAACAACGTCAAAACATGATACCACATTATGGAACAAAGAAATTACTCGATATTGTCGATATGTACCACGTACAAGAGAAGATGCGAAAGGCACATCTTTGTGTTTCCATCTTACATGGCGTTTATACTTCTTCATTTCACTCGGTCGGCAAAGCTGCTCACTCACGGTGAGTGTGCTCGTGGTGTTGTCGACCAATCAATTCAGAATTCAAAGAAGAAAAGGAAGAAGACCTATCTGTACAGGCAGAGCGAACTAAAAAAGAGAGAGTGCACCGCATCTCTGTTGTGTGCGAGTATGAATGGTCGCCAAAGATCCATTGTACGCAAGTCTTGCAGCACTAATATAGAGATACATGAGGCAAGGCTGCACATGCGGTACGTAGGCCTTGTGCGCTCGTAAGAAAAACAAAAAAAAACGGAAACAAAACTAAATCCTGCTGCACTCAAAACACACCAGTACCACCGCAAATGCGAGCGCAAAATCGAGATGGCTTGCAACGAGACAAGTCCCACGCGTTAGCCAAAGATGGCCCGCTTCTGCAGATACCAGGTTTGTGGAAATCGGTAACGTATAGCTCTCGCAATCGGTAATGCAAAAACACGACTATTACAGGCAGATACTCGTCAAATATTGGGAGCCTGCACACATCACGTTTTGTTTGTTCGCTTCGCTCCCAACTATTTTTATGCGCTTCGCGCCAAATGAGTTTAATTGCCTATCGGATGTAAGACCATGAAAGTGCGGCCAGATACGGAGATTTACAGATTATCGGGTTAACATCAACTAGTAAGTGCTTCGCTGGTGGAGAAATTCCATACCCAGTGCGTCTGTGACAAAGTTAATGGTTGGTCGCTGGGAAGAGCATACGCTCTTCGGCCCCAAAATATATCTCCACCATTGCGAAGGAACATGGTGTGGCGTGGTTTGTGGAATTCGGGGCGAGAAGATTCGCCCGTGGTTCTTCTCAGAGTTTCGATAAATGCACAAGAAACACGGCGGCCCTTTCGAGAGAGACAATTGTTAGTCACACAGCTGGTGTTCGCATCACGAACAGACCCCCATATTAGGCACGTAGTCGCGCATCTAGTCATATTATGCTCGCCGAATACATACCGGTTTGCCACCATACCGCCAGCTATGCGTGTGCCCTGACTCATGTCGATCTGCTGGGTCCCAAATTTTGGGCCTGCAGCGGTTGGCATGCCGCGGATACAGATATACGGATTAAGTATGTATCACCAAGTACTATAGATAAGAGCCTCGTCGATCGAGAAATTCCATTCCCGGTATGTACTATTGACCCGTGAGAAATACAATTTGTTGGTCGCTGGGAAAGGAGCTCGCCGGCTCCCGAAACCGCTTTCATTGCATGATTGCGCTGAAGTAATGGGGATCAGGGTTCATCGAACTAGCCTCGCTAATCCTCCTACTAATTAATATCTACATTATCAGGCTGGACCGGCTACCGGCGTTGCCGGGTATATGTCATACTAAGCTCCTCACTACTCACTACACTATACCTACCTGTCAATACGCAGTCCAGGTGAAATGTGATACATGGTACCGGATACCCCAGTGACGTAAACATCTATCACAACTCAATCACAGGTTGCTCTCCGAATTCAGACCGGTTTGCCACCATGCATACAATTTTGCACTATTAAATCGATGCATATATTATCCACCGCGATACACTGCGCACTGTGTCCATCGATGGCCACCGTCGACCCCCATATGTAGTGTGAGGAGTCTACGAACTACTGTACAGCCAATAGCGACCACAATGAATGGTGCAAGTTTTCCACCTATAGTCATTGTCTGTGACAATAGCCTTCATCGACTGACTAGCGACGATTGCTTCCCGAGCACTATGTTAGGAAAGGAATTTGTCGGTGTACGTGACCGATGACAATAGACTCGTTCATTGTACCAATGCATAATGTTCTTGCCGTGTCCACGGTCTGCTTTACAGGCTGTGATTCATGCGCAGACTTACGGCATACCGACTCGTTACCTGCTCGGTCAACTCTGCTCATGACTTTGCCTGGCTGTTGTACTCCCTTATTTTAATCAGAAAAACTGGTATTCCCTAGTCGCACGAAAAGTCGCAGCAGAGTCGGGCGCCCGGTTTTACTGCAGACCAATGAATACACAGACAAGCTGATAGCAATACTTAGGTAAGCACTCGTTTATACCAGTGTCCATTATTCCCCCTTACAGCCAGGACGCTTACACTGTAGGTCACCACAGTACGCCACGAATCCTTCTGTCCAATGCGGCCCTCGCGTGCTGTTTTCTTCGTCATCCGGCGCAAAGCTTGTTTCCTCCTCCTTGTTTGCTTGCACAAATCTAAGTACGTTCTCTCTACAGCAGTACAACTTTGAATCTTGTTTTATAGGGCGGTATGCGTATTGTTCGTTTTATATTACTTGATGTAGCCGCCCCACCTACTCCTAATTTCTCGTCCTTGCTACCGTACATGCGTACCCACGCAGCGGCCAGCGTCTGCACTCCTCGGGCTTAGCCATAGCGCTATATATCTACTGTAATGATGATCCCTCTCCGCTTTCCAGGAGTTGACTCCTTGGCGTTAAACACATCACCGCCACATCACGCAATCCTTACGTAATGAGCTCACCAGCTAGACTGCGCGCGATTTCCCTCTCTTCCGAGGCTGAGGCTCGAGGCTGGCATGACTGACCATACACCACTGCGAGCTCTGACGTACTTATTGTTCGCCCCACTCGGAGATCGGGCCAGGCTGAGGCGTGGAGGAGGCACTCATGGACATTGTTTAAGTGTCATAAGAACCTTAGCCTAGCACGGTTTTACGGTGTGTATCATGTCACGGTATCGTCTTCTACCGTACACGTTTCGTCTGCACCCAGCCTTCCGCCCCCTGTCAAATGGGAACCGATGAGTGTAAGTAAAAGTAAAATTGCTTCCATGAAATAAAAACAACTTCAATGGAAGCTGGGTTTACTTCGACGGAAGCAAAGAATGGATGAAACCTTCCCACAACGTCCATGGAAGCACTCATCGATTCCCATGGCAACAAATGTACTGCCATCGAGGTTGGATTCACTTACATGGAAGTTTGTGTAAGCTTCCATAGAATCTGCCCCCATGGGATACTCCACTATTGTCCCTACCGCCCTGCTCCCGATTGGTACCTTGACCCGGGACGTGGCCCCTTCCAATTTAGCACCCTGCTCCCTCACCAAAGGCGCAAAAATGCTATTAACCCTCCGCAGGAGCCGCCGGAAGTACACCGGTCACTCGGAAGTACACCGGTCACTCGATTCCCAGGAACCATGCAAGTGAACATGCTGCCAGGGGAGCGACAATAATTCCATGGAAGGAAAACAATCTTGCGATGGGAGTAAAACAATTTCCACGAAAGTAAGATGTTTCTTCCACATGTACGTCTACTATGGTAAAGGCATCTTTGGAGGCTGGTGGAAGTATTGGAAGTCGGTGGACTCTTGTGGACGTCAATGGCAGCTTCCACCGAAGGTGATCGTAGAGGCTTCGGTTGTTGAAGGCTTCCTTTTCCACCAAAGTTCAAGTTGCTGAAAGTTTTCATTTCCTCCACTTCCACCGACGTGGATTTTTCCACGTACTTCCATAGAAGGAAATGTTGAATACATGGCAGCGACCAAACTTTCACGGAAGCGAAAACACTTTCGCAGAAGTAAACTCTACATCTA
Organism: Macrocystis pyrifera; assembly: GCA_031763025.1. Classification (NCBI taxonomy): domain Eukaryota; class Phaeophyceae; order Laminariales; family Laminariaceae; genus Macrocystis; species Macrocystis pyrifera. Next base: position 748,545 of record JASSKH010000022.1, read on the forward strand.
TGAAAGTTATTTTATTCCACGGTAGTAAATGTGCAGCTTCTATGGAAGCCAATTTTGCTTTCATGGAAGTGCGTCGCAACTGCCATGGAAGGACCATTCGACGAGGAAAATAACGTGGTGGACCCGGCTCGCCACACCACGAGTTTGCCGAGCCGCACCTATATTCGCTAGTGATTCTTGGGAACAGACCGCGCGTATGCGACTACTGCAGTTAGCGCTCACCACGGACAACCGGTGGCCTTTCTGCCCGGCCAAAACACCGGCTCAGCCGAGGCAGTGGATACCACTTGGATAGTCCCGTGGCATCCCTGCCCGATTGAAACCCGCGTCAGCCGTCACCGGAACGGTCGGCATTGTTAACCGTTGGGGTAATTCGCAGAACACTTCTGACGGTCGTACATGGCGATCACAGTAAAACCGAACGAAGCAACCAAGGCCGCCGAAATTCGTCAGGTGTCGAAACGAAACGGTGAGGAGATGTACGCGACACACAAACAGAAACGTACTACTCGTGCTGCGGCACATTTACACTAGACGACGGATACGATCGAACTGGTCATTGTTTGTGTCGCGTAGTGTGGGAGATCGGGCAAGCCTCATCCCTCCTTCGGCTCGCTATTCGCATCGGAAAGGAAGGCCTCAAGTAGGAAACTCGGGTGATCCTGACAGATACAAGCTATAGAGGATAGTCACTCGTACTGGGGACTACGCCCGCCTCCATCGTTCTTCTCGGTTACTTTTCTTCGTCTCTACTCTCTTGTCCCTCTTTTCCTCTTCTCCATGGCCACCCGTTGGTCGCATAAGCACACCCCAAAGTATCCATAGATGTCTTTATTTATACATTCTTGTTTCTTACTTATCACAAGTTGTTCTCATAGTAGTCGTAGGTCTGCTACATTTCCATCTCTTCTCGCAAAGCAAAGCCTCATTGAACTCCCTCCTAGCCCTCAGGCAGGGGCACTGGATGCGCGGTGTTTGCCTGCAGCGATTCGCACAAGACATGGGATGACTTGGTTAATAAAATAGCAGCAATAAAGCGCGGGTACAGCTGCAATGATGTACGGTACTACGCATTGGGACGAGCCTTGAAATGTTGCTGCTTCCTTCGCTTGCAAAACCTGTTCCACGTCGGCCCTGTGAATGTTCTTGCATGCGCTAGATACAACTGGTTTCCCGATCGCGACGGACGGTTCTGGAGGGAACGGTTCACAGGCGGTGACAACTCGGAAAATGGAAGAAGAACGGCTAAACATTACCAGAGATACCCTGAAGAAGATTAAAGTGGTGATCGTTCTCCAAGACGAAGGAATCGTCTACTGCCCCATCCCTAAGGTAAATGATAGGGGTGTCAGTGAACGTAGGACAGATGACTGCACATCACTGTAGAGAACGTGCGGTCCTGGCCTTTACACTTCGGTTGAGGGCTACTGTGCACTTTGTTGTCCCAACGTTACCTGAAATGCTTGCTTAGTATTCTCTTCGCATGATGCGAGTATTGTATGCACCCAGTTGCATAATATGTGCGATGCAACCCCCCGCGTGGGGCGAGTAGAAACCGCGACCCACATGCGTCCCTGTCTGTTCGTCATGCTTGCAGCTGACGGCCACCCTGCACACACCGTCTTCGTAATGGCAGGGGAAAAATTGAAAACGGCAAGCGAAATACTTCGAACATCCGCTGTCCTCATGAGTGCCATACGACTCAACACCAGGTTTGGTGGTTATAAAAATACTGCACGAAGTTTAAGCTTATACTATACCCACTACCTGGCATTGTACACGTTTCGCCGGGTATGGGAGGGTAATATTTGTTAATGATTCACTTGAGTTAATGTGGCGCGTTCAATCGTTCGTCCTCAAGTGTTTAATGCAAAGCCCAAAGACACGTACCAGGTAGACCTACGCTCTTTGACCCATTCATAGAGTCACTATATTCGCTCTCAGGAAAAGGCCTCCCGGCCCTCCCTCTGATTGGTCAGCGTCTGGCCGTACCCAACGTCGACTGGAAATGTTCCAGATACGCCATGCTGGGTCTACTTAGGCTTCGGTTGTACGATAGACACCGTGCTACTGCATAGAGGTAGCACCTGCAGTACGATTCTGGGGGTTACTCGCTTCATGGATTGAACACCCTACACAACAGATGCTTTTTGACCAAAAGAAGTACGTTGAGGCCGATGCCCAATGCAATAGAATAGGGTCGCGAACGCTTTCAATATTACGTACCAGGTATGCAATGCACATCAAATGCAACGATATTATGTGCGTAGCTCTTCAGTTATTTGATGAGGAGCTCCGTCAGTGAGACGTGTGTTGAGGATTCGAACAGCATAATCGATCGTGGTTCGGCTCCCAGGTAGAAATAGTTCACCCCGTAGCTGATATTATACATCTATTTTTCTTCGTTAATAACTATTAGGAATATTGCGGTGCCCCTTTTGATTTTAACTCATTTCGTATTGCTTCTTTCACTGTCACACGGCTTTATTTTGTCCATTCAAGAAGTCCAGTCCACAACCAAAGATGAACAGTGCCCGCGCTTTTCTAGCATGGTTTCGCACGGGTTGGTGCGGTAGTTTGTGTAACAACACATAGTAACAACACATATTTTACCCGAAAAAAATATGATTTCGCAACACGTTTGTGTTTTTGTTTTGTTTTCGGTGGATTGAGGTTTTGAGGGATCCCAAGCTTTCGGCGAGTAACAAAAAAACAAAAACAAAAAACTTCATCAACAGTTCGGCAGGCCCAGTAAAGCACGTGTGCAAACGTTCTGGGCTCTTATCTTCAACATGCCGTTGACATTTGGACCCTTGTGCGGTAAGCGTGCAAATTCCGGCATCGCCTCCTGTTCACCACATAATTTTTGGGCGTAACGATGGCGTCATATCGGTGACTTCATACTGACCATATTGAGTCAGATGTTCGAGTGTTTGCGTGAAACGCGATAAACACATTCTTCGGACCATCCGACGGGCGTCTTGTATAGAAATAAAAACATGTGTAATCCCTTCGAAAACGAATGACTACCATTGACCTTTTTGAACGTCGGGTCACATTTTCGGCGGCAGCGCCAGTCCTAGGCCCTTCAAACAAGAGCTGGCTATGGGCGTTGGAAATGACACGCATCCATTGTGATGTGCAGGCACTACTCACTGATACGAGCTTACGAGTACATTTGTTCGGATATTCGCTTATATGCAACACCAGTTATGCGGATAGGTTACAAGTCGGTCCTACTCGTACTACGGGGGACCGTAGTAAAGAGGACAAAACATTGTGAGTAAAAAAAGAGAGAATTTATAGGTTTTCGAGTGTACAGTAGGTCCTATTTACTATGGCCCCCCCGTAATAGTACGGTAAATTGTGTATCCAAAGCATCACCACAAGTGCCGATGATGCTGAGAACGTTGTTAGAATGTTGCTAGATCGTTGTAGAGAGCATTACATGGAACAGTACCGCCTACGGTGGAATATCCCTGCCCGTAGCATGCGCATTGTCCCGGATGGGTAGGCGAAAGCCATCCCTACGTTGATCCCCCTTTTATTTCCTCTCCTTTCGTCTCCCTCTCTCTTCTCTCCTTTGCGCTTCTCTTCTTCTCTTAATCTCTGAGATCGACATTCTTTCCGTATTGACTGCAAAAACTCTGATTTTAAACCATTCTTCTTTCTTTTTCTTCACAAGCGATCTTTACAGACAAATCGGTGCTACCTCTGCCATCGCTCTTCACAGAGACAGAGCCTCGACACACGCATCATCCTTTCATCTCTTCTACTGTTCATAGCGGTCAGTATTATACCAAACATGTGACGTTCGTGGCGGACGAAATCTGGGGCGATATGCGTCAACCAGGTCGTAGATACAACTGGGTCAATGAATAGGTCAAACCTAACTTGACAAGGCGCATGTAGGTGTACCTGGAATTTTTCAGGCGCTGGTCAATCAAGAAAAGGGCCTGGAAGTTTTTTCCTGTGCGAAATGTGTAGGTTTGACTATATCTTGCTCTTGTCCTAATATTGCGTACATCGTATTTGAGAGAACTTTCTTACAATCTTCAAGTAACTACTGGTACTAGCTAGATGTGGCGTTGTTACTCGCAGATCAGGGTCTTTATAGCTGTCGCCAATTTGTGTGCGTTGGTGGACGGCGTACGTCGGACGCTTTAGGCAACTCGAAAAGGACTCCTGTAGATTTGGCGCCGGCAAACATGAACAATCAAATTTTACACCAACATATACCAGGTAAAAAGCTTTCATATGCTTCCCCTGGGACGGAAAACCCTACTTTGCGGCGAAAAATGTAGTTTTCCTTGATACACCAGCCCGGCCTCGCTTTGCACTTTCCTGCTCTTAGTCAACGCCTGAAGGAAAAACGTGCGTAATAAGTATGTGGATCCATAACCAACCAGGGAGTGTTCCTAGCGATTTATCGCTGAAGACAGGCTTTATTCTTGACGCAACCTTGCAGCCGTCTGTTTGGAGGGGCACCGAGCTCTCGACGGCGTCCAAGGGAAGAAGATCAACACAGTTGGGGAGGCTCTATGCTGCAGATACAACGACATCTCTGCAGACAGCAGCAGCAGCAGCGTGCGTGGTGTATACGCTTGATTTATTGTTGACGTATCCGCAGAGACGTCCGTGTGCTCACTTCCTCTCTCACGCTGCATCGAGTCCCTTCACTTTATGTTGTTGCGCATTTGGTGGCCGTTATCGGGGTTGCATGTAACTTGTACGTATTTCGAACGCCTCTTTTTCATCAGGTGTCCAGTTCCGAGTGGAAACGGGCTCTCCGATGGATGATGGGCGACAAGAACTGGGACAAACGTGATCGTACATTGCACGACAAGACTAAAAACGGCCTAGAGTTGCTAGCGGATAGGGGGCTCGAGGAAACTCGGTGGGCGCTTGAATCCGACCGTTTCACAAGGTAATATTTATGCCCCCCTGCTGATTCAAAATGGCGATACAGAACGGGTTTAGGATACATGACTGTCTATCTCCTACCAGATACGTTGGAAGGCGCCTGCCGTCGACGGTCGTTTAATAAGAACACGGCGAATGTTGTTTACTTTGGAGTGCGAGGCAGCGGCAAGGGAAATGTTAGGACTTAACTTCAACTGGGGTCCGAAAGGACCAAACCTTCCTCCGCCGTTTTTCTCTTTTACTGAGTCCGTCAACTGTCCCATGAGTGTGACGTCAAACACGCTTTAGCTTGTTTGTATTTGCGCGACACCGAGCGGAAGCCCGACCCGAGCTCCACTACAGTTGTTGTCTACAGTATATGCAGTAGACATGGCGCGTCATTCATCTCGGAGTATCTCTATATGCGAGATTGGTGAACAGGTTTGAAGGACGCAAGTATCCACACCGCTATTTACGCAGCCACGCCTAAACCGCGTAATGCCAGGTGTGCCCGCATCGCGTTTTGGTGTGATCAACACGCACAGCACCAGTAGCGACTCGCCCGTACAGCGTTCACCTGTCAACGGCCACGTACCTTTGATCACAACTAAAACCTAAACTGCATGCTTTCGTGCTTGTCGATACTACTCACGTTTGGCACCAAACAAGGTTCGTGGTGGTGCGGGACCCAGCTGAACGCATAGTATCCGCTTTCATGAACAAGTGCGCTCGCCACGGCTACGAAAGGTGTGTAATCTAGGACGCGCAATCACCGTCCCCGGTTTCCGGATGAAACTACACTCAACCGTGATATACGGACGGGGTCGTCTGGCCGCACAATAGCATAGAATACAATATGCGGGCGATGCATGCTTCAGCCGCTTTGATCTATGTTACGCACCACTTCTGCGATTGACTGAAGGTGACCGAAGGAACTGAGAGCCCTCACGCTGCCCCTTTGAGATTCAACTCGCGGAACTCCACGCGTTACTAGCGCTGGCACGTAGCGCACATCCTACTCGACGGAAATCACCGAAGCGTCGATATGAAAGGAAAAAAAGCAACACACCGGCCGTGTGTGGCGTGCGCTGTAGGTTCCGGAGTGACCAGTGGAAGGGATAGATGACGACACACTAACAGCCCCACGACTAGCGGTGATTGCTTGTCCAGGGGTATCCATATACTTCAGCATTCAAAACGGGCATTGCCAAACTGCGCTGACTGTAGGGTGAGTCTCGTCCGTCCGCCACTGTCCTTATATGTTTACGTCTGTCTTTCGTGCGTTTCAGTGGACATGTTACCCGGCACGGTGCCCCGAACTGTGACTATCTCACCATCATGCCGGAACTGTTTCCGAACACGAGGACGGCGTCACTAACCAGTCACGCACGATTGAAGGGTGAGAAGACATCCCGTCCAAATGCCTTGAATTTGCATCGTTGTGGTCTAACTGGAAGGCGCCATTCGGGATACTGTATCAATGTTTTTCTTGTAGTAGTGCAGCAGCGTACATGCCCAGCTGAGAGCATCCATGTATTGAGCTATACGCGACAACCGTTGTGTTCGTGCTCAGACAGAGTAAACGGAAACGGCCAACATCGCCTGAGAAGGTATTCAAGCATGTCAAACGTCAGAGACCTAAAACATCGGTCGGCCAGATGTGGCGGATTCGTCTTGGTACCGACAAGCGTATAAAATAGCGATACCAACCTCACATACAAGTGTGCTCTTCGGGCGTTGACCGGGAGGATGAAACGAAAGCAAAGCGGAGGGTGCATAGCAACAACCGCACTGTGAATGCCGTACGATGTCTCCATTTCAATGTCATGTACCACCAGGTACGTACTATAGTATATCGGCCACTACATAGTAACAACAGCTTTTAGTCAGACGTACCTAAAACAATCATAGTGATGGGTTGTTTACATATTTACAGGGTGAGTTTTATAGCAGTCGATTACCTGTTTTCCACTCCACTTTCTCGCACTGTTGATTGTATGTTATTTCGTGACCACTGTGTTGTACGTACTAATTTGTTGAACTACATGTTGTGCCCGTGAAGGAGCTGAGGACACTCATATGAAAATGAATCCCAAACACGACATAAACACTCGTCGCACATTGTGTGAGACGATTGTGAACGGTTGACTGAACCCACTGTTAAAATACACAGCAGCACCAAAGGTGGCCGGGACCCCCGTCTTGAGTAACGTGGGCGTAAACAAATCCGTGTAGAGATATTGGATGATGGGGTAGACCTCTAAAATTGAGTGTTGATAACCTCATGATCCGATACACATAGCAGTGTATTACGTTGTTCAACGTCTCCACAATGACAATGATTCTCTTATGCCCATATTTCGCACAGGGGAGGGCCCGGTCACCTGGGAACGAAAACATGTCAATTCATATGTATGCATGCGGACTATTTTGCCGACTCGATGAGAAGCCGGAAGTAAGTACGGAGAGGAGTTACTCTGTTGTACGTGAAGAGGTTTCCCCTTTTAGCTTCCCTTGGTGTTTTTCTTTCGGAGAATGTTCCTGAGTGGTTGACATTCAAGTTCATGCTGCACCTTGCCGAATGACCATCTTGATATTGATAGTATAACGGGACTTGTCAACTGCTATACATGTTTCATGCGAAAATTCTACAAACTGTTTGTTCATGTAGGCAAATATGGGCTTTCACAAAGTATCTCTAAGGAGCTACTCCGAGGCTGAACTTAATGGAACAATTCCAGTTCGGTTGGGAGTCATGAAGTGGCAACCTGATGCCCACAATAGGAAAACATAACGGGAAAACACTACCTTGTTTAAGGCTGCAGTACCTTCTATCTTGAGCAAAGGGACCCCTGAATCACATTCGTAATTTAATATTCAGCAACCAACACGTCGTTTTGTCAGTATGATATTCATGAATATATTCGACACATATCCGCAATGTATGCTTTTCTGTCACCCAAGTATAGGGTCTTCTTTCGTTGTATGCCTAATATTGTGGAAGGACGCTTGCAGGGGTACAGGTATCCCGTAGTTTATCCGAGGTTTCTCACGTCGGGGGCTAAAGGCCATCTTGGAATCTTGCAGAAATATCAAACTTTGTCGAGTACGTGCGCGTAGATGTCTCGCCAAAGATTGTAGACGACTTGGAAATGGTACAAGGTGTTTGCCAACAAGATTCGCTTTTGTAGAAGGAACACAATTTAAACTGCTTCAAACAAAGAAGAATAAAGATCTTCAACTCATTTTAGCCTTTTTTCAGCACAAATACTTTACAGCCCCCGCGGGATCGTCATTTCTTGCCTGCAGTTCTTTTTTCGGCTTCGTCAGCTTACAACAGGTAGTTGAAACGATCGTCCAGACGATCGGCAACGTTTTGGTGAAAACCGCGGTATTACTGTAGGTTCTCTCGTGTGATGATTAATATTTGGCGGTTTTGAAAGTTTGTTCGTGCGCTATTTATAGGTCGCTACTTCGAGTTCACGAAAACACCTCGTCCGTTTCTTGCTTTTCCCGATTAAGACCGCAAACTAGCGCACACGACACCCAGAAACACCCGATCAGGAGCGTGTATCGATTCACCGGGCTGCGGTTGCTTGCGAGGGGCTGTAGCCGTCTGCAAGTGATCCCCAAATATGTAGTAAGGGGGTCGTTTTTGTCATATGTCGTGTCTTCCAATTTTTTACCATGTTCGACCACCGCACTCCCTTTAACTCTAAGTGTAAACCTTCGTTGAGAAAAAGCGAACAGGCAATCCAGAGAGAATCACAAGCTGCGGGTGAAGCACGAAGCTGATGCATTAGCTCTCTGCCGTGGCATTGACAAGCATAGCGTACCAAAATTGCGGCGGAATTGAACATATCGAAAACAATAGATTTTACACTCATCCGGAAACCCGGGTAAAAGGGGTGGATAATATCTCCTGTGGCCGCGATACCTCACATACCAACCACCGTCGAGAAAAAAGTTTGAGCTGACATTGATTTCCAAGCATAAGGGTTATTAATAGGTACCTAACGATTATTATGCATCGGGTATAACGAGTTTGGGCAGGTTCACAGTTTAAGAGCCTCGTCGGCGAGAAATGTTTGGGTTCAATACTACAACCGCTACCGTGGCCGCGCTCGGACATAGATGAAACGCGCTATCAATACCAGAGGTTGATAATCATTGTTCGAACAGTACTTATACAACCGATAATTGTAATGTGCCACTTCTCGTCGTCTGAATGATGGATTTTCCAGCCTAAGGGAACGTAGGTGCCAGAAACTACCTACATTTTTTGTTATCTCAAGGTATTGTAAACTTGATCGACATTTCAACTCCGGAGCTCGATATGACACCACGACGGCGACACGCCAGTGTCGTCGTGGGCATTCCCTGAAAGGTGAGAATTTTGCGCGCTCACTCGACCCGTCGCCGTCAGCCATATCTGAGAGCGATGCCCCCCCCAACTGTCCCTATCGCTTTGCGCTGAGTACTACGTGCGACAGAGCTCGCGGAAACAGATCCCGAAATGACGTTTTTCCACTTCACAAGTGGCATTTACAGGCAAGCTGAACAACACGATGGCGATACTTGCAAGGTGAAGAATGAAGCTCTTTCTGTTGTCAGCACACTCCAGTGTACCAGGTATCTGCCAATATTGTAAATTATTACTACGTCCAGTAAATGCCGGTTGCAAGACATAGAGTTGGCTATGACGAAGCAACCGAGATACTGCAGCTACATAGGACGTGCATCCAGCAGCTACCGGAATGTAGCAGAGATGCCACACCGAGCTTGTAGGTGAAACACTGTGAGCGGTTCTTCGAGAATTTGGAATTCCGGACGTCAAAGCAAGAGACGGCAAGACATTATGCACCCGGTGCACCATCCTCATTGAAACATCAATTTCACCGCATGAACACCACGCCCTTTCCGAACGAACTACGACGTTCTTATTGTCAGATCAGAAATGTCCACTACCGGCCGCAAGCTTGCTTTTGCGACCTGCCGAAGGTGAGTGTAGTGGTCGTTCACCCGGTGTTCTGTAGGACTAGCATTAGTAGACACGGCAATAGAGATATGGGGATGTCGTCGGCGAAACGCATGACCACCCGCTTTGTTCGCAAAGAATCACATGCTTCGGGGGAGAAGCAGGTAGGTGGGCAGGCGGCAATGGATTTTATACGTGGAACCCGTCGACATGCACACACGTTCTTGGTGTCACTTGTTACTTGTTGCTAGCCTGTCATGATGTCAAGGTCGCCGTTTCCGCCGCCGCTACATGGATACGTTCTGTTCGCGACTCGTGATCGCAACCGACTGAGGACCAATAAACGCGGGAAGACAAAACCACCCGCGATTAATACACGAGCACAACGACGGTGTCTTGTTTTTTATAGATCCGGGTGTGTCTGTTTTTTCCTGACGGTGGTCAAACTTTAGATCAAGACTGATTTTTTTTGTTCAACGGGGGTCGGTACAGCGTCTCACTAGAACCGTTGCACTTCACAACTCATCGATATACCGAGGCCGTGGAATCCTATATTAATATAATATCTGTTGACATTGCATGTGTCGACCGGGGAACAATATCTTTGCACGTGTGTTTTCCTACGGCCTCATGTTCAATGACTGTTAAACTACCCCGAAATGACATGTCTGTATAATTTGAGTGTTTTGCGTAAGCATGGCGTCACAACCAAATGGCTACTAAGAGGATGTGGCGGAGCACCGCACCGGGTGCACCACTGCTTGGTACTAGATCTAAATCAAGCGCGCAATTCGGCATAATCACTGTGATCCCGTGTGCCCGCCCCCCCCTACGACCTCCACTCAATTTACTTATCCAGCTTTTGCCAGCCTTCCATGTGATGCCACTCTCCAACCTATCCGCAGAAGCGGAAGCCTTGGCGGGCAGGCTTCCTGCAGCTTCACCTGATTCGGTGAGTGGCTGTGGCGTTTCGATAGAGTGAACGGAAAGAGGGTCGGATTCAGTGAACTGTCCCAACACGAGGGGGGGAAAATCTGCTACTGTAACAATTGGCCACCACATGCGTGCAGAGCTCCACGCTATCCTTCCTGAGGCGTTTCCTTGCTTGACACGTACTACGACTTCACACCAATCTAGGGATATATTTCAAACTATATTCCCCGCTTCCCCCCCCGACTGAACTGCCTAAGGTCGGCGACCTCGAGATTGACGGCGCAGGAGCTGATGGCATGGGAAGCCCCATCGCAAGTGACAGGAAAACCGGAATAAACGGCGCGCGACGGACGGAGATTCACACGTTTTTGAAGGAAAGGTTCAGCACATACCATCAGGCCGCTTTTGAAATGAATGTGAGATGCACGAACATTCTGTTGCACGTTTGATGCTCTCTCTTTCTGCACACACTGAGCATGCCGATGTAATTATGGCATACTGGGATTCACGTAGAGCGTGAGAATATGCCTCCCAGTCCCTGCGTCCGATTGCAGTTAAAAAAAGGCATTCCGCGGTAGGCGTTGATCCGCCCAGTCTTTCCTTCCATTCCTCGATTCGATGAGCACAAACAACCCCGTGCTTTGGTCGTGTACGGGCTAGCTCAGGAGTTGAATATTCGATATCCAACGCGGTCGATACTCAGCTTTTCGATCTGCGTGATGCATCGATCGCGGGTGTTTTGTCCATAGTTTACGCCGAGTGGAGTATCACAGCGCGTCGTCCAACAACGGCAACACACGGTACATTCTACCACAATGTCGGCATTGCGTCGCGTTGCAACAGACCATGGGCCGACCGTAGATCAGCATTCTCGGAGTACACTGAGCCGTCGGTTGTATTCAACGGGATATTTCGTGAAGCAAACCAAATGGAGTGGTACATGTCACATCGCAACACCGGCTTGAGCTGAACTGGATGGCCCTCTCCAGGCTATAGTTGATTGCCGATTTGTTTCAGGTGATATCAAAGCGTGTTTGACTGTCGTGGGTTTGGCTATACACGATTTGTAAACGTTCGGTGGCCATGCTCCCTTGTAGGTCTGCCCAACAACAGTGATGTCACGCCCGCGATTCGTTTCACGAGGGTCGCGTACGAAGTGCCTGTTAGGCAGTAAGGTTCTTGATTTGAAAAGCACACTATTGCTTGTTCGACCGTTGCCTTCCCTCCAATATCCCATCGATAGGGCACTACTCGAGCTGGCGACAAAAAGGATGACTTCATGTCGGAGCGGGTAGTAAAGGTCATCGACAAAGTGAGCATGTGTACGTAGTATTGGGATCTCCACACCTGACTTCACACCCTGCCCGATGCCGATGAAACCATCCTCTGTGGTGTTCTATCGGTGCATGGGTATCCCTCGAACGTGTCTCCATGCACACCGCGCTTCACGTTGTCTTACACGTATCATCGCTCATTGTTGTGCGTTCGTTTGTTCTCCATTGCTCCGTGTCTCGCTGATCGAAACCACACCTTTTCCTCCTTGAAGATGTACGAGAAGGACTACGACCTGCTTGGAGACTACTTTTAGGATGGCCCGAACTGGTGTTGTTGGACGGGCCGTTTTCTAAGCATCCAGAATATCCTGCCGGGGCAAGCGCAAAAATCCAGCAGCCAACCAAGGCACCAGAGACGGTTTACACCGATACATATATAATATGCGATATAGCTATTGCGCACGATATGCGATAATAGCAAGATTGGCATCTTCGGATACACGCTAGCATCAATGTCAAACCCGCTGCTGGATTCCCTGAAGCTGGGCTTTGTTCTCCACTTGGCCTCGAATGCACGGTGCTTTGACGGCGCACGTCGGGCGCGCTCAGACGCGTTCTACGATAGATGTAGCGCACTTCCGCTAAATTGTTTTTCTGAATGACGGGGCTCCTCAGCTCAAAATCATCCGAATGCCCATCTTGTTTCGAAAAATGACATTCTTATATACTTGGGCCAGGTAGTTGTTCATCTGGAAGCAATTCGATTTTTGCCAACGTCAGTTTTCGGGTGAGGTATGGAGCGCCTCACGTGAGGAGCCTCAGACCCTTTAGGGTGAACCCCTATCGTAGAATGCCTCTTCATTAGGTTGGGCCCCGAACAAATTTCGGCAACACCCTCACATGTACCCGAAATATGCACTCTGCCATACGCGAAACGAGGTGTGGTAGTGACTGCCGCGTTAACCTACGACAGAGCCACAAGTATACCTACCAATGTTCTACACGTCGAAGACGAGGCGGAAATGCCAGTGGCATTGGGGCCAAGGGTAGAATAACCAAGACGGAGCGATCAACCGCGCAAAGCAGAATGGAGACTATATTTCATGAGCTCTCGAGCCTACACCGATGACCGCACCGTTGCGTAGGTATAGAAGTTTGGGACCAGGGAATTTCAATTCATAATGTACGTTTTAGGTGTGAGAATCCGAAATTGCAGCAAAGTAATTGAAATACCAATGTGCAGAATCTGTATACGTCAAGCAGAATGAAGGCCGAAGCCGTAGGCTGTAGTAGTACGTTGTATGACTGGGAATTGTATGGGTATGCAAAAACGCGGATTTGGAGCGTTTCGGCCCCGGATTTCGACGATGGTAGGAGGGCTCGGGTATACAGAGGGCGGAACCGGTCCTCGCCCAGGCACGCGCTCGTGACTTCGCGGGCGAGAAAGCTGGGGGTGCCAGATGCGGCACAATCCAGTATGATCTGAATTCGGACTCCTTCGGGAACCGTGCCTTCATCTTCAAGAGCCCCGTTTCGCGTCTTGCGATAACGGGCGAGTTAAGGAACAACGCGGGCTCTGGCGGGCTCTTTATACCATAACGAGATATCTGCAGTTCCTTCGATTGTGGAACGACAGTAGGACCTGCGCTCGCTCTGGTGTCTCACGTCCACAACCATCCAAACAAGATGAAGTCGCGTTCGCATCCAGCGCGCCGAAGGGCGACGCACCCCCTCGATTCATATAAGTCGGGTCTGCCAGCGATGCTTAAATCGGACAAGTGTTCGTTGCGGGAGGCCCGTCAGGGGCACGAGGCCTATAGCAGCACAGCATAACAAAAAAAAAATGTTTTCGTACGTTGAAAGAAACCATGGCTTGTCACGGGCCGGTGGTCCGGGCTGGGCCAGGCCGGGCCGATCTGAAGGTTGTGATGAGCCGGGCGGGCCATCCGCCGAGTATGTGTCGAAAATTTGGCAGGCCAGGCCGGATCGAGCCGTGATGACGTGTAATGGGTTGGGCCGGGCCGCGGCCCAGTATCCCAGACGTTTGATGGGCCGGGGCCGACCGGGACTCACCTTCTCGAAATTTGACGGGCCGGGCCGCGCCGCGGCTCATGAGGTGTGGGCTCTACATGCGCCGCTCCATCCTTCCCATGAGACGGCCCATCTGTTTTCGTAGGCCTGGCCGAGCCGTGGCTTATGAGCTGTAGTGTACTACCTGATGCCTCTACAAGCTCCTCTGTGCTCTTACTCTTCGACGGATGCCTCGACAAGCTCCTCTGTGCGCTTACGCTTCGGCTGCCCTGATCTTCTCTTGACGGCGAGAACAAGCTTGCACTCCGCTTCGTGGTCCTTGTGTTAATATGTGATCAAAGCATTGGTGCCGTTATGGGCGTATAGAGAACAGAGGGCACTCCTTGCCGCCTTCGCGACGGAGGCAGCATTCGATGTGCCTACCGTTGTTCGGCCTGGTCGGAGCCGCCGGTGACAACTTCGTGGAGTAGGCTCAGACAGGGGAAATCTTCTGGCCATTAGTTGCAGCGACGCTCACCTTCGTGTTTGTGGTTGTCGAACCGGGAACGAGTACTCCTACTGTAGCATGGATGACAAGCTGCCGCGAAACAATCCCCGGCGTTATTTTTGCTCTTTTCGGATGACAGCTGTAGATCGAGAGCAGGTGTTGTTGAAGCAGCTGGTATCGCAGCAGCAGATAGGTGTTGCAGCAACAGGCAGATGCTGCTGCTGCTGAGATTGCATTAGTAGAAGGAGGGGTGGTGGTCCACCAGTCGAGACCGATTCCATCGGACCGGGTTGCTTGTGGAATATAAATGTGTGGGAACTGGGTACGCGTGCTTTATGGGCCGGAAGCAGCTGGCCCAAGGAAGCCAGAACGAAAAAAAACAGACGAAAACAAATGAAACACTGCTAAGAAAACAATTGAGCGCTTAGACGTGCACCTTTTAGTGCGGGATAATACATGGGCCAGCCTGGGGACCGGCCCGTCAAATTAACTGGGCGACCGGTGAAATCCACGACCGGACCCACGGAAGTGGTGGGCCGACGCGGGCCACTGTCAATGTCATGGGCCGGGCCTGGCCATTAAATGTTTAGAATGTGGTGGGCTCAGCCGGGTCGCGGCCCATCCTCTAAAAAATGGATGTGCCGGGCCGGGCCGCGTTCCATGCTTTGAAAAATTGATGTGCCGGGCAAGGCCTCGGCCTACCAAATGCAAATATGATGGACCGACCTGGGTCGCGGCCCATCATATTGAATATTGAAGGACCCCGGGTCGGCCCACCGGCGCCGGCTCAGGACATGCCCTGGAATAATGAAGACAAAATGTCTTCGAATTCGTTAAACCCCTCCGATTCGTTGTCCGGTAGGTCATCGTCAAGGTGGTCTCCGTAGACCCAATATGTCTCTATCCGTTTTTATGAGAGAATTTCGTCTCACTCACTATATTGTGCGTCAGCACCTTTCGGAATTGTCTTAAATGTTACCAGAGGCGCAGCTTTAGGCAGTTTTGAGGCGTTATCACGACCGCAGGGACACGTAGGAACATAAAGGGGACAGCCAGCACTTAAATCAATAGGGTATGCGTGAAAAATTGGTTGGGCGTGGTTTCAAGTAATCTGTTTCCTTTCAGGTATCACTTTGATCGAAACTATTGGGGATTTATTTTACATTAATATGAATACGAAAACGTCCTTATTTCACGACCACAGCGGTATGTAATATGCAGCAATGCCAACCCACGAAAAAGCTATTGCTGTGGGAAAACGTGACCGAAATGGCGTCTTAATTCACCTACAGTAAGTTTCTTGGATCGGGTGAACTGCGTCGTTGGTTTTAGGTTAGCAACCAAGCGGAGCGGCTTATGATTCACCTGGTTGACCAGTCAGCTTCTTAAAAGGTCGGCTTCAATTGTGATCAATCTAATCGAAACAGATTCATCCCAAACATCATAAGTATCCTAATAAATCCAAGTTGCTTTTCGAACCTTTGCGTTTATTTGTTAGCAATATTTCAAGGTGTTTCCCCGAAAATTTGGTCTTTTGTCGGCCCCCGGTATTTGTGTGTGTGATGAGAGTTTTGTTTTGTGCTTTGGTCACTCGAGTTCTCTCACTCGACGAGCAATGAGAAGAATATCGCGATCTACAAGAAGCGTACCCTACTCAGCATCGAGATCTCTTTGTCTTACCTGCTTGTGTCTCTCCACCCTCTTCACACCCTGTTATTGGCCAGATTGACATCGTACCTGGTTCAGACCCGACAAGACCAGGTATACCTGATTTTGTCTACTCTGATGTCTATGAGTAGCTGTCAACGTTCAACTACTGATGCTTTCGGCTAGTTTTGAACTGACCAGAGAGGCCATACGCACGCTGCTTCTTCTCTGCGTATGCGTCTGCGGTTCCTCGGTTGCAGTTATTGTGCATGATAAACTCTGCGCTCGTACGCTAATACGTACATATTATTGATGCATACATGCATGCGTACGCTGGTTTCACTTTTTCTTATTTGGGGTGTACGAGAAGACTTTTTTTTCGGTTGTAGTTATGTGTACTCTGTCGTTTTCTATTGTCACAGAGGGAGTCATATTGCAACAGCACCGTCGACACAGACTACAGTTCGTCTGCCCGCGTTCTGAGGTTTGCTATGGCAATATAATTTCGTGCCGAGCAGGAAGTTCCGCGAGGATATTCAACGCTGGCAACGGTGGGGGGGCAGAATGAAATACTCCTGGCGCTCCCGCCGTGCCGAAACAAACGAAGCCTAGTGAAGCCCGAGGTACCTATACCCTGAAGAAGACGAAACATTTCAGACGTTGGAGGCCATACGATCAAAGTTCTATTAATAATTCAAAAACAAAATAAAGTTTTTGGAATTTCGTGCACAAAACACCGCTCGTGGGCGCGTTTTCCCCTTGATTTTCGAATGTACCTGACGAATAGATCAGGTACAATACCGGATGTTGGCCACGTCCCTCTATCATAGTCCCCAATATCACGCATTCACGGCGATGAATGATAGGTACCATCCTGGGCAGAAAAGTAAAGACCCTTTGGTCTCCATATTTATGCTCCAACTGTCCTTATAAATTCGCCCCGCTCTTTCAATCGACCTTCGGATTTGGTGGGGGCGTTCTCTCGTTGCGACAATAACAGCAACATCCTGTATCAGCAGCAACAACAACATAGCTAGTCCCCGCCCTCGAACGAGTTGTAGCAAACTCCTATGCCTATGCTTGCTGTCGGGGTGTCGAGGTGACTCCGCCGCTGGTTCATACGTTGCGATTCTTTAGTTTTCGCTCGCATCCGCTTGTCAAAGCTTCCCACGGGAGAGCTTCTTCCTCTGCTGCTGTGATTTGAGTCTCCAGTCTCGGGCTTGTTCGGTGTCATCACGACTGGGCGGCGTCTGCTTGCTGGATGGTCGTTAGATGCTTCCTCCATCAAGATCTTAAGTACTGCGAGGCGCTTCTGCTTCTGCAGGCCGCACCTGCAGAGTTGCGATCGGCGGCAGAACTAGCAAGCTACACCTGGTATGCTTCATCAGGTCACCCTCCAATCAGCGCACACATTTTGTCACAAATATGGTTGGTCCAAGTGATCAAAATTGGTCTATGTACATCGTCTTGAATAAAGAAGAGACATAAAAAACAAGACGATTATAAAAAAAAGCTACAAAGAGCACTGCGGGCGGCAACTTGAAAAACAACACGAGCAGAGTCGCGATAACAGTACACCGGAAACCGCTGACAGGTTGGCACGCACACTAAAACACAAACTCTTCTTGGCTCCACTAGACCTATGGATCACCCCCCCCGCTAACGAGGTGAGTAGGTGATTACATTATTAGTGGGTCGACAGCACTAGATATGCTAGCTCTTGAAAATAAACTCAGTGTTGGGATCGGATGACGACATGACCTCCCACTGAGGCGGGGAAGTGGTACCGGGGGATCCTCGAAGCAGCCGAACGGTTCATGGTGAGGTGGCACGAGGCTGAGGCTGAGCTGAGTAGGCAGCGCCGCGCATCCGCCGTGGGTGGTATCCAAGGGAATGGGGGGAGGAGGGTCGACAGGAGGAGTAGCAGAAAACCCGACCAAGGGAAAGCGGAGAGGGGGGGGAAGAGGAGTAGAAGGGAAACTGCAGTGGACGAAAGGAGGAAGGAGATGGCAGACAGGGTAGCAAGGTACCGGGCAGACTAAGAAGGAGAACATGCCTATACTACTCGTACCACCAAGTGGTGCAGCTGGTTCGAATGTGATCTTCCTTTGTCTTCCTTTTTTTTTTTGTTTTGTTTTGTTTTTCTTTTTTTTTTCTTCTTTTGCGCTGACTCTATGTGATTTTTATTATATTTTCATTCTCTTTCTTTCTCCGATTGATAAGCCTTATTGAAGGAATCGTGTGGCGTGGGCGGATGACGAGCTTGCTTTGCTTGTTTCGTATTGTCTGAGGCCGAGGGGCCGGGCATAGTTGATAAACGCTGGACGAAAAGGTGGCAGACAGGGTAGCAAGGTACCAGGTGGGCCAGCAGGGAGACCCTGCCTGTGCTACTCGTACCATAAACTGCTGCCGCTACCTGGAGGATGCTTTGTGCTTCGTTTGGTTTGCCTGTTATTTTCCCTTGGTTCGTAGCTTTACTCTGTTGACGACGACTATTACGGGGTCCATAGTTAACGGGACCAAATAGTTTTAGTAAAAATAGTTAAATATATAGGTTTTTATATACACCATATGTCCTATTAACTATGGACCCCCGTAATAGTGGTGTTTTCTTCTTTCTCCTTTTTTTTCCAGCTCGTTCTTTTCAAATGTCTGCCAGATCCCCTGCGAGGGGGGCACGATGGTTTGTCGTTGTATATATATACCAGGCATATATTTGTTTTTTTTCTTGTTTCTTTTTCTCTTCGAACTGTCTTTTTTCGAATTATTATTTTTTTCTCTTTGTTTCGTAGGTCATGGAATGGGTATGTCGTGCCTGTCGTACGCAGTATGATGACATGGCATTGCATTGCATACGTAGCAACGTAGTATCTCTGTGAGGTAGTTTTGTGACCACATAACTTGTATCTCTCTAGGATTGAAGAATCGGCACGGACACTAGTTGTGCTGGATGTCGACGGGTAGAAAGAACGGTTTGACGCGAAGAAAACAAAACAACTGAGTTGGATGCCGAAAAAATAAATGTCAACTATACTACGGTACACAGTGTGCACCATATAGAACCCACCACGGAGGGTGAAGACAACGCTGAAAGTGCGCGGTACTCGCACTGGACAAAAGACAAGCCACGCGGTGATAACACAGAAAGATAATCTACTCCTGTAGGAGGAGGATCAGACAAATGATGGAACCAGTAGCAGAGGGCAAACATCAGTTGTTGCTCAAACTGACGAGGCAGAAGAGAAAGCGCAAAAAACAAGACAAAATTAAGACCAGCAAAGGTGCCACGGTACATCCGCGGGGACAGTACGATATTTCCGCGGAGGGGGGTTAAATGCTGAGGAGTCTGTCGGCAATACTGCAGCACGGTAGGAAGCAATAATTTCTCTGCATTGAGGGAAGGGCGTTGACATGACGCCATATACCCATCTGGGTAGGATAACCTTTAAACATGAGATGGTACTGAAAGTTAGTCAGAGATGCTGCTCCTACTCCCCTTTTGTGTCCATCAATACTCTCAACTGTGAACGCACCGATCGTAACTTTTGACAAGGAGCCTTCAAGACCGGGCACTGGGAGAGTGGTCCCCAAAAACAAATAGTCGAGCGCATCAAGGTCGGGGATAGGGGGAGACAGAGAGACACAATACTTTTTCATCCGGCCTAGATGGACAGTAATCTCGGCTGGGTTGCCATCTTTAGTGACACGATATATGACGGGGGACATTTGCGCTCGTATGGTATACGGTCCACGCCAAGGGCTGATCAATTTGGGATTGGGACCATCAGCTTCGTTGTATGGGCGGTGGATCAGTACTTGATCACCAGCGTAGAAACTGGGAAAAGACAGGGTCTCATTGACAGCCGCTTGCTTATCTGCTCGTTCTTCAAGATTACGGCGGGCTAGCTCGTATGCAAATTGCAAGTTTTCGACAGTTTGTTTCGAGTAATCGAGCTGAGCTTGCGGTGCGGAGGTGGACGGTACTCCTAGAATGGGATCGACAGGCAGTACAGCTGCGCGTCCACACATGAGGAAATGAGGAGTTTCCTGGAGCGTGGTCGAGTAAGCGGTGTTGTGCGCTAATTGGACAAAGGGTAACAGCTCTGCCCAGTTATCGAACGACAAGTTGCTATACATAGCCAACATACTATGGACGGTGCTGTGAACACGCTCTAAGACAGAGTTGCCTTGAGGACCAAAGGCTGCTGTACGCGTTTTCTTAAAGCCAAAAATTGACTGCAATTACTTGACAAGTTGATTGTCAAATTCCGTCCCCTGATCGGAATGCAGAGTTTCTGGGGAACCAAACACCGAGAACACGCGTTCGATCAAATGACGAACTAACGTGCGAGCCGCTTTATCTTTGATCGCATTCAAAATGACAAATCGAGTTAGATGGACAACGACTGAAACGATTTCCTTGTGACGAACTCTTTTACTCGACAAGATCAACTGCAACGCATTGGAATGCACGCATGACAGGGCGGTGTCCCACAGGCAACTTTAACGAGCGGTGGGATGACTTCCGCTGTTGGCAAGATAGACAAGTTTCGATATGAGTACGGACATCTGTGGGCATTGTCGGCCACCAGAATCCATCTCGAATAGTATCGAACGTTGCTTTAAAAGATAAGTGACCTCCGGACGCTGGTAAGTCATGACACGAATTAATGACAATTTTTCGGAGAGATGTAGGCACTCCCAGTTGATCTCGGAAAGTGCTACGCTTCCTTAGATGACCAGGAAGATAAGACCGAAATAGCAATGCTTCATTTAAAAAGACGTAGGTCATCGTGTACTTAGATTCTGTAGGAGGGAGTGGGGCCGATGCGGGCGCATGGAGATACTCAAAGTATTGACTAAATCCCTCTTTCTGTAGATAAACAAGTTTCGCGGGATCTATAGTAGGGAAGACAGACACTGCGCTCATGAACAATTCACGATCGCTTTCGGCAGGTGCTATATCGTGCAAATTAGAAGCTGACAATTCATATTCGCAGGGTCCAGGTGGATAGTAAGGTCCGTCGATCGGAACGTTACAAATCGCGGCCAATCTTGGCTCGGATGGGATGGGTTCCCCGTTCACTTAGCTAAAAGCACGAGACAACATGTCAGGCACAACATTGACTTTGCCTGCGACATGTTTGACAGTGAAAGCGTATTTCTGGAGTGCTATTGCCCATCAGGTCAACATGTTAGAGGTATCCTGCATTTTGCAGAGGTACGTAAGTGCTTGGTGGTCGGTAAAGCAAGTGAAATGCTTACCCCATAGGTAAGGACGCCAGTGGGTGACAGCCCAGACCACAGCACAACACTCTTTCATGGTCGCACTATAATGGCGTTGGCTTTTTGAAAGGCGGTGACTGAAATACGCGATGATGTCAAGATCAGAATCGGAGCTACCGTCGAGTGAGGGTTGAGCGAGAAATGCTCGTACTCCAGCTTCTGAAGCATCGGTATGGACAACGAAGTCTGGAGTAAAGTCCGGGTATTTAAGAACCGGCGCAGAGGTTAGGACGCGTTAAGCGCGAGCAAACGCTTCACGTTGCGCGGGCCAAAAAGCCTTCTTGAAAGCGGTCTTATTGACAAAAATCCTTACGAGTGAGTTCAGCCAGCGGCGTTGTGATTTCAGTGTAACCGTTTACGAAACGGCGGACATAATTGAGTGTACCTAAAAATCCGTGATTATCTTTGATACATTCAGGCTCAGGCAGGGCGAGAATGGCTTTGATACGGTCGGCACTGATTGAGATGCCTTTTTCCGACATAACGCGGCCAAGGTACTCGATTTGTTTCTGACCGAGATTAAGTTTACTCGGTTTTAAGGTTAGGCTTGCTGCCTGCAACGCTGAGAACATTTGCTCAAGGGATTTCAGGTGAGCTTCGAACGTAGAATTAAGACAAATAATATCATCCATATATGTAAGAATACCTTATTTAGGAACAAGGTGGCCAAACGTGACACACATCATGTGTTGAAACAACCACGTGGCATTGCGTACAAACTCCAAAAGGCACACGTTTGAAACAGAACTTGCCGGTAGGAGTGACGAATGCTGTCCGGTCGATGTGCTCTTCTGCAACGGGCAGTTGCCAGAACGCGCTGAGGACATCGGCAGTAGAGATGAACTTGACGCCTCCTGCTGCATCCAGACAGGAATCCAGGTTCGGAAGGGGCCAGCTCTTGCGGACGATATGACGATTGAGGGTATGACAATAATCAACACAGAAACGAGGGCTACCGTTCTTCTTTGCGACAAGAGTACACGGGCTACCCCACGGGCTAGGATGCTGTTCAATTATGTCCCATTCTAGCATGTCATGGACACATTTATCAATGACAGCCGTAGCGCGAGGGTTGGCACGGTACGGAGCACGGTTCAGGACGGGTGTCAGGAGACAAGGGAAACGATGCCTCGGCATTGGTGCAACGACCAAGCTCTGACATAGACAAGGCAAATACAGGACGGTACCGGGCGCAAAAATCAATGACAGCGGCTTTTTGGCCAGGTAAAAGCTTAGTATCGGTGAATGCTTTGGACAAGGGACCTTCAAGCTCTGATTTGGCTTGAGCGAGTTCATCGATTGATTTAGGAGTTTTCGCAACAGCGTTCACATGTAATTGATCAGGCGTCACTACTGCCACAGAAAATAACCGACCAAGGCATAAACCAATCGGAATTGCAACACCATCAGGGGACGGGTTTGCAAGTTGCACTGCTGCTGAGCCGTCAGCAGCATACCAAGTAGCAAGGGTGCGAGCGACAATGATTTTATCGAACACCGACGAAGTACCTGATTCCAAGAACTCAAGCTCAGGCATTATTCGAGGTTCTACGACAACAATAGAATCCTGGACAGGGGAACAACCAGTGAAAGCTACGACAAGAGCCTCGTGTCGACGTTCAAGATCGACTCGTTCGCGCAAGCTTACATCTACTCCTACTGCATCATGATGGACAGCAGCGACGGACAGATTTGGGTCGAGGGAAGAGGCAGTGGAGGGGTTAGCCGGACGATAGGTGGGGTGGCTAGTACGATGAACTGCTAGGAAAGATTTACCAGCAGATGCAAATGACATAGTTTGGTTTACCAATCGAGGACAGCTCCAAAATTAGACATGACATTGTTGTCAAGGAGTATTGAATCGGGACCAATAGGAGGTACGACCAACGCTTCGACTTCGTGCGTGATCCTACTGAGGGTGAGTGAAAAACTTACCAACCCAAAAATATCCAAAGGTGATCCATTCGCTGCACGCAAGGCAACGGCGGTTGGTGGGACTTGTTGAATAGTGACAGAACGCAAGGTTGGGTGGGACATCAACCATGCTTGAGAGACAACGGAAATATCAGTAGCAGTACCAACAGTGGTTGCGGGCACTGGATCGTTGTCTACAAGATACATAAATCTGCACTCTGCGAGACAAGAAAGGCAAAGAAAAAGGATGGGATCTGAGCGCTAGCATCGAGCTATGCCACACAGTTGTCTTATTATTTTTCTCTGGGTAAACATTACCCGGGACAGCCAGGACATGACTAGAGTGGCGTGACCGCCGTGCACTACGGTTACATTCGGACACACACGCAGACACACGGGTCTCATCAGCAAACGTCACCCTCTTGCGCGGACGACGCGAGCTGGACACGCCATCACTCCGACCTGAGACAAGGACACTCTTGACAGACAACAAACCACGATCAATTCGCTGGTTACTCCCATCATTGACAGAGACACTCGGTACGACAGACTTAGTACCTACTGCTACAGCGGAGAGTTTCCTGTTCGCGAAAACCTTGCCTACCGTATCGGTAGCAAGGTGTGTCCCTACTGCTGCAAGCGCTGCAGCAGCTGGCCACGTCAGTTGCCGTCCCCAGTTGCGTTGCTCGCCCAGCTCCTGCGGTCATCATCGTCGTCACCGTCGTCGTCACGGTCGTTGCGGCGGCAGCGGTGGCGAAGGTAGACGCGAGGAGAAGGGGAACGGTCACGCTTGGAAGATCCTGACGATCGTTAGTGACGCCCAATGATGTCGAGTGCCTTTCAAAGGCACGTTGACTCCCAGTGGCCCACCGGTTTCTCACACCTATCGTAGGTGCAGTGCGGGCGAGGCTTCCGCTGGTGGGTCGTCGGGTGCTGCTTTCGCCCGTTGCTGCCTCCTTGCTGGCGGCCATGCTGACGTTGCTGGCGTTGGTGGGAGACTGTAACTGGCGGACAGCAGCACGGTTCGGGACAGGCGTGAATAACATGGCACTGACAGTAGGTGCACCAGTGAGGCATGCAGCATCATGGCGACGTGCGCGCTCGGCAGCCTCTTTGAAAGAGTTTACATGTTTTTCACCACTCTGCAACAGTTCCAGAGCGGGGGGCAGACTGTGCTGCCACAAAGTGACAGTGATCGCGGACCAAGGTGTACGAACTTTGGCATGGCGTTGGACAGCCGATTCATGTGGGGACATGAGGGCACGGAAAAGAAGGGCACATGCGGATACAGTCTCGCTTTGTCCGACTTAAAATTGGCTAGTTTAATAGCACACTCTTCGACGCATGATGATATCTAGAAGTGCGAGTTCGAGTTCTTCCCAAGTGGACGGTGGGGAAAACGAGCCGGAGTTGTTCACATCCTCGGCATTGACAACGTTCGCACTCCAGTCTATCCTACCAGACATAAGTTGCTGATACAGCGTCAGACAGGGCCTATCACTGATGAGCGACAAGTGCTCGAAATCAATATTATCAGCAAACTTGTCGTTATCTGGTGCGACAGATTTGGCTCGAAAACCGACAACCAGACGAACCTGGGACAGTACTTTCGCAACATCTGCGTCAGCACTACCGTTCAAGCGGGGCAGATTGCGTACATCGTTGGGCGTTAAACTGACATTCTTTGGTGCGGACAGCACTCCTGCGTATGTACGAGCAGATTGGACAGGGTCAGATTGGACAGCAGTAGTTGAGTTGATACACTCGGACAGGGACACAGGAGGACTACTAGCAACAGATGGACTTGCCAATTGTTGGAGCATGCCATTGTGCTGCTCGCTCAAGACTTCGAAGTCCACGTTCTCCATCCTCTCCAGCTCGCGGTTGACGATGTGGGTGAGGTGAGTCCGTATGGTGGGTATGGAGACCTCGGGGCCGGAGGCGTTGGAGGGTTCCGGGCTGCCATCCTTCCTTTCTTCGGTGCCGGAAGAACGCGGTGCTTCCCTGTGTGCTTCCGTTGGGTAGGGGTCCTTGTCGGAGGTTGACATACTTGTTGCGAGTTAGGGGATCCCCCTAGTTAGGAGATCCCTTTTGCTATAGGGGATCCCCTCCTAGCTTTGGGGGATCCCCTCCTAGCTTAGGGGATCCCCTCCCAGCTTAGGGGATCCCCTACGAGCTTAGGGGATCCCTTCCTACCTTAGGGGATCCCCTACGAGGTTAGGGGATGCCCAACGACTTTAGGGGATCCATATCATGGGTGTACTGTATTGAATAGAGACGCTATATTACACGATTTGTACATGTTGGGTGTTCATACAGTACACACATGATATGGGTCCCCTATAGTCGTTGGGCATCCCTTAACCTCCCAGGGGATCCCCTAACATCCTAGAAGATCCCCTAAGCTAGCGGGGGATCCCCTAACCTCCTAGGGGATCCCCTAACATCCTAGGGGATCCCGTAAGGTAGAAGGGGGTCCAGCAAGCTAGTAGAGGATCCCCTAAGCTGGGAGGGGGTCCCCTAAGCTAGGAGGGGATCCCCTAAGTTAGGAGGGGATCCCCTAAGCTAGGAGGGGACCCCCCAAGGCAAAAGGGATCTCCTAACTCGGGGGATTCCCTAACTCGCAACACATACTCCCTGCTGTATCTCTATTCCTCGACTCGACTCGACTTTTGCTGTTGGTAATCAACTGCCGTCAGACGCCAATAAGATTCGTAGTAGATACCACCGGTGGGTCGTGATCCCACGTCTCTCTGCGTTAGCAGAGTGTTCTTACTGTTGAACCACGACGGCTAGGGTGTAGGACAGCTCGGGCTGAGACAGCAGCCCGGTGACAAGATCAGACAGGGAGATATGATGAGTGAGAGCCGAGAGGCGAGCAATCATCGTTGCTCTCGCGCACAGGTGGCCACTGGGGTACCTTGCGGCACGTTGGCTTCCGCTCACAACCTCACCACCTTGCGAAGGTGTTGCCCCAATGTGCAGACAAGCTAAAATCCCCTCTTTCCTTCAGCAACGTCTTCAATGGGACAACCTCCAGCGTTCGAGTTTTAGGGGTGATCGAACAAGCCCTGTAGCCGTCGTCACAGGGTAATAAACTGATTTTTGTACGATGATGAGAACCTCACTAGAGGCAACGAGCGCGGGGATGGATGGGTCCGATGTCGGTCGATACAATGTATCATATATAAGCCCCCCCAGGGACAATCTGGCAATCTGAAGACAAAACAACTGAAGAAAGCATTTTTTTTTCTGTTTTCACAAGTGTATTTATTTGGTTTTAATATCCCCCCTGTATCAAAAAAAAAAATGTCGTGTGTTTGTTTTTGTTCGAATACCCGCTCCCCAGGGTACATATATACAAGAAAAAAATGCAAAACAGAGCCAGGATCGCCAACATTTCGGAAAAAAAAAAAAAATACGTCTATGAGTAAGAGTCCATACGTACGTATCGGGTTAATTTTTTTGTCAGAAATATTAATTAGTAAAAAAAAACGTGTCTTTATATTTTTTCCGACGCATTCAAGACGGTTTTGAACTATTACGTACGGAGGACCATAGTAAACAACACCTGCGGTGCACACAAAAACCTTTATATTTCCTTATTTTTACTAACAAAATTTGGTCCCATTTACTATGGTCCTCTGTAATAAAACCAAGCAAAAACCATTGACAAAAAATGTTTTTAAAGCCTTTTCTCCTTTTTCAAGGGGTGGTGAAGACTCTCCATTCTTTTTCTGTATTTTTTCGAGCTCTCTCCTAGCGTGTGGACTTTTTTTACCCCCTCCCCTGTCTTTTTTTCATTATTATTATGTGCTGTGTATAGCCCCCTGACCTCCTTTAAAGAGGGTCTACCTTTCTTACTAGACGGCAGACTTGGATTCAGTTATTATATCATAATAAAAGTACGAGTGGGAAACATACGAAATTTAATACACAAAGCAAAGCCTTTTGAGTAGAAAAAATACGTCAACCTATTTTTGTAGAAAAAAATACAAAATCAGTAAGAAGAAAATAGAAAATGCCCTCAGGTACGTACACAAAAGGAAAAAAACTTTGGGGATGCCGTGGGGCTCGAACCCATGACCCATGCTTCGTATTTTTGAAAAATGGGCGGTTTACCCCGCGCGCCCGTGCGACAAAACCTCCCATACCACAATTAAAACCCCTGTTTTGTTCGAGAGTTCGTCGCTACATCGATCAAATGCGATTGCGGGTAGCACCAACGCTCCCGGTGGCGGAAGCTGTGTGCACCATAGAACTGTCAGCTGCGAGTCTGGTTATGAGCTAATAAAGTGGAAGCTGGTGGCCAAATCATCCGCATTCGAGGACGCGGGG
This sequence comes from Macrocystis pyrifera, assembly GCA_031763025.1. Classification (NCBI taxonomy): domain Eukaryota; class Phaeophyceae; order Laminariales; family Laminariaceae; genus Macrocystis; species Macrocystis pyrifera. The sequence continues at coordinate 776,335 of JASSKH010000022.1, forward strand.
CGGCGATGTGTGCTGTTTGTTTCTAGCTGCGACATTCATGTTCGTGTGGAAAGGGTCCTTGGCAAGCATCGGACCTGCAATGCAATGCGATGGAGCGTTGGTTCCAACGCTGATGACAGCTCTATCATGGTGAGGGTGTGCGATTTGGCGTTCCCGCTTAGCAGGGTAGCCTATGTAATTTAAAGCGCGTGCATTTTAGTTTCTCGGCAATCGCTTCACGTGGTACTGCTATATAACGTATACCCAACGGAATTTGAGGTGTGAACTACGAATTCGCGCCCAAACGCGTCCACACTATTAATATTAGCACATAATAACGAGGGAAACGTGCGTACAGCAGCAGTAGCAGAGCACACGTACCAGGTACGAGTACGTATTGTTTATTGGTTGAGAAAGCAAATACTCTCGTACACCAGGTTGTGCGTATATGTAGGGTGAGGCAGACTGCCAAGTTCCGTCTACGAGTACTGTCTGAGGCGGAGAAATTGCATGTACGTGCTAGGCAATTCAGATTCGCACGTAAATGCAACACGATTGTATGTACAGCAGGAGTTGCACACATGTCGGGCCTACATGTTACCAACTGGGATCAGGGTGCCAAGTGGGCCTCCGGCGGGTCCTGCGGAGAGCTGATTATATTTCTGCTGCCAGCACTGTATGTATCAGGGAGCAGGGTGCAAAATCGGATGGACCCACCTCGGGGTCAAAATGCCAATGGGAACGGGGTGCCAGGTGGTAAAAAAATGCATGTAAATCTAAAGAGCCTTGCACGTTCGTGCAAGTTCTCCGCCGTTGGAGTACTGCACTCGTATGGGGCTTCGCCGCTGCGGGCTGATGCCCGCCGCCGTCTCCGCGTGTGCCCGTTATTGGTCGAGATATGCAAGTATTAGAGTAAGCCAGCGGTACCTGGTACAACAACAGGTAGTACGCTCGACCAACCGTCCGTCACACCGCGGGTACTATTATTATTGCGGTCGTGCCGCAGCAGCTACAGAGCAGCAGCGCAGAACAGCAACAAGCAAGCAGTACGTACGTACGGCAGACACCAAAATCAGTATGCGATATCATACGTGTCTTGGGATACAGAGTTCACTCGGCCAACCGCCGATCACCAGGGTACCACTGCTTGTCGTATACCAGTATATATTTTATATGTACAGCAGAAGTACCGAGCAGTGGGACCAACGCTACCGCTATGTCCCCAAGTTAGATGTGGGCCAGGCCAGGGTAGCGCGTTTGCCCGCCAACGTCTTGGCTTGTGTTAATATTAAAAGTACAAATTTCTACTGTTCATACTAATATGAAAACGATCAAGCGGCAGCTCATCATACCTGACATCTATTGTAGTTCGACATGCTTACTCTTGTTCCCGTGTATTGCGTAAAGCCTGCTGCGCATTCTATAAGTTCGTGCACTTTTTTGGGGCACAACACCTCCGCTTCTAACCGTAATGTTCTTATTTGTCTGGCCCTGCGCCTTCCCCCTGCACCTGCCTCTGTGCTCGGTAGTGACTATTGGTATGGTGCTTCAAATCATGACGGACAGCCAGCTGAAATAAGAACCGCGGACGAATACGGGCTTGTTTCTTCAATACCTGTAGCAGCGAGCCGATAATCACGCGGGCCCTGAACTAAGCAAGAAGGATGTCCCGGAAGGAGCTCAGGAAGTCGTTCAACGCGGTCTTCAACGTCGCCTCCTGATACTAAGCAAACTAAGAAGGCTGGATAACATCCCATGTGAGGTCGTTTGTATTTTAAGACTTGAGTGGCAATGCCCCATCAGGATATTTATTGCGTTCGAAATACAACAGTATTACTGGCCTTCCTACTGCGTACCGGTACTCGCTATTGTGTTTGGATGGCTTGTCTTACAAGTCTGAATGCTTCCGGTTTTCGCAGTCTATCTGCGAAGGTGTGGTGGTTTCCGGCGTGTATCTGTCAAGAAAGCCGCCTCTCGTCGTTTTTTTACCGAAAGCGCCCCCGTGTGCAGTGCCTTGAGGGTTGGACATGTTTATTTATAGACGCAAAAAAATTACCTGGCAATAGAAAGGCAGGTGACGAAAAAGCAGGCGCATTCGATACAGGGTCAGCTAATACTGGTTAGAAACCTCAACCTGGATGACTCCCGTCGTCAAATTCAGCTACATGATCCTGCGTTTGCAGAGCAGCCTGGACATCTCCAAAGATAGGGGGTTGAACCTTACGTCTTTGTTATTGTTGGTCGTTAGTCGTAACTCGCGTCCGGTGTGGCAGGGAGGAGGGGGAGGGTGTCCCTATGTCATGCATGGCCGTAGTTGTATGACCATAGACCTTCGCATCCCTACAAAGCCGGGACGGAGCACGTCGTGTTTTCACTGACCGGGCAGACATTGTTTGCACCAAGCGCGACGCGCCGTGAGGTGTTGAGCGAGTCGCACGAAGGGTGAGCTGCATCCTAAAACACCTGTGAGGCGGACTTGCACATGGATGACAGCGTAGAATGTTTTGTTTGGATCTTGGTGTGGCGACTACCAGAGGCAGCAATGGGGGTACTATGTATCTGCCTCGTAGGTGCCTTACCATATACGTACTGATACGGTAGTCGTTTCCCTTGTGCGTAGCTCAAGTTCTCCACCCCGCACAAATGATCTAACTCGACCGTCAGCCGTGGTGACCGCCACAGCCCAAACAAAAAACGGTGCCATGGTTGTCTACGTAGCTCTCGCAGTGAGAGGCGTATTTTACAGCATCTCCGCGAACAGACGCCAACCCAATTTATCTATAACATAGAAATGGGGGGGGGGGGGGGGCATTGACGCTCGTGCCATGTGGACCCTATTGATGGTTAGTCATGTACCTTTTGTCGCGCGCCCTGTGTGGTGGGGTTAGGGGGTGGGTCGAGTGTCGTGGCTTGGAGATGTTGATCGTCAGCAATACGATGCCTCATGTGTGGGGGGTGGGGGGCTCTTGACCCTTGACTCTTCTGGTGACCTTTTCTGTCAACACTCCGGTCTTGTGTCTTCCGTCTTGTGTTTGCGTGGGCGGGTCTTGCATCTGGTGTCTTGCGGATATTATTGATCTCTACATGTGTGTGTTGCAACGTCTATTGGGGGAGGAGGTGTTGAGCAATTAATCCTGCATTTTGTTGATCGTTCTGTGTCGTGCGGGGGGAAGAGGGGGGCGGGGAGGGTCTTGATCCTTGTGTCTTGAATGTTATTGATTGTTAGTAATATCATGTGTCCTGTGTGGTGGCTGGGGGGGGCGGGGGGGTTCTCAACCCGTCTGCGTTATGGTAGTATTGATCGTCATTCTTCTTGCGTTTGCTCTATTTAGTTATGTTTGGTGTGGGGGAGAGGAGGGGTAGCTGTTGACCCTTGTGCATAGTGGATGCCTTGCGTCTGGTGAGGCGGGTGGGGGGGGGAGGACTCTTGACCCTTGTGTGTTTTGGATACTATGGATCGTTGGTAATATAGTGTATCTTCCGTCTTGCGTCCTGTGTGGTGAGTGGGGGGAGGAGAGGGGTCTGTTGACCCTTGTGCCTTGTCCATACTATTGATCGTTAGTCATGTGTCTTCAGTCTTGCGTCCTGTGTGTTAGGGGCCGAGGGGGTCTCTTGAACCTTGTGCGGTGAAGATGGCTTGCGTCCCGTGTGGCGGGGGGGGGGGGGCTTGTGCCCCTTTCGGCTCGTAAGTTATATTGATCGTTGTGTGTGTTGTGTATTGCATTGTGTGCTTGTGTGTTTTTTTTTCTCCACCCCACTCATTATTCTCGCCCTACACACTCTCCAGCTTACTCCCAGTAGTCACTTGAATCCGGGGTCACATAGCGGGGGCTCCTCCCCACCCCTCTACGGTACGTGCCTTGATTTTTTATCGCGGATTTTATTCAGCATTTCCTCTCCTCGTCGACTCGCGTCAAAGTTTGCAAACTCACGCTGGCCCTTTCAACAATTTATTGGACTCGAAAGCATGACCTTAGCGGGAATAGTCACGAGATCTAGCCACTATACCACCGGGGGCGCGGGCGTGGGGGGAGGGGCTCTTTCGTCTTTTTTCTTGTGTTGTCTTGGTCCTTGCCAGTATCGTGCGTGCTGTGTGGTGAGGGGCAGAAGGGACGGAGGGAGGAGTTGCTCTTGGCTCGTTTGCTTTGAGGATATTGATGATCGTTAGCCTCGTGTGTTCTGTCTTGCACCGTGTGTGGTGGGAGGGATCTTGAGCGTTGTGTCTTTGGGTATGATGATCGTGAGTAGTATAGTCCATCCTGTGTAGTGGGCGGAGGAGGGGCAGGGAAGGGGGTGGTCTTGGCCCTTGTGCCTTGTGGGTACTATTAGTAGTTATCGTTAATCGTGTGCCTTCTTTATTTCGTCATGTATGGCGGGGGCTGGGGTGAGGAGTTATCTTGGCCCGTGTGGCCCGCAGTTATCATTGATTATTGTGTGTCTTGTGCCTTGCACCTTGTGTGTTTGGGGGGTGTTTGAGTATGGTGTCTTGGGTTTTGGCGACCGTTAGTTGTATCTTGCGTCCAGTGTGGTGGGGGGAGGGGCGGGAGGGGGGAAGGGGCTCTTGATCGTTGTGCCGTTGAGATAGTATGTATTGTACTTGTGTGTCTTGCGGTGGAGGGCGGTGGTCTTGACACTTGTTCCTTGTATATAGTTTTGATCGATACTTGTGTGTCTTGTGGCTTGCATAGTGTGTGTGGGAGGTGTTCTCATAATCATGCGTGGCTGTAGACGCATGGATATAGACCCTCGCATCCCTACAATACCTCGACGGAGCATGTCGGGTTTCACCGATCAGGCAGACATTGCTTGTGCCTTGATACTGTGCCTTGTGTTGCGAAGGGGAGGATTGGAGATTTTGATATATACGTTTTTTGGTGTTGTTTCGTCAGCTTAATGCCATTGCCTTTGTTCTCGTTCACAGCGCTCGAGCCCCGTGCCGCTCGTATACGATAGCAGGTTATCAGGCCCATGGCTGCCGTGCTGTTCAGCAACGGCCTGGCGCACCTTCAGGGGGAGCTAAAGGCACACAAGGACAACGCCACGACGACGGTGCCCTTGGCGACTCGGACGGCGAGCATGACGACGTCTGCACTGTACAACACGTGCGGGAGTTCTTTCGGTCGCCCGGTGTATGCCCCGCGGAGGCTGACAACAAGACCTCCGACTCGATCTTCCCGGCCAAGTAAGTCACTGATTTATTTTATCCGGTATTTAGAGGTATGTGTTTACCAGGGCTTTGCACAGTGTCCAAGCGCTCCGCGTAGCCGCTTCTATACTGTTTGGACTTGTGACGATGCCGCACGGTGCGGAATTGTATGTTAAAGGTTCTAGGAATGCATTGCGGTTTTTTTTATATATATATTGATCATATGGTTCGGTGTTGTTTCTTTTTTTTTAATTTCTAGAGTTGCGATACGGATCTCCCAATTTGAATACTCGGTGCGTGCGGTCTGGTTTATAACGGACTACAATCCTACGGTGAGGTTACACCGCCGCACGTAACCGTCATGTCCATCAAAGGCTACTACCTTATGTAGTTTACGCATTGCTACTCGCGGTTACTCTATCCCTTTCATGTAGTTCTACCCCCGGTGTTCTCATGCATGAGAGAACCGAACAATATACTTGTATAATAGTATAAACATAGGTTGCGCTATTTCTCCCGTAGATGCTCCAGTAGGTGACCCCCTCGTGCCAACCAATGCACCACTTAACCCACGTCCATCTGTATACGCGCAGACCCGACCAACGTGTTCGCGGATAATGGCTTGGACCTACGCCCGTGTCCTGTCAAGTCACATCCGCGGACTAACAACTTACCTGAAGCCCTACCTCCGTGAGAAACATCGCCGGAGGAGGAGGAGGACAACAAGTACTCAGAGGAGGAGGAGGAAGAAGAAGAGGGTAGCTCCGATGCCGAGGCAGAATACTTCTTCAGCGGTCGTGCGGCGCAGGACCGCGACGCCTACATGTCTATGAGGGATCCGTGTACTCCACCGAGCAAGACAACCCTGTCTCTGGTTCACGCTACCACACACCTGTAGGCACTACTACTAATAGCGGGATATTCTGGGCACTGTTAGCAGATGCTGTGTTTTGTTGTCATGGAGGCGGGTGGGGTGGGTTGGAGCGGGGGGGGGGATCGGGAAGCGATTTTTTTTTGTTTTGTCTGATAAAATTCTGTAGTTCCCCCCCTCCCTTTCGAACATTCGCTCGGTGTTGGAGATATGTATACGTATATTTGTCTAATTTTCGTACTTTTGCCAACTTTTCTCTTCGTACAAAGCACGTTTCGACTTGGAACCAAATGCTCGAACACAGGAGGCCCGGCCGGACACATTGGTCGAGGTCTCGGCGCGATCCGTGCACTCTGGAGCGCGTGGCGGGCGCTCAAAGTTTTTTTTCGGCGGGAGTGGATAAGACGACTTCCCTGGTTTCAGTACGAGAGGCCTTATTTTGTACGTACGTATCCGTACATGCTGCCTGTCTTCTCCCATAGCATTCATGAGCGGTGACGAGCACACAGCTCAGACATCTACCAGGTACACAACAGACAACATGCACAGATCCCATCGTTCCAACGCTGCCGCCCACACGCCGTGCGTGTTCGACACACCCATTTGCCCAGTGTCGCTGTGGTTGGTTGTCTTTGTCGGAGCCCGCCGTCCGCATTCCACCGTCTATATGTTTTGATCCTCATGCACCCAGGCCCAGGATGACGTATATCTGTTATGGAGTCGAGCGGTGCGCGTGTCATGCATGATGGTGTAATCTCGTCGGGCTCTCCGGCCGAGGTAGCTTATATTCCTCGAAAAGCTGCTCAGATATCCCCACCTCCAAAACATCATGTATTAATTCGTTCTCAGAACAAACAGGGCCGTTGGGCCGTCCGTCCCACATGCACACACTAAAGCTCTTTCAGTTCGATGCAAAGACTGCCATCTGCATTCCCGTCGTTCCACCCCGCTTGCGGAACATACGCCTGAGCCATCTCCTAGTTGTCTCAGTCGGTAATCTCTGGTGTAGGGGAGCACTGCCGGCGGCAAGATGAGCTATATAAGAAGCTGAAGGGGTGGAAAAGGGTTGTGACTGTCTGCTCACACCCCCCAGTCTCCGGGTTCAATTCGCATTTTCCCCTTTTGCCTAAATGCCGTGTCTACTTTTGGAAACCCCTCGGATCCTTGGATTACCAACGTAACATCCTCCCCAGCTGGTTTAGCCGGACAAGGCAAGCCACGCGATGTCCTAGATGGTGGACCCAAGGTATTCTATGCCCGCCAAACTGAGGGAAGCAAACCCGGCTAATTTATTTTTTTTCCGAAAGGGAAGGCCTTCCCCCAATACGCACACTACATGCGTCGCCTTGTTCTCTTAACGCGGCGTACCCTGTTACGTCCCCTCCAACTACGTTCCTGAATCCTCCCTTGACTCCTAAACTCCCTACAGTTTCCCCTAAACACGATGCCAATCGATAAGAAAGATCACAATCGTCGCGCCTCCGAGGTAAAAACTAGGCAAAAACAGAATGTCAGAGATCGCAAGGAACCCCGTTCCTTCGGACAATAGTCTCCTATTGCCCCCTACTCCCGCCATAGATACACAGATCGCGACGGTAATGCGAGTTGACAGGGTCTTTTTTGCATGACTTCAACATAGTAATCACCTGGCGCCTACCAAAACAATAACTCAAAAATAAACTCCTGCAAATTCGTAGTGCTGTTGCCGAGCTAAGTGGCGTGGTTTTTCCAAAGTGCCGCTGGCCTAGAACTACGCCCCCCAGCGGCATCCCGCCCATCCTCCCCCGCTTAGAACAAGCGCTCCCAGAATCGCCCCCCCGGAGTTATAGTGTAAGACGCTCCTCGTCCATCAACCCCGCCGAAGCTCCGAAGCCGACACCACCAAGACAGGTTAGCCGGTGTTGCGCGCGGCTGTACTTGAAGATGGACCCCAGACGAGCTGCTCGATCTTCGGAACGGCGCGCCCGCGGCCCCACCCTCGCCTTCTCACTCCGAATCCCCTCATGGGAAACGCCAATACGGTGAGTAAAGTCGTAGACCTGCCCGAGTTGCCCCGCGCGCCCCTTTCCGCCCTCGACCGGCTGACTTTCGTGCCGATCGCGAACTTTCTCAGCGCCTCCTTTCTACTCAGCGTGGGGAGTCTTCTCGCCCCCTCGTCTCGGGCTGCGGGGCGGCTCCGCTCGCTGCTCGGATCGTACAAGTTCCACCACGCGTGAAACGTGTCCAACTGCGGCGGAGTGAAGCTTGTCCAGTGACTCCGCCTCCGAGACCCAGTGACGCCTCCCCGTCGAGGTACCCGCCGCGGTACCCTCATCTCGCGATCCCGGTAGCGCTGACCACCCTCCTGACCAGTGACTCCGCCTCCGAGATCCAGTGACGCCTCCCCGTCGAGGTACCCGCCGCGGTACCCCCATCTCGCGACCTCGGTAGCGCTGACCACCCTCCTGTCTAGTAGCGTGTACATTGATTGGTGCTGCATTAGTCGAGTGCCCTCCGAGCCCCAGGTCCGCTCCCCACGCCATCTGCGCGAACTGGGGGGTCCAAACGAGCTACCCCAGGGTACTGCCGTGGTCATCCCACGGCCCGTTGGCGACACCGCTGACGATGCCTGCTTCTCTGCACCGCTGCCCCCTCTAGGACGCTGCCCGTCCACCACCGTCGACGGCGAACGCGCCGACGCCGTGCGGAAAAGAGGGGCCGGGGCCACCGCCCGAGGTGCCCGCACTACTCGAGTTACGTGGTCGGGGCTACACGGACGGCGCGCACGCCCGTGTCGACCACCGAAGCGCCATCGGTTGCGTGGCCATCCCTACCGTGGCAAGTCCCGAGCATGACGGCAAGCCTGTCGTGAAACGCGAGGGTGCCCAGCTGTCTGTCAGTCAAGCCCCCTTCCCCAGATGTCCAACGGGAGACGGCGTGTCGTGAAACGTGGGGGTGCCCAGCTGTCTGTCAGTCAGGCCCCCTTCCCCAGATATATGAAGGGAGACGGTGCCGAGGTGAGTCTGAGGGATGTTGTCAACAAGGGATCCAAGCAGCGAGGGCGCAGGGGGCGGGCGTGGTCTCAGCATGAGTGGTTTCTGCGAGCATGGTTCGGTGGCGTGCGGCGTGATCATGATTCTCATGATAAGTTTCTGGGCGGTCGAGTAGATTAAGAGTGAGGCGATTCATGTCATGAAAAGTCTTGTTGCTGTAGCTATCAGAGTATAACCGCCGCTCGGCTGTCCCGGCTACATATTCTTGAACTCGCTAATCTAGCCATACTCGCCATCCCCCTTTGTGCACTACCCACGCAAGGGATAGCACGAACACGCGGTATCGGTTGTAAAATACCTACATATGTGGACTGGATACTAATCATGATGATTTCTCGACCAACTGCTAATTTCTCGACCCTGTAAGCCCGTCCCTGAACCGGAGTCATTCAGCCCGTATGAGCGCGAGAACATTGCAACAACACCAAAAAAACTAAATACGGGTCGGTACATCTGGAAGGGTTTGCACCTCATGCAGGTACCGTGTTGAAAATAGTATAAAGAAAAACATCGCGCGCTACAGGGGAACAATATGATTACCGTGCATTGGGCAGTTCCGGCGGGGTGAGGCGACACTGCATTGCAAAACGTGGCTGCCACGGTTACAGGATGTGGCACAAAGAGAGCTGGAGAGCCTGACAGTCAGGTCCACGCAACTGGCGAGCCTAACAGTCAGGTCCAGGCTATAAGACACATATCAGGGCAACATTTTCCTTGATGTGTCCTTCGCCCGCCAAAAAATGAAGAGAAAAGAACATAGTGATAAGGAACAATAATAACCACGATGGACACGCACGCACAGCAGACACGGGACGGCAGTGAACTGCCGGACACACGCGACGGAGTGCGGGCGCCAGTAAAGGTCACAACCAGTGCGGTCGGATGCACGGGCAAGCGAGTTTGCAGCAAACAAATACACAAGCAAACAAACGACCAAACAAACAACAAAAGCGAACAGAACAAACAAGAACAAACAGAGGAGCAAACAAACAAACGGACGAACGACATAAAACTAAACGACAAACAGGCAACAAGCCCCGTGGCAAGGCTCAGAGCTACAGGGGCCTGGTTGCTGTCTCCTTTTAGCATGAGTGACAGCAACAGCGGTCCCAATAAGTACAGGCTCGACCACTCTGGGCATTCACCCCGCCTCAAGAAGGAAACAAGCGAGATACAAGCAAAAGAAAACGCAACAAACTAACCAAAGCAAAACAAAACTTTGCTGCCCGCACAGCATGCTGAAAGCGGCGGGGCATATCAGCCGAACATTTCAGTATTCCAGAGACCTTGTTGCTATCTCTCTGCCGGATGGATACAACAACAACGGTCCCCCAGGCTGAGACAAACCCATACATTATGCATGCACCCACAAGATAAACGAAGTAAAATTGTAGAGAGCTTACCAACAGACCGTGTAGGTAGGACAGGCGCAGACCTCGTGGAAGTTTGTATCTGTCTCCCACGACGGGTAAAGACACAGCACCACTCCCAAAAGGCACAGACCTATCTCTTCTATACAATAACAAACTGGCACAGGCAGGACAGGCACAGACCCTGTGGAGGCTCGGTTCATGACCATAGCCATGTCCCCACAAGGCACAGACCCATCTCAACAACAGGTACAGGTAGGACAGGCACAGACCTTGTGGAGGCTCGGTTCCGGGCCAGAACTATGTCCCCACAAGGCTCAGACCCATCCCAACAACAGGTACCGGTAGGACAGGCACAGACCTTGTGGAGGCTCGGTTCAAGGCCATAGCCATGTCCCCACAAGGCGCAGACCCATCCCAACAACAGGTACAGGTAGGACAGGCACATACCTTGTGGAGGTTCGGTTCAAGACCATAACTATGTCCCCACAAGGCACAGACCCATCCCGACAACAGGTACAGGTAGGACAGGCACAGACTTTGTGGAGGCTCGGTTCAAGACCATAACTATGTCCCCACAAGGCGCAGACCCATCCCAACAACAGGTACAGGTAGGACAGGCACAGACTTTGTGGAGGTTCGGTTCAAGACCATAATTATGTCCCCACAAGGCACAGACCCATCTCCAGTAAAAACAAAACGTATGCCAGATAGGTAGGATAGGCGCAGACCTCGTGGAAGCTCGTGGTTGTCTCCCACGATTGAAAATACATCACTACCATTCCCACGAGGTACAGGCCCATCTCTTTTAATCTATCATAATGCAAGCACAGGTAGGACTGGCACAGACCCCGTATAAGCTTAGTTGACGAAACTATTCGCTTTCCACGAGGCACTGGCCTATCTCTCCTTTCTGACACCATGAGGGCATAAAGGTATAACGCGAAAAACAAGAGGACACAAAACACAACATGAAACAAACAAAACCCAAAGCAACCACAACACATACCAGGTGCCGGGTATAATACTATTATTGAAGACGTACTCTCCGCGGAGCACCTCATCTCGATGCAATTTCTTGGCATCCCTAGAAAAAGTGAGCCTCAAGTTGTTTCTGTCAGGTTCTTATTCATGTGGTGGGTCTATACCACTGTATACATGAGTACTAATTAACCAGTACTTTACCAAGGTATTTTCGTGTCCTGACCACGGCGATGAGTTGAATGTGAGAACCACGACAACAACTTAGAAAAACAAAACAGCAGGACTACTATTTTAATACTGCTGTAGTACAACAGCACAGCAGCAAGTATCGTATGCTGCTGCTGTACGTATCCTCGTGTGCATAAAATCCAGAGAGATCTCAGGGTCCCGCACAGTGAAAAAACAAAACAGAGTGGAATGCGTAGAACGATCCCCAGTGCGTGCAAACGCGTGTCTCGGACTAGATCAAACACGCGGCTAACAAGTTATCCATGCGTGAGTACATCGTTGAGTGTTCGTTAGTCGGTACATTATTACCAATGCAGTACTACGTAGCCAGTTGTTGAAATTTCGTGCAGCATGCCGGTATGTTCGAGACAAGTGCAACACTGGACGTTGTTGCAAATTGCGCAGCATGCCAGTAAGTTTTTAACTAGACCGCACATGCGGCTAACGAGTTCTGACAACGAAAGTTGAAAAAAAAAAAAAACACGCCGAGTCCTATTAATACTACTGCTGTACAGTCGATGCGTATCCGGACGAACCCCGAGCATGACTGCCTGCGTCTCTACATGACCGTCAAACATCGAAGCACTAAAACGAGCAAGCGACATCGACCCGTCCTTGCAGCCGTATGATACCGAAGTACCGAGATAAGGTATCTCGCATGGTACGGGTTCCTGTAGGACTGCAAGCGCTTCTGTATGGGAGTGGGCATCAAGTATGGATACGAAATATGCAGCTTGTGGACGGGGTTAGCGACGTTCATGCGGTAGGTGGTGCCGTCAGCAGCGGATCTTATTCGTCTCTTCTCATCCCCCTGCTTCTCTCTGCGGACCCTCTGGCGAGAAAACCGGCCGTACGGTCTTTCACCGATTCCTCTCACCTCCCTGCCCTGTCCCCTCGGTCCCCCGCTGGCTTACGGAGGGGGCTGCTCTCATGCCTCGTGTGCGCACATTGTCTGCGTTGTTGCTGGTTAGCGTAATAGGTATTTTTTTGTATAATTTGCTGTAGTATTTAATACGGCGCCTGTATTACTAATGAGCGTGTGGTTCACTGCTCGGGTGCTGTCTTCTTCCCATGCTTTATACCCGGTATATATGATTTAGTATGATCCATATGGGGGACATTATTTCATCTAGCGGGGCGTCGCGACTAGCCCCTCCTCCCTCGCCTGAGTTTGCAAAGCTCGCATGTGACGAGGGGTGGGCGCTGCGCACTAAAAAGAGACTATGTGCCGCGGCAGACTGCAGGGTACCTCCATCCACTAAACAGACCTGCGTTGAACACATGAAAGGAGTGTGTGGGGCTACTACACTCACGCATACCGAAGCTCAGCAGAGGACGGACTCTGCTGAACGAGGCGTAAGCCACCCCCCCTCACGGGGGGACGGAGTCAGCTCTCGTTTCACCCACACTAAACCTCCCACGGCGTGCAGCCGCAAGACCCACACGGTGTCCGCCCGCGATCCCGCTTGGGGCCCGTGGTGCGAACCGATCGTGACCTACCGAAGGTTCCTCTGAACGACGGACTCAGTCACGACCTCCCCGCTGCACGTACCGTCGAACTCTTTGCTCAAAGCTAGGGTTCACTACTGCTGTTTACGCTGTGGTTACTCTCCGCGTCTACGAGCGTATTAGTCTAGGATTCGGCATAGGGAACCAAGAGCAACCTCGCCCCCGTCTGAATCAATCAGAGAGGGCTTGGTGCCGAAACACGGCGCAGAAATATGATGCGATACACGGGATGCCGGAAAAATCCATCGACCAGCATCCCGTCGGACGCGTGTGAGATGTGCGTGAGACTACTACACTCGTGCATACCGAAGCTCGGCAGAGGACGGACTCTGCTGAACGATTCCTACCACGCGGCCCTATCTTGAGGGGTGCGGACTCAGCCCTCGTTCACTCGTGCTACACCTCTCACACCACAGCTTACGGATTCGGGGCTAGTCATCGCCTCAGCGGTGGCCACCATCCGTGGGTACTGTGCCATCATATCTTCTGTGAAAACTCGGGAGCCACGGCGCCGAGCGACACGCGGACGGGGAGCAAACCCGCCGCATGCCGGAGGCCGCCGTGGCCGATTGCCCGCTCTACCATGTCCCGTTCGTGAGTGTAATGTTTCTCTAGTGGCTTCGCTACTTATCGGCTGTAGTGTATTGAGAGATACCCGGTACGAGTCTACACAGTATGGTGATCCAGGTGAGAAGGAAAGTCCCCAAGAACCCCCTCACACTTCAGGAGAAACCCCGACCAGCAGGTGCAACATCAACCAGCAGGAGCAACATCAATCAGGAGGAGCAACATATATAATAGAAAGCTTGCAAAGAGGGTTCTCCTTTAGGCGCTCACGGTCGTTTGCAGGCACAGACTATGCTACCGGATTGGCCACCATGTTATGGAGTCGAGCGGTGCGCGTGTAATCATGCATGATGGTGTAATCTCGTCGGGCTCTCCGGCCGAGGTAGCTTATATTCCTCGAAAAGCTGCTCAGATATACCCACCTCCAAAACATCATGTATTAACTCGTTCTCAGAACAAACAGGGCCGTTGGGCCGTCCGTCCCACATGCACACACTAAAGCTCTTTCAGTTCGATGCAAAGACTGCCACCTGCATTCCCGTCGTTCCACCCCGCTTGCGGAACATACGCCTGAGCCATCTCCTAGTTGTCTCAGTCGGTAATCTCTGGTGTAAGGGAGCACTGCCGGCGGCAAGATGAGCTATATAAGAAGCTGAAGGGGTGGAAAAGGGTTGTGACTGTCTGCTCACATCCCCCCAGTCTCCGGGTTCAATTCGCATTTTCCCCTTTTGCCTAAATGCCGTGTCTACTTTTGGAAGCCCCTCGGATCCTTGGATTACCACCGTAACATATCTCTGTACTTTTTTTTCGTGTTGTTGCACGGAGCACGGACCACCGCCTACAGAACAATAGCCACAGCAGTGCACAGAGCGTGCTTACTTCCAGCTTCCTACAGCAGAACAACCCTGCTGCTCAGCAGCAGCAGCAGTGGGCACACCTTGCGCGTATCATGGTTATCAAAATTGGTTAATCGGAGATTTCGATCCATTACTTGACCACGCCACGACCGCACCAGCATCACCTCTCTCCCTGCTTCTTCTTCTGCTTATTGCTGTGTGTGATCCAACATTGCCACTGCTCCAGCTGTGCTCAGAACAGTGCGCCAATATCAGCAGCAGGCAGGGTACTATGTACACGTGGAAGATCCACGCTGTACGCTCGGTACTGTTAATAGTGTTCGTTGTTGTCATCGGCATTGGCCTTTGCACGTACCTTCCGCAATGTGTGACCGGCATTTTTTGCTCGGTACCGATTATCCCCGGACCGATATATTCGTCGACTCGGGTACGAGCACAACAAAAACAAATCGTTCGCACTAACTATGCGCGACCAAAAATCAAAACACGTACCGGGGGGGAGAAGGGACGACACCTGTGACCACGGCTTGTCCAGAAGATCGCTGAGGGTAAAGCCTCCTACGAGTTAGGCTGGAAAGTAAAAGTGATGATTAAAAAAAAAAAGAAAACTACTACTGCTGTACAACAAATCTTCCGTACAGCAGCGTTCGTACAAATCATATTTACAGCAGTAGTTCTGATTGCTGTGCATCCTACACTGCTGACCGATAGATCCTAGAGCCAGCTGAAAGGGGATCAGTACACGTACGTTCCTCACGTGGCATTACACAGCAGTACTGCTGTTTATGCAGTCGTACCTGTACAAGCTACTCCTACCGCTGTAAGAGATCGTGCAAAATGTTTTAGATTGCTTAAAAAACCACATGCCAGTCGTATGAGCACTGCTTTAGCGAGATTTTATACTACGCTCGACAAAATTTTCGTTTCCGAGGTTCGACTCGCACCATCCACGCTTTTGTTCTGTTTTTCTAAATTACTTCTGCCCTTTTTTGCGCCACAAGTACGTACATTCATCCACTTTGCTTTTTTGAACGTATAATTGTGTGGACCAAGTTTGGGCGCGCTTACGTGTGGCGTGCGTTCATACCTCAACGTTTCACAGCTATTAATAGTCCCAATACTTGGGAGTAGAGCAAAGTATGTTCGAAAATATACTGCTATTATTGATACTTCGTACAATCGCAGTTTTTTGGGGTTTTTGTACTCAAGATACTGCGAGTACTCGCAGTATTTTGAGGCTCTGTACTACTACTTCATATATTATATTGCGTATACTTTCGGGCTCGCACTTATGCGGGGTTCGCTGCTGCTGCTGCTGTCGTGGATACCCCCTGCTGTTGTGCTTTAGGTATCTCGGAGTTCTGTACCACGGGTACCACGAGTATACTAGTCTAGCAGTATTTCGTCCGTAGGTTGTGTCCGTACTGCTTCTGCGAGACTCAGTACTCGCAGTACCGAAATACCCTCAATGTGCCCAGCACACTTCGAGTATGAAGTATACTTTCAACCGTCTGTGCACCGTGTCGACAATTCACAGGCCCAGCGTTCAGGACAAAACTCTCCCAGATAGCCCCACACGAGTGGAGTTGAAGCAAGCTACTTTCGCTGGAGACAACTCGCGTACTTAAAGCAGTCTGGTAGTATTTCGAGATACTACGCATTCGCGAGGAACTGTTAAGATCAACGGTTGCGGGACACTTTGTATCCCTGGACAGGTCTGCCTTTCAAGTCGGTGATCGCTGGTACTCACGTGTGTTGCTTGCTTAGCTATAGAAGAAGAGCCGTTTTATTCCTTTCGTGCACGCGGAGACTGAGACCAAGCTCGTGCGCCTCTGGAAACCCCTGGTTTTCCGTCTAAGATACGCCTTCCACTTAGTACAAATACGTTCCCAGTGACCGAACCCAGGTAATTACCGGTCTTTCAACCTCGTACAAAGCAGTATCATAACACTAGCCCACTCTGATGAACCGGATATAACCGGATATTTTCGGACTTAAGGATGAAAGATTACTTCAGGATGAAACGTAAAAAATCTAGAAATCGATGAAAAGATACCAAGGAAACATTTTTTTTGTCATCCTTTTTTTAGGGTGGGTAGAAGTCACCACAAAGCACCACCTCGCGAA
The DNA here is from genome assembly GCA_031763025.1 of Macrocystis pyrifera. NCBI lineage: Eukaryota > Phaeophyceae > Laminariales > Laminariaceae > Macrocystis > Macrocystis pyrifera. The sequence continues at coordinate 793,005 of JASSKH010000022.1, forward strand.
TTTTTGGTGTCATACGGTCTCGCATCGCCTCTCACCACCGCAAAAACGAAGAATCGAATTCTTACCCGCACCGAGAACGGCGGACATAGGTGAAAACCCGCATGCAACAGTGAACGGCGATGCTGGGTCCTAGGACCCCAAAAAAACGTGAGGTTGTGCCTTGTGGTGATATCTACCAGACGCAAAAAAAAAAAGTTGGCTTCCTTGGCATCTTTTGATAGATTTCCATTTTTTTCGCATTTCATCCTGAAGTCCGAAAATATCCTGTTATATGCAGAAATATGGGAAATTCGTGGAAACCCCGATTCCACGAACTAGAACATGAGTCGAAGATGCGGCTCCTCAAAACCCACTCCCACACCTCTGAACGGCGAGGCAACAAAGCCGGCGAAGTACGTGAAAAATTAAAGGGACGACTAGCCTCAAGGGGCAGGAAGAAATCGTCAATGAAAGCCATCGCTATACCGCCCGCACGGGGGGGGAGGCGAGGAAGATGCACGGAAAAGCGAAAAGTGAGTACAGCAACGAAAAGAAAAATAACACGGAAGACGGCAAGAACCACCTAAACCCAGTCCACAACTCTGAAAGCGCGTCCGGGGCCGCAATTGAGCGGCCGAGTGCCCAGACCAGTCCCGACACTGGTAGGCAGGACAGAATACGCAAACGAACATACCCAACCCAGCCCCAAAAAAAGGAAAACACACCAGAAACGTATCGGGCAGACAAAAATTCATCCCCCAAAGTCCAGGAAGACGACAAAAAATAAATAAGTATCGAGTGCAGTCAAGAAGCGAAAATCAGCTATTCACGGCGGCACCTCGAGATTCATCTACGTTATTACGCTGGACCCCCCGTGTAAACTCGCTAGCCAAGTGAATTTCCAGACACCAAGAACCTCGTACAGCTCTCGTCGAAGTCGTGTAGCGCGCCGGAGAAAGAAGAAGCTTGATTGGTCCCGGATCGTCTAAAATTCGAACCAAATATACGCCACCCGTCGGTGTAGTTGCGCTGATTTTCCCGAGCCACCACAGACCGTCGTCGCCCTTGTACGAAAAGTGGGCCCCGTTGGGAAGTACAGTGTTGCTGTATCGGCGGAGCCAATCGGCGTGCGATACGTAGCCATAGCCGGGTGCCAGAAACTACTCGCCGTTACTCGGAGAAAGCTCCCGTTGTGCCGCGCCAATTCTCATTCGGCGGTACAGGCGGTTGGTTTGGCGGTGTTGGTTCGACGTGCCGGCCTAGTAGCGCAAAATTGCGTGGCGATAAAGCTGAAGGTCCATTTCCCGTTCCCAGGATGGCCGGGATAGTCCCTTCCAGTGCGTCTCGTACATCACCGCGATGACGCCACCTCAACCTCTAACCGATTGATGTCCAGTAATCTTGTCCACGTCGAGTCGTTCAAAGGGGGTCGAAACGTCGTCCTCGGTGACGTGGTACGGAGGGGATTTCTTGGAGAAATTGTTGAGCACGTATTGCGTCAACCCCGCCTGCAAATACTTCGGCATGTCGCCACGGTCGTGGAGGTTGGCACAGGGCTTGCAGCGTTGAACAGATACGCGCCGGCGAGCCTGAGCGCCGGAGCATATCGGAAGGAAGATCCAAATACAGGAGCTTTGCTCCGAGAAGAGATCCATCCGGGGTGTCCGCTGAGAAGCAGGGGCCAACTGCGAGAACTTTGTAGGGGCCCGTCCAGTTGAGTGAGAGTTTGGCCTTGAGGACCTTGGCGTCCGTGTCTTGTTTCGCGCCCTGGCGGATGGTGGCGGCCGTATTGTACACCCACACCCAACCACCAAGGTCAAATTTGGGGACCGGACGCAGAGCGTCGGAGAGGGCGGAGTTGCGGCGGTTCACGTCGGTACTGGAGGGCCCATCAAAAGCATCGTCCTCACTAACAGCAGTATTAAAATTCGCATCAGGACGAGAACTCGCAGTAGAATCGTCACGGGTAGCTACAGCAGCGGGAACTGTGGTACTGGAGGGCCTATCAAAAGCACCATCCCCTCTAAAACCAGTATTAAAACTCGCCGCAGTAGTGGAATTTCCAGCGGAATCGGCGTGGGTGGTTACAGCAGCGGGCGAAAAGGACGCAATACTGAAATCCATTGTGCCATCTTGTGGGCGAGGAGAGGGAAAAATGTCGCGAGCGGCCGTAGCGCTCCCTCTATCAGCAGCATGAAAACTCGAACCAGCACTGTAATTCCCAGGATCTCTGTTTGTAGCTCTTAATAGAGCAGCGCGGGAAGCAGGTTCAACAACGAAATCCAGTGTGCCATCGTGTGGCCGCGGCACGGAAAAAAAAATTCAGGAGTGGCAGCATCGCTCGTGGTCATCCCACGAGTACGAGCAGAGTCGGACAACAGTGGAATGCGAGGCGGAAAAACAGTTTTAAATATTCTTTCATCTGTCCCAGAAGCAGGTAGATCCGGCGGCGAAGAGCGCAACTGGGATGCCTGCAGATCGCTGCGTCCAGGTTCGCCCGACGTGCTCCGGCCCGGAGCAGACGCAGCTGGCTCCACGGGCTGGCTGGGTACGCGCTCAGCGGAGAGGGGGCTTCCAGGTGGCTTGGACAGCAGAGGGCACGAGTGGGGAGACAATGCTGCAAGACCCAAGGCCTGGCTGGTGGCGCGCGTCACGCGCACTAAGGAGCGGGGGCGTCCAATTGTATTGAACGACAGAGTCCATGTGGCGGAGGCTGCTCGGGCCCCGTCAGGGGGCTCCGGTCGAAGCTCTTTCTCCTCGTGGTCTGTTGTACAAGGCGTTCGATCCACGTCGTTCTGATGGGGCTCCTGCCTAGACTCGTGCTCCACTTGTTGGTCTGTTGTACAAGACGCTCGATCCACATCGACGGGCCTTGGGCGGTGGGGCACTGAGGGGCCCTGGGCCTCAGTGGCTCGGCCACCGTGAGGGGAAGCAGACCCTTCCACCTCTTGAGTCTCCATCGTGCAGTGGCCAGAACAAACTTATTCTACAACAATAGGAAAGCAAACAAAACAAAACAGTGACAAACAACGCAAACCGACAAAAAAGCCGAAAGTCTTAAGCCGATGACGCCACTTGTTCAGATCAACGGTTGCGGGACACTTTGTATCCTTGGACAGGCCTGCCTTTCAAGTCGGTAATCGTTGGCAATCACGTGTGTTGCTTGCTTAGCTATAGAAGAAGAGCAGTTCTATTCCTTTCGTGCAGGCGGAGACTGAGACCAAGCTCGTGCGCCTCTGGAAACCCCTGGTTTTCCATCTAAGATACGCCTTCCAAGTACTACTAATACGTTCCCAGTGACTGAACCCAGGCAATTACCGGTCTTTCAACCTCATACAAAGCAGTATCACAACATAATCTGTATGTATGTACTGCGAATACTCTCAGTATCTCGAGGTTCTGTACTGCACATATTGCCTTTAGTCCAAGTAGTTCGTGTTTCGATACTACTGCGGGTACATACTTACCTGTATTCTCGGGGCTCGGTACTGCTCATACTCTCATTACTCTCAGTATTTGGGCTTTCTCAGTACTCGCAATATTTTGGCCTCCAGTATTCCAATACTCTCAGTACTCGAGCTACGGCGATTTGTTCTCGAGCATGTATCTGTGAAACCTTGATGTTACCCTGAGCACCAAGAAGAATTTATTTTGGGGGAATCTATATGGTACCAGTATGTATGTGCTGTGCTGTACCTTATTAATCAGCCGCTCACAAAGTATTATGGCGCAACCTCGACCTCACGCAACCTTTTTGCACTTAGTACGTTTACGCCGCATACATACATTGAATTAATCGCCAGTCATCAGGATCAATTCTCAGGATCAATTCTCAGTTTGTAAAACTGAGCCTCAGCTGCGGTAATTGCAACCTTGTCTGTCTATCTGTCTGTCCGCAAGGCTTATATTTTCGAACACTTTCCAATAGTCGATATATAAGCTCGTTTCAATTGATATTCGTACGACGTTTTCGACCCTTACGGACCTTATATACTGAAACATACCATACCACCAGGCAAATTTAGCCACATAATACATCCACGACATCGTACCATGGTACCATACCACAAACGTACCGTACCATATACTGTGTTTTTCCCGTACCATACCGTCAACACATACCATACCACATATGGCGGTTTTCCCATATTCCCATATACCATATACCACCAATATCCCATATTCTCATATACCACACCACCAACTTATCCCATATCCCATATTCCCATATGCCATACCAACATATCCCATGCCCCATACCGAGTTGGGGAGACGGCTATACACCAGACCAGGTGCCTGCTACTGCTGTAGTGCCGTCTTGTTGTGCAAGGGTGGCAATGAATACAAGAGTTGGCTCAGACGCCCATACCGAGTTGGGGAGACGTCTATACACCAGACCAGATGCCAGCTACTGTTGTAGTGCTGTCTTGTTGTGCAAGGGTGGCGATGAATACAAGAGTAAGAGTTGGCTCAGACGCTTGGGTCCCACGCGCAGTGCAGCGCAATGGCCGCTGGTGTGCACGAAATAGATTAAGAATATTAGCTACGAGTACTATTACGGGGGTCCATAGTTAACAGGACCTATAGTGTACATAAAAACATATATATTTGCCTATTTTTACAAACAAAATTTGGTCCCGTTAACTATGGACCCCCGTAATACTACTGCTGCATCAGTCTCGAATTGCAAAAAAATGGGCTTTTTATCAGGTTTGGGAGGATACCGTAGGACGCCGCCGGCAAGCTCTTGCCCCCTAGAGGATGCATCCACCTCATTTCTTCGAGCCCGTCATCTATACTAGTTGATCTCGCCCGCCACCGCGCGGGTTGCCCGTGGGCTGAGTCTCTGTCGAGATCGAGCGTCAATCGTGTATCGTCGCACCAGCTGAAATGATACTTTTCTGGTGTACTTGGCGTTTCCATTCGCATACTATAGCAGGTTTTTTAGAGTACAACAGGAGTGGGTTACTTTTTGTGTCAGCAAAATTATCGACGAGTACTGCTGTACTGCAGAGTGCTATATCCAAGCAGTATCATAACAGAATAGAAAAAAAATGCATTGTGTCTATCAGTACATCAGTACAACAAACGTCTCGAATGGCAAAAAATGTTTTTTTTTTCAGTTTTGGGAGGATACCGTTGGACGCCGCCAGCAAGCTCTTGCCCCCTAGAGCATGCATCCACCTCATTTGGTCAAGCCCGTCATCTATACTAGTTGATCTTGCCCGACACCGCGCGGGTTGTCCGTGGGCTGAGTTGTTCGTAGAATCCAAGCCTGGATGCCCTGATACTGATTGTGCTCAGAAACACAACGGAGACGTTACATCTAATATTAGGGAGTTCCATATATTGATATAGGATTATAGGAGAGGGATATTTAGTCGGATAGTCGGGGGGATAAACGGGAGGTTTATTCCCGCGTCATGTTGGATAATAACCTGCATACGATGCATGAGCTGTCACTCGACAGCTCGGATATAATATAAGAGGAGTTCCGTGATACTGTCTGGAGTCAACCACGCGTTCCCGTGCCAGCTGCGCCTATACCTTTAGCTAGATCAATCAACACACTAGTGAGTCCGGCGATCTTCTATTGGCAAGCGTAGCCAGGGCCAACCTAGAGAGGTGGGAACCTGCTTCGGCATGCCTAGTTTCGAGGACATGCCCAGTCAAGAAGCCAGCGTGGAGAGTGAAAATATCATAGAGGAGATGAGGAAGGAAATCTAGGTCCTGGAAAGGACGATGAAGGAACAGAGTGCACGCCGAGAGGGACGCGCAGGGAGCAGGAAAGGAAGGGGGGGCCGGTGGGGGGGGGGACGAGAGGAGAAGGAACTGCTGGAAGACAACAAGCAGCGTCGACGGTGCCGACACCTGGGCTGGAGGCCCAACCAGGCATGTCATTACCTTCTTTCTGCCGCCCAAGTTTGTCCCAGTCGAGACCCCCGAAGTTTGACAATGTAGAGGCCCACTTTAGCATGTGGCGTAGTAAGTTTTTGGCATACCTATCATCGCTTGGGTGCTTGCATTTACTCAGTAGCACAGCAAACCCAGTTATGGTGGGTGACATGAGGGTTTCGCCGGAGGAATTAGCCTCCAGACATTCCCCCCAGGAGATTAGGAACGCGGGATTGGTGTATGGCCTGATGATGGAGGCCAAGACAGGATACGATATGGCTGAGTTTAGAATGCAGAAGGCAATGCCTCCGAGTGGTGCTTGGAAGGAGTTGGAGGACTATTACATGCCCAAGACGATAGCCGCGACTCATAGATTGAGGAGGGAATTTGACACCATCCGAATGGCTGCGGACGAAAACCCCTTGCTGTTCCTCGGAAGGGTGGACAAGGCAGCAGATGAGCTGGCGATGTTAGGATGTGGTAAGGGTGCAGAGGAAGTAAACCGATATATTGTTACCAACCTCTCATCTTTGTACACTATTCAAAGCAAATCCATTCTTTCCCGCCCTTCCATCCCCCGTTCCGAGATCGATGAGATCATCCGTGACGCGTATGCTAACGACAAGGTAGAGAATGATATGGTTTCTAGGGCGTTGGGCGTGCAGGGAGTGGTAGATCAGCATGCCTTGTACGCCGGAGGTGCGCAGCCTGCCGGTGGCGGAGGTGCAGGTCCAGGAGGGGGAAGGAGGAACAGGAGAGGCGGGAGGCTCAAGGATGGGCAACAGCAGCAGCAGCAGCGGCCGCAGCAGCAGCCCCAGCGACAGCAGCAGCAGTACCGCCCCCATCAGCAACGTGGCAACCGGGGAGGAGCTTCGTTGGGGGAGATAACCGGCCCCAAATGACGTTGGGATGCCGTGGCCTGCAGGTACCGTTGGGATGACTCAGCCCCAGACCACTTCGGTACGGGTGGAGTAGTCCCCCCCATGGGTTGGGTACCTACCGACCCACCACCAGGGACGTTACCGCCGATGCCCCCGCCGCCCGCAGCGACTCCGGCAGGCTGGGGTCCCCCACCGAATAACACATGGAGGCGCAAGGGGCCCTGCTTCCGGTGCGGCAGACCGGGCCACCACGCCGCGGAATGCCAGGCAGCTCTCGCGCAAATGAATGTCGCTTTCCCGGGTGCCGCTTCTCCTCAACCCACCCAACAACCATACTACGGAAGTGGCTGGCTGCAGGAGACGCCCTACGGCAGTGGTGGGTATACCTCGGCCGGAGCTTCCCCGCCACAGCAACCCTCCTTCAGCACTTCCCCCTCCCCTGGCCCAGCGAACAACGGCAACCCTACGCCTACGTTCGATCCGCACCTCCTCACCGCGCAGTTTGCGCACCAAGGCAAGGCGAATGATGATTTGTTTTGGGTTAATGGGAGAGAAGAGTGGGTAGCGGATTCGGGAGCAACTTTGCATGTGACTGGTAACCCTTTTGGTATGGTAAACTGTACTCCCCCCCCGCCTGGTAAAAGCCGTTGGTGGTCGGTGACATGAGGTCACTGAAGATAGAGTACCTCGGCCAGATTCCAATTGTGATGCACAGCTCTCAGGGTGACGTTCAAGTTAGGCTGATGGACGTAGCATACGTACCTGGTGTTCGCTTCAACTTATTTTCGCTTCATGCAGTAATGTTGAAATGCCCGGTGACACTTGATGCTCTGGGAGCTCACACGTTGAATGGACAGCTGTCTTTCGTGCGTAGGGACGCGGGTTCATACGTAAACGCCACGCGGATTGTAGAGATCCCGATTGCTGCCGCTGTTTTGGCTCCTGGAAAAATGAGGAGGATCGATATTAACGACCTTCACGTTACCCTTGCCCACTCCCATGCTGACACTCTCCGTGAGACGGCACGCCAGATGGGCATTAAGGTTTTGGGGAGATGGTTCCGTGTGCCGGGTGTTCTGAGGCGAAAGGGAGGAGGATGGCGGTGCCGTGGACGACCGAGTACCGTTCTACCAGGCATCTGGAGCGTCTGTTCGTGGATCTGTCGGGACAACAGCCTACGTCTGCTGGCGGTGCGCAGTACTTGATGATGATCGTCGACGACTACTCGCGACTGGGGTGGCCGTATTTCTTGAAGCGGAAGTCCGACGTCCCGAAGGTCTTCGCTGGTTTCCTGGCCGACATCAACGCGAAGGGTGTGCCGTCCATCGTGGAGTGCCTTCGCTCGGACAACGGCACCGAGTTCACCAAGGCGGAGTTCGTGGAGTTGCTCAACCACCACGGCATCCGCCGCGAGTACACGCCCGTCGATTCTCCAAAGCATGACGGGGTGGTCGAACGACGGATCGCCATGACGCTGGAGCTTGCAATGGCGTCCCGCTTGGAGGCCACCCGCCTGTTCGGCGATGCAAAGATGCCGGCGACGCAGCCCCTCTGGGCTGAGTCATGCGTGTACGCGAGCGATGTGATCAACATGACGGCGAGGGTAAGGGACAAGCCGGAAATGCACTCGCCGTACCGCAAAATCTACGGGAGACCACCGTTTGCGCGGCTGCTCCCGTTTCTGAAGCCGGGCTTCCACCACGTCAGGAGGGCCCTGAAGACCGAGCCGAAGGCGGAGGCTTGCTTCTACCTCAACGGCGGCAACCACCACGCAGCTGACTGCAGCAAGATCCTGCTGATGTCTGGCCGAAGGTCGTTCTCCCGTGGCGTCACTTGGGAACACCCGAGGAAACCGTTTGTGGGGTTACTGCCTTCGGAGGAGGAGAGCTCCCTGCCGCCGCCGTCGCCGTCGCCACCGCCGCCGGGTGCGCCGGAGCCTCTGAGGGGCCCCGACGTATGGCCCGAGCCACCGTCCCCATCTCCACTGCTGCCGCCGCAACCGCCATCATCACCGCCGCTACCGCCGCCGCCGTCGCCGTCGCCGTCGCCACCGCCATCGCCGTCACCGTCGCCGTCGCTGCCGCCGTCATCGCCACCGCCGCCGCTACAGCCACCGTCACCGCCGCCGCCGTCGCCACCACCGCCGCCGTTATCATCGCCGTCGCCGCCGCAGCAGTCACCGCAGCCACAGCTTTCGCAGCGTGCTGCCCGGGCACTGGGTTCTTATATCCCGGACCCGGAGGATGGCGATGTGCTGAGGGGGCGGACAAGGGGGGAGACTGCACGACACCAGGAGAGCGGTGGCGCTGTGCAGAGAGGGCGGACTAGGGGGAAGACCGCACGACACCAGGAGGGTGGTGGCGGTGTGCAGGGTGATCGGGCCAGGGGGGAAGCTGGGCGACACCCGGAAGGTGGAGATGTGCTGAAGGGGTGGACGAGAGGGGAGACTGCGCGGAACCGCGAGACTATGGGGCATGGGCTGCTGTGGTTGATGGCAGCACGGGAAGGTATAGGCCATGTACTTTTCCACCAAGCCCCACCGCGCGAGAACCCTCCCCTTCCCACACGCCCGGCGAGCGAGCTTTCGACGCCGAAGTCGTATGCTGAAGCGTTTGCGGACGAGTATTCGGCCATCTGGAGACAGTCGATGGACAAGGAGTACCATGGGCTGGCGTTCGCGGGGACGTTTGGAGCGACGTAGCAACCAGAGGGGCTCAACGTCATCTCGGCGAAGTGGGTGTTCGCCTGGAAGTCCAACGAGCATGGTGTCGTGGTGTGGGCGATAGTAAGGCTGGTGGCACGAGGTTTCAAACAGCGTGAGGGTATTGATTTCTTTGAGACTTTTGCCCCGACGCCTGCAGCGTCTTGTTTCCGTTTGTTGGGTGCTATTGCGTGCGAGTTGGGTTTGGATTTGTGTCATTTTGATGCTGAGCAGGCGTTCGTTTAGTCGAGTTGGGATGAGGATGTATTCATGCGACTACCCCCCGGCTGCGGCGAAATGTCTGGTAAGGTAGTCAAAATCGCAGTCTCTACGGCTTGAAGCAAGCGTCGAGGTCGTGGCACAACCACCTTCTCACTCACATGAAGAGTCTAGGATTCGAGCAGAGCCCCGCTGACGCGTGTGTCATGAGGTTGGTCGAGTCGGGCTCTGTCTCCATTGTAACGGTAGTTCATGTGGATGATATTTTTGCTGTAGGACTCAAGGCTAGATGCGATCAGTTCTGTGAAGACCTGAACAACCTTGTTCCGATCAACAATCTGGGCGAGTTGCGGTGGTATGCTGGTTGTTGTTTTTCGAGGGATTGGGATGCTGGTACTTTGACGATTTCTCAGCAGGCGTTCGCTGAAAATCCGCGGCGAGGTTTGGTGTCAGTTCTGGGAGGAATAACCGGCTTTCGACTGGTGTGAAGCTCGAGGAGTTTGACGAGAATGAACCCGTGGGTGATTGGCCTTTCCGCGAGTTGATGGGGTGCTTGATGTGGCTTGCGAACCAAACACGACCGGATATTGCGAACGCGGTGAGGGCGATAGCGAGGTACACAAATAGGCCGAGGGATGTACACTGGAGGACAGCAGTCGGTATTTTAGAGTATGTATTTTCTACGAGTGATTTCGGCATTACGTTCCAGAAGGGTAGCGGGCTTGAGCTGGTAGCGTTTGCAGATGCAGACTATGCCAACAAAGCCACTGACAGGAGGTCAGTTTCCGGTGGGGCTATCATGTGTGCTGGGGCGTGTGTGTGCAGGTTTTCTAGGACGCAGAAATGCGTGACACTCTCAACCACTGAGGCCGAATATGTAGCACTGGCAGACACTATCAAGGAGGCAATGTTCATGCGCTATGTATGGAGTTTTATTTTTCCGGGGTTTGGGGAGAGATGCATTACGGTTTTCGAGGATAACGAGGGGGCAAGGCACCTGGCACAAAATCCGGTGTGCACGTCGAATTCGAAGCACATCGACGTACGACACCACTTTTTGCGCGAGCTTATTTTTAAGGGGGAGTTTGTTATTACCCATGTAGAGTCGGAGAAACAGCATGCAGGCTTCTTGACAAAGCCGCTCAACAACACGGTGTTTCGTTGCCACCGGGATTTTCTGATGAATATTTGACGGGGTTTTTCCGAGGTGGAAGGTTTTATGTTATTTTTGAGTTAAGGATTTGTCTGAACTACGTATAAATCCGAAGATGCTGCCGTTTTTTTTTTTTTTTTTCCCTGGCTAATTCCGAGGATGATACCATTTCGTTCCTGGTGATGGATTTCGAGAGTTTTTGGTGTTTTCGTGTACTCCCAACTTCAAATAAAATTCAAGTGAAGGAATGTATGCTATCTCGCATTACCGTCGCGATCTGTGTATCTATGGCGGGAGTAGGGGACAAGGGGAGGCTCTTGTCCGGGGGAACGAGGTTCCTTGCGATCTCTGGCATTTATTTTCTTGGCTTAATTTATATTTTGATGTGTATGACTACTGTGATATTTTGTATGGTTTGCATTAATTCCTCATGAAATGTAGGGAGAATTTTTGGATAAGGTTGAAGATAGACTATGAAGCGCCTGGGGGCGTTTGCGGTCCATTGAAAATGTTTTCTGAGTTGGAGAGTTTGGGTAGTGTGTTGGAAATAGATAGTGATTTTTGGTTCTGAGTGAAATTATGTTTCTGAATTTCGTATGAGTTGGTCATAGTATTGAGATGTTTCCACCCAGCGGAGTCGTACATTGTAGTGTACAGAGCTGGGGGGAAATTAAAGTATGGTCGTGTATAATGAGCAGGGGGGATATTGATTGTGCTCAGAAACACGACGGAGACGTTACATCTAATATTAGGGAGTTCCATATATTGATATAGGATTATAGGAGAGGGATATTTAGTTGGATAATCGGGGGGATAAACGGGAGGTTTATTCCCGCGTCATGTTGGATAATAACCTGCATACGATGCATGAGCTGTCATTCGACAGCTCGGATATAATACAAGAGGAGTTCCGTGTTACTGTCTGGAGTCAACCACGCGTTCCCGTGCCAGCTGCGCCTATACCTTTAGAGATCAATCAACACCTGACCACCACGTGGTCTGATGAGTTGCTTGATAGTCGTTGTATTAGAGGACAGATGAGGGGAGAGAGAGCGGAGCCTAGCTCGTAGCTCGGAGCAGAGAACGGAGCAGAGAACGGCGAGTGCTCAAACTCTCCTCGTGAACACACGGCATAATTCATAATAACGCCTGCGAAGATATACGCAACCCTCTACAACTTGTAACCGTCGCTGCTGGAACGATCCAAACGAACACCCTCCCTGGTTCTTCACAGCAGTGACGAGACCGAAAAGACATTCAAAACTTGCTAGGACCTAAGAACAGCCAACGACAGTCCCGCAGGAGGAAACCCGGCCACCGGGTCAAACCCCCTTGTATAACACATATACTCCAAACCATTGCAATTGAAACAACGGCCGCATTCCAAACGATGACCATGGCCAGAAAATAAAATGCCAAGCGGTGCCCTACTCCCCCATGCCCCTCAAAGTAGCGCAGGGTTGGCGACCTGACAAATTATTCCTCGCATCACTCAAACATGGTACTCATCGAATAATGCTCATACCCCCTCACTCACCCTCCAAAGGCAGATTCAACAAGAACCTACGATGATACTTAAAAGGGGTCGCAGCAAGGGATTTCGTCAAAATATCCGCGTGCTGCCCTTCCGAAGCTACGAACTGAATGTCGATCTTCTTAGCACGAATTAGCTCTCTGACAAAATGAAAACGCACGTCGATATGCTTGCTCCGAGCAGAACTAAGAGGGTTTTCAGCCAACGCTATGGCCCCCTGGTTATCCTCGAAAACCCGGACACATGATCCGCTTAGCTCAGGACAGATAAACGACAACACCGCGCCCGTAAACAAAGCCTTCACCCCTTCACCCAGGGCGACATACTCTGCTTCTGCTATCGACAACGTAGCACACCTCTGCGTGCTACTTGCCCAACTGACGGCCGCACCCCCTTGGGTAATTACCGTCCCCGATACCGAGCGCCTATCGTTCGACTTATCCGCATAATCAGCATCACTATACGCAGTCAAATCCAAACCCGGGCCCCGTACAAAAGTCAATCCCATAAACCTGGTCCCGTGGAGGTAGGCCATAATCTTCAAAACGGCCTTCCAGTGCCTCTCCGTTGGGTTGTGGGAGTGGCGCGCCACAGCACGCTCAGCGTTCGAGATGTCCGGCCTCGTCATGGTCGACAGCCACATCAAGCTGCCCACAGCCTCCCTGTACGGCCAGTCTCCTCCAAGTTCGCCCTCCTCTCTTGGACCTAGTTCCACACCGGGGGTCGCGGGGATGTCAGAGGATGAGTTAACACCAAAACGATTCAGCATGCTCTCAATGAACGCCTCCTGCGTAATCTCCAATGACCTCAGTTCCCAGTCGCATTTGAAAGCACATCCAGTGTACCAAGTCAGTTCGCCGAGGTTAATCGTGGGAAATTTCATAGCTAGCGCGGCATGGAAATATCTGCATGTCTCATCCGTTCCTGCGATCACGATGTCATCTACATGAACGGCCATGATAAGTTCTACCTTGCCGTCCACAACCATGCGAAACACACACGGGTCAGACCTACACTGCTACGGACTGTGGGGGCGGTTCTACGTCTTCCGGGAAACCGCTCGGCATGCACACGCTCAACTCCCCTTTGTTCTCCACAGCAGGTCCTCCGGCCATCAAAGCCACTGCGTCCTCCATCGTCCAGGACGTACCATTGAGCATACTCCCAGGCTTCGTCCACGACTCGTACGCTGCCGCAAGCAACACGTCTGCGGCTCCCTCATCCATCCTTTCCTGGCGCACGCAGGTTCACCCTCCAGGCGTTGGCTCTGACCCCGGGTCCGGCCCCGTACTGTCGGGGGGAGCCGGCCCCAGCTGCTGAGCTCGTGTGCGGTCCTCCCCGACAGGACCGCGGGGGGATCCTCACCGTTCCCTTGGACGGTATCGGAGGCTGATGCTGAGTCCGGGTTGCTTCCGGTCCTCCCTGTTGGGACCGAGGAGGCGTCCACGGCGCCCCCTTGAGACGAACGCATCGACTCGGGTGTTTCGCCGCCGGCCACGCCGGCGGCAGGTGCCTGCTGTGCGGTTCAAGGCGTAACACGCCCAGTGGGACGCTTCCGCCCACAACGACGTCGTGGCCGGGAGTTTCGCGCCTGGAAAAAGCTCTTCTTTCGATGAGGGGCAGACATCAGCAGCGTGCCCCAGCCCGTTGCATCGACTGTATCGATCCGTGGACGTGGGACAGGCATCGGCAGAGTGCCCGCGTCCCTGGCATCGACTGCATAGCTTCGCCGTGCACTCGCTCCTCCAATGGCCCTTCTTGCCACACCTATGACACTTGCCCACCGGAGTACTTCCGCTAGCGGCTTTGGCGTTGCTGCCATTGCCACCAGCAGCCGCGGCCGAGCCACCACCGTCCTCGTTGGTGCCTCTACCGCGTCGTCCGTGACTCCGTCGTCCACCTTTTTTTCTGCCGTTTCCTCCACCTTTCCGGCGACCACCGCCACCGCCGCCGCCGCCGGCGTACATAGCATGGCCTGTGTGGCCAGCGTTGGACCCCTTCTTCCTGTTTCCAGAAAGTCGGTGATGCCATTCTCGAACAGCCTTGATGATGTCATCACGGGCGATGCTGTCACGTGATGCCAGGTTCCGAGCCTCCACTTCGTATTCGGCAGGCAGAGCGTCAATAAAGATGGTGTACAGCATGTGGTCATCTACTGATATTCCTGCTGTTCGCATTTCCGCGGCAAGATCGTCGATCCTGCCCATCTCTTCGAGCGGGTTGCTCCCCGGCGCCATCTTAAACCTGTTAAGGCGTCGGGAGAGGGCTGATTTGGCCCCCGTCGTCTGAGGGCCGTACCACGCAAGGAGAGCGTCCCACGCTTGCCTTGGCGAGGTACACCGGTGCAAAATACTTTTATCGCTCTTGCTCTTGAGGGCCGTCGACAGGAAATTCCACGCCAGTGTATGTCTGCGCACACTTTCGTGGCTAAACCCCCTTGCGACAAGCATCGAGTTTTCGGTGTCTAATTCCCCTACGGGAATGTACTGCGGTGGATCCGACACGAAAGCAGACAAGAAACCAACTCCTTTGGCGTAATACCGAGCGTCTCTTGTCCAGGGGTTGAACTCAGATTTTAGACCACTAAACGATGGCACAGGAGTGTGTTTGAAGGCCAAATGGCGCAATAGAGGCAGATCAAATCCACCACCCAACTCACCGCCTGAGTATGCACCCCATCCTCCTGTCCTCCCATGCTGGTCTGGCTGACCCCTCGGTGGGCCAACCTCGACAGGCAACGCAGTTCCTCCGCGTCCGGTTGCTCCCAAATTTGGCGAGGCGCCCTCACGCAAATTTTTCTCTTGTTCTGCTGCAATATCCCTTGCCATGCCTACAGCAGCAGCAGGGATCTCTCTCACAGTATTGGGTACTGCCCCTTGTGGGCTCTCCCCTACAGCAGCGCTACCCTCAGCGCTGCCGGACTCCGATCGATCAATGCCTGCTTCAACAGCAGCAGTAGTCTCTCGTACTTCATCAGTGGGTACTGCCCCTCTTGCGCTTTCCCCTACAGCAGTGGTTCCTACCTCTGCTGGACTTTCTCCTACAGCAACGCTGCCTTCAGCGCTGCCTGGCTCCGATCGACCGTTGTTCCTCATGAACTCGGCCATCGTTTCCCTCATGGCATTCAGCATCGACGCCTCGCTGTTCTCCATCGCCAGTTCGACCTCGCGTCGCAGCGTTTCAACGTCACTCCGAGAATCGTACTCTTCTTGAGCCGATCCCTTCGAGGACATCGTGGGCTTCTTGTACCAGACCTCAAACGTTCAAGTTCACTAGTGTGTTCGTAGAGTCCAAGCCTGGATGCCCTGACCACCACGTGGTCTGATGAGTTTCTTTATAGTCGTTGTATTAGGGGACAGAGGAGGGGGAGAGAGAGCGGAGCCTAGCTCGTAGCTCGGAGCAGAGAACGGAGCAGAGAACGGCGTGCTCAAACTCTCCTCGTGAACACACGGCATAATTCATAATAACGCCTGCGAAGATATACGCAACCCTCTACAACTTGTAACCGTCGCTGCTGGAACGATCCAAACGAACATCTTGGTCTAGTCTAATCTTGTAAACACCCAAAAGAAGTCATGATTGTTTCGTATGAATGAAATGGCGCTGGGTGGTGGCAAAATCGGCGGTGACGCCTCTAATTAATGAATACCAGGTGTATACTAAAAATAGTTATGTACCCCCACACGACCTCTCCCTGCTCCACATTGTCAACCAAAGGGCATTGTACATTGACCTTGTCGAAAAAAGGTACTCTGCGCCCGGTACGTTACCAAACGTGGGTACGTTGTGACGCGTACATTGGACAATCCGGGGACGTTGTGACGCGTACTTTGGACGATCTGCGGACGTCGTGAACATTTTACGTTGGCAAATGACTGACCTTGAGATTTGTGGCTCAAGGTGTTTTTGGTTCAGGTCAACCAGAGTACACTCTTAAGGTATCCCAGTGGCCACCGCCGCGGCGCTCGGGTCGAAGGACATTTCAGCGGGGCCTCAGTACGTCCCGCTGCGAAGAATCCGCTAGGCAGAATAGCCGCCGCCGAGGATCCGTGAGTGGAAGGTGAAGGAGAAGGCTCCGTGGCGAGATCCAGATATGACAATCTCCCGAGTTCCCCGAGCAAAGCTTCTGGAAGAGCTTTCTCGAAGGATGCAAAGGTTTCGACTATTTGGGTAGGCGTGTTAGTTCCAGGGACATGGTAATTTCGCAGTGTTGGGGTAGAGGCAATTTCGCAGTGTTGGGGCCTGAAACCTTTGTGACGTAGGCCAATCACACACACTAAAATCAACCAAATTGTGACACACTTCGTACGCTGATTGGATGATGACTTGAAGAACCTAGCTTGTCATTTCCGCCGCCGATCGCAGCACGGCACACCGGCCACAGCAGCAGCAGTGTCTGCAGGAGAAGCGCCTCATGACAGATAGAAAGCTCTGCTCGATAGAGGAAGCATCTGACGACCGCGCAGCAAGCAGCTAGCACCTGCGACACGCAGCAAGCACGCCGCCCACAATCGTGTGACGCCACCGGACAACCCCGAGACCAGAGATACAGATCACAGTAGCAGTAGTAGATCGATGGCACAAAGCTTGACAAGCCGTTGCGAGCGAGAACAAAAAAATCCAAACGTATAAACGAGAGGCAGAGCCACCTCGACACCCCGACAGCAAGCATATACATCTGTTGGAACTCGTACGATCACAGGGACTAGCTATCGTTGCTGCTTGCTGTTATTGCAGAGTCTATGCAGCAGCTGTTTGTTATTGTCGTAGAGAGAGAGCGCCTACTCCCCCAAATCCGAACGTGAGAAGAGACGAGGGAGGGGCTTTGGTAAGAGCGTGGCGGAATTGTAAGAACCGTTGGGGCATAAATATGAAGACCAAACGGTCGTTACATTATTGCATCAGAATGGCGCATCGGCGTCGTGGATGGCCGGGACCATTTATAAATATCCCACATGCTCCGACGAATTGAGGTGGTTTAAATGCCTATGATGTAGCTCTACACAAGATCTTTCGAATGTGGCTATTTTCACGGCGAGGTTCCAACTACAGCGCTCTCGTGGTGGCGTCGCAGCAGAGAGCACATACATGGCACGGGCAACAACACAAAACTCGAAAACTTGAGCGACCCGTATCGAGAATGCCTGCGCAAGCCTTGGAAATGTTTCCCTCTCCTCTTTTTTCGCCTCCCCCAGGCCCCACTACTAGAAAATTACCGCTGGGGCCTGAAACCTTTGTGACGTAGCACAGGTGGCCACTGGAGTACCTTGAGAGCGTACTCTGGAAGACCTTAAGCAAAAACACTTTGAGCCACAAATCTCAAGGTCGATCATTGCTCAACGTGAACATTCACAACGTCCCCGGATTGTCGAATGTAAGCGTCACAATATACTCAGGTTCGGAAACGTACCAGGTCAAGGTGCTGTGTTTTTTGTTACACGGCTGACAGCACAACA
The DNA here is from genome assembly GCA_031763025.1 of Macrocystis pyrifera. Taxonomy (NCBI): domain Eukaryota; class Phaeophyceae; order Laminariales; family Laminariaceae; genus Macrocystis; species Macrocystis pyrifera. Next base: position 810,823 of record JASSKH010000022.1, read on the forward strand.
AACGTCGAAATCGAACCGAGAAACAAACCACAAAATGAAACACGACAAAAACAAAGCAAAATCATGAAATCCGGGCAAAAACAAGAAACGCGAAAAAAATACCAAAATAATTGCTGGAGAAAAATGATATGTACACGAAAAAAAGTATAATGAAATTAGAGAAGACAACATAGACTACAGTAGTGCAGTGCATGCGCCAACAACATGTTACACCAACTCACGACAAGCCTTGATGTATGGTCAACAATGTGATGTTTTTTTCCTGTATATATACATTTTCTTGTCTCCCTCGCTGTTTTGCACTGCACAAAACCGACACCATATATATGCGACACATGCTCTACACCCAAAAGTCACCCAAAACGTACGTTAAAATGAAGCAAAACGTGTGAAACTTCGGCACATACCACGTTCGGGGAAGAAGAATGTTTTGTACCAGTACTATATTTTTCTTACTTTTGAAAAGAATTCCACGTCTATTCTGCAATAAACGAAAAGTCGCCAAATATAACACTACATTGTCAAATATTTTGAAAAACAAATTGCGATCGACGCAAAACTCACCTATTGTACAATGCAAACATAATTATTGCAGATACATACATACCTGGTAGACGGCAATTCGCAGTTTAACTGCACCCATTGTCAACTCCATGCCCCTCTTGCCCATCCCTTCCTTCTTCTCAGTCATGCCAACGATTCAGTACCCCTCCGCAAACCCCAAATTTCCTTCGTTCAATATTCCATGTTATATTCGTCAATGTGAAGAATGTCCGAACAGTCTGGGGTTTGGCGAATCGGAGAGAAAAAAAAAAACAATCGGGGTGGGGGGGGGGGGTGTAGTTCCAGTGCGGAATACCTGGTGATGGGTGGTTCACGGCACGATCACAGCTGCACGTATATTCAGGGCGAGCATACGCAGAGGTATCGGTACAGCAGTGGCAGCAGCAGCAGTACAGCAGCAGCAGCAGCAGCAGCGGCAACAACAGCAGTTGGGAGGATCGACGGGCCGGGAGTAGAGATATAGTACGTGGGTTTTTCGATCGCAATCATGCCCAAGAGCACCACCGACGAATATGAAGACGCGTCTTCGTCACAAGAGAGGGACATGCGAAGTGACAGAAAGATAGCGAAATTGAGAGCGGAGCTGGAGGAAGCCTTGCAAGCAAGAGATGAAGAGCAGGCCAAGGACGCTTAAGCCAGGAAGGCGAAACGCAGAGGAGCGGGAGGAGCGGCAGGCGTGGCCGAAGAAGAGAGAGGTCGTCGAGAAAATTCGGCGGAGGACAGCAGCGGGGGCTGTCGGGGAGAGCAGAGTCAGGAGAAAAGTGCGGGTGAGCGCGAAGAACGGGGGACGGACAGAAGTAAGATGGCGGCCGAGAAGCGCTTGTTTGAACAAGAGGTTGAAAGAGAAGTAGGCAGGAGGATGCATGCTTTAGGTGTACGCGGACGAACCACGTGGCGTGCAGGTAATTCGCAGGCGCGCCCTCAGAGCGCGCGGGGCACAGAGACCGCGACATAGACAAACAGCGGGAGCCCCCGAGCAACATGGGAGAACCCTCGAAGCGCTGGGGGGGTTCCTATGAGACGGAAGCCTGGGGGGATCGGGGACAATTCGGCCCGAGATGGAAAAATGAGCAGAGGGGGCGCCAGGACAACCAGGCTACCGAGTTAGGAAGGTGGGAAGCAGGGGATAGAGGTCCTCAGGGGGGAGCGACAGAGGGGGACAAATATTGGACGACAAGACGAGGTGGGGACCAAGGAGAGTCGAGCTGGCAAGGGAAAAAGTGGGAGCTGGAAAAGAGGGGTGGACCATGGTCAGCGGGGCGGTGAGACGTGGGCGGGGAGCTGGAAGGGAGAAAGGGGAGATGGGTCGATGAGCCGAGGAGTGGGAAGGGAAACGACGGGGGGTATTGGGGGGGAGGGGGGGGGGGGGCGAATTCAGGCGGTGGGGGGGGGTCGGCGGTGTAGATGGCGATATGGAACATAGCAGGTTTTTCAAGGAGCCTGAGCCAGCATCATGGACGCACGTGACAGACATGGGCATGATCATGTGGGGGGTGATTTGGGCGGATGGCGGGTTACCGCCGTGGGGTTCCATGAAGGAACGAGCAGTGTCATAGCTGTGCCCAGGACTGTTTTTCATGACCAGAAAAGGCGCGAGAGAGACGTGATGAGCTTGGCCGACCTCGATCTGACAATGTACGCGAGGACGGAGCTGTCGGGGAGGCGCAGAGGCAAGGGTGGGACATCGCTGCCAGACAGGGTGGAGGCTACGATGGGCGTGATCATGTATATGGCAACGCTGGCGACGGACGACAACACGCGGATGGGTCGGTTGGAGATGCAATGGGGGCGACAATTTCAACAGGTGAAGGAAAAGATAAACCATTTTTACGTGACGAATAGGAGGGTGGTGGAGACAGAGGCCTTCGAGTAGGAGTTCACGAGGCGCTTCAATGCGGGCCTGTTGAGGTTGGGAGAGGCGGTGCGGATGACGGCCATGAAACTCAAACGGAGGGGATCTACGTGGCCCACAGTCAAGGAGGCAGGGCCGTTGCCGGAACCGACCTTTCGGGAGACGGCGATGTGGTTGCAGTTAGCGCAGCTACACATCAGGGCCAAGTACGGATGGAAGAGGGGGGGGGGGGGCAGGGGTGGGGGGGGGGCTTTGCTGAGAGCAACCGCCGAGGAGGTGAAGGGCGAGGGTTCGCGGAGAGCAATCATCGGGGAGGAGACTGGCAGGGGGGGAAGGATAGGGCAGGGGAAAGGGGGGGGGGGAACCGACAAAACACGGGGGTCAGCAGGGAGTGTTTTTTCTTCAAGAAGGATGGGCATTGCCCGTTCATGGAGAAATGGGGGGACTGTAAATTCGAGCACGGGGGGGAGAAGAGGGGACGCGACAAGAGGGGGGGGGGGGAACGGAAAGAGAAGCGGTCATCGGGGGGTGGGGACAATGGGGGGGATGGGAAGAGAAGGAGACGCGAATGAGGACACGGGCTCTGCGGATGCGCGGCGTCAGCCGGGGAGACGCGGAGGAGGGGGGAGGCGCAGGCGCAAGGTGGGGGTATTCGCCGGGACCAGCAAAGCTGGAAGACGACCATCGCAGGGGGGCCGGCGCCCGGGTCCATCGGGTTGGCCAATTCAGGTGTGATGAAGCAGCAGGGGGAAGAAGGGGGTGAGGACATGGGGGGGGGGAGAAGGGGGGCGCAGTGAAGGGGTAGGGCAAGGAGAAGGGGGGGTAACGTGCGGTAACGGGGACGCGCAGGAAGAAGAGGGGAGTATGCGAGATAGGGGGGGGCGCGTACGGGGGCGAAGGGGAGATGGGGGGCAACAGGGATATAACGGGAACGGGACGGCACGTGACCGACGGGGCCACGCACGGGAAGGAGGGACAGGTCCGCGGCGGGACCGCGCACGAAACAAAGAAAGGGTTACGTGACGGGGCCGAACGAGGAGCGGACCGGGGAGCGCGCGGCGGGGCCGTGTACGAGACAAAGGGGGGAGTGTACGACGGGGCCGTGCACGGAACGAGAAGGGAGGCGAGCGGCGGGGCCGCACACGGGACAGCAGGGGAGGTGCGCGGCGGGGTCATGCACGGAACGAGAGGGGAAATGCGCGGCGGGGCCGTGCAGGGATCGAGAGGGGAGACGCGCGAAGGGCGCGCACAAGGAACGAGAGAGGAAGTCCGCGGGGGGGCCGAACGAGGAGCGGACCGGGGAGCGCGCGGCGGGGCCGCGTACGAGACAAAGGGGAGAGTGTACGGCGAGGCTGTGCACGGAACGAGAGGGGAGTCGCGCGGCGAGGCCGTACACGGGACAGCAGGGGGGGAGGTGCGCGGCGGGGCCGTGTACGGAACGAGGGGGGGAGATGCGCGGCGGGGCCGTGCAGGGATCGAGTGGTGAAACGCGCGAAGGGCGCGCACAAGGAACGAGACGGGAAGTCCGCGGCGGGGCCGTGCAGAAATTGAGCGGAGAGACGCGCGAGGGGCGTGCACAAGGAACGAGAGGGGTAGTCCGCGGCGGGGCCGTGGACAGATCGGGATGGGAGTTGCGCGGCGGGGCCGCACACGGAGCAAGAGGGGAGAGGCGCGGCGGAGCCGTGCACGGAACGAAGGGGGAGAGGCGCGGCGGGGTCGTGCAGGGAACGAGAGGAGAGAAGCACGAGGGGGGCGCACACGGAACGAGCGGGGGAGTTAGCGGCGGGGTCGTGTTCAGATCGAGGGGGGAGGCGCGCGGCGGGGCGCACGCGGAACAAGAGAGGAAGGGCGCGGGGGGGGCGCGCACGGAGCAAAGGGGGAGAGGCGCGGCAAGGCCGGAGACGCAACCGGGGTGCAACAAGCGAAGGCAGTGGAGTGGGAAGAGTCACGACAGTGGAAGGGGGCGTTAGGGTTTTGAGGAGGACAGGGCGTGAGACGGGAGAGCGGGATCGCCTGGTGCGGGTGGCGGCGGAGGCAGGGGGGAAGCTGGTACAACGGGAGGGAGGTGATCTGGCGAAGGTGGTGTGGGAGTTGGGGGGTGAATTGTTGGCACCCCATAATGATGCGGAGCGGGTGACGAGATTTTTCGGGGAACAGCACAACATATACCAATTCGAACGGCTAGAGCAGATTGCGAGGACGGGCGTACCGGTGGATGTAGGTCCAGGGGGTGATATCGAGCGTGAGCTGGCGTACGGGAACCATAGCAGCGCCGACAGACACGCGAACGAGGTGTGGGAGAAGGCGGTGGGCGACGTCAAGCTAGGGAGAGCATTTGTGGTTCCAGCGAGATTGGCGAGGATGGTGCGAGGCCTGCGGGTAAACCCAGTGGGAGGGGTGGAAGAAAAAGGGAAGAAGAGGATCATCCACGATGCGACTTTCAGCGGCGAGGCAAAAGGGGGACGAGAGGGGGGGCGGTCAGTGAACGAAACGACGTATCGGGACCAGATCCCGGAGTGCCACTTGGGGGACGTGATGCTCCAGATCGTGCGGAGGATCCTGGGGCTGAGGGACAAGTTCGGGACGGGAAGGAGGATACTGATACAGAAAATGGATGTGAAGAGTGCCTTTCGTCAAGTGGGGGTAGAGCCCGCAGGGGCCGTGAACTTCGGGTACGTCCTGGGGGATTACCTGTTCATCGACCTCCGGTTGCAGTTCGGTTGGAGGGGCAGCCCCGGGTAGTGGGGGGTACTGGCCAGTGCCATTCAACAAGCGCAGCGACAGACGACCCGGGAATCAGCGACGATCCTGGCGGCAGGAGTGGCGGCTACAGCGCATGTCCAGGTCACAACGGACACGGGAGCGGAGGTGGAACCGTTGCCAGAGAGTTGCACAGTTAAGGCGGTAGAAGGGGGGGGGGCGGAGGCCACCGCGTGGGTGGTTTTCTTCATGGACGACGCGGTGTCGGTGGAGGTACAGTGGGAACCGGACGGGGGGAGATGCATAGCTCTGGCGCAGTCGCTGGCGTCGATTCATTTCCAGGCCATGGGGGGAGAGAGGGAAGGGGGAGGAGCCCCTGCTGTCGCATAAGAAGGTCACGGACTGGGCACCACAGCAGGAAGTGCTGGGGTTCAGCTTGGACACCGAGAAAATGACGATATCATTGCCACCCAGAAAGATCAGGGACTTGCAGGAGCTGCTGGAGGAGTGGCCCGAGGGGAGGCGCACGGCGACGGTACGGGAGGTTCTCGTGTTGGCCGAAAAACTGCACCACGTGGCGTAGGTGATCAGGCCAGGGAGGTATTTCGTGCGGCGGCTTCTGCAGCTGAGCAAGCTGCATCTGAACGGGCAGGAGAAAAGGGAGGGAGGGGGGGCGTGGGGGAGAAGCAGGAAGAAGGCGGAAGCCATGAGGGTGTTGAGATTGACGGAGGAGTTCATGGAAGACGTGGTGTGGTGGAGATGGTGCCTAAAGGAGGGCATGGCTGGGGAGGGAGAAAGGTTGGCTGCGCCGTTCTTCAGATTCGTGAAGCATTCTCACAAAAGGACATGGTTTTCGGACGCGTCGTTCGAGGCCGTTGGGGGGCTGTGCCTGGAAACGGGCGTGTACAGGAGATACTGTCTGTCAGAAGAAGAGAGGAAGAGGACGATTAGGAGCAGGAAGGGCGGGAACGGGAATCGGTTGTCTATCAACGTTCTGGAGTTGATGGGAATGGTGATGACGGCTTACGTGATGATAGTGATCAGAAAGGATAGACCAACGAAGGAAGGAGAGTCGGTGCTGATGAGGGGGGACAGTTCATCGGCGGTGCAGTGGGTAATTAACTGGGGGGGGGGAAGGGGGAGGAGAGGTCGGGGGGGATGATGAGGATTATGGGGGTGTTGGAGAGGATAGGAGGGTGGAGCTTCCAGGCAAATCACGTACGGGGCGTGGAGAATGTTCTGGCGGACGGGATAACGAGGTGGAAGGAAAGTGAAATCCAAACCAGGCTGACCGCAGAACACCCCGCCGTCCACTGGCAGGCCCAGGAGCTCGGAGAGGAGGGGGAGGAGATGTGTTTGGAGATTTTGCGCGCGGCTACGCACTCGGACGAGTTGCGAGGTCGACTAGGAAGGCTTATGCGCAAGGTTGGAGGATGTGGGTGAGCTGGAGGATCATGCAGGGAAAGGGGAATTGGCTGGGGGTGAGATGAACGAGTGGGAGATGGTAGAAGAATTGACGGAGTTCATGGCCTACTGCTGTGCGGAGAGGAAGAACAAGTAGTCGACCGTGGCGGGGAAGCTGGTAGCGGTGAACTTTTACCACGAGCAGTGGGTGGGGTTGTCATTACCGCTGCAGCACGTCAGGATCAAGGCGGTGAAAAGGGGGATTAAGAGGGCGCACGTGGAGGCAGGGAACCAAACGCGGGTGAGGAGGCCGCTAACATGGGAGATGATCAAGGTGATGGAGGAGAGCATAGGGGAGTAGGGTGTGGGGGGGAGGGTAGCGTGGATCGGCTTGGCATTGTCGTACCAGCTGTTGCTGAGGGCATCGGAATTGTTTGCAAGGGGGGGGGGGGGGGGTGCACCAGGTTCACTGCCTGAGGAGGGGGGACATTGCCTTTTTCGAGAGAGGCGTCCAGCTGGGGCCGGAGGAGCGGGGGGCGGCGGACACGGTGGAGGTTCATTTCAAAGGAGGAAAAGGGGACCAGGGGAGGAAAGGAATGGTCATGGTGAGAACGAAAGGAAAGAAGGGGGGGGGGGGGCTGGGGGGAAATGTGGTGGACCTGTTGCTGGAGCTGTTCGAGTACTACCGGACTATAATCCCTGGGGCAGAGAGCGCGCCGCTGATGGCTTACAGGAGCGGCGGGAGTTGGAAGGTGTGGACGAGAGGGCAGGCAACTTACTGTCTACGGAGCGAGCTGGAGAGGGTGGGTGAGAAATGACGATCGCAAGGGAGAGAGGCAGTGGCGGAGCTGATTCCGGAGGAGTTCGCGCTGCACTCGGGGAGGATCAGAGGAGCGACGAGGTTGGCGGAGGTGGGAGCCCCGCCGTGGGTGATTCAGAGGGAGGGAAGGTGGGCGTCGCAGGCATTTATGGGATACGTGAGGTCGAATATGGAGGATCCCTTGTGGGTCTCCAGAGTGCTAGTGGGTAGGACGGGAAAGTCGAGCAGGCAGCCGGGGCAGGGGACCAGATGGGGTGTGTAGGGGGGGGGGGGGGGGGAAGAGTAGGCGGAGAACGCGGCTTCTGAATGGGAATTTGGCTGTTGAGGTTGTCTGTCAGAGTGGTGGGCAGGTCAGCCGCGTACAAGAGCTGGAGTAGGACACGGGGGAGGGGGGGCAGGGGGAATTAGACGAGGGGGATCCGTCACAGTTCCACCCACCTCCCCCGTGGGCGACACGGGCTACTAATGGACATGCATTTTTCGTGAAGAGTAGACCAAAATATCACACTTATTGTTATTGCCCTCGATAAAATGCATTCGAGCGCTGTTCTCAGTTTGCTTGTCTCTTTCTTTGTGAAGTCGCAGGTGGAGTTGTTGAGAGTGACGGGAGAGGCCAGTCGGGACCAGCACAGACGGAACCCCAGAGTGCTCTGTCTGGCTCAGGCAGAGCGTCTACTTGTTGACTATCGGTACCACTTATTATAGTACTCGGCGGGGACATATATCCAGGAGCAACACACGAAGACGGCACGAGCACCGCCGCACCAGTACCACAGCAATGGGATCGATATCATTGAGATGTAATTGGGGCTGCAGGGCTAAAAATACAAGACTGTTGGCCAATGAATAACGAAACATGAACGGGGAGAGATCTCCAACAATCATTCAGAAAGCTGACAACGCTCTCTTGGCCAAAGCAAAACATGTCGGTTGTATGTTACAACAAAAGTAAACCACAGATTGACAAGATCTTAGAGACCTCTGTACCGCGAAATAGTTGATGGCGAAATGAGAACTGAGGTGGATGCATGCTCTGGGGGGCAAGAGCTTGCCGCCGGCGTCCTACGGAATCCACCCAAACCTGAAAAAAGCCCATATTTTGTTGTGTGTTGTTACACATTCGACAGATTGACGTCTTTTCAACTGCCGGGCTATTATTTTTGCGAGTACCGAAACATACGACGAGAGGATCGCAAAATACAAATATAGGCGAAAAGTAGAAAGTAATCAACTAACTGCTCTGTGCTGTTGTAAAATACTTACGATAGTATTCAATCTTGGGTCATTCTTTTTGCGAGTACCGAAACATACATACGACGAGGACCGCAAAATACAAATAAAGGCGAAAAGTAGAAAGTAATCAACGAACTACTGTTGTTGTTGTTGTTGTAAAAGACCGACGATAGTTCGTATGCATTTTTTTTAGTAGTAGTATGCGATTTTTCAATAGTACTCTTCTAGAGTATTAGCGCAGAACCAAAATTGAAGAGGGTGTTTTCTTCGGTACACTTATTATCCAAAAATGATGTCTCTCCGGCATGCGCTTTATCAATTTCTAAATGCAGATCTTCTCGGAAAACTATCAGATGGGTGTCGATGTGCAATAATTTGCAAGTACGTACGTGGTATGCTGTACCAATCTCTCGTATACGATGGATGAGCGCTGTGCGCTGCTTTAAACTGGCGGGTTGTTCATTGTATTATGTGCGAGTACGGAAACATACGATGACGATCGCAAACAAATAAAGGCGAAAAGTAGAAAGTAACCCACTGCTGCCGGCGGCGTCCTACGGTATCCCCCCAAACCTGAAGAAAAGCCCATTTTTTGCTTTTCGCTGCTGTAAAGACTTGCGATAGCATGCAATTTTTTTGCCATTCGAGACACGGTAGTACTCGTAGATAATTTGCTCTGGCACAAAAAGTAACCCACTCCTGTTGTTGTACTGTAAATACCTCCTATAGTATGCGAATGGAAACGCCAAGTACACCAAAAAAATATTATTTCAGCTCGTGCCACGATACACGATAGACGCTCGATCTCGATAGAGACTCAGCCCACGGACAACCCGCGCGGTGGCGGGCGAGATCAACTAGTATAGATGACGGGCTCGAAGAAATGAGGTGGACTCATGCTCTAGGGGGCAAGAGCTTGCCGGCGGCGTCCAACGGTATCCTCCCAAACCTGAAAAAAGCCCATTTTTTGCCATTCGAGACGGATGCAGCAGTAGTAGTACTGATAGCTAATATTTTTAATCTATTTCGTGCAAACCAGCGGCCAATGCGCTGCACTGAGCGTCGGACCCAAGCGTCTGAGCCAACTCTTACTCTTGTATTCATCGCCACCCTTGCACAACAAGACAGCACTACAACAGTGACAGGCACCTGGTCTGGTGTGTAGACGTCTCTCCAACTCGGTATGGGCGCCTGAGCCAATAACTCTTGTATTCATCGCCACTCTTGCACAACAAGACGGCACTACAGCAGTAGCAGGCACCTGGTCTGGTGTATAGACGTCTCCCCAACTCGGTATGGGACATGAGATATGTTGGTATGGTATATGGGAATATGGTATATGGGAATATGGGACATTGGTGGTATGGTATATGGGGATATGGGAAAACCAACGTATGTGGTATGGTATGTGTTGACGGTACGGGACGGGAAAAACACAGTATATGGTATGGTACGTTTGTGGTATGGTACCATGGTACGATGTCGTGGATGTATTTTATGGCTAAATTTGCCTTGTGGCATGAGTGCATGGTATGTTTCAGTATATAAGGTCCGTAAGGGTCGAAAACGTTTTACGAATATCAATTGTAACGAGCTTATATATCGGCCATTGGAAATTGTTCGAAAATATAAGCCTTGCGGACAGACAGACAGGCAGACAGACAGACAGACAGACAGGCAGACGGACAGACAGACAGACAGACAGGCAGACAGACAGACAAGATTGCAATTACCGCAGCTGAGACTCAGTTTTAAACTGAGAATAACATCGTATCTATATATTGTTATTGCCCTCGATGAAATGCTTTCGAGCGCTGTTCTCAGTTTGCTTGTCTCTTTTTTTGTGAAGTCGCTGGTGGAGTTGTCGAGAGTGACGGGAGAGGCCAGTCGGGACCAGCACGGACGGAACCCCAGAGTGCAGTGTCTGGCTCAGGCAGAGCGTCTACTTGTTGACTAACGGTACCACTTGTTATAGTACTCGGCGGGGACATACATATATATATATCCAGCAGCAGCACACGAAGACGGAACGAGCACCCGCACCAGTACCACAGCAATGAAATGGGATCGATATCATTTGAGGTGTAATTAATTGGGGTTGCAGGGCTTTATAAATACAAGTCTGTTGGCCAATGAAAAACGAAACCTGAACGGGGAGAGATCTCCAACAATCAGTCAGAAAGCTGACGACGCTCTCTTGGGTTATTATTTTTGCGAGTACATACCGAAACATACGATGAGGATCGCAAAACACAAATACAGGCAAAAAGTGGGAAGTAATCAATCAACTAACTAACAACTGCTGTTGTTGTAAAGAGACCTACGATGGTATGCAATTTTGGGTCATTCTTTTTGCGAGTACCGAAACATACGACGAGGATCGCAAAATACAAATAAAGGCGAAAAGTAGAAAGTAATCAACTAACTAACTGCTGTTGTCGTAAAAGACCGACGATAGTTCGTATGCAATTTTTAAGTAGAAGCAGTTTTCAGGCTCTACTGCTGCTGCTATAGTATGCGACTGACGACGCTTTGTTGGCCAATGAAAAACATTTTGTGGGTTGTTACACATTCGACAGATTGACATGTATGTATTTTCAACTGACGGGGTATTCATTGTATTATACCTGGTATGCGAGTACGGAAACACACGATGACGATCGCAAACAAATAAAGGCGAAACGTAGAAAGTAATCCACTGCTGCCGGCGGCGTCCTACGGTTCCCCCCAAACCTGAAGAAAAACCATTTTTTTGCCTTTCGCTGCCGTAAAAGACTTGCGATAGTATGTAATTTTTTCGCCATTCGAGACACAGTAGTAGTAGTACTCGTAGATAATTTTGCTCTGGCACGAAAAGTAACCCACTCCTGTTGCTGTACTGTAAATACCTCCTATAAAATAGTATGCGAATGGAAACGCGAAGTACACCAAAGATGAAAGAATTCAGCTGGTGCCACGATACACGATAGACGCTCGATTTCGACAGAGACTCAGCCCACGGACAACCCGCGCGGTGGCGGGCAAGATCAACTAGTATAGATGACAGACTCGAAGAAATGAGGCGGATGCATGCTCTAGGTGGCAAGAGCTTGCCGGCGGCGTCCTACGGTATCCTCCCAAACCTGAAAAAAGCCCATTTTTTGCCATTCGAGACGTTTGTTGTACTGATGTACTGATTGATAGACACAATGCACTTTTTTGTCATTCTGTTACGATACTGCTTGGATACAGCACTCTTCAGTACAGCAGTACTCGTCCATAATTTTGCTCTGAAACTAAAGGTATAACCCACTCCTGTTGCTGTACTGTAAATACCTCCTGTAAAATAGTATGCGAATGGAAACGCGAAGTTCACCAAAAAAGTATTATTTCAGCTGGTGCGACGATACACGATAATCGATAGTCGATTGACGCTCGATCTCGACAGAGACTCAGCCCACGGGCAACCCGCGCGGTGGCGGGCAAGATCACCTAGTATAGATGACGGGCTCGAAGAAATGAGGTGGGTGCATGCTCTAGTGGGCAAGAGCTTGCCGGCGGCGTCCAACGGTATCCTCCCAAAACTGGAAAAAAGCCCATTTTTTGCCATTCGAGACGTTTGTAGTACTGATGTACTGATGGACACAGCAGTAGCAGGCACCTGGTGTGGTGTATAGACGCCTCCCCAACTCGGTATGGGACATGGGATGTGTTGGTATGGTATATGGGAATATGGGATATTGGTGGTATGGTATATGGGGATATGGGAAAACCAACGCATGTGGTATGGTATGTGTTGACGGTACGGTACGGGAAAAACACAGTATATGGTATGGTACGTTTGTGGTATGGTACCATGGTACGATGTCGTGGATGTATTATATGGCTAAATTTGCCTTGTGGTATGGTATGTTTCAGTATATAAGGTCCGTAAGGGTCGAAAACGTCGTACGAATATCAATTGTAACGAGCTTATATATCGGCCATTGGAAATTGTTCGAAAATATAAGCCTTGCGGACAGACAGACAGACAGTCAGACAGACAGACAAGATTGCAATTACCGCAGCTGAGACTCAGTTTCACGAACTGAGAATTGTTATTGCCCTCAATGAAATGCATTCGAGCGCTGTTCTCAGTTTGCTTGTCTCTTTTTTTGTGAAGTCGCGGGTGGAGTTGCTGAGAGTGACGGGAGAGGCCAGCACAGACGAAACCCCAGAGTACTGTGTCTGGCTCAGGCAGAGCGTCTACATGTTGACTATAGGTACCACTTGTTATAGTACTCGAGGGGGACATATATCCAGCAGCAGCACACGAAGACGGCACGAGCACCCGCACCAGTACCACATCAATGGGCTTGGTATCATTGAAATGTAATTGGGGCTGCAGGGCTGAATACAAAAAGACTGTTGGCGAATGAAAAACGAAACATGAACGGGGCGACATCTCCAACAATCATTCAGAAAGCCGACGACGCTCTCTTGGCCAAAGCAGAACATGTCGGTTGTTTATTACAACAAGTAAACGACAGATTGACAAGAGATCTCTGTACCGCGAAATAGTTGTTGGCGAAATGAGAACTGAGGTGGATGCATGCTCTGGGGGGCAAGAGCTTGCCGCCGGCGTCCTACGGAATCCTCCCAAACCTGAAAAAAAGCCCATTTTTCGTTGTGTGTGTTGTTACACATTCGACAGATTGACGTCTTTTCAACTGCCGGGTTTTATTTTTGCCGGTATGTACCGAAACATACGATACTAGAGTATTTATTAGCGCAGAACGAAAATTGAATAGGGTGTTTTCGTCGGTACACTTATCCAAAAGTGATGTATGTCTCTCCGGCATGCGCTTTATCAATTTCTAAATATAGATATTCTCGGAAAACGATCAGATGGGTGTCGATGTGCAATAATTTCCAAGTACGTACGTACGTGGTATGCTGAACCAGTCTCTCGTACAATTTATACGATGAATGAGCGCTGTGCGCTGCTTGCTGTGTACCCGAATCAAACGTTCGTTGCTGCCGTTGTCGTGGTGTTCCAGAGTGCGTGAGGTGACTTGATACACAGCGCTGTGGCGAGCCCTCCAAAAAGAGGCACCGCGCCGAACCCGACAAGAGCACAGCAAAGCAGCAGAGTGCATACAGTAAATAAGTTTAAACCTTCTGGCGGCCTGCCTTTCATCGCTTCTCCGTGCCCTGCCGCTCTCCCAAAACCTAGCAGCAAGGAACATAAACAAGCAGTCAGAAACGACACAGCAAGATAGATGCTGTACCTGCTGTATGTACGTGTGCACTCGTACTTTTACCCCAATAATTAAAGTAGCTTCCGTGGTACGAACCTTGGCCAATGAAAAACATTTTGTGGGTTGCTACACATTCGACAGATTGACATGTATTATATGCGAGTACCGGATCATAAGATGACGATCGCAAACAAATAAAGGCGAAAAGTAGAAAGTAATCCACTGCTGCCGGCGGCGTCCTACGGTATCCCCCCAAAGCTGAAACATAGAAAAAAAAAGCCCATTTTTTGCCTTTCGCTGCTGGAAAAGAAGAGACCAGCGATAGTGTATGCCATTTTTTTTGCCATTCAAGATGGATACAGCACAGCAGAGTAGTATATACTCGTAGATAATTTTGCATGGCACGAGAAGTAACCCGCTCCTGTTGTACGTAAAAGACCTGCTATTATAGTAGTATGCGAATGGAAACGCCAAGTACACCAAAAAAGTATAATTTTAGCTCGTGCGACGATACACGGTAGACGCTCGATCTCGACAGAGACTCAGCCCACGAACAACCCGCGCGGTGGCGGGCAAGATCAACTAGTATAGATGACGGGCTCGAAGAAATGAGGTGGATGCATGCTCTAGGGGGCAAGAGCTTGCCGGCGGCGTCCAACGGTATCCTCCCAAACCTTAAGCCCATTTTTTGCCATTCGATATCTTTGTTGTACTGCTGCAGCTGCAAAAAAGACCTGCTCATGCGACGATAGACGATAGACGTTTGTTGTACAGTAACTGTAAAAGACCGCTCGATCTCGACAGAGACTCAGCCCACGGGCAACCCGCGCGGTGGTGGGAAAGACAAACTAGTATAGAAGACGGGCTCGAAGAAATGAGGTGGATGCATGCTCTAGGGGGCAAGAGCTTGCCGGCGGCGTCCTACGGTATCCTCCCAAACCTTAAGCCCATTTTTTGCCATTCGATATATTTGTTGTACTGCTGCAGCTGCAAAAAAGACCTGCTCGTGCAACGATAGACGATAGACGTTTGTTGTACAGTAACTGTAAAAGACCGCTCGATCTCGACAGAGACTCAGCCCACGGGCAACCCGCGCGGTGGCGGGAAAGACAAACTATTATAGAAGACTGGCTCGAAGAAATGAGGTGGATGCATGCTCTAGGGGGCAAAAGCTTGCCGGCGGCGTCCTACGGTATCCTCCCAAACCTGAAAAAAGCCCATTTTTTGCCATTCGAGACGGATGCAGCAGTAGTAGTACTCGTAGCTAATGTTTTTCATCTATTTCTTGCACACCAGCGGCCAATGCGCTGCACTGAGCGTGGGACCCAAGTGTTTTAGCCAACTCTTAGTCTTGTATTCATCGCCTCCCTTGCACAACAAGACAGCACTACAACAGTAGCAGGCACCTGGTCTGGTGTATAGACGTTTCCCCAACTTGGTATGGGCGTCTGAGCCAACTCTTGTAATCATCGCCACCCTTGCACAACAAGACGGCACTACAGCAGTAGCAGGCACCTGGTCTGGTGTATATACGTCTCCCCAACTCGGTATGGGATATGGGATACGTTGGTTGTATGGTATATGGGAATATGGAACATGGGATATGGTGGTATGGTATATGGGAATATGGGAAAACCACCGTATGTGGTATGGTATGTGTTGACGGTATGGTACGGGAAAAACACAGTATATGGTATGGTACGTTTGTGGTATGGTACCACGGTACGATGTCATGGATGTATTATATGGCTAAATTTGCCTTGTGGTATGGTATGTTTCAGTGTATAAGGTCCGTAAGGGTCGAAAACGTCGTACGAATATCAATTGTAACGAGCTTATATGTCGGCCATTGGAAATTGTTCGAAAATATAAGCCTTGCGGACATACATACAGACAGACAGACATACAGACAGACAGACAGACAAGATTGCAATTACCGCAGCTGAGACTCAGTTTTACAAACTGAGAGTATACAAACAACAAGCAGTATACTCGTACAATTTATCGAAAAATGCGTCAGGTGTTGGAGAAAAAGAAAACTCAAACAATCGTTGCAAGAACATTCACAAATCTAACGACACCGTCACATGTAACTAAAAGTTGACGACAGGACGTCTCACAATCGGGGTGCATTTGTTACGTTACGCAAGCGTTGCGGAATATACGTTTTCCCTGTCGCCGCAACGTGCTAATGTTGTGGTTTCGCCACAACGTCCCGCAACGTACCCAAGTGGCCACCTGTGAGGTCAATCACACACACTAGAACTAACCAAATTGTGAAAAAATTCGTACGCTGATTGGATGATGACTAGAAGACATAGACAGCCGTTAATTCCGCCGCCGATAGCGACACGCAGAAAGCACGCCGCCCACAATCGTGTGATGCGACCGGACACCCCCGAGACCGGAGACACAGATCACAGCAGCAGCTCAGCTGCTGTAGAGGAAGAAGCGATGGCAAAGCTTGGCAAGCGCTTGCGATCGAGAACAAAAAATCCAAACGTATACACGAGAGGCAGAGCCACCTCGACACCCCGACAGCCAGCACATACATCTGTTGGAAGCGTGCGCTATTGTCGAAACCGTAGTTTTTCACAACTGAAAAGCTCCCGCCGGGCACTACGGCGTTGCAGATCCCATCCATCGCAGACCCAGGCAAACGGCCATTGTTCAGAGCATGACGCACGAGCGGAGAGAGAGGAAAAGGCGTCATGTAAAGGTATTGTACTACCTGCTATCTTGGATGACGCCTACAAGCAGGATCTGTACATGGCGACATGATGGCTGTTGTCCGGTAATACGAACAGTAGAACACTGTTTACAGCAGCAACAGCAGCCCCAGCATCTATCGAAACTGACACAGCTACTACTGTGCAGCAGCAACCCCAGCTCAGCAGCAGCAACCCCAGCTCAGCAGCAAAGCCCCAGTCATTGCTGGTGCTTCGAGATAGCGTCGTCGTACTCAACACCGCGCTGTCAAAAAATGTACCGCCTATAAGTACGGGGTGACGTGGTGTGGGAAAACCGCGGACAGCAGTGGCGGCGGCAGCAGCGACAACAGCAGGGGCCTGAACCAATCGATTATCAATGTACCGCAGCAACCCTACAGGTAGCTGTCCCTGCTACGTACGCCTTGCTGTTGCTGTCATTCTTTCCGCTGCTGTCCTGTAGATGACGTAATCACTCACGGTACTGCTGTCCAACAAAACCTACACTAGTAGGACATCAACAGCCGCAGTCTATGCAACCAAAGCAACCAGCACACCTCCTTCTACCTTCAGCAGCATCCGCAGTTTTTCTGTTGTTGCTGCTGCTGCTGCTGCTGCTGCTGCTGCCTCATCATGGTAGCGGTGTTGTAGCCGCTCCTATCGCCGTGGCTGCAACACGACTGGTAGCTGTACTACGGTTGGTCTTGATGTTATTGTCAAAACGCGTGCTCGCAAGACACTCCCACTGCCCACACTTGATCAGAACGCGGTGAAACGAAAAGTACGAGGAAGCGACACCTAACCCGCCAGGCAATGAAAGCACCCATATAAGCCTCATAGCGGAACTCACGTTGTTGCAACATGCCGGCCGCCTTGCAGTCGCGTGTGTTGTAAGGAAAACGGACTTGGCCGTTCAGGTCGAGGCCAGTGTCTGTGTGTGCTTCCGCCGTCATGGTTGTCAAAGCACGAGGCCTTCCACACGACAACACTTGGCTCACAGGAGCCCAAGGGTGAGCGTAGGATGGTCCCCAACTCAGAGAGTACAGGGGTGTGTGCAGAGTGAAATCCAAGTGTGCGAAATGCCGGGTGTGTGCTGTGAGCGCGGGCCTTGCGGCGCGATGCCAAGCAAGTGCGGCGCGATGTCATATGCAAACTGGGTCTCCTGATTGGTCAATGCTAAGCAAAAATGGGTTTCCACACATTGGGTGCGTTGCGATGCGAAGCAAATGGAGCGATATGATTGGAGAATGCTAAGCAGATCTGGCCCGGTATACGAACGACTCGCCTTGCTTTGACTGGTGTAAGGTGTTCCACTCAGGTAATAAATTATTACACGAAAGGCGACGGGGAATTTTTTTCTTTTAGGCCATCTCTTATGGAACGACTTTGAGAACCGAAAACGAACGATTTTTTCGGGCCGCAAAACCAGCCCCACAGAATTCGGTCGACTACCTTATCATGAACCGATTTTATCGAGGCTAGTTTTCACAGAATATTCTCGGGCGTGTAGAAAGCGGGGCCAGTAAACAGTTCAAAAATGGCAAGCGCGCGCGCACTCGTGTTGGCGTCTGGACGGAGTCTGGAGTCACACTGCGCTCCCCGAGGCCACCACACAGCAGCAAAGGACAACCATGGCGACGGTCTCGCTGAGGCTAGAACCCAACCCTTTCTTTGACTACTTCCTGGACCTTCTGCAGCACTCGCTTCACAAGAAGAACAAGCAAGCCCTGGCAATTGTCCAGAACGTAGCCGCATACTACGCCTGCCTCGGCGTCAAGAGGAGCTGCTCGACGTACTCCCTGGATATACGCAACAAGAAGGCTTGTGAATCTTACAAAAACTTCGTCGTCCCGGCCTTCCTGATGTGGATGGATGACCACGGCCACAAGCTCCCAAGTTGGATCTCGAAAGAGCTAATGGGACAGTCCACGCTGAACGGTGAGTACAGCAGCATGGATATCTTCGGGCACCTGAGTACCAACCAGTGCGTTGCAACGTGACAGTAGACTGCAGACTACCTTCGCGGAGTGCGCGACAACGTCGTAATGACCGTGGACTGACATGCTCCCATACACACGTGCGGGCAACGTATGCGTGATATGTGTCGGGGTCGACTCAGCTTCACTCAGCTGTCGCTGTATTATTTGATCATTTTAGAGCTTTCGAGCATCGACCCAACGTATTTTATAGAAAAGCAAAGACAAGAAAGTGCAAAGCCTGTCCGTATTGTCCACACGATATATGCTGCTCGTGCAGGAGCTCAGCAGATCACTACTCGTACGCTTAAACTTTGAGTCCGAAAAACAAGTAGTACATGAGTGCAACCAAAGGGTCGTGCCACACGTGTGCAGCATAGTTTTCTAGCAGTACACAGCATAGTACTACGAGTACAATACAGCAGTACTCGTACTGCCTGCTGCGATCTCGCACAGCGGTTGATAATACCGCACGTCACTTGACGGTATCAGTTTCGTGGGCACTCAATAGAGGGGATCCCCAAAGGTTGGCTTCTTCTCATGTTACTCGGTCTCGTCTCGTTCCTTCCTGTTCCAGTGTTCGTGGAACGTTTCCGGGTCATAGCCTTATTTAAAACCACTGGCTGAACATTTCGGAACGTTTCGTTGACCGTAGTCTGTAATTGCAACAACGCAGGCAAGGTGGGCCAAGTTGCCCCTTGGGATTGTCCTGTGCAGAAAAGCCCCTGTTATAGTTGAGCACGCTATTCGCAGCTCGTTCATCCAGTCGATACAGCAGGAACAATGCCACCGCCACTTGTTAGTCATTCGATTCTTGTTGGGTTATCATACCATGCACCAACAAGCCACGACCCTTATCTCAAGCACGCGACAGGGCTACGCAAATCGAGCAATACGCTACAAAACGTCACCTATGTCTTCCGATTACGACCACATCCCACATAATTGTCTAGATAAGATGCCTGCAGCTCACACGACCGATCATTGTGTTTTGTCGCAGGACCGCCGAAGCTCTACAATGGCAACCTCAAGGCCCTCTGGAACAAGTTCAGCGAAGGACAGCGGGTGATCAAGATGCAACACACCCCCATCTACGACAGGTCAGAGGGATTTTGCTAGCGTATTCATTGGGTCGGTGCCGTATGCGTGTACGAGGAAGCTGTAAAAGCCTTCATTTTGTACCCAGTGAGGGCAGGTGATTTACCGCTGGTGGCTGTCCAGACGAAGAAAGCATAAACACTGCCTACAGGAGTTCGTGCTGTTGCACAAAATGAAAAATGGACAGACGATTGAAGGGGTGACTTTGGGAGACCGCATCCACTGCTATCCCAAAATGAATGCTTGACCCGAAAATAAGTGGGCGATACTTGTTCTGTTTTTTTTCCGGTGACGAAATAGAGCTGACACTCCAACCGGAAAAAACAAACCGGTTTTTGTATGCTTGTCCGGAAATAAATCCCGAGCTTGCGGTTTCCTGTTCCAAGGTTGAAATCCCTCCTGTCACAACTACTCGTACTGAAGTTGAACCTAGGGTCGAATATCTCGAGAGGGCGCTTTCGCGATCGTAAGCTATATTTTTTTTTGTTCAGCATCATTGTATGTTTTGTTTGGTATAGACTAATAATACCGCAGCAGTCAGCGCGAACGAGCCCCCCCCCCCCCCCACGCACACACCCTTCTGTTGATCGGCAGCATCTTGTTCGCACTACTTATGCCATCTCCACTACTGATGTCGCCGCCGTACGCAGCGGGTAAAATATGGATTGTTTCGTCCTGTGCGTGGTGTCGTCGCCAGGTCGTGCTGTCGTTACAGATAGCATATGAAATACCGG
Source organism: Macrocystis pyrifera (assembly GCA_031763025.1). Classification (NCBI taxonomy): domain Eukaryota; class Phaeophyceae; order Laminariales; family Laminariaceae; genus Macrocystis; species Macrocystis pyrifera. The sequence continues at coordinate 831,131 of JASSKH010000022.1, forward strand.
CACAGCAGTAGGGCAGTACACGTGTCTCTGACGCCCTCAATCATCTCTCTAGAACGTAAAGTATGTTGCAGATATGATACGTACTGGACGTATCAGTACCTTTTTATTGTTATTCCAACAGGCAACAAAAGCTGGGCGTTTCGATCACGCAATATCGAAATATGTTACGTGGTACGTGGTATATCATACGGGAATTGTTCACATATTAAACTTCTTTGGTTTGTGGGAATCAAAGCAGTGGTAGTATCTTACGAAAATCATTTGTGGGAATCAAAGCAGTGGTAGTATCTTACGAAAATCAAGCGCAGATCGTCCCCTACAAAATAAGACCCCAACTAGCTCGGTGTAAGAAATTCAGCCCCGACGGAAGAATATAGCGATATATGCACTGCAACAGTAACAGACGCCCATCCAAGTCAAGAAGCGAGGTCTCTTCGGAAAGGGAAACGAAATTCACCCACAGCATCGTACACACTGTACAGAAAACTCCGCCAAGTTTTGTCAGCTTCAAAACGCGTGCTATCAGTCGCTCCACGAAAGTACTCGTAGTGTAATAGTGAAGTGCGACGAAAATGCCAATGCCAATGCCGACTGCTTTGCTTACGGACAGATTAAAGGATAGTGGCGAAGCCCGCGTCCCGTAAAACACGAGCGCCGAACAAAAGTTGCTGCAGGGCGACGGTGCTGCAGATTGACCTAAGATGCGGTACTAGGTGTACGCGATGCAAATCAAACAAGGTGTACGCTGACGTCACCCGGTTGTAGTTCAAAACGCATTGGGAAAAATAAATGTAGTAGTTGCCCCGGGGTGTCATCTTTGGTTCAGGAGGTGACTACGATAGGCGTTTTGATAGGCCACTCTTAAACCGGACCGAGTATAGCTGCGGCGTGAGAGACAAGGTTTCACTGAAAAATTCGATCGTGATTCCCGTCGCGGCTCCTTAGCTTTGAACTGCTGCAAGCAAAATTTTACTGGATCTGAGAGAACAAAAATAATCTTTCGTTAAAGAAGTAAATATATCTTGCGAGGGCGCACAAAACAATATGCCGAATCTGGCAGCCAAAGCGACGTTTCACAGCAGCGGGCCGCTTCCGTGCACTATTTTTAAACGGACACGAGTCGTTTTCCTTTCGCCCGCAACAGCAGTATGTCGTTGACCTGACAAACGTTTGTGTTTCGCTGCCTTACTCGTGCAGCCTCTTGGTAGGTGGCCAACTTCCATCAGGCAACCAAGTCGAGGACATCGCCATGAAGTTCAACCAAGAACTCTGGAAGGAGCAGCCCGGCAGCAAGAAGGTGGTGACAGACACGGATATCCAGGAAACGATCTTGGAGGGAGGAGAGGACGGCACTTACACGGAGGACATCGACATGCCAGAGGACTACGTGAACGAGCACGTCCTCACGTTCGCTCTGTTCGGTAGGCCTAGTGCCTCACCCGACCCCGACTTGGCGCTCGCGCCCAACAGCGGGCCCAAGAAGAAAAAGAGGAAGGGCGAAGGCCCAAAAGTCAAGGACGACGGTGCTGACGGGGACGCAGAGAACGACGACAACAGCGGGAGTGACGCAGCCACGGCCGGTCTGGGGACCCTTTCTAGGCGTTCAGTCACAATGATGGTTGGAGCTGGGGACTCTCAGAGTAGGGGTGACGTCAGGAAATTCCAGGCGAAAGAAGCCGTCAACGCCGCCAAAGAATTCGCTGCAGGGGCTTCGCTTGAATGCCGGCGCGAGATCGTGGACCTACTTAAAAATCCCCCACCGGATGCTCACCAGGCGAAAATGGCAGCTGCGGTGGAGAACATCAGCCACGTATTGGAGCAAAAGCAGGCGCGTGACCAACGCGCGCAGGAGGTGTTGAACCTTCAGGGGGAAATCAACATGCTCCTGTCCCTCGGCGAGGACGAGGAGGCCGCCACTGCAAAGCGCAAGCTCTTGGCGCTATACCGGACACGCCTCACAATGCCTGCGACGACAAGGCCTGCCGCCCCCGTTGCGGAACTTGCTGCCCCAAGGACGCCTGCCGTGGACGTTCCTCGCATGAATACACTGCCTACCCTGCCAACGCCTGCCGCCCCCGTTGCAGAACCTGTTGCCGCTGGGACTCCTGTCGTGGACGTTTCTGGCATGAATGATCCTCTGCCCAACGGGTCCGGAGGCGCTGACGCTCCTGCCGAGACGTCTGTGGTGGACGTCTGCGGCTCTTGCGAGCCCCCGCTCAACGGGGTCGGAGGCGCTGGCGCTCCTGCGGAGACATCTGTGCTGGATGTATGCGGCTCCTCCGACCCTCCGCTCGACGGACCCAGAGGCGCTGGCGCTCCTGCGGAGACGTCTATTCTGGACGTCTGCGGCTCCTACAACTCTCCGCTCAACGGACCCAGAGGCGCTGGCGCTCCTGCGGAGACGTCTGTGCTGGATGTATGCGGCTCCTCCGACCCTCCGCTCGACGGACCCAGAGGCGCTGGCGCTCCTGCGGAGACGTCTATTCTGGACGTCTGCGGCTCCTACAACCCTCCGCTCAACGGACCCAGAGGCGCTGGCGCTCCTGCGGAGACGTCTATTCTGGACGTCTGCGGCTCCTACAACCTTCCGCAGGATGTCGGCGGAGTTAATGGCGTTCCCGTGCTTCAGGAGGTGAATGGCAACGTTGCTGGGTGGAGCGGGGGGGCAGGCAGGGTCATGTCGATTTAGGGTCATATCGGTTCAGAGATCGCTTTCGAGTGATATGTTGCTGGGGCTGTGCTTGCACTCGCGGCTGCTTCCGCCGCCTTTGTTTTTTGCTCGGGCCGGAGTTGATTTAGTGTTACGGCCGCCGTGTTTTAGTTTTCTTTGCGGAGGTCCTCGCTGCCGCCAAACCGATCCTTTGGGTGTCTTAGTCGTTTGCTTACAGTTTAGGGCATTTATGGTGTGCTGCACCTGTCTGCGTGCTCTTAAGGTATTAGGTATTCCGTGCTGCCGCCAATCGGTTGGACGGACTTCCTTCTCGTTTTTTTTTGTGTGGCATGTAAGGTGCTGCTGCCGCCACCGCCACCGCCGGTTTTCTTTTTTCATTATTGTTTGCCTGAACAAGGTGCTGTTACCTTCGCCGTCTTTGTTTGTTTGTGGATTGATGCTGCCATCACAGCTTTTATCTCGCACGCGAAACTATACGTACGTACATAGGTTTCGCGTTTGCAGGGCGTCTGCAAGGTGCCACAATTTGTACTGGCGCCGTGTGTTCATGTATTGGGGGCTCCTGCGGCTTCAAGTTTCTTTGCCCAGGGCGAGCGCGGGTACAGTTTAATTGTTTCGGACGGGCGTTCATATCATTTAGACGGAGTACTACCGCAATGTTTGTTGTCAAGGTTACTGCTGCTGCATTTTTTTTCAGTATCTGAAAGGGAGAGCATGTTACATGGTCTTTTTTTTGTTCGAGCGTTGTGACTACCGCTACAATTTTGTTGTATGGCGTGTACGCCCGCGTGTATACACACGTGTTTTTTAGCATGATCGTCAACGCCGTTTTGGGTTAGAGTATGGCAAGTGCGGCTACTGCAGCCGTGTAGTATTTTATGGAGCCTTCTGCGACGTCGTAATATATTGTTAAGGGCGAGCGCAAGCACGCTTTGGTGTTTTTCTTGCGGTCGTTGATAGCTTCCTGTTCACATACTAGTACTGCCGCCCTGTTTTGGTTTCGGAGTTGCTGCTGCAGTTATTTTCGTTGTTTGGGACTTGCGAATTTATTTTCACGGCAGGGCGTAATTTTGATGCAGGAAGACATGATTAATGTTTGGTACGACTACGATTGTACCACAAGTGTATCTTTTTCCGTCGGGATTTCTGCTGCTGGCGTTTTCTTTTCGTGAGGACGTGGCTATTGTTTATTTGTTACATACTTCGTTACGTTACTCCTCAGCTTTCCTTAGGAAAGTGATATATTTTTTGTTTCAGTAGGGTGACTTGCCTGTTGCACCGCTATAAATAGTGATTCATTTTTGGACGTGGCTATTGTTTTTGACTATATATTACGTTACAGGCAGGTGCTGCTTGTTAATAGTTCAGGACGTGCATGTGTTATTTGTTACTGCAGGGTGACTTTCCCGTTGCGCGGCTAATAATAGTGCGATTCATGCTTGCAGGACGTGGCTATTGTTTGTTTAATCATTTTTCGTCGTCGTAGGTGTTGCTTATTATGGTTCCGGACGTGCATGTTCACTTGTTGCTGTAGGGCTGGCTTTCCTGTTGCACGGCAATTCATAGTGTGATTACGGTTTAAGTGTGTAGCCTGTCCCCGTTGGCGCTGCTGCCTGCCATATTTGACTTCGGCGCGCGTAGTGGGTTTGGGTACTTAGATAGGGCGCGGTGTGTCGCTGCGGCTTCCATCCTGTATTGTTTCGGTGTGCACGCTTGTTGTCCTTCGGGGAAAGGGCGTAGCCTGCTGCCGACGGCGCGATATACGGACGTACTGTTGGACTGTTCTCCTCACGCTAACCCTTACATCTAAATTCATTCCCCAAATAAAAAGCAGGGCGTGTGGGGAGTTGAGGGGAGCATGGACAGATCCACACCTATGGCGGGGGATGGAGCTTGGGTTCGGGTTATAGGCTTAGATAATTGAACGTAAAGAGCATGTAGTGAGAGGGAATACGCAAGGACAAGAAGTGTTGCACATAAAGTTCAAGGCGGGCGTAAGCGCAGTAGGAGGGAGTTAGACTTTGTGTATAGACTTCTTTTTTTCGCTGGTGATTTTCTTCGTCTAGGGGGGTGCCTATTGAGTGAGGTACATAGTAAATCATCCTGCACTCGAATGGCAAGCACGATAATAATATAATCATGAACGCGACCAAATCATTGCACACCGTGTCGCCAATGGCGTGTTACCCACGACGTGCAGATCGACCGATCCCGCATTATTTGTGATCTGTTCGGCCATCTGACTTTCGTGTTGTTCGTCATGTTCTGGCGATATTACGTATTGATGTCGACGTTCTGCACTACGTATTCCCGCCGGCTTGCGAATACAAAATCCTTGGTCAACCCCCCCCACCCCCCTCGCCCCCTGTGCTCATACGACTACGGCCATGCATGATGTTTAGTCCCCCCCCCCCCCCGCCCCCGCCCCTCCCGGCTAGGAGTAAGGCGTTTCCATAGGACATCGGGACGCATAAATTTCCGATGATCGATATCGATATGATTTTTTTTCCATACCAGGCACACCAGTACTAAACTTCCCCGACACAAAACGAAACCTTGCACGGTTGAACTAAAATATCACGGCAGCAACAACAGCGACGGCAACGTGCACCCTCTAAGACGAAGGACGAGACGCTCACGCGCCTGACAATAATGAACGACATATACGAGTACCGCAGGAGTAATTAGATGGCGCCCCCAAAGACTGTGAGTACTACGCCCAAAGAACCCCTACTAAACCGCAGGATACTACGCCGAGAGCTGCTACATTGAGCAGGCCCGTTGTATTTTTTAGACGGGGCAACGGCAGCAGCACACGTGCGATGTTCTCACATTAGATTATGTCACCAAGATAGCTCTCTTCGTCGCAAAACAGGTTAAAAGCATCCTATGACAGTAAGAAGTACGTGCAAAAAACTACGTGCACCACAGTGCCTGAACACAGGGGAATGTTACAATCGAGCTGTGAGGTGCCATCCCGTGCCATTGGTAAACCAACAAAAAAAAAGGAGCGCATCCGTAGTACGTACAGCCGGAGGGAAGAGAGAATAGATACGCAATCAAAGAAAAGACTAAGAAAAAAAAGACTGCTTGGCACGACAGTAGTGTTTTACGACCAGTGCCATGTCCAGCAGCTGGACATGGACAGTGGCGACACAAAAATAGGAACACACAAGAAACAAAAGACAGAAACAGACTGTAGAGCAACTACTATCGATGGAAGAGCCCGATTTGTTCTGTACCAATCCGAATTTGGAAGACACAGAAGGACAACAATTATTTAATAATAGGCCGAGACAACACATGAACAGAGATAAAAATAACAAGAAACGAACAAAAAAAGAACTATTCGCAAACAGGCGGACACAGCCGGCGCAGAATAGCAGAGCACGAGGAGATACCATCGACTTGGTAGCGAATCATATAACGCCATAAAGCCGCTGCTACTCTGCGTCTCGAGCACAGTAGAAAGACGGCCAATGCGATGTTCCCGCATGTTCCTTCTCGCCACGCCCGCCAACAGTACAGTAGCACCAGAAAAAACATTACACGCGCAAATATTTTACCTGGTGCCCTCAAAGAGGGAATACGGTCAACCCTCAAATACGCAGGATAACGACGAACAGCCCCGGTTTCGATACGGCATCACCACCAACAGCATAAGGAGAGGGCATTCTCACTCCTAACAGCCCGCAGCTTTGCGTTGACATACCTTGACTGACACCAAAAGCTTAGTTTTTGGTGTAAAACACTCGGTCCTAGAACGTTGACAGCGCACGTTTGGTGTTTCTTAACATATCTCCTTACATCTTTGATCGGCAGTGGATTGTGCCCTAAAATACGAAGACCAACAAGCTTGGAATGCCAACGACAACGTTCCCGCGGTGACCGTTGTATCAGAGAGTAATGACACCCGACCACCCAAGCAGAAGCACGGTCAAACTTGAAGCGCACAAAAATACATGACTATCAACTGAATCCGAGTAAAACACCTACTCAATGGTAGCACATGGACGAGCCAGCCATTCGAGGTCGTCGAGGACGGTGTCACGGTAGTCGAAGTGAGCGATCAGCTTCTCTTTCAAGAATTTGTGAGCTGTCTCTTCCATCTGCTTGGAATCGGTGCCTTTGCTCCCGAACGAGCTCGCGTCTAGGTGAGGGTCGTGAGCCCAAGAATCGTGCTGACCATCCGGCCCCGCCCAGTCCATGCCCTCTTCGAACTTGTCCAGTCCGTCCATCGCGTGCAGCATGTTGTGCAGGATGCAGCAACAGAAGAACATGTTGTCGATGTCATCCTTGTTGCGGTACAGGATGTGGAGCTTCAGGATCCTGAAGCGGCCTTTCAGGACGCCGAAAAAAAAGCACTCGACGTCTTTCCGCACGCTTTCTAGCCTCTTGCTCCAGTTTGTCTCGGCATTGGTGAGGGGGCACTTCATGGGAGGCATGAGAATCGGCCACTGAAATCACACGAACGCACGATTGAGCCGGACGGGCGGGAGGGGGGAGGCGACGTGTAAATGCCGGCCCTGACTAGTACTTGAGAATAGAGTAACTCACTTTTGAAAAAGGCGGCGCTACATACTGCGACAATAACGTCATACGATTAGACGAAAGCGCTACGACAACCCCTCGGTGGTGATGAACATTCGAGCGGCCCTGCCAACGCTTTGCCTATCGAATGCATTTTTTGAATTGGGAGTTGCGGAGGCTGCTGCATGCCAGTGCAGTGTCATCTCCCCCATTGCGAACAAGCACAGGAGATACACACTCCGTGGGCCCGTGCGACCAAAGTCTACAAGAAGTACTCCCTGTTCTGTTTACGAGAGATCGTATTGCGAATTTAGATCAGACCTGGTTCTCGAGATACGTCGACCAGTAAAAAACAATCAACGCTGACAACGGTTGCGTCTTGGCCGAGAATACGAGAAACCACAATATAAGATAATTAGCTGATGAGGGCACACAAGGCAATCCTTTGAACGTGGGGGCCAATGTGACATTTTTTTATTAGTGGCCGTTCGTTACTGTAATGATGTATCGATGGTCTCAATAGCGTCACTTTTCATACACGCACAGGCTTGCGTGTCTACTGTTGTTGCTGCTGTGTGTATTATATATTTCGAAAAACGTAAGAGGGGACCAAAACAAGTTGCCCGGCCGACAATAGCAACATGACAGCAAAAAAAAAAAACCGCGGCGAATTCCTACGAAACGGCAGACAGCTACAGAGTATGCGGTATCGCCAATTTTGAAGTAGGGGGGCCTGGGGAACACTAGAAAACAACGAACGAGGAATTTCCAAGGCTTGTGGAGAGCTTTTTAATACGGGTCGCTGAAAGCTATCGATGATTTTACATTTATTTTTCTTTATGAAGTGCCTTCTGAAGCGGCGGCACCATGAGCGCTGCACTCAGGGCTTCGCCGTACAATAAAGCTCGTCTGAACGATCTGGTCAAGAGGTATCGAGGGTTTCAAAATAACTTCCATTAGTCGGAACATTCGAAGCATTTCCCAAAATTCCCCGAGATCAGCCTTCCACGCGGCGAAAGGATACGCACCACTTCGGCCGGGTGTGTAATGCCCATATGTTCATATTTATATCCCCAATGGTCTTTACAGGTCCGACCAGAGTGGCGCGTTCTTCCTTCTTCTATCTCTTCTTCCTAAACTGTTCGACTCGTTCGGCTTTGCGGTGCCCCTCCCTTCCTTGCCACGTTTCTTTGCCATTAGACGTTTAGGGGAGGGGTGTGCTCTCGATGGCCGCAATAACAGCAGCACGCAGCAGCAGTATACGGCGTTATTACGATTTTCGGCGATTTGCTGCCGTGCCGCGTTCGGCGGCAGAATCAGCAGAATTGGCGATGTCTCATTCGATCAGCGAACAAATTTTGTCACGAGTTTGGGTGGTTTTAGTACGTGTGATTAGTCGAGGCCACGATTTCTCAGGCCCCCACACTGCGAAATTGCCTTTATCTAAGCCTATTTCTCAGTGGTGCAGCCGGCCTACGTTTTGAGGCCAACTCACCGGCAGATACCCGTTGTCCACCAGGAGATAGTTGCCCTTGTGCTCGATCAACGAACCGTCCGCGGTTCTGAGGAGGAAGGTGTTCTCGGTGTACGTCGGATCCTGTCGAATAGCCTGGACGGCCGTGTCGTGTCGGATGATGGTCTTGTCGTTGTGCGCACCGGGAAAGCCCTGAGTGATGGCAAGGGCGCGGCCTGAATGATCGACAGTCGCCTGGTATGCGATCGTTGGGAATCCTTCCTTGCCTGTGTAACTCACAGCAAGGGAGTGCCTGCAGCAACCCCAGCGGATGTGAGTGACATCCGTCGACCCGACCGCCCCCGTAAACCCGAGTCTATCGTACTCATCCAGCACCTTCGCTTGGGTTGCTCCGGTTGGTAGACGGATGTGCTCGTCGTATAGTTCCGCAGCGAAGTATCCGCAGAACTTGTGGAACACGTTCTGTGCCGTGGACTCGCTTATCAAAGACAGCTGTTTTATGTCGTCAAAGCAGTTTCCCCGGCTTAGAATCTGGAGGACTACTAGCACCTGCTTCACAACGAAGGGATGACCGCGGGGGGGGGGGCGTGGTCTGAGCTATCGCGGTGACTATCGTCGTCAGGGGTGTCAGGGAGAGGACTTTAGCGTGTAATACCTCGTGACCTCTTTTCGTGCGTACGGTGATGAACTACACAACGGAAAAAAAAAAGCAGATGCAAGGACACGAAACGAGCAGGACGCCTGCCGCACGCAGTGCGCGGGAATATCGAACACTAGCAAACCAGTGCTGGAACGTCACCATATCATTGCTAGTTGCTCGGCCTTGCCCGTCACCGTGAACAACAAATCCCAACCACCAGACGTACGCCATGCCGGCACTGCTGTTGAACTACTGCTGTATAATGCCTGGACGTACGCCATGCCAGTACCACTACAGTTGTTGTACTACTGCTGCATATAACCTGGACGTACGCCATGCAAGTACTACTACAGCAGTTGTTGTACGAGTACTACTGCTGTATAATACCTGGATGTACGCCATGCCAGTACTACTACAGCAGTTGTTGTACTACTGCTGTATAATACCTGGTACACACAAATAAAAGAGTGGCAAACCTCGCTGGACAACTTGATCGTCCAACACGAGGGGAACCTGACGCGGAGCGCCAGCCTTTGCTCTGACCCTGTACCGCCACAACAGAGAGCAGTAGTCGCATTGCTGACGAGAAACACTGCTGTGGCAAGTCGTCGAGGCAAACGTAGCCATGACTCGACGTGGGTGTCCAACCTTCACCTACCGATGTGCTGCAAGATACCAAGTATAATAGAAGGACACGGCAAGGACATGCTCTTGCTGGCCCTACATTACAAGCAAGTACAAACAGCTGTGACCAGAGAAACAACAGCACAGAGCGTTGGAATAAGTAAGGGGACACTCTCTCTTCACCTTGATCTCGACGGGGATACTCGGTCGACCGACGGCGTCGTGTGCAGAGACCGCGAACCAGTTGCGATCCTTGACGACTTTCACCAACTGCAAGAAGAAGACGTGAGGTACGCGAAAGCGCCTCCGAAATATTTTCGCTTCCTTAGACTCGTGGTCGTGGAGAGCGGAGCATCGGAGCATCTCCGCCCACGCAGAAGCATTGTAGTCAGGACGAGGAAATACACGACGTGTAAGCTTAACGCGGGGAGCGTTGTCGTCGTCATCACTGTCGGTGTACATGTTGTTTATCACGGTCTCCCACGCGGCGACTGTCCTCATCCTCGATGACAAGTTGCGCTTGCGCTCGGCCAATGATGCCATCGCAACTGCGAGAGTAGCGAGGCCCTCGTAGTCGCCACCGTCACTGTCCGACTCCATCGCTAAGTGGTGTCTGACTCGTGCGCTCTTGAGTACTGGGTCTCCGCGGTACCAGGCAGATGCGGCTTGCCCTGCTGTTGTTGGCGGATTTAAACTTTGGTTGCCTCCCACGAAGCGTGGAAACCCGTCACGATGCTGTGGGGAAAAAGGCCTGTTGTACGCGGATGAAGTGCGTTGTACAGTGCGCTGTCCTCTGATGAACTGATGTGTTGGTGTTCGTGGAGTAAATGCAGTAGGCGGAGATCAAGAGTATAGCTGAAAAGTCGTATTAATATCTTCTGGCAGGTGGGCAGATGTTGAGGGAAAACGATGAACTGACGAGAGGGGGCGGGGGCGACCTCTCCTCCTTGCTCGTCTCGCATTCCCAACTGCTCCGATTATATCGTTCCTACTTTATCCGTGCTCATGAGAAGAGCTGATCTACCTTCTGCTGTCTGTTGACCAACGTCTCTCCTGTGCCAAGAGGCAGAACAGGAGCAGCACTCGTACCTGTCTTTGACCCACATACCTTCTCTATCCCTCCTATGACCCAGCACTTATCCTATCAGCACTTCTCAGTATAGATTACTTAGATCTCACCTCCGTACTGCTGTTGATTGGCCTATTTCTGTGCCTATTCTCTCTTCCTAGTTCTCTCATTTCCTTTCTCCTATAGCTTATATTCAAACCAAGACAGATACCGTGAAGACTCGTTGAAGGTGCAATTCTCCAATATACGGGTCCAAATGACTATATGTACCCTTTTTGAACATCCTAATATTTTCCATTGAAACCCTTACTTCCATACTAAACTTCAATGAAACCAATACCTCCATACTAAAAGCTAGAGGAAACCAATCTCACCACACTTGCCCCCCTAAGTTCATTGTCACCTCTCGACCTTAGGTGTTCAATGAAATAACTATGACAGGTCTGAGATTGCTAGTACTCGTACGATTACTGCAGAGGAATTATTACTTGGAAATGGTGCCTATACTGGTACCAGTCACACTCACTAATTCTTAGTAGATTCTCACAAATCCTAGTCATAAACCGGTTTTAACTATCCGTCCCCAGCAACAACCAATCCCATACTATATCTGATGTGAGTGGATCCTCCATCAGATGTGAGACCAAGTACAGCACGAATACTGTCTAAAGTCTGGATTACTTACCACCATTCCACCCTTCCATTGGATATGTGATTGTACAGTGTGTATTACAATTTCTTGTTTCACAGGATCATGACATTCAACAGTCTAGCTCCCTTCACTGTAACTATAAAATCCGTATTGCTATCCATCCCCCTTGTCTGGCTTAGTGGTTAGACACTGTCCAGCTCTATATAACCATCCCTTCTATAATCTTAAATGGTATGAAAAAAACTTCTTAGTACTCTTAGCCGTAACGTGTACATGCCAACACCAAGTTCCTACTTCCTCGCTAACAGTAGTGAGCTTTCTCTCAGAAAGATGCACATTGTATCTCTTCCCAAGGTCCAGCACCTTGATGGTATGCGGTAGTTCCTTGCTTTCCGCATCCTCAGCCACCATCACCACTCGGGCCAGTTGCCAACCTGCACGGGATGTTTTGAAATAAATGTACGATCCAATGATGTCACGTTCATATATTCCCGGTCTACCTCTGGTATCACAGCAGATCTTGTACCCCGTGGCAACATATCTTTCACCCTTTGCACACGAAAGTGTACGTTTGGCTAATTGTACCCTGTACCTCCTATATCTAGCATTTTCTCCTCTCCTACTTGTACTGGTTCTCCGGCCCAGTACCTAGATACCAAACTTCCGTACTGTTCTAAATCCGTCTCATGTTCCCAAGTCTTTATGGTAACTTCACCCCAACTAGTATAATATTGGACTGCGTTTTTACCTCCCAAACCTCTAGAAATGCGGTGTTTAGTTACGTGTGTGGGTGTGATACGATAGTGGTCCAATTCCATACTAACATCCTCGGCGGTGAGATGAAAAGGGGGGGGAACGTTCCGAATACTTATTCAAGACATAGCTGCTCATGGCCCATGGCAAGAATTTCGGTCCTTCTTCTCCCTCATGTGGATTGTAGCACTTCTTACACCTATACTTGGATACTCTTGCATTTATCTCCCGTCCTGGTTCGTCCTTTCGAACTTCTACCAATAACAAGTTAGGGCCAACCTTTTTCCCATCACTTGTGGTACCTGGTCCAACAAACAAGATTTTGTAGGGTCCTGTCCAACACTGAGCTAATTTTGCAGTCAGAGCAAATTTCTTACTTCGATAATCAGTCTCACTTGTTTTTAGAACATGTTGTCCACCTCCAGAAATAGTACTCTTATCATCATAAATCCACACCCAGCTCCCAACTTCATACTTGGGGCGTCGATTTATCATCGCAGTAAGATTTTCGTTGGCTGCTTCATGTCTGGCTTTTATCAGTCTGTCTTCCTCCTTAACCAGCTCATATGCTTTCACTTGCCTGTCCCTCATTAGTTCCAAATAGTCCAACTGGTCCTGTTTCAGACCTTGGTGTCCTTTCACACCTCTCCCTTCTAATATCGTCATAGGTAACCTAGGGTATCGACCAATGTGTACTTCGTTCGGAGCCAACCCGGTCCCTCTACTGACGTTATTGTTGTGGGCAGCTACCGCATGCATGAGCATTTCGTCCCAGTTCTTCTGGTCATCAGCTATCAAATAAGACAACATCTGACAAAGGGTGTGGTTTAATCTTTCAACCATTCCATTCGTCTGTGGATGATAGGAGCTTGTAAATTTCTTAACTGCTCCCAACGTTTCGTATACTGCTCTGCTAACCTGGGATATAAATTCGGTGCCTCGGTCTGATAAAAACGTGTGGGGGCATCCCCATCTCGGAACATAATCATCTACTATCCGAGAGGCACATCCCCTGGCTGTCTTCTCTTCTTTGGTCATCGCATATCCTTCTGCGTGCCTACTAAATAAATCTACAATATGGAAGACATACACATTGCCGTTTTTCGTTTCTGGCAAAGGTCCCAATAAATCAAACGATACCATCTGTCCCGGACGACTAGGTAGTGGTAAGGAAACTAAAGGCCATCTGATAGTACCTCTTGCGCTCTTTCTCGCTTGGCACGTATAACATCTTCTAATCCACCATTTTACACTATCAGCCATTCCGATCCACAAATAATAACGTTGGAGTAAGGTAAGAGTAACCTTCTCACCCAGATGAACAGCTTCCTTGTGGGCACAATCCATTACCCAAGGCTCAACAACAGAGGAACGTATGTCCTCACAGGCTCCTCTCCTAGCAGACGTTCAAACCGTCCAGGATTCCTGTCGTCACGATGAGCAGGTTCAACAGCAAGGCGTTTCACCAACAATTTCTTAGAGTCAGTGAGCTCTAGAAGTTCGCCCTGTGCCAATAACCTTTTTACTTCCATCTCTTCTACTGTCTCAGGTATCGCCTCATCAGAAATGTCTCCAACTGATGTGTTTGCTATCATAAAATTTATGGCAGTCTTAGCCGTTTCGTCTTTTTGCTGTGCAATGGACCAATCACCAGCCTTCCTCTCACACAATCTTTCTCCGAACTCTCTTGCTTCCTTACTATCCATCTCTTCTTCAGGAAGCTCTGCACTATTATTCTCCTGACTTTGGCTATTTATCACAGCTACCTGTTGGTTCTCTTCCAAACCTAAAAGTCTCTGTCCTTCCTCCGTCATTGGACATGCATATAAGATCACTCCGGACTCCCATTGACCACTTACTACACTTGTCGGTTGTACCAGAGGGGTATTGTCCGGTATAGCAAATTTTCGTTTTTTCCTACTTTTCTCGGTTCTAGCTTCGTACGCTCGCTTTGTATCACCTGCCACTTGAAAGCTGACTCTTCGTTTGTGGTAGGTGGAGCAGTCCTCAGTTCTCTCTCCCCCACCGTAAAAATAAACTCGGGGTCTAACTCGTTCGGCTTTCGTAAGCTTGAACTAGCAGGTTCCATCAGATGTGCTGTCCTTACTCCACTCGCACCGATAAAATAAACGTCGATATCTGCTGGGTCAGATAAACGGACATCAGGGTGGTTATCAGCTTCAGTGGCCGGCAGGGGTAATCGTGACATCAAATCAGCGTTCCCGTTCAACTTGCCTGGCCTATATTCCAACGTATACGTATATGCACTCAAAAAGTCATACCAACGCTGAACTCGGTTGACCTTAGTCGATAAACTCTCCAAATTCTTCAGAGGTTGGTGGTCGCTTACTACTACGAAAGGAATCCCGTAAAACAATTGCCTATTTTTCTTGACTGCCCACACAATGGCCGCACATTCCAATTCTGTGGCACTCCAATTACGTTCATTGGGCAATGTCGTTCTACTTAGAAAACACAAAGGTCGGGTAGACTGGTCAGGCTGTACCTGTTCAATTACTGCACCTAAACCGTCAACAGATGCATCAGTAATTAAACGGAATGGTCTTTCTCCCGTCATTGCTGCTTTAAAATCCGGAAATGCTAAAACATCTGGGCTCGCAAGTCGTTTCAGCAGAAGCTGTACAATCTCAACATGTTCCGTGGTGAACACGAATTTAACTTCCTTCTTTAAAAGGTTATTCAGAGGTTGCCATCTGGGGCAAAAATTTCCGGTAATATGACAGCGCTCCCAATACTGAACGTAGTTGGCTGATATTTGTAGGCATCGGCAACTTCGTCGTAGCTTCGACTTTATCTGGGTCTGGCTCCACTCCTTTAGCCGTCACTCGGTGACCCAAAAATTTGATGGTGCGTACGCCTAAATGTGCTTTCTTAGGTGCCAATTTCAAATCAAACAACACAAGTCGTTCAAAGAAACTCTCCAAATCCCGCACATGCTCAGTCCCGTTCTTCGAAAAACACACAATGTCATCGATGAAAAGGCGTACACGTTGTAAACCGTCACATACTCTCAACATAATTGACTGAAACCAGCCTGGACTGGACGCTAAACCCATTGGCATTACTGTCCACTCATAGTTTCCAGCTTGCGTACAAACAGCTGTCAGTGGAATAGAGTCGTCATGTATAGAACACTGGAAAAATCCACTAACCAGATCCATGGTACTAAAAACATTCGCTCCTCCGAGGTCAGATAATAAATCATCCACTGTCTGCAACGGCATGACCGGTATGATGGACTGGGCGTTCAGCCTCTTATAGATGCAAGTTAAACGGATACGGCCATCTGCCTTAGCGATAACTACCAACGGACTGGACCAATTGGAGTATGACCGCCGTAAAATTCCTGCTAGAACTAATTTGTCAATTTCCGTTTGTACCTTCGCAGCTAACACGGGGGAATGCCGGTATGGTCGCTGTTTGACTGGTTGCGCATCTTTCTTCAGAATAATGCGGAAGGGGTCAATAGTAACATGTCCCAGGTCAGTGTTGTGCATTGAAAAACGGTGCGCGTATTTTTTCAACAGATCTCCAAGAGAATCAACGTCGGTGGCTGTCCAGAGACTCCCTTCAAAATCAAAATGTATAGCACGTAAGTGAACAGGAATTTTGTTCCACAACCGCAAAAATGCTGCTCGTTGATCCTGATGCAAACTAGACAAAACCTCAGCTGGTGGTTCAATATCCGATTTTTCCACGTTCCCATCCACATTCCCGACATACGGTATTTCGTTCGGAATTATGGCTGCATTGTCCAATTCACACGGTTCCAGGCGCTCTCCCCCGACTCCCAAACGCATGCCTTGCTGTACCAAGAAACCACCATCATTCAAACGTTGTATAGGTATTTCGGAAACCCGTGATTCCACGATGGCTTCCTGTGGCAACCACTCTGGACCAAACCGTATATAATAAGAACCTTCTTCGGCATCAGTGCCATCGCTGTTTGTCAGACAAACCTTCAACCAAGACATAGCATTCGGCAAACGATGTCTATGACTGGCTACACGGAGTACGACTTTGCCCTTTCCTTGTCCTTCGATCATTCCTATAGCGCTGTTAACCCACTTCTTGTATCTCTGGTCATGTGCCTCGGAATCGCTTTCTTTCTCAACAAAAGTGACCAGTGTGCTAGACGCATCGATATCTTTATACTCCCGAGTAGGAAAATGAGACCAACTATCCCGTCCCAATAAAACAGCGGTAGTCATGGCGGTAGTCGGTACGATGTGTGCATGTACTACCATGCATACCGTGGTAGATAAACCTGACCGACTGTTCTTATTTGCCATTTGTATGTTCAACCTCACATGGTTATTGGTGTGCAATGGTACTCCACGGAAACCTCCCCAAGTTTTCTGATCCACAGTTGTCAACCCGTCCTCTGAGGCGGCACCACAGGCAAGCATACGCAGCCATACCTTCTCTTGAATGAAGGATGCAGGGCTTCCCGTGTCCAACAATGCCGTACAAGCGTGGGTCCTCAGAGCCTTGCTACCCGCGAACAGCTGAACTTTCGTTGTATGGTGTCTCCTATCCAGTAAAACCTCACCACCAACAGCTCGCGTAAACTCCGATAAATAATCAGCTCGTTCCCCAGTCTTTAAACGCATACGAGCAGGGGGGAAAACAGCAGATGGTCCATCAGCGACTTTCTTCGCGGATGCATCGAGGGCATATATACTATCTTCACCCGAACTCACTTTAAAACGTGAGCTAGTACCCAATGCCATGACAATAGATTGTTCCTCGGGCTCACTCCGTTTTTCTACTATTTTTCTCAAGCCCGGTGATCTCGGAAACCGTCCACTTCTACTCGGCGTTTCCAGATTCAAGACTTCATCTATTTTAACGGACGTACCTCCAACTCGTACTGGCGGGGTTCGTCCGGTGCGGGGAGCACTGGGTGTACCTTTGCCTGGGTAACACCACACTCGATTATACTTCCTCGCTCTTTTTCCGACAACTCCCCGTGCGCTCTTCACTTGGGCGGGGGTCGACAACAACTTCGGGTGATCAGCCGAAGGGGGCGCGCTCAACTCCCCTACAGGAGTAGACATTGACTTGGGTTCAGTTTGACTACTATCTGTTACACTCGGCTCTTCTATGCCGCTTCGAACTTGCATTTGAACCGGGGGCCTATTCCGACTATGGATGCAGCTCGGACGGTCAGATCTCGTCGTTCTACTACTAGTGACGGGACGTGTGCAAAGCGGTGATACTTGGCCGACGCGCAACGGTGATCCGGGGTAATTACTTCCATCACGTCCTGGAAGGCGACAACTTTGCTCACTGCTCTTACCGTTCTTAGACAGGTGATTTCCTGTCTCTTGGTCCTGATCCACAGCGTGCAATGTAGATTCGACCGAACTTTCTTGGCGTGTCACCTCGGGTAGGCTCTCACCAGTTACTGTACTCACACCGATTCCACCTGCAATGCGGGGCAAAGGGAGAGGCGGCCGCAATGCTGCCGGGAAGGGGGCCAACCTACCGTCGAAATTTCATGGGTTGCGATTATTTCGGATTGAACGTGCTCGTGCCCACTGGCAAAGTCTATCCTGCCATCTGCGCCAACGTCGTTCCGCCTCTTCGGGCGTACCTTCGCCTACAGCAGGATGAATCATTCCAGAAAGGTTGAGAAATTTCGCGGGATACTCTCGCGCAAAATGGTTTTCTTCTCGGCAGTTGAGGCAGAGGTTCCCATATGATCTGCGGGCAGCATCCCTCTCCTCACGAGAATTAAAAGAAACGTAAAATGGTGGGTCTTTTTTTATTTTTTCCAAATCCTCCCTTTTCTCTCATAATCGCGTAAACCTTACAGAACTCTTCCTCCTCGTCCTCATACGGATCGACCGTGACTGCCATGACTCCCCCAAACTGTCTACTGCGAAAAGCCTGATTATAAACTTTCGACCGAGTGGCCATACCACCACCACCCAGACGGACCGACGCGGTCGCTCTTGTTTGATTGAGTGCTAAATCGTCCAAGGACAACATGAGCTCATCTACGTTATCAAACGGTAAAGCACGCAAATTTCTCCCTGCAAAAATCTGTGCGCTCAATCCAGCGTACTGATCGTCTACCCCCGTCTTTATGGCTATCTGCATGGTGCCATCCTCAGGCGCAACATGACCTATACACCTTACATTTTCTACAAGCAGGTGTAGTTCTGACAGATACGTACAGAACGGGGTGCCTGCGGGGACGACTAAATTTTGCAAAGCCTGCATTACTGCTGCAGGGGTTGCCTTGCTCAGGCCTCGGCACAGAGTCCGGATAACATACTGCAGGACGTCCGGTCCTGAGTGGCCCTCGTCCTGTAATCTGCCTCCTTGCTTGAAAGCCGCCGATATCATGGCTTTCAACGATGGCGCCTGTGGGGACGCAGCACGCACGGCACGCATAGTGTGGCGCTCAAGGCTTTTCTCCCAACCTCGTGTCCACAGAACAGGGTGCGGGTCATCACAAGCTAAACGCAAACTTGACGCGGCATCTCGCAAGGCAGATGTGAATTGTACCAACTCAGAAACATTATGCTCGGAAGCCAAAGGCAAAAACGGTATGGGCATGAGTACGCTAGTATCCATGCGGGCGTATGCGCGACGGATCGCGGCCTGCCGCTTGGGGCTCGGAATGTCGAGGTCTCTGATGGAAACTACGGTCGGGACGGAAGGCGGTACATCTGCTGTAGCTACCGTGGGTGCCGGGACAGCCGGTGTACTTAAACCAAGGGCAGGAGCAAGAGAGGTATTTTCGACAGAAGTCAGTGCCGGTCGTTCTATCTCGGGCAAAACCACTACGTCACCCTCATCACACCTTCGGTAGCCCTGGTGACCCGGTCGACCTCGCTGAGGCCCTCGACCATCCATCGGCTGGCCGTGGCGGTGGCCATGTGGCCTCCCCTCGAAACGGTTGCCCTGTGGCCTTCCGTGGTCCGCCGGGGGCACACGTAAATTGAACTGAACAGGCGGAGACGCGAACACGGGCGAGAGGTCCCTAGGAGGAGCAACGGGCGGAGTCTCCGTAGAAGGCGCTGCCCGCTTGGTGGACCTTGCCATGGCCCAAGCCTGGTCGTGGGAGAGGTGCGGGATCGTCTGCGTGATCACCGAATATAGCCGCAAGTCCTCCATCATTTCGGCCTCTCTCCCACTGCTAGCCGAACCCTCCACCGCGGCTGCCGCAATTCCCGCAGCCGGAGCAGAAACAGTAGCAGTAGCCGGGGCCGCAACATCAACAGCAGTCGGGGCCGGAACATCTACAGCAGCCAAACCCGGAACCGCAGAACCGGGCGCTGCAGCTGGGGAAGCAGCAGCTACAGGCGCAGCAAGGGCAGGTGCAGCAACAGCAGGAGCAACAGGAGCTGTCGCGGCAAAAATAGGAGCAACAGGCGCAGGCGCAGCCAAAACAGGAGCAACGACGGTAGTAGGCGCTCCTGAAGAAGGTGCAGCAGAAGCGGATGCCTCCACTACTGTCGCGGCCGCTGCAGCCGAGGCCCTCGCGGCGGACGCCGAACCAGCAGCCGCATCGGCAGCCCTCGCCGAGGAAGAGATGATCTTCCGGTCCACACGGCTTCCATTCCCTCTTCGGAAGTATCGGGCAGCCTGCCTCCGCGGCCGCGACTGCGCTTCCGCTGGCCTCCTCCCTGGGACCGCGTTGTCTCACGGTTTCATGGGCCCCCGCCTTAGCGGCCCTGCGCGCGTTCCGTTCCACGTCTGCTAATTCGGAATTTCTATCGGCTTGTCGTGCTAGCCGGGTCCTAGCGGACGCCTCGCTCCCCCGGTGATCCGCTAACCTCTTGGTTTGGGCCCGCCTCTCGGCGGCCATCTGGGCCTTAAGGGCCCGCAACGCCTCCGAGTCTTGAACCTCCGCCCGGCGACGGGCAGTGCCTAGTTCTCTCAACTCCCGGCCCAACTGTGCCTCCGCGGCACGACCCCTTTCGAGTTCCGAGAACGCAGCGAGGTGCGCGGCTTCGACCTTATCCTGCTCGGCCCTCGCCTGCAGGAAGGAGGTCGTGACGGCCTCCTTCCGCGCACGGGCGTGCGCGGCTTCTGCCAACCTGACAGGCACACCGACCTGCCTCAGGCGAGGTGAGGCCAGCACAGAGTAGGGGTTGGACGATGCATCAAGGTATACAAGGGAGCCTGAGGGGCTCGGCGGGGAACTGTTCCGAACCGGGGATAACGGATCTACGCTGGACTGTGCGGGGGAATCTGACTCGGATAAAGATCGCGCAAATATCTCGTCTTTGGCCAACGATAGTGCAACTTTGTCTGCAACCTCCTGCTCTTCCGCTTGAAGGGTTCGCGCTAGTATTTCGTCCGACGTGAGATTATCGGCCGGCGAGATGAGAGGCCTAGGTTCTATCGCACTGCGCGCGATGCCGGGGGGGACCGTCCGGCCGGCAGGCACATCTACGGCCACTATCGCACCGTCAGCACCTGCCGCCGTGCCTACCGTATACCCTGCTGTGCGCGGCTCGACTCCTACTACGAGACACTTGTCCTCAAAGGACAGCCCCTCGAGAATGAAACGGACATTTTCTATCATGTCATCCCTGACTGAACGCACTCTACCTCTCACCCCATCATTCGGCCCAGCAGCCGCGGATGCCGTCGGGACCGCACCCCCCAACGTCGGCGCCGGACCCTTTCCCGTCGCCCCGGGAGCTGCCTCCAGCGTCGGAGGAGCACGGCCCTTCCCCGTACCCTTTTCGGGGGCGGGGGAAACAGGCGAAGAGGCGGCCGAACCAGCTTTCACGACATCTACATACGACATGCGGATAGAGTCGGAAACAGGGGGCGGCGATAGAGCCGGGGTGGGCACAGGAATGTCATCGGGTGACGAAACGACTATGGGTGGAGCATGGCGTGCAGGGGCAGTGGTACGAGGTACACGACAAGCTGGGCTTATGTTACTCGTGCGCGAAGCACGCCTACTGCCATAAGGCGTTGCCAGGCCTCTGGCGAGCGAGAGGAGCAACGGAGGGGGCACCGGGACGGGTTGCGCAGTGGAAACGGGGGCACGCTCCACCGTCTGCAGACGACGACGAGGGTCAGCAACAGGATCTATACCAACTTCCTCGCGCGTCCCTCTAGCAGGGCTACCACTCGCTCCGGTCCCGTTGGTCGGGCTACCCTCTCTAGATTCACGGCGCGCGCGCGACGTTTCAGACCTAAACGCCGCCGCTTTCACCTGTGAGCGAGTTCTCGTTGCAGGAGGGGCAGGCGACCCCCTACCCTTCCCCTCCCCTCCCTCTACACGCGACTCACCGTTGGAAGACATAGTATACGTAAACTCGACTGCCGTAAGAAGTACTCGGAACTGCTGTCGACGCCGCTGTGGGAAAAAGGCCTGTTGTACGCGGATGAAGTGCGTTGTACAGTGCGCTGTCCTCTGATGAACTGATGTGTTGGTGTTCGTGGAGTAAATGCAGTAGGCGGAGATCAAGAGTATAGCTGAAAAGTCGTATTAATATCTTCTGGCAGGTGGGCAGATGTTGAGGGAAAACGATGAACTGACGAGAGGGGGCGGGGGCGACCTCTCCTCCTTGCTCGTCTCGCATTCCCAACTGCTCCGATTATATCGTTCCTACTTTATCCGTGCTCATGAGAAGAGCTGATCTACCTTCTGCTGTCTGTTGACCAACGTCTCTCCTGTGCCAAGAGGCAGAACAGGAGCAGCACTCGTACCTGTCTTTGACCCACATACCTTCTCTATCCCTCCTATGACCCAGCACTTATCCTATCAGCACTTCTCAGTATAGATTACTTAGATCTCACCTCCGTACTGCTGTTGATTGGCCTATTTCTGTGCCTATTCTCTCTTCCTAGTTCTCTCATTTCCTTTCTCCTATAGCTTATATTCAAACCAAGACAGATACCGTGAAGACTCGTTGAAGGTGCAATTCTCCAATATACGGGTCCAAATGACTATATGTACCCTTTTTGAACATCCTAATATTTTCCATTGAAACCCTTACTTCCATACTAAACTTCAATGAAACCAATACCTCCATACTAAAAGCTAGAGGAAACCAATCTCACCACAATGCGAAACCAGACGCCAGATTCGATCGCGGACGTTGACCGAAAATGGGGGCCCATTTCCGGTTGGACGCCGTCCCGAAAATGATAATCGAAAAATTTGGCCCGAAAATTCATCAGTTTCGGGTCCATAGGATTGATGTTCGATTTTGCGGCTCGAAACCGTTCGTTTTCGGTTCTCAAAGTCGTTCCATAAGAGATGGCCTTACCGTAGAAATGTTCGGTTTCATTTTCATTGTTTTTGCTGTGTTGCTGTGCCGTTCTGCGCTTTATCTTTCGTACATACGACGAGTACACAGACACAGAGCATATCGAAAGCAGAAAATAAGTACCCTACCTGGGGTATGTACGTATTATGTACGACGTGTGAGCGAGCGTAGCGGAAAACCGCCCGCGACGCGAAGCATATGTGGCGTCCGAGCTGTTTTCTCCTGAAGCATGGCGGCGAGACTCTTTCCATTATCAAGTCGCCAGTTTGCAGCTAACTACAGGGGCCATAAAAAAAACAATACTCAATCATGGACCTCTGTCCGCTTCGCATAATTTGATGTTTCCTTCCTGAGCGAGCAGAGCGGGCGGCGTAGGCCGCCCGCGGAGCGAAGCGCTTTGTATATAAATATGTATCCCCCCGATTTTGAGGTGATACCAGGCTCTCTACTTAACACAGCGCAAAACAGCGAGGGAGACAAGAACATGTATATATATATATACAGCGAAAAACATCACATTGTTGACCACACAAGACTTGCCGTGAGTTGGTGTAACATGTTGTTGTGGTCGCATGCACTGCACTACTGCTGTAGTCTATGTTTGTCTTCTCCAGTTTCGTTACACTCTTTTTCGTGTACATATCCTTTTCTCCATCAATTTTGGTATTTTTTCGTGTTTCTCGTGTTTTTTGCCCGGATTTCATGATTTTGCTTTGTTTTTGTCGTTTTTCATTTTAATTTGTGGTTTGTTTCTCGATTCGATTTCGATTTTTGTTGTGCTGTCAGCCGTGTAACAAAAAACACAGCACATTGACCTGGTACGTTTCCGAACCTGAGTACATTGTGCCGCTTACATTCGACAATCCGGTGACGTTGTGAATGTTCACGTTGGGCAATGATCGACCTTGAGATTTGTGGCTCAATGTGTTTTTGCTTAAGGTCCACCAGAGTACGCTCTCAAGGTACTCCAGTGGGCACCTGTGTATCTGCCATCTCCTTCCTACTTTCGTCCACTGCAGTTTCCCTTCTACTCCTCTTCCCCCCCCTCTCCGAATTCCCTTGGTCGGGTTTTCTGCTACTCCTCTTCTTGCCCCTCCTCCCTCCATTCCCTTGGACACCACCCACGGCGGATGCGCGGTGCTGCCTACTCGTACTCAGCTCAGCCTGATCGTACAACCATCTAACTCTTGAAGTTTTTCTGATCGATTGCTGTGACGCACACTACTGACATTTTAGCTGTTCTCCCATAAATAACGATTAAATATAACGAACATAACGATTTTATAAATTTGAAATACGTCAGCTGTGAGTTCGACTGATTAAATAGTTGATACTCAACTTTGCAAGCTGCGTAATACGCCTCGTCTATATTCCATTTTTACCGAATTTACAAGCCGAACGCGCGTATTCCATAACGATTTATACTCACAGGATAATATATCGCTCACAGAGTCCAACGACTACAATTAATAATACCAGGTACCAGGTACCATGTATTCCATAAAATACGACCTGCTCCCTACGTACATATCGATATGTATGCGGTTCGAGAGTAGAACAAAAGATTGAACCGACGAAATCTGGGGTTTGTTGTGTGTTGTTGGTGTGTTGGTTGAACGATTTTCGAGTCAGATTGGTAACCCTATAACTAACAGGATATTTTCGGACTTCAGGATGAAAGATCACTTCAGGATGAAATGCGAAAAAAATGGAAATTTGTGAAAAAATACCAAGGAAGCCAACTTTTTTTTTTTTCGGTTCTGGGGTGGGTTGATATCACCACAAGGCACCACCTCATGATTTTTTGGGGTCCTAGGACCCAGCGTCGCCGCTCACTGTCGCAAACGGGTTTTCACCTATTTGTTCTCCCCGAATCCGGAAAATAAATAGATACACGCCTCGACCGCCAAGAGCCGATAGCATTTATTTCACATCATCACATCATCATTTACTATTAATCATTACTCCGTTCTTTACTTACATCTTTCCGCCCTTCTCGGTGCGGGTAAGAATTCGATTTTTCGTTTCTGCGATGGTGAGAGGCGATGCGAGATCGTATGACACCGACAATTCGCGAGGTGCCATGGTGCTTTGTGGTGACTTCTACCCACCCTAGAAAAAGGAAGACAAAAAAATGTTTCCTTGGTATCTTTTCATCGATTTCTGTATTTTTACGTTTCATCCAGAAGTAATCTTTCATCCTAAAAAGTCCAGATCTTATGCAATATTTTTAGAGTGGTTGAAAAAGGCAGGAAGTCGGATTTTCCTGCGGCAAAAAGCCACACCAGATCGGTGCGCCATGTGCCGTCTTATTATGGTGTTTTTGGTTTTATTTCATGGGGAGAACAGAAAAACAAGAACGGAACCGAGATCTTGAAGTTTCCTTGAACTCTACGTACGTGGACCACGACACGAACGAGTCGTTCACGCCGGGTTGGGCGATCAACCTTCACCACCAGCTCCTCCAAGGAAGGAACGGAACGTGGAACCTTCTGGGAAGCTGCGTAAGGGGTCGCTGGACCAGCAAGGAGCTCTCGCTCTCGCGGAGCATGAGCTGCTTGCGGCCGTCGTAGTCAGAAAAGAAGAACGTTAGATCGTTTTGATACTGCTGTAGTCTCGTCCAATTCGTATCCAAAGTTGTTTTGCCTAGAGCAGCTGCAGTTGGGCGGCCGCAAGGGACGCGATGGTGGCCAAGGTATTGATGCCCTCTCTCTCCGTAGTGGCCGATGCACAAGTGCTGGAGCCCAGCTGTGTACAAGAGTAACCAAGCATGTAGCGTCGTGACCCATCATGAGCCCTGTCTGTAACCTATACAAAATTGTACAATGCCTCCGAGGTCTTGTGCAAAAGCAAATTTTATCACTTTCAGAGTCAGCTCTTCAGAGTTGATCAGAAAAGGCTGTCAGAAAAAATCACTTCCTGGAATCTCATGAGTGATAAAATCTCGGAGGAACATTTTTTCCACCAAACAGGCCCCATAAGACGTGATTTTGATAAAATCTGATCAGAAACGGGACTAGATACCCCGAAGCCTCCGTAAACAGCCATATAATCACCTCAAAAAAAATTGCATAAGATCTACCCCGAAGCCTCCGTAAACAGCCATATAATCACCTCGAAAAAAATTGCGTAAACAGCCATATAATCACCTCAAAAAAAATTGCATAAGATATGATAAAAAAATTGCATAAGATATGATATCTTATGCAATTTTTTTTGAGGTGATTATATGTCTGTTTACGGAGGCTTAAGATATCTTATGCAATTTTTTTTGAGGTGATTATATGGCTGTTTACGGAGGCTTCGGGGTATCTAGTCCCGTTTCTGATCAGATTTTATCAAAATCACGTCTTATGGGGCCTGTTTGGTGGAAAAAATGTTCCTCCGAGATTTTATCACTCATGAGATTCCAGGAAGTGATTTTTTCTGACAGCCTTTTCTGATCAACTCTGAAGAGCTGACTCTGAAAGTGATGAAATTTGCTTTTGCACAAGACCTCGGAGGCATTGTACAATTTTGTATAGGTTACAGACAGGGCTCATGATGGGTCACGACGCTACATGCTTGGTTACTCTTGTACACAGCTGGGCTCCAGCACTTGTGCATCGGCCACTACGGAGAGAGAGGGCATCAATACCTTGGCCACCATCGCGTCCCTTGCGGCCGCCCAACTGCAGCAGCTCTAGGCAAAACAACTTTGGATACGAATAGGACGAGACTACAGCAGTATAGTATCAAAACAATCTAACGTTCTTCTTTTCTGACTACGACGGCCGCAAGCAGCTCATGCTCCGCGAGAGCGAGAGCTCCTTGCTGGTCCAGCGACCCCTTACGCAGCTCCCCAGGAGGTTCCACGTTCCGTTTCTTCCTTCGAGGAGCTGGTGGTGAAGGTTGATCGCCCAACCCGGCGTGAACGACTCGTTCGTGTCGTGGTCCACGTACGTAGAGTTCAAGGAAACTTCAAGATCTCGGTTCTGTTCTTTTTTTTTTTGTTCTCGCATGAAATAAAACCAAAAACACCATAAGACGGCACATGGCGCACCGATCTGGTGTGGCTTTTTGCCGCAGGAAAATCCGATTTCCTGCCTTTTTCAATCACTCAAAAAATATTGCATAAGATCTGGCCGAAAATATCCTGTTAACTCTATGACCCAAAAATGATGACTGCTTTTATGCACTATGTGCAGTCCAAACATGCGAAATCCGGCCGGATTTTTTCCTATCGGAGAATCCGATGATCCAAGTCGTCCAAGTCCGACGACAGTTTGCGATTTTTTTTTTTTACTTTTACTTCTCTAAAAATTCTCCCCGAGGTGAATTTTTTAGGTAAATTTCTGAAAAAACGGCCGAAAAGTACTTTACTTTAGCGAAGATTTAAGTAAGGATTTCAGCGAAAGTTACGGTAACTTTTGGCTCTCTGTTTCATAGAGGTCTACACGCACCGAGCATTATCCCGACGCATAACGCAACTCAAATCTCGAAGGATCAAAACTCAAAACACCGAGCATCTCTTCCATGCCACCATGCTGCTTGCTGTACGCATCACGACAACCGCTGGGAGCGCAGAGGCTCGAGAGGTGTAGCTTGGGTATAGCGCGCACGAGCGGCGTTGGATTGTGCCAGCGGGCCGCCGCCGCTGCTACGGTACACGCTTTCGCCCGCTTTGTGACGACGTGGAGGATGCGTCGTCCCAAAAAAGGACTCGTACTCACTCGTACTCGTGCTCGTACAGAGCGCGACAGCATGACAGCTCGTGTATCATTTCGATTTAACCATTCTGCGTCTGCTGCTGCTATGCAGCAGCAGCAGCATCAGCCGCGGCGGCGGCGGCGGCGGCAGCAGCGGCGGAAGGCGCTGTGGCGTGCGTAGGCCGAGGGCAGCAGCAGCAGCAGCAGCAGCAGCAACAGCAATCCAAAAACGGAGTCTGGTTGGTGCTGGTGCTGACGCTGTTTATTTTTGTTGCGAAGCTGCCCCTAGCGGCGGCTATCGCCAGCTAGCTGCTGCTTGCTGTGCTGCCGCTTGTAGTCGTGGGATGGCAATAAAGGTGGCTTCGCGGTCAACTCTGCCGCCGAAATGTTGCTGGGCTGCCGCTGTTTTTTTTTCCGTTCTTCTTTTTTGTTTGTTTGCTGTGTTGCCTCACCGCCCCACTTCCCTACTTATTTTCGGAGGCGTCGCCTGCAGGATTAGGTTTACCTCACTCGCAAACACACCGAAATCAGGAAGGGAAGGAAATTCACTTTTTTTAGCGGAAGTAAAAAAGTTATTTTTTTTTTACCTCTATCGCAAACAGATTTTTTAATCGAAAAATGGCATGCTCTCTGAAATCAAGATGTAACATTCATCACAGAAACAGCGGCAAAATGAAGGAAGCGTTGGATGGTGATACAGCTGTATAGCGACATTGCTTCGCTGCGCGTCCCTCCATGGCCAGACTGAAGTCGGTTGGCGCGGGCTCGGGCCTGGAGACCAAGAGAAGCGCACTCAGCACGCACCTCCCCGTGGATACGCACTCGTAGACTAAAATGCTGTACAGCAGCAGAAGTCAGACAAATTGTGAAACACAAAATACCAAGACAGCTTGACTCTGGCGCACGCGCTACGTCTCTTGGCTGCCAGACCAGAGGCAACTAGTCTGGCTCGGGCGCTCGAGTCCTACCCGTAGGGCAGCGCACCTAGCGCGTCTCTTTGCGCCGCCAGACCACAACAGAAGGAGGGGACTTGGCGTTTGCTCGGACCTCAGCACGCGTATTAAATCTGATTTGTTCGCATCAGGAAAGACTGCTGTTTCAATGAATTTGCCAAGGCTGGGGTAAGAATCCGACTACCCAAACGTCGGATTTCGACCTAAAATCCGTCGATTAGGTTTTCAATTCGAAAAATGGAATGCTCTCTAAATTCAATATGTTTTACCCACAGCAAACAACAGCAAAACGATCGATGAGTTGGGTGGCGACACAGCTGTATAGCGACGTTGCTCGCGCCCGACGCGCGGGCGGCGTGCCCCTCCTTGGCCAGACGACAGTTGGCTGGCGCGGGCGCGGGCGTAGAGACCAAGAGAAGCGCACTCGGCACGCACCTCTCAGTGACGATACGTTCTCGTAGACTACTACACTGCTGCACAGCAGCAGCAGCAATCAGTCGCAAAATGAAACACAAATCACCAAGACAGGTTGACTCTAGCGCACTCGCCACGTCTCTTCGCCGCCAGACCAGAGGCAGTCAGCGTGGGCTCTAACGGTTGGGTCCTACTCGTAGGGCAGCGCACCGAGCGCTTTTCTTCGCGGCGCCAA
Source organism: Macrocystis pyrifera (assembly GCA_031763025.1). Classification (NCBI taxonomy): domain Eukaryota; class Phaeophyceae; order Laminariales; family Laminariaceae; genus Macrocystis; species Macrocystis pyrifera. Next base: position 860,108 of record JASSKH010000022.1, read on the forward strand.
ACCACAATAGCAGCAGCTGTCTCGGCGTCTGCTCGAATCTCCACACGCGCAATAGATCTAATTTCTCCGCGTCGGAAGTCTCTCGACTTGCCTGTCTCTCGATTTGTCAGTGTGGCCGCAAAAAAAATAGTTCATACGTAATATCTGAGAAGCTCGATAATCGAACCGCATCGTCGGAAACACGGCTTTTTTTAGGGGTTTGTTACTTGTACTCGAAAAAGTGTACCGGGGGGTGTGCACTTCGGAATCGTCGTCCGCAACTGACAAGACCGCGCCAGGCCCAGCAGTGGAATTATTTTCTGGCTACTCAGGCGACTCGCAGCGAGGGGACGAGGGAGGCAGGGTCATCGACAAACACAAACTGGGATAAGGCCTCGTTGTAGCTTGTTCACGGTCGTTACTCGAAGCAAGGCAGAGAGAGCGCCAGGGGATCAAGGTGTGTTTCGATTCGAGCCTAGGCAGACTACAGTAATGTACTAGAGTAGGAGTAGATTGTTGCACGCTAACCGAATCCTTCTCTACCACTTGTCTCCCGTATGGTCTTCTTGAGTCGCGTTGATGTGAGTAGCTTGGTGTTTGTCCATCAGCAAGGCATCAGACAGCACTCACAGCAGACTTATCCCCTCGGGACTCGTAACACGCCATCAGCGCATGTTTGTTTCCACTTCGCCTGTTGCACCTGGTGGCCGACCGGGCAATAATAGCGTAGGATAGTGCATACCTGGTATCTGCTCGAATTTTGTTGTCATCAGTTTTACAAGGCGCTTCGCTCCGCAGGCGGCGTACGCCGCCTGCTACGCTCTCGGGAAGCAAAACTAAACCAAAATATGCGAAGCGGACAGAAGTCCATGATCATGGTTTGGTTTGGCCTACGATTTTTAAAAAAAACTAAGAAAGCACGAACTTTGAAAGCTGCGTGAACCGCGCGCGTTTTCCATTATTTCCCTCGCGATTGAGTACTGGCCAGAGACTCCCCTCGATGCCACCAGGGTCGACGAGACGATAATACTTACAGCTGGTTTGATTTCCAATTGATTTCGGCCAGTACCATTTCGCGCACTGAAACAGCAGATCGACACGTGAGGGCCGGGGTACACAAGACAGTCGAAAGTTGGTTTACAGCAGTTCACACGTGACATACACACCAAGACACTGGAAATTTTGAATACTCCCTGTAAATGTTGCAGCAGGTCTTGACGTACAAGTACGTTGTGTTTTTGGTGAATCTCCCTATCCTACGTGTTCTTGGCCTCTTGTGCCACTTGATATATGAAAAACACAGCAAGCACACATCTGTAAAATAGCAGAAGGTAACCCAACAGCACAGGAGGTGATGATGTTCGTGTTTTCTGCTGGCAGGCTAGCGAGTGGCGCATTTCGATCCTACAGCTCCTTGTTCCATCTCAGACCTTCTACCAGGCAATACGATCACGAGAGCTGGATCCCAAAGCTCGCCCTGCACACGATGCCAAGAAGATGGAAACAAAGGCTAACAAAACTGAACGCGAGCGTCACTCTAGAGCCTCCTGTCGTGTTGATTATTCCGAATCTGAACGAAGTCCGGTCCTTGAATATGGTCCGGATCTTGATTGGAGGATTTTGTAGATCCTTGCTTTATGATTCATGATGTACCTAAAAAGAATGATCAAGAACGTATGATTAGGATTATTTGGCATGTTGTATCTGGATTTTCATATCACAGCAGTACCAAGCTACGGATACTTGCTATTGGTACATCGTTCATACCCCGGTATATTATTTATTAATTTATTTATTTTTATAGTTGTAAGAAGTTACCACGCCGGTACAACAATAGGGCTACCCTATATATACCCCCTACCAGTATACTTTTTTTTTTTTTTTTTTTGATCTTCCTTGGAGATCTGGGTAAAAAAAGCTTACGCCCAACACACTTTCTTATTTGTGTACCGGTTCTTGTCCATCTGTAGAACACAGATTTAACATGACACTCCACCAGTGTTCATGTCATGAACTTGCCGGACCTCTTTAGTCGACCTCCTTTAGGTTCGACCAAGTGGTAGGGATAGCCACCCAGGACTCAACAGCTCATTTTGCTCTGTCTTTTCCCTGGGTAGTGCGAGATTTGCCTGCCGCCTGTTCATTTTTGATTCCTGCATTTACTCTCCTAAGGCTCCCAATCAAGCGACCCGGCTAGAAGAGTAGCGGCGGTGGGTCTCCACCTGCCGTCAGAAAAAAGGCGCACTCGCTAAAAGAAACCCATTTGCCCTACCAGGTTCACTTACAGGCCTCGTATCACCTCACAATCTCAGCTCTCCAAAAGACTTGGGGAACATGCATACCATAGCAGTATACGATATGATATTTCCGTAGTACTTAGACCAACTATTATAGGAAATTTTTGTGAGACGTTTTCTGGAGATTATTTTTCTAGTTCTGAGGCTCCAAAAATATGTGGATGAAAAATGAGAACCATCTATTATGGCTTCTGATCGTCAAAACTGGTCTTATATACAGTACCAGGTAGTATTGATTGGTTGGTTTCGTGACGAGGCGTCCGAGAGCTGTTCTTTTTTTACATGGCTGTGGCCCGCGACATTTTCATCCAAGGTGTTTCTCGGTTGTCTCGGCGCGGCTTCGCTCGTCGCGAACGTTTCATAGCGGGCAAGTCGTCCTCCTCGTCGTTATCGAGGTCCGCGATTGCAGCGGCTGCCGCGAGCGTGGTTTCATAGTACTCGAGGATCGTCGCCGGCCATGTCGAATCGGCATCGCTGCTGCTGCTCCTCCTACTGATGCTACTCTGCTGCTGCTGCTGCTGCTGCTGCTGCTGCTGCTGCTGCTAGTTAGTAGCTGCTGCTGACGCTGCCGCTGCGATCGCTTCTAGGTGATGGAGAGGCCATCTCCCACACGAGCACCGTAGGCCGTACGTACAGCTAGCCGTTGGTGTGAGTGGAAGGTGTATGTACTGCTGTGGTGGACAGGTGGGCAGCAGAAGGCAGAGCACCCAAAATCCAAATTTCTCAGTTCCTAGAGGTACGCGACACCGCTCAGAACTGGGCTCAGTTCTGAGAGGATTTGCTGATTTCTGCCCCCTCCAGGAACTGAGACCAAAAATATCGATGTTATTCTGACCCATAATAGATGGTTCTTATTTCTGAGCGTCGGAGATCGCTGAAAACTCCAGATATAACGTCTCAAAAATTTCCCATAATAGTTGGTCTTAAGTCATGTTTTTTTTCGCCGGAACGTGCGATATATATCATATCGTGTTACATCGCTATATATAGGGGCTTTCAGCACGATATGACTAAAAGGCGATATGATATTTGGTATATGATACAAGGCGCTTCGCTCCGCGGGCGGCCTACGCCGCCCGCTACGCTCGCTCAGGAAGGAAACATCAAATTATGCGAAGCGGACAGACGTCCATGATTGAATATTGTTTTTTTATGGCCCCTGTAGTTAGCTGTAAACTAGCGACTTGATAATGCCAAGAGTCCCGCCGCCATGCTTCAGGAGAAAACAGCTCGGACGCCACAGATGCTTCGCGTCGCGGGCGGTTTTCCGCTACGCTCGCTCACACGTCGTACATACGTACATACCCCAGGTAGGGTACTTATTTTCTGCTTTCGATATGCTCTGTGTCTGTGTACTCGTCGTATGTACGAAAGATAAAGCACAGAACGGCACAGCAACACAGCAAAAACAATGAAAATGAAACCAACAATTTCTAAAAGAAAAAAAATCCCGTCCCCTTTCGTGTAATAATTTACTACTTGAGTGGAACACCTTACACCAGTCAAAAAAAGAAAAAAATGAAAAAAAGAAAAAATCTTGCAGCAGAGCTTCTCTCTCAGCCTCGTACGCCGCCCGCCCCTCTCGCGACCATCTCGCCACCGATTCAGTCCGGGTAAAGCTTCCCTCCCTCTCTTCCACAGTGAGCCCCGTCGCCCGCCTCGCGTGAAGCCCGGTGCTCACCGTGGACCTCGACGCAAGCTCGACAATGTTGGTGCTCATTCGAGGTACCTCCCTCTTGTGACTCTCAGCCCGATCGCAAAAATAAGCACCGCTTGAGTACTATCTTACAATTCCGAACGAACCATAAATACTCGTACGTACTCTATCCAAAATCACAAATGGAGGCCAGACAGAGCCTGTTGATGCATCCCTCGTGTCTCGAGGAACACGCAACGCCTAGGCACGAAAGCGGCGACCGCGCTCCTTGCAACCCCCCCTCTACTCGCCAGCATCCGCTGACACCCGCGACGGTGCCGGGTTGGCCCGCGCAACCGTGCTCGGAGTACACGCACGCACACGAAACAAAAGAAGAAAAAAGGCAAGAAGGACTGAAAGTACGACGAGAAATAAATGGAGAAAAAGAATCGCTGGAACGGTCCGGCAAGTAATAAACGGAGGCGATTCCCAAGTGGGAGCTCTGAGAGACCAGGGATGTACCAACCGAGCACTCTCCGAGGTTGAGATATCTATAAGTAGTTCTATATACGTCCGCTATGAAGAGACATATCGGCCTATATCAGGGTGAAATACGTGATATAGCTATCCGATATGTGGCATAATATGACGATTTGCTGTCTTGACGATATGTCTGGCATCTTTCGGGCGTACTTTTTGGGCGGAATATAGGTGCAGTATATACCTGGATGCCTGATACGTATGTACGAGTACGAGTACGAAGCGTGACGCACACACAAGGGGACGCACCAGGGGTCGGTGCCCGCTACTGTCTTCCTGTCCTGCGGATTTAATCCGCGATGAGCGAGTGGAACGCGCATCGCCTGCGGCCACAAGCGAGCCGCACAGCTACAGCAGTCGCCTTCGACATCGTCAAGCGCCGCCACACATACATCTACATGCAATATATCCTCGCGGAGAAGGGGTTGCTGTATAATCATTCATGCATTTGGTGTACCGGGTAGTACGTAGCGGGCACAGATCACCAAGTACCGATCCAGTGCTTTATTTACCATCACAGTGTGGCACAGGCCCCAACCACGAGGAAGTACCGATGTGACACGGCGGTGATGTAAATATACAGATAGATACCTGGTAGGTGATAATAACACACGAAAACACGATATAAAGGGCAGATATGAAGTGACATATCACAATGTACAAGATACATGATATACGACTATAGCATTATATATATTATGATATTGCACAATATATATGATATATCACACGATACGTGACATGGTATCATCATATACCCTGCATATATCACATCTCATAGCGATATATCGAAAAATGCCCGTGATATGGACATGACTAAGAAATATCAACTTTTAGGACTTAGTCATGTTTTTTTGGGGGGTATATATAAATATCATATACCCCCCCGATTTTGAGGCGATACCAGGCTCTACCCGGTATAGCCGGCGTCCCCGGTGGCTTGGTAGGTAGTCCGCGTGCCTATCAAGATCAATTTCGTGGGTTCAAGTCTCACCGAGTGCATGCTTATAGGGACTTTTTCTCGCATAAAAAATTGATTTAATTTAGCGGAAAGTGCGAGAGCGTGAATTAGCTACATTCGATGCAAATCGACGAGCAGTGGGAATGCTGAACCCTATGCTCGACAAAAAATAATGGCACGTACCGGGGGGGAGAAGGGACGACACCTGTGACCACGGCTTGTTCAGAAGATCGCTGAGGGTAAAACCTCCTACGAATTAGGCTGGAAAGTAAAAGTGATGATTGGAAAAAAAAAAATCATACTGCATAGTAGTTGATCATAAAACACCGAATTCTTGAAAGCAACTACAAGGAAGCCCGATAGATATATCTGCCCAGAGCAGAAATGATTATCCCTCGTGGTTCGTGTCTCCTCCGGCGCTACTTGAGCCCCCGGAAGATCGAAACTTGACAATGGGGAGCACTGCAGTGACCATTGCCCTCCACTTTAAATTTAATTAAGGGTCGCTCGAGCTACCGCTTGGGGCCGTCTCCGAGAGCTTGATGATTCTCTTAAAAACTAAGAGCACGTCAGCTGTGAATTCAATCGATCGGCAGATCGGTCGATACTCAACTTTGCAAGCTGCGTGAACCGCACACGTTTCCATTATTTCCCTCGCGATTGAGTACTGGCCAGAGACTCCCCTGGATGCCACCAGGGTCGACGAGACGGTAATACTTACAGCTGGTTCGATTTCCAATTGATTTCGGCCAGTACCATTTCGCGCACTGAAACAGCAGATCGACACGTGAGGGCCGGGGTAAACAAGACAGTCGAAAGTTGGTTTACAGCAGTTCACACGTGACATACACACCAAGACACTGGAAATTTTGAATACTCCCTGTAAATGTTGCAGCAGGTGTTGAAGTACAAGTACGTGTTTTTGATGAATCTCATCGTACATGTTCTTGGCCTCTTCTGCTCTTGATTTATGAAGAACACAGCAACCACACACCTATACACACCTATAAAATAGCAGAAGGTAATCCAACAGCACAGGAGGTGACGATTTTATATATTTTCGAAACACATTTCTATTCTCCCGACCCCAAAAAATAATCAACTTCCCAAAATATGGACCACAAATCGGCTGATATGGCCCATATCTCCACACAATTTTCCGATTGGGTTTGGCTTCTTGGGTTTCGATTAGGATCATCAATTTATTGACCAGGATACCCCCGAGTTGCCCCGGTCGAATAAAACATCGATTCAGCAAGAAACCATACTCGTCTTGATCACGTACGTATTCACACGCACAGCGTACTCCAGCAGCAAAAAGGAGGGAGGCATGATACACGGGTTGCCTCACACCAAACCACCAAGCGCACGGCCCATTTGGCGAGTCCGTGTCTACGCGAGGCCCTTGCGAAGGCTAGCAAAGTTACGCGGCCTTATGCGGCGGAGGGCTGGCAGGGTGCAGCTTCAACATCGTTGACGGCGCCGTGTGCGTTGTGGGCTGCTGCTGGAGTTGTTGCTCTGCTGTGCTGCTTGTTCCTGCGGCGGCGACAAATTAGCGGTATACTCTGGGCTCTCGCTCTGGGGCGTGTTGCCGCATCACAGGCACACCCACAGCACGCCTACGGACGCACTGAACAACAGGCCTCGGCCGCATCGATTGGCACTCTTAGCATGACGGCCATAGAGCACACAAAGTACACACGCACGCAGCGAGTCACGCAGCAGCAGCAGCGAGCAGCATCTCGCACGAAGCCGTTGGTGTTCCTTTTTTCGTACTTTCATTTTGTTATTTGTCATTTGTGTCTGTATTTTATAAATTTTGAAATACGTCAGCTGTGAGTTTGGCTGATTAAATGGTTGATACTCAACTTCTAAAGCAGTAAATTCCTAGAATTTTATTTGCAGTTCAAAACCGAAATGATCGTTTTGGGCTCTCACACTCCAGCCGCCGCACACAGCATCACAAAAAAGCAGCAGTAGCAGCACGAGCAGGGGATAGAGGAGCGGCACGAGCTGCCTTGCTGTTGTAGCTGCAACGGCACAGCAGGCTAGTTGCTAGTTTACCCCTGCTACAGCTATCGTTACCTACGTCTAGCGAGAAAAGCGACGAGACATAACGCCGTCATTAAATTAGAGTGTTGCGATTTTTTTCACTTTTAGACCTATGACAATGGTAACGCGAAGTTCAAAAGTTTTTTTTCAAAAATATTAGAGTGTGCGATTTTTTTTTTACTTTCAGATCTATGCCAATGGGAACGCGAAGTTCAAAAGTTTTGTTTCAAAAATACCAGGTACCTGGTATTGATTTAAAAAAACAGCCGAAAATATCCTCGTATCGCCGCTGTGGGAAAATAGGGAAAAAATGGTTGATTTTTCTTGCCAAAATCAGGTATACCTGGCCTCTTTTGTGCCTAAAACAGTTACATACTGAAATCAAGTGCAAAACACGCACCATGAGCCCTGCTATTGGCCAAGCTGACATTGTAACTGATTTAGGTGTGTAACTGATTTAGGCACGAAAAGGCCAAGGTACACCTGATTTTTTCTACTCTCTCTAGCTTTGAACTGATTTTGGCCAACTTTGAACCAATCAGAGAGGCCATACGTACACTTGTGTTTTCTCTCCGTATGCGTCTCCCCTCCCTCGGTTGAAATTCTTGTGTGTTCACGTATAAACTCTGTACTATTACGGGGGTACATAGTTAATAGGACCTATGGTATACGCAAAAACCTACCAGGTATATATTTAGCTATTTTTACTAACAAAATTTGGTCCCGTTAACTATTGACCCCCGTAGTAGTACGTCGTACCTGGCACGTAAAGTTACGTATATACGTATGTAATATATGCGTACGCTGGTTTCACTTTTTCTCCTTTGGGGTGTGCGATGTGCTTCAGTTATTAATAGTTGTGTTTACTGCTGTGTTGTTTTCTATGTTCACAGCAGTCTTTACAGCACCATGGACACTCGGCGTTCCGTCTGCACCACCCCGCGTCGAGGTGGTCTCAGGTTTGGTACGGCAAGATAATTTCGTGCCGAGCAGGCGGTTCCGCCACGACGGTCTGGAAGCTTTAAAGCTGTCAAAGGGGGGGGGGCGCCAGAGTAAATATTCTTGGCGCTCCCGCCGTGGCGAAACAAACGAAGCATATTAATAGTGACTCTTTGCAGGTCCAAGTGGAGCCAGTGGTACATACATCCTGAAGAAAACAAAGCAATTCAGATTTTGGAGGCCACGTGGCACGCTCAATGCTTTAGGCGCATTCTTTTTTTAACGGATTGTCATGGACATCACACCGCTCGTGGCGCGCGTTTTTTACTTGGTTTTAGGATTTACCTGATTTTGGCTTAACCGGATCAGGTATACCTGGTTTCGGCATTTGCCCTTTTTTTCTAACGGCTGCAGGCGGCGCATTTTGTATTCTCTCGTTGCAAATTGTCAGCACGCTGATAAAAATCAGCTCGTGCGACGATAGACGCTCGATCTCGATATAGACTCAGCCCACGGCCAACCCGCTTGGTGTCGGGCAAGGCCAACGAGTATAGATGACGGCATCGAATATAGAAAGTGGATAAATGCTCTAGGGGGCGAGAGCTTGCCGGCGGCATCCTGCGGTATCCTCCCAAACCTGAAAATAATCCTGTTTTTGCCATTCGAGGCGGATCGAGAAATTTTGTCTTTTGTTTGGTACACACCAGCGGCTACTTGTTTTTTTTATCGTACGTCTGGCCTGCGCCCGCCACACGTCACTGCCCATTGTGTGAAGACGGTGACCCAAGGGTGGGTCGGAGCCCCTAACAAGCGCACTTCGTTCGGAATTCATGACGCAATCGTTGGTTTTGTCGATCGATGTCTGTCGAGGACTCGGAATCTCGCCGCTTCGAACCGAGGATCGGCCCGAGTTTTTCTCAAGCCGATCTTGGCCCAACATCGCCCCCAGATTTGCTTTTGTCGGGTTTTTCCAAAAGTTGGGATTTTTTTTTTTTTTTTTTTTTGCAAAACCGTGCCCATAGGAAGCGTGTTCGATTTTTTTTTTTGGCGGGGATCTTTGGAATTCAAACTTTTTATTGATACTTCGCGCTCCCATTGGCGTAGGTCTTTTACTTCTGTAAAAATTCTCCCGAGGTAAATCTTTGAGGTGAATTTCTGAAAAAACGGCCGAAAAGTACTTTAGCGAAGTAAGGATTTCAGCGAAAGTTACGGTAACTCTTGACTCTCTGTTTCATTGGCCTACACGCACCGAGCATTATCCCGACGCAGAACGCAACTCAAATCTCGAACCATCGAAACACCGAGCATCTTCCATGCCACCATGCTGCTTGCCGTACGCATCACGACAACCGCTCGGAGCACAGAGGCTCGAGAGGTGTAGCTTGGGTATAGCGCGCACGAGCGGCGTTGGATTGTGCCAGCGGGTCGCCGCCGCTGCTACGGTACACGCTTTCGCCCGCTTGGTGACGACGTGGAAGATGCGTCGTCCCAAAGTACAGAGCGCGACAGCATGACAGCTCGTGTATCATTTCGATTCCACCCTACTGCAGCAGCAGCAGCAGCAGCAGCAGCAACAACAGCAGCAGTGGCGGCGGCGGCAGCAGCAGCAGCAGTGGCGGCGGCGGAGCGGAGCGCATCGGCGCTGTGGCGTGCGTAGGCCGAGCGCAGCAGCAGCAGCAGCAGCAATCCCAAAACGGAAGCTGGTTGGTGCTGGTGCTGGTGCTGACGCAGCGGCTGTTTTATTTTTGTTGCTCAAGCTGCCCCTAGCTGCGGCTATCGCCAGCTAGCTGCCGCTTGCTGTGCTGCTGCTTGTAGTCGTGGGACGGCAATGGTGGCTTCGCGGTCAACTCTGCCGCCGAAACGTTGCTGGGCTGCCGCTGTTTATTTTCCGTTCTTCTTTTGTTTGTTTGCCGCGTTGCCTCACCTCCCCACTTCCCTTCTTATTTTCGGAGGCGTCGCCTGCAGGATTTGGTTTACCTCACTCGCAAACACACCGAAATCAGGAAGGGAAGGAAATCACTTTTTTTAGAGAAAGTACAGTTTTTTTTTTTTCTTACCTCTATCGCAAACACGCTGTTGCCGGAAATGACACTACCATTAATAATCGTACAGCAGTACAACGGTTAAAACTTAAAATGACTTCTTTTTCAAGGCGTGGGTGGGCTGACTAGAGGTGGGCACCTTTAAATAAAAACCGGTCTAAACAGTTTTTTCGAAACCCAGCAGGCTTGTTCGAGAAGTCGGTTCTTGAAAACTAAAACCGTTTTTTTTTTATGCCGGTTTTAACCGGTTAAGCGGAAACTGGATAAAACCGGAAAAAAAAAAAAAGGGAAACCGGTTTAAACAGGCAGAACCGAACATGTTTTTACTTGATTTTCGACAGAAGAAAACTACTACCAGTATACTACTACGTATTAATAGATTACCTGCACAGCAGCAACAGTTGTAGGACTAGCAGTAGAGTATGTTGCATACTACAGTACGTACCTCGTACCCTGGTAAGTGTTTACATTCCCCAAAGCTCGGCTAACGTTTTTTTAAATCCATTACGTTTACGCCGTTTCCTATGCGGTTCTATTTTTGAGCTTCAGATTTTGACCCGATGGCATTTTCAGATATGAGCTTGGCAAATCGAAAGTGTTTTCCTATGCGGAAAAATCTGATTTATTGTGCGTGTGTAGAAATTCGAGCAAACGCCGAGACCAACTGCTGTTATTGTGGTTTGGCGCCGCGAAGAGACGCGCTGGGTGCGCCGCCCTGCGCGTAGGACCCAAGCGTCCGAGCCCACGCTGACTGCCTCTGGTCTGGCGGCGAAGAGACGTGGCGAGTGCGCTAAATTCAACCTGTCTTGGTATTTTGTGTTTTATTTTGTGACTTTGCTGCTGCTGCTGCTGCTGATGCTGTACAGCAGTGTAGTCTACGAGTACGTATCCACGGAGAGGCGCGTGCTGAGTGCGCTTTTCTTGGTCTCTAGGCCCGAGCCCGCGCCAGCCGACTCTAGTCTGGCGACGAAGGTACGCGCCGTCCGCTCGTCGGGCGCGAAGCAACGTCGCTATACGTACAGTTGTATCACCATCCAACGCATCGAACAACATCTTGCATTTAGAGAGCATGCCATTTTCCGATTTGAAAATCTGATGACCCAGGTCGTCGGATTCTGGGCCAAAATCCGACGACTTGGGTCATCGGATTCTCAAATCGAAAAAAATCCTGTCGGATTTTGCATATTTGGACTGCATAAGCAGCGTCATTCATTTTTGAGATCGAAAAATACTTAGCTGCGGCCCGAAATCGAACCGCATAGGAAACGGCCTTATACTAGCAAACTTATGTCAAGGAAACCTAGACTCCTATAACAGGTACTGCCGTTATTAGGATTGCCCTGGGCTGGGTAATCGATCAGTCGTTTACCCCTATAGCGCAGTAGGTAATACCGTCACATTTGACGTCGTCCAGGTAACGAAGCGGGTAGGTCAACGTACAGTAGGTCAACGTACAGACGTATGTCTACGGTTCTGACGCGCCAAAGATCACGCCTTTCAGAGTCGGGGAAAGTGTTATAAGGATTAATCACCCTGGGCTGGGTGATCGATCGATCTCTTACCCCTAAAGCTCAGTAGGGCTCACCTTCTCAGTACATCAGGTATATTTTATGATGTGCATATGCATAGACAAAGGGCCATATATACGGGAACATGGATGTGTGTTGTGTCCTGTGTGCGTGAAGGTCACGTAATTGACACCATGCTTTCGCTAGGAGACGATATACAACGAACCCCATACCTTAGGAGTGTTCGTATGTCCTATGGTATGAATACTCGTGTACAAGATGCGAGGAATAGCGACAACACATTCAGATAGTCGCTGTCGTGTGGATTTCGTCCTATGAACTGCTGTAACTCTGAATTGCACTGATTAGCTGGCTATCTTGCTCCACCCCTGGGCAGTGCGTCTCCTTTCTACTTTCGTCCGCATGGCATTGCATTGCCCACTGCTGTATACTGCATACGTGGCAACGTAGTATCTCGGTGGCGAAGTTTTGTGACCACAAAACTTGTACCTGGTATCTCCCTAGGATTGAAGCAAGGTAGCGGCAGCATTTTGTGGTACGACTAACAGAGCCAGGTTCTCATTGCTAGTCCGTCAGGTACCTTGCTACCCTGACTGCACTCTCCGTCCTGCGTTCGTCAACTATCCCCAACGCTTGGAGTCAGACACTACAAAAAACGCAAAGCAGGGTCGTCGTTCACCCACGCCGCGCGACTCCGTTTGATAAGCCTTATTAATCAAAGAAAGGAAGATAATTACATATATGAAAATCACAGAGGATCAGCGCAAGAATGATGAAAAAAACAAATGGAAGAAAAAACAAAGGAAGCCAACATTCGAACCAGCTGCACAAGTTGGTGGCACGAGTAGTATAGTCATATTGTACATCCTAGTGGGCCTGGTGTCTTGCTACGCTTTTGACCATCTCCGTCCTACTTTCGTCCACATGGACTTGCATTTTCCTCTGCTGTGTATACTGCATATGTGTCAACGTAATATATCTGTGGCGTAGTTTTGTGACCACAGGATCTCTATCCCCTTAGGATTGATGAGAGGTAGCGGCAGCATTTTGTTGTACGAGTATCATAGCCAGGTTCTCCTTGCTAGTCCGCCTGGTACCTTAATACACTAACTGCCGTCTCCGTTCTGCGTTCGTCGAATATGCCCAGCCCCTTGGCGTTTGACACTAAGAAACTCGCAAAGCAAGGTCGTTATCCACCGACGCCGCACGACTCCTTTCATAAGGCTGTTCAATCAAGGAGCAAAAAAAAAAAAAAAAAAAAAAAGGAAAATAAGAGGATCAGCCGAAGAAAGAATGAAAATGAAAATAAAACAAGGGAATATCACTTTCGAACCAGCTGCACAAGGTGGTGGCACCAGTTGTTTAGTCATGTTCTACTTCCTTTAATAGTTGGTCTGGTTCCTTGCTACTCTGTCTACCATCTCCTTCCTACTTTCGTCCTCATGGCACTGCATTGTCCACTGCTGTGTATACTGCATATGTACGTGGCAACATAGTATCTCTGTGGCGTAGTTTTCTGACCACAGAACCTGTATCCCCCTAGGATTGCAGAAAGGTGGCGCCAGCATTTTGTAGTACGAATAAGGTAGCCAGGTTCTCCTTGCTCTTCCGCCAGGTGCCTTGAAACCCTGACTGCACCCTCTGTCCTGCGTTGGTGAAATATGCCCAACCCTTGACGTCAGACACTACGAAACACGCAGATCAGGGTCGCCATCAACCGACGTCGCACGACTCCGTTAATAAGGCTTATCCATCGAAGGAAGGCAGAAAAATTATTGAAATTTAAATCACAGAGGATCAGCGCAAGAAGGATAGAAAAGTCAAGTGGAAGAAAAAACAAGGGAAGGCCACATTCGAACCAGCTGCAAAAGTTCGTGTCACGAGTAGTATTGTCATGTTCTACCTCCTAGTCGGCCTGGTGCCTTGCTACGCTTTCTACCATCTCCATCCTACTTTCGTCCACATGGTCTTGCATTTTCCACTGCTGTGTATACTGCATATGTGTCAACGTAATAAAGTGTCGTGAACGAGTAGTCGCGAGGGTCATCTCCACTCTCAACCAGCCTAACCAGCCCCGTAATACGTATAGCATGGTTGAGTTTTTCACTGCGGCTATTATTGATGCGGTCGAAAAAGAGGTACCACCCCCTCCACGTCGCCACCGCAGACATGGATGGTGTGAGTCTGCCGAAACCGTGACAGCATTCATATTAGCATGGACAGCGAGGGAGGATGCACGGCAATTCTTGCGTGCCCACCCCCAGAATAGAACCGCGTGGAAGACACTTGAGATCTGCGTGTGCGAACCTGCAGAAGGTGATTGCCGCAGGACTGCATGCGTACTTCGAAGCGTACCTCGCTGAAACCGAACGACTACTAGCGAACAACGACCAGAGAGGCTTTTACAAGCACCTTAAGAGTACGGTAGGATTGGAAGGGACTAAAGCGAGAAGCGAACAGTTCATTAGGGACGAGGATGGCACGCTGTTGCGGGATAAGGTGCGAATTCGTGAACGGTGGGGGAGGTTTTACCACAAACTTTTGAACACGAAATCGCTTAAACTCGATTCGACGATCATCGACCTCTTGCCACCACGACCGCTTAAACTGTCGCTCGGAGATGAACCATCCATGGACGAGATGACGGAAGCATTTAAGGGGATGTCAAACTGGAAAGCTGTCGGGCCAGATGGTCTCCCGGCCGAACTCCTGAAAATCGACCACCCCGCATTCGCCCAGTGCTTTCACAACATCCTTGTCAATGTTTGGGTAACAGGAGAAGTCCCCCAGCAATGGAAAGACGCGATCATCAAGGTCCTTCACAAAAAGAAGGACCGAACTGATTGCAACAACTACAGAGGGATTTCGCTGGTTGCCCACGCAGGCAAAGTCTTGTTGAAAATCGTCGCGTCGCGCCTCAGCAACTACTGCGAGACCGAGGAATTACTCCCGGAGGAACAGTGCGGCTTCCGCCCCGCACGATCAACGATTGATATGTTGTTCGTCGTGCGCCGGTTGCAAGAGCTTGGAAGACAGAGGAAAATCCCCCTGTACTTGTGCTTCATCGATCTGCAGAAAGCGTACGACTCTGTCGACCGAGAGCTGTTATGGGAAGTACTCACGCGTTTTGGCGTACCAACCAAGATGCTGAGAATTATTCGTAATTTCCACGATGGCATGCGAGCTCGCGTGCGTACGGATGACGGCGAGCACTCGGAATGGTTTGATGTCACGCAGGGGCTGCGGCAAGGCTGTGTGCTGTCACCGTTACTGTTCAACGTATTTTCCGCTGCTGCGTTGGACGTCGTACTAGTACGCTTTAGCCATGACGAAGCAATCGTAAGGGATTTGGCCCAACTTAGTGATGCTGGAGTAGTCGGGACGAAGGAGCAGGAGCCGTTGGCGTACGTGCGAAGGGCTGTATGGGGCATGTTGTACGCCGATGACGCAGGGATTGTCTCGAAGTCGGCTGAAGGGCTCGCGAAAATGATGACAGTCATCGTGACTGTCTTCGAAGCAGAGACTATGCTTCTACAAACGCCAGACCAGAAAACCCTCGCACCACCGCTCGTTTATCGAAGCAGCAGGCCAGAGGTATAAGCAGACGGCCCAGTTCTTGCACCTAGGCGGCGTTATCCACGAAAATGCTGACCTCTCGCTCGAAATCGACCGACGGATCCGTCTCATGCGAGCATGCCTCAAACGGTTCGGCCCGGAGCTGTATGATAGGACGACCGCCCCCCTTAGCCTGAAAGTCCGAATGCTGAAGGCCGAGGTGATTGAGACCCTGCTCTACGGGTGTGTGACGTGGGCCCTCAGAGCGGAACACTTTGCCAAGCTTCGAACGGCTCACCACCAAGTCCTGTTGCGAGTCATTGGCTTCCAACGCCGACTTCGTACTGACGATGCCACCCTCTCGTACGCGAAGGCCCTCAAGATGACACGTTGCGAGAGCATCGAAACGACCATCCGCAAACGGCGTCTCTTCTTCGCGGGGGGGGGGTGGCACGGCAAAGCAAGGATCGATTACCCAGCCGGGTGATGTTCGGGACGATTGCTGGTGGGGAGAACCCGAGACCTGGCGGACAGGTTAAGACTTGGCATAGATGCGTAGTCGAAGACCTTAGGGAGTTCCGCGCCACCGAAGGGTCAACGGAACTTGCTCCCTTGGTGTTTGGAGTTGAGACCGCACTGTGGCCCACTGCTGCAAAAAAGGCGGGGAAGTGGTACCGGGGGATCCTGGAAGCAGCCGAACGGTTCATGGTGAGGTGGCACGAGGCTGAGGCTGAGCTGAGCAGGCAGCGCCGCGCATCCGCCGTGGGTGGTGTCCAAGGGAATGGGGGGAGGAGGGGCAACAAGAGGAGTAGCAGAAAACCCGACCAAGGGAATGCGGAGAGGGGGGGGAAGAGGAGTAGCAGGGAAACTGCAGTGGACGAAAGTAGGAAGGAGATGGCAGATAGGGTAGCCAGGTACCGGGCAGACTAAGAAGTAGAACATGCCTATACTACTCGTACCACCAACTGGTGCAGCTGGTTCGAACGTGGTCTTCCTTTCTCTTCCTGTTGTTTTTGTTTATTTTTATTTCATTTTATTGTCTTCTTTGCGGTGACCCTATGTGATTTTCATTTCCCTTCCTTTCTCCGATTGATAAGCCTTATTGAAGGAGTCGTGTGGCGTGGGAGGATGACGAGCCTGCTCTGCTTGTTTCGTACTGTCTGACGCCGAGGGGCCGGGCATAGTTGACGAACGCTGGACGATGGTGGCAGACAGGGTAGCAAGGTACCAGGCGGGCCAGCAGGGAGACCCTGGCTGTGCTACTCGAACCATAAACTGCTGCCGCTGCCTGGAGCATGCCTTGTGCTTTGTTTGGTTTGACTGTTTTTTACCTTGGTTCTTAGTCTTACTCTGTTGACGACTAGTGGTGTTTTCTTCTTTTTTCTTTTTTTTTCCAGCTCGTTCTTTTCAAGTGTCTGCCACGTCCCCTACGTGGGGGTACGATGGTTTGTTGCTATACTGAAGTATATACATATACCAGGTATATTTTAGTTTCTTTTTTTGTTTCTTTTCTCTTTCGAATTGTCTTTGTTTTTGTTTTTGTTTTTTCTCTTTGTTTCGTTTTTGTTTCTCTAGGTCATGGAATGTGTATGTCGTGCCTGTCGTACGCAGTATGATGACATGGCATTGCATTACATACGTGGCAACGTAGTATCTCTGTGGCGTAGCTTTGTGACCACAGAACGTGTATCTCTCTAGGTTTGAAGAATCGGCACGGACACTGGTTGTGCTGCATGTCGACGCGTAGAAAGAACGGTTTAATGTGAAGAAAACAACAACAACAACAACAACAACAACAACAACAACAACAATACTGTATACTTGTCAACGTAGTATTTCTGTGGCTTAGTTTTGTGACCACGGGATCTGTATCCCCCTAGGATTGAAGAAAGGTAGCGGCAGCATTTTGTGGTACGAGTATCATAGCCAGGTTCTCCTTGCAAGTGCGCCTGAGACCTTGATACGCTGACTGCACTCTCCGTCCTGCCTTCGTCAACTCCGATAATAAGGCTTATCAAAGAAGGGAAGGAAAATACATAAAATGAAAATCACAGAAGATCAGCGCGAAAATGATGGAAAAAATAGAGTTGATAACAAGGGAAAATCACATTCGAACCAGGTGCACAAGTTGGTGTCACGAGTAGTATAGTCATGTTTTTCTTCCCAGTTGGACTTGTGCCTTGCTACCCTGTCTACCATCTCCTTCCTACTTTCGTCCACATAGCACTGCATTGTCCAATGCGGTGTATACTGCATACGCGGCTATGTAGTATCTCTGTGGCGTAGTTTTGTGACCACAGGATATGTATCCCCCTAAGATTGAAGGGAGGTAGCGGCAGCGTTTTTGTGGTACGAGTATCTAAGCCAGGTTCTCCTTGCTAGCCCGCCTGGTACCTTTATGCCCTGACTCCTGTCTCCGTCCTGCGTTCGTCGAATATGCCCAGCCCCTTGGCGTCAGACACTATGAAACACGCGAAGGAGGGTCGTAATCCACCCACGCCGCACGACTCCATTAATAAGGCTTGTGAATAAAAGAAAGGAAGTAAAAAAAAGAAATGAAACTCACAGAGGATGAGCCCAATGAAGAAAAAAATGAGGACAAAAAAGAAGGGAGGATCACTGTCAAACCAGTTGGTTACTTCATTTTGTTGTCTTCTTTGCGGTGACCCTATGTGATTTTAATTTCTCTTCCTTTCTCCGATTGATAAGCCTTATTGAAGGAGTCGTGTGGCGTGGGTGGATGACGAGCCTGCTCTGCTTGTTTCG
This sequence comes from Macrocystis pyrifera, assembly GCA_031763025.1. Lineage (NCBI taxonomy): Eukaryota > Phaeophyceae > Laminariales > Laminariaceae > Macrocystis > Macrocystis pyrifera. The sequence goes on from JASSKH010000022.1 coordinate 878,404, forward strand.
TACTCTCTGACTCCGAGGGGCCGGGCATAGTTGACGAACGCTGGACGATGGTGGCAGACAGGGTAGCAAGGTACCAGGCGGGCCAGCAGGGAGACCCTGGCTGTGCTACTCGTACCATAAACTGCTGCCGCTACCTGGAGCATGCCTTGTGCTTTGTTTGGTTTGACTGTTATTTTTACCTTGGTTCTTAGTCTTACTCTGTTGACGACTAGTGGTGTTTTCTTCTTTTTCTTTTTTTTCCAGCTCGTTCTTTTCAAGTGTCTGCCACGTCCCCTACGTGGGGGTACGATGGTTTGTTGCTATACTGAAGTATATACATATACCAGGTATATTTTAGTTTCTTTTTTTTGTTTCTTTTCTCTTTCGAATTGTCTTTCTTTTTGTTTTTGTTTTTTCTCTTTGTTTCGTTTTTGTTTCTCTAGGTCATGGAATGCGTATGTCGTGCCTGTCGTACGCAGTATGATGACATGGCATTGCATTACATACGTGGCAACGTAGTATCTCTGTGGCGTAGCTTTGTGACCACAGAACTTGTATCTCTGTAGGTTTGAAGAATCGGCATGGACACTGGTTGTGCTGCATGTCGACGCGTAGAAAGAACGGTTTAATGTGAAGAAAAACAACAACAACAAACAACAACAACGAGTAGTATGGTCATGATTTTCGTCCTAGTTGGGCTGGTGTCCTGCTACCCTGTCTAGCATCTCTTTTCTACTTTCGTCGACATTGCATTGCATTGTCCACTGCTGTGTATACTGCATACCAGGTATGTGTCAACGTCGTATCGCTGTGGAGTAGTTTTGTGACCACAGGATCTGTAAGTCTTTAGGTTTGAAGAGAGATAGCGGCAGCTTTTGTTGGTTCGAGTATCATAGCCAGGTCCTCCTTGCTAGTCCGCCTGGTATCTTGATACCCTGACTGTCGTCTCCGTCCTGCGTTCATCGAATATGCCCAGCCCCTTGGCGTCAGACACTACGAAACACGGATTACAGGGTCGTTATCCACCGACGCCGCACGACATACACAGTAGTGAAAGCAATGCAATGCCATGAGGACGAAAGTAGGAAGGAGATGGTAGACAGAGTAGCAAGGCACCGGACCAACTATTAAAGGAAGAACACGACTATGCTACTCGTGCCACCAGGTTGTGCAGCTGGTTCGAAAGTGATCTTCCCTTGTTTCATCAATCTATTTTTGATTCTTTTTTTCTTGAGCTGATCCTCTATTATTTTCATTTCATGTATTTTTCTTTTTCTTTTTTGTTCTTGGATTTAACAGCCTTATGAAAGGAGTCGATGCTGTATACGTGGCAACGTAGTATTTCTATGGCGTAGTTTTGTGACCACAGGATTTGTATCCCCCTTGGATTGAAGGGAGGTAGCGGCAGCATTTGGTGGTACGAGTTTCGTAGCCAGGTTCTCGTTGCTATTAATAGTACGCCTGGTACCTTGATACGCTGACTGCACTCTCCGTCCTGCCTTCGTCGACTCCGTTAACAAGGCTTATCAAAGACAGACAGAAAAATACTTAAAATGAAAATCACAGACGATCAGCGCAAAAATGAAAGAAGAAAAAAAAGAGAAAACAAGGGAAGATCACATTCGAACCAGCTGCACAAGTTCGTGCCACGAGTAGTATAGTCGTGTTTTTCTTCCTTTAGTAGTTGGACTGGTGCCTTGCTACCCTGTCTACAACCTCTTTCCTGCTGTCGTCCACATGACATTGCATTGTCCACTGCGGTGTATACTGCATACGTGGCTAGGTAGTATCTCTGTGGCGTAGTTTTGTGACCACAGGATCTGTATCCTCCTAGGATCGAAGGGAGGTAGCTGCAGCGTTTTGTGGTACGAGTATCATAGCCAGGTTCCCCTTGCTAGTCCGCCTGGTACCTTGATACCCTGACTGCTGTCTCCGTCCTGCGTTCGTCGAATATGCCCAACCCCTTGGCGTCAAACACTACGAAACACGAGAAGGGGGGTCGTCTTCTACCCACGCCGAAACGACTCCGTTAATAAGGCTTGTGAATCAAAGAAAGGAATTAAAATGATAAAATGAAACTCACCGAGGGTGAGCCCAAGAAAGAAAAAAAAAAATATGGGGAAAAATCAAGGGAAGATCACTTCCGAACCAGCTGCACAAGTTGGTGGCACGAGTAGTATAGTCAGGTTTTTCGTCCTAGTTGGACTGGTGTCTTGCTACCCTGTCTAGAATCTCTTTTCTACTTTCGCCAACATGGCATTGCACTGAACACTGCTGTGTTTACTGCAAACGTGGCAACGTCGTATCTCTGTGGCGTAGTTTTGTGACCACAGAATGTTTTCGAACCTAACGGAGCTCACTGTGACGGAGCGTGAGCAAGGCTATACCCTAACCGAATCGGTGGCGTGGTGGTCGCGAGAGGCGCGAGAGGGGCGGGCGGCGTACGAGGCTGAAAGAGAAGCTCTGCCGTTCGTTTTCTTGTTCGTTTTTGACCGTTGCAAGGTGTTGCAGTCGGGGAGGACATTTTTGCATGAGAGGGGACGGGGATCGTTTTTTGTTGTTATTTTTTGTCTCATTTTCATAGTTTTTGTGGTGCTTCTTTGCCGTCCTTTGCTTTCTCTTCCGTTCATGCTGTGTATCTAAAGAAGACAATAATTACCCTACCTGGAGTATTTACGTACATACGGCATACGAGCGAGCGTAGCTGGCGGATCCGCCCGCGACGCGAAGCATATGCAACGTTCGTAAGCACGGCGGCGGGACTCTTGGCATTAGCTTCGCATGATTTGATGTACTCTCGCTCCCTGAGCGAGCGTAGCGGGCGGCGCAGGCCGTTGAGCGAAGCGCCTTGTAGATACTTACCAAAACAATAACATCCACTTACTCCCCTACCAGAAACACCAGGGAACCAAATAGGAGACTAACCGACCAAACACGGAAAGGAAGACGACGAAACGTAGCAAAAAGCAAAGCAGGTATCAACAAGCTAACAGAAAGATACACAGACACAAACAGGGGCAAATCGGAAACCAAACGAAATAAATATATGGTACAAAAAAAGGACAAAGAAGGAAGGGCTGATAGATAAGACGAAAGACAGGCACCGGTTCGTACAGACACACAAAGGTCCCGGGTAACACCATGATAGTTGCTTGAGTCTTGAAGAAGGGATCGCATCGTGACGATGATACCCATACCCGAACGTCAGTCTGTTGGGCAGGCCGCCGCCCTCCCCCTTTCCCCCCTGCCCCCTCGTCCCTCCGTCCGCTGTGAACGTTGTTCGACACACGACTCAGCGAGTATCGAAAAGTAGCGCTATTTCATCATGATGATTGACCGTGTTATGTTGAAATACCATCCTGTGTGTCTTAGTAAAGCCGAGCTACCGTGGAAAACTGTACTGCCGAATTTCAAGCTATTGTATCATAGCATCGGGGATGAACCGGGAATACCAATTACCCGCGCGAGAATCCGCGGGTACCCCTGTACTCGGTTCACGACGATGCAATTGCCTGCAGGGTCCCAAAACATGCGGGTTGTGGGCTCGGACTCTACAAGTGAAACGGGATTTACGCGTCCCGATATACACGCAGGCTACCCGGGTATTTGAAATCAGGGTCCTACCTCTATCGTGCACAAATTGTTCAAGGGATAGACTGACAATCAGAGCGTTTAACGACGCTGGCACAAGCCTCGTGTGCACTCCTGCTGCTACACCTGCTTTTGTTGATGCTGCTGCCACGTCTGCTGGCGCTTCTCACGATTCTTTGTTTCTTCAAACAACCAACCCGAAAACTACGGATACATACGACCGCGTCCGTATGTAGATGCTCGTTCGTGTTGGTTCGTCATAATCCGTATCAGCTCATCATGAATCAGCACAGATATAACCGCCGCGGGTACCGAGGAACAGCATCCATATCACCAACTGCTAGTCACAGCAAGAATGTAGCCGAATTATAGACATCTTCCTAGGCTACCTGTTCCACCGCCTGCGGCGTCTGCGTGGATTCATTTTTGATTTTTGGTTGTACTTGGGTTTACCCGTCCCTTCAGTAGGTGAGTAATCATCTACCAAGCGTAGACGTGCTCTGGGTACCCTGAGATCCACCCCCCCTCCTCCCCCTTACAATGTGTTTGTCACGTCTGTCGTATCCAGTACAATAACACGACATTGCACTGTCTACCCCGTTTACATGGAAATGTAGTCTCTCTGTGACGTAGTAAATGTGACCTCAGAGCAAATATCTACCCAGCATTGAACATTTGTCACAGACACTGGTTGTGATTAATGCCGACGGGTAGACATACTGGTGTTTAGTGCTATAGCGCACGCGCATGAAGCAGTCAACACACACACCATGAACTTGTTTTGCCTGCCGTTGCTAACCGCCAGTATTGTAACCTGGTGTCATACTCGAACCCGTCGGCTACATACACGCGTCCTCTTGCCGATAGCACCCGAATGTGTTGCGTGTTTGAATCATTCGCCCTGCATTCAATTTCACCCTTTCATTTAGCATGATACGTGATTGGGACAACTTATTCAACCGGCTGTTCTGACTAGTTCTCATCGAAAGAAGTCAGAGATGTTGATATGTGGTTGCACTTGTCATTCTCACCAAACGCAGGTTGTCGGTTGTTCGAGGAACCCACTTTCGTCATGTCCGACGTCTTAACAGGGACTCTGCATTGGGCGTGTGGTGCACGGCTTCTGGGTTACGTCAGGCAGCCCGCGGTAGAGGTAAGCACTATCAGCTGAGCTTTGCCAGCTGGTCGCTGCGTATGATAAGCTCAAACTCAGAAGAGCATATTACAAAAGAATGGCTCTCAGGCCTATTGTATTGTCGGTCTTGTCCGACAAGGAAGGATGGAAGAAGTGGAAAGGGAGAGAACTAAAGTTAACGAGTGGGCGTGCAAACGCTCCTGTTCTTGCAACTCTGACGATCTCAGAGACATATACCTCCTAGGACGACCTTCGTCAGGCAACGACACAACCGTAACCTATGCTTTGCGGATTCTATTTACGGTAATACCGACTGTATCACACCGAACAATCGAACCACATGCGACAGCCTACCCAGTATTCTGGATAGTATGTGATACTTGGTGTAGTGTGGTTCCAGACGTGGATACTGAGCAAGCAAGCCACTTACGAAACAGTAGACACCATGTACGACCTGCATATCCTTACTGGCTTTGCAATGAACATCTTATTGGTTACTTTAGGATCTCTCGAGGATCCCACTCTTGAACCATGTACTACCTCCAAATGGTGTAGCATCTCTAACACCAAAACGGAATTTGATCCTGCCACATATGCACTCAATCAGCATACAACACACCGCTCCGCTGTACTACCATAGCACCCCGTTGTGTTGCTGTCGTCTACTTGACGGCTTATGTTACCGATCAGCGACTGGCATAGGCTACTGGCTACTGCTAGGTAGCATTGTGGCTATCCTTACTACGACAGACCTGATGATGAGATGGAGGGACCTGAAACACTCTGGGGACGGGAATACATCACTGCCAATGCGGATTTCTATGTAGGCACCAACAGGCATTTCCATCACGACGAAGTAAAGGATTCCTCAGTGGCGAAATGCATGGCAATCGCGTGTATCCGAGTCGCGTGCAAGGGTCAGAGAAAGAAGCCGCTGTCAAGAGGAACTTCGATAAACGTCTACGCAAACCCTGCACCCTCCGACCAGACGTAGACCACTTCGTCCTTTATCACAAAGTTAAGGCTGCGAATAGGGCGACAAATGGCATCCGGAGAGCTTTGGTCGGTACTGTTAGGCCGAAGTCACGAAGGAAGCGGCTCTACATGTCGTAACGAGGGTGAGTGCCCATGTGTTTGCGTTGTTTATTCTCCAATCATTTTGTGATGTCACTCTTGTTGTTCAGAATGTAACTGTAGGCTTTCATGCGAGAATTTACGTTGCGTATTTGGCCCCTGTGCAAACAATATGCACAAATGCATCGAAATATTATACAAAGAGATACAATTTTTTGTGTTTCCTTTCATCAGTACAGAGACGCACCATCATAGTAGATGCGTATCGTAGATGTATTCGTGATAGTTGTCATATAAAACAATGCGAATATCGAGTCAGGAACTATTAGGCTTAGGGGAAGGATAAGGTACAGTTACAGTGCATACCAAACGAGGCTGGAATACGTGTTTGTTTTGCAGGAATTTCGGATGCTGATCACACCATTGCCACGTCTCGTTTTGGTCTTTCGAATGAGGTTGCAAATACCCTGTGGAACGCGTTCATGACGTATACCCGATCGGACTTCATGACTATACGGTTGGGCCTAATGTTTCGGTTTGCGCCTTTTAAATCTTTAGAAAAACTTACCGTGATGAAGTCGAGATCGGTTTTCACGCACTCGGCTTCGGTGGCGTTCTTACCGGTTTTAATCTCTCTTGATCGTGTATTTAGATAACGAGTGTGTCTACCCCCATACTATTATGTTGAAAAGAACCTAAGCAGAAGCCTAACGGGGGAATCCGCATGATGGCAGGCATCAACTGGACACATTGCTTTCCGACTGTGGCTCCGAAGGCACTCCTGAAGGATATCAAGGCCCGGTGCCCCCTTTGCGGGGCAAATGGTCGCGCCCCCAAGTACCTACCGCACACGCCAATTCTGTCGACTACCTTCCGCGGGCGAGTGTTGCCCGATCTCAAGAAGATTAGCCCGAGGGGTTATGTGCTAGTGGTTATTGACCACTACACCTCGTATTGCTACTCAAAGCACCTCGAGAAAACAGAGGCGGGCCCTATGGCGACGTACCTAAAAGGACATAACGGATGCCAGGGGCAAATGCGCCCCACCACGCAGGGAAGCTGAGACCAGCGAGAGGTCACTGCCATGGTCTAGGCCTATCAACAATCAAGACGACGTCATTGAATTGCCATTGGACGTTTTGGAGTCCACCGACATAAACGACGACGAAGACGTTAGGTTGGTTATCGACAAGGTTCGTGCTGGTTTTGACCGATGATTGCACTAAATTGAGATTGAAGATAGCTGTTCAAAATACATCGGAGACATTTACTTTTGAGAGCGGCTAGCGGTTGGCTGCCTTTGATACGATCGGTAGAGTGCACGTAAGGTTCATATGATCGGACGGTTGTGGATTGGTATTGGGCTTGATGCAGTAGTTCATAATTCCTTTTGTATGTGCCTAGGCAAGTGACTTCCGAATACTGACCTCACAAGCCCATCGCAACCACACGGCTTGAAACTCAAGGTCAACCGCATCGATGTCGTCGTATCACTCTTGTGTCCTGAAGGGCTTGCCTGAAGGCGTGGCAAGCACAGAGCGAAGCGCCTCTGGACGGGTCAGGGTGTTCCAATCACATCAGGGTGAGTGATGGTTTATTACCAGTCTTCCGCAAACATGCAGGGGGACGAATATAACATTGTTTTGGTTGATTGAAACTTGGAGTATAATTCTCGCGCGCGGGGACTGTTATATTTCTGGAAACCAGCCTAAAATGCCGGCACGTCGATATCGGTTCAATGCTTCTCTATAGGCCGCACAAAAAAAAGATGACCTGAACCCAACGAAGACGATTTGTATTTTTCGTTTCATCATGTAACACGACATGCAAAACAGAAATATATATCGCAGATAATTCCTGTCTGGACCGGTGGGTTGCACCTCATTATTTGCGGATGTAGAATTCAAAGGTGAGGTCAAGAAGATCGTAGCAGATGACGACCGAGTACGCATGAAGAGGCAGCCCTTTTCACCATGCGAGAACGGGAAGATGTAGAGGAAGTTGTGTTGTCCTGGTTTTTGCTCAATTGACTGTTTCACGGCATCAATTTCCGTGCATGTACATTCTATACCCACCGTACTTTTTTATATAAGTACTGGTGAACCTCACACAGCGATTAAGACCATGCAGGGATCATCGTCAGATTTATGAGTATGTAGGTCATGTCAAGGTCTGTGAGGGTTTAATCGTAAGAAAACAACATACATCGTCTTCTATGGTCGCCGTGTGTGGGCACTCGCATTTAGCCCTTAGCAGACTACACAGACCACCTTTGTTTTTTCGTTCGTGCTGCCGTGTTTACTTCTCGTTCAGAGCCGGGCGCTGAGAGAGAAATTTTGCGCCATGGTTGCGTCACCTTCGCAAGCATTTCGTACGCAAAACTTGAACAGTACCAGAAGGCCACCGTCGCCATCGAGAACCACGCTGCACATAGGTCAGGACACAGACAGTGCGAGGTGAGACCCCCACTTCGAAGCCCTTACATGCGGAATAGGTGAATGGGCCTTCACGAGGGAGGTGGTTACTTGAAACAATCAGTGGACTAATGTAGTTTGATGGCCACGAGACGGATCGTCGGCGTTATGTGGTAGAATACAGAGCTGTGCATATCCTACGGGCTGAGTCTCTGCGTTGCTCAGAATTCACGTCGATTTATATGTTCAGGGTGTGGCGGAAACCACGTCTCTCGGCAGAACATACGACACATAACCCTTGGACTTGTTACTTTTCAACCGCAACTACAATATATCTGTATTTGAGTCAACACGAACATAAACAAAATGCAAGACACTGAACCTGCAACTTGTTAAATACAGTCAAGACGTACACGACCGTGAGTATATTTTCCGGCATGCAAGTTATCGTCGTGTCTGCATTTCCTCTCGTTTATGATTTCGGCGATGTGGCGCCGACGAGGTATCCTCGTCCGGGGTTCTCAAGGATAATCCAAATGCTCCATCGGAGAGACGCACTCACGGGACTCGGGTTGTTGGAAATGTACCACAGGATGTTTTGCCATCAGGCGGTATTTGCCAACTCCATGGTGACGAAACAGGTCTCTTACGTGAGGCAGCACTCGGCTGAACAAGCGCGCATGGTAGCGGTAAGTGTTTCAACTAGACAGGGATAACCACACGTGTTCGCTGCGAACTCGATCAGCATCGTGCTTGCTTTTCGTACTGCACCGTGGTACTGGCCAATTTTTGTAGTCGCTATTGGCGTCTTCCAGTAAAAAACAATCAGGCGAGCGCGTTTACACTGCATATGAACCCAGTATGTTGGCCTACAACCAATTTGTTTCCACGGCAAACAACAGAGGTCAAAAAATTATTGTTACCGGTGAGCTTAGCGAGATGCCTTCAAACTCGCTGCTGTGATTCTACTTTGACAATATCGGTTCGAAGGTGTGGTTCGCGGATCTGAAGCACGAGAAGCTAGGTAGTAATAAGGCATTCCTCGAGGGAACCGTTCCAGACACCCACAGGGAGGACTCTGGAGCAAGCCCCTTCAGCTTTTCCGTTGAGACAACAGCCGAGAAGCCGGTTGTCGTCCCTGCTCGCAAGATCCTGCCTGGTCTGGTTTCTGACGAGGTAAGGTTTCGAAGCCCTCTCTCAGAGTGGCTCACTACCATGTACAACATGAACCCCTCTAGTGATATAATGCTCATATTAATAGTTGTTTGGTGTTTGTAGATTTGGAACGTACACAGTTTGTTGTGAATACCGTACTACTCGAAAACGTATGTGTCTCCATCCCGAGGTCACTACGTTGAGAGGTCTCTGTGTTACGTGGTATGTGGGAAGGCAGAACAGAAAAACGTACTTGATATTCAATTCATTCGCCTTTGTTATGTTTTCGTGGATATTATGTGTTCGAACGTTTATCGAGTAAAATATTTCTTTTCGCGTGCTTATAAGCAATAACGTCTATCTTTATTTCGAGGGTCGAATTTCGAATCTCTCGGTTGTCGGCCACTAAGAGGGATGGAGGTTGCGGCGGGAATTTACAACCTGGGTATTATTTTACTTTGCTTATCGTGCGCGCGTAGGAATGTGTGTGACCCAACGGCACTGGCTACTTGATACCAAAAAATTGGCACCTCACCAGTGATCTCTTTTGGCAACCTCACTCCCATCGGTTGATCACGACTCGCAGACTATTAGCTCGCTCATAGAGGCATACGGGATGTTGGCCAATGCACGAGCAAAGCAACCTTCAACGGGAGAAGGTGACCGTCGTCGTGCAGAAGATAAGGTTGGGATGGGGACTGGTCAAGGATGCCCGACCTTCACGACGCGGCCCGGATCCACCGTCTCTGGGGCGTTGCCCGACCCATCATGGGCAACCCCGACCGACGGCGTAGACGCCGCCCTTGCCACCAACAACGACCGGAGGCATAAAGTTTCCGGCTTGGCCGCCGATATTGCGCTGACACTCCATCGTTGCAGACATGCGTACACTCGACGACGCGGCCCGGATACACCGCGCCTGGATCGTTGCCCGGCGTGGGGTCCTTGTTTTCGCGTAAAGTCGGCCTAGGTTCATGGACGACATCGACGGATGGCGTAGACGACGCCCTTGCCACCAATGAGGACGGGAATGATGATGTTTCTAGCTTGGCCGGCGATATAGTGGCTGACTCTTCGTATTTGCCGACATGCCTAGGCTCGACGACGCGGCGCGAGTCCACCGCGTCTGAGGCGTTGCCCGAGGTGAAGTATTTCCTTACTCGCGAAGGCCGCAGCAATGCGTCGGCGACTACAATCAACCAAGCAGATACCATCCGGACAAGTAATGTCGCGTTCAAGGTCCGTGAGGACCACGGCATTTCGAGGTTTGGATCGACATCCTCTTGGCCGAAGCTCCCCGGATTCGTTGACTTTGTTTGGTCCGTTGCCCTGCAACATCTCGTATCATGCATGGAACGGCGGCGCTCTCGTCGTGGCGACTATCAACTATGACGTGGGCAGTACGCGGCTGCCGACAGCATTGTTGATCAAGAGGTGGAGACAATCGTGCCAGATGGTTGTGTCGCTTCAAACAGACGAGGGCGTTTGTCTACGTTTAGTCTTCTAATAGAGAGCGACCGACGTTCCAGCGACTCCCGCTTGGCTGCTATACCCGCTTCGACGGGCGTATTCCTTGACGAAGAACAGGTGTGGATCGGAACCGGAGCGTCCGTGACCCATGCGTCGCCCTGTGGGCACCTTCTGCCCGCCACAGCAGGTTTCAGAGAGTGCGAGGCGTCTTTTTGTGGGTTTCATTAACTTCGGGTGGGGATGTTACTTCAGCGTCGTCTCCTGTCTGCCTCTCCATCTGCTTGAACTTAGCGACCAGTTCGATCAGGATGGTTTCACCCAACCGCAATGACGTTTCTGACACACGTGCGGGAATTGTCATTGTCCTTGGAAAAAGGGACAGGATAGAAATATGAAGGAGACTACCTGCGGTTGCAGCCGTAGATATATATATATATATATTTTCCTAGCGTGTACGGATACTTCGATATAGCAAAAGGACAACTCGACCTGAAAGTGGTCTGCCGAAAGCGAGTATTATTGGAGAATGTAAACCATGATATCCAGTTTTTGTCGGGTTATGTCTATAAACCTGCTGTTAATTGCGGTAATTACGTCGACCTATACATGTGCAGTTTCGGTGCGGGTTTCCCTGGTGAACTAGAGCACGTTATACGGTGGCAGCATTGTTCTTTTATGTGCTTGTATATCGGTCGGGAACACTTATTGAGATACTCCCTCAGATAGCTTCGTCAAAACGCCAAACGAACATGTGTTTTTTGGTAAGGTGCCGTTTGGTAGCGTACCTGTCTCGTACCACGTTTCCATGATAGTCTGCTGACTTCGGCATACCCTTTTGTTATCTGAACCAACGAAATGCGACACAGCGTACAAAAGCAGAAGGTTTACGGGCAGTGGTGGGAGGGGAACGGCAAGGGGGTGTCACCTTCGGAACAGCCAACGGAATGGGTGGTGACCCGAGCGAAGTATGGGAGGCGGTATGCACAAGCTTGTTGCCAGAGTGCACCTCAGTGAAAGCGTCGACGAATGTCGCGGCGTTTCTTCCGGACGACCGAGAGGTCCACCGTTATCAACTGCCCGAAGCACCACGGCATGTCGGTATCAGAAGAAATAAACGCAAAGCACGGCATGGCCGTTCTTCTTCAGTTGGACTTGACCTCATCGGGCGATGCAAGCATTGGTGAACGATTTGACGAGATCAAGTCCAAGAGCCGCGATCTCGACGGAAAACCCGACTTCAACAGTATACTTTTACGGGAATGCCGTCTTTGCTTGGAGAATGGGATTGTGCCTACCGCCCCAATAAGGTTGCACGTTGCTTCGACGACGGTTCGCCCCGCGTCTTTTCGGTAGCGATTGGGTCCAACTTGCACATGAGCAAGAAGATGACTGTGGACCTTGTGCATGTCGAGATTTACGGACCGACGTACTACCTAACCGGCAGCATCTCCTGCACGGGTGGGCGGAAGCACTTTGATTGCCAGTTATATCTAGGGGGGGTGCTGGCGTTCGTACAACGACTTGCGACACCAAGGCGAAATTATGCACACGCACTGGTTTGATCCAGAACTGAACCGTGGTTCGGAGTACCAGTTCATGTACACCAGACACCACCTGGTGCATGGTGCCGTAGAGGGGATGACACGGGAATCACGTGAGCACAACCGGATGTGAGGACGACCCTGTCGACCATGGGACATCTTCCCCTTTCCCTACAGATCGGAAGAGTGGCCCTACCGTCGGGTCGGCGCGGTTGCCAAAACGCGGCGCGGCAAGCGTACGTGGAGTACAGGATGACGACACACCGCAAGATTTGCACCGAGGTTCTCAACGGGCGTGTACGAACCACGTTCAAGCGGGGATGTCTCACCCCCAAGCATCGGGCCTGCAGGTACGTATGCATAACTAATCGGTTATATCAACTACTTGGCATCGAAAATGTCAGGTTCCAGATTCGCACAGCCGATACATAATACCCCATATCATCGGACGAGATACACATCGCAAATTTACTTACGAACCGGAACGTACGCAAGGCGATAACAAACGAATGGTACATCGCATAGCAGCCTTGTCCAGTGCTCATTAGCGCCATATCGAAGTGTCAACCTGTAGACCAATGATGTTCTGGGCCCACCAACGATACGTTCATTTGAAAAATCAGGAAGGGGTTACATATACACACGCCGTCATTTGGCCGGTCTATCCCGACGTTTGAACACTATACTGCGTGCTGGTGTCAGTAAAATGATCTACGCATACGCTTCCTGTGCAGGACACGGCGTCCTCTCCTCTGACACCGGAAAGGGTTGATTGACCTGAATGCAACCGTTAACAGTGTTGTGCGACTATTGTCTCACGCAGTCCGTACATCGATTTAAGCAGGTTGACATCCGCATTCGTGGTGCTCTCCCTGCTAACCACACCTGTGGTAAACACTACGGGTGTCGAAGCACATCCCCTTCGTGTACAGCTGCCTTCAGATGGTAAGGCCGTTTCTTATGCGGTTCGATTTTTGAGCTTCAGATTTTGACCCGATGGCATTTTCAGACATGAACTTGGTAAATCGAAAGAGTCTTCCTATGCGGATAATTAGGTTTATTGTGCGTGTAGAGATTCGAGCAAACGCCGAGACCAACTGCTGTTATTGTGGTTTGGCGCCGCGAAGAGGCGCGCTGGGTGTGCTGCCCTGCACGTAGAACCCAAGCGTCAGAGCCCACGCTGACTGCCTCCGGCGTCGACGAGACGTGGCGAGTGCGCTAGAGTCAACCAGTTTTGGTATTTTGTGTTTCATGTCGTGACTGACTGTTGCTGTACAGCAGTGTAGTTTACGAGTACTTATCCACGGAAAGGCGCGTGTCGAGTGCGCTGCTCTTGGTCTCTAGGCCCGAGCCCGCGCCAGCCGAGTCTAGTCTGGCCACGGAGGGACGTGCCGTCCGCGCGTCGGGCGCGAAGCAACGTCGCTATACAGCTGTATCACCATCCAACTCATCGATCGTTATGCTGCTGTTTGCTGTCGTGGATAACATATTGAATTTCAAGAGCATCCCATTTTTCGATTTGAAAATCTGTTGACCCAGGTTGTCGTATTTTAGGCCAAAATCCAACGACTTGGGTCATCGGATTTTCAAATCGAAAAAATTGCGGTCGGATTTTGCATATTCGGATTGCATAAGCAGGGGTCATTCATTTTTGAGGTCGAAAACTACCAATCTGAAGCTCAAAATCGAACCGCATTGGAAACAGCCTAACCACAACACAAAAGTACCAGGCATCTACGCCTAATGAAATAGTGGTTTACAGATCACGCAGATTAGATCAAGTTCCCACTCATGTACACACGTGTGAATATCTACCTTATACGGACCCCATCCCGGCCCAACATGATGTAAACAATTAATAATGAAGTATCCAGATTCACAAATCCTGCAGATCATACAGATATATCCTGCAAGTTCCCACTCAGGTACACACGTGTGAAATATCTACCTCATCATGCGAAATATCTACATGATCATGCAGATCATATAGACCCCATCCAGGTCAAGATGAACAGATCGTACAGATATCACAGATTCCACTTAGGTAGATCATACAGATCCTGCAGATCACACATGTATACAGATCATATAAGCCCTGCATATTACATGCAGATACAGACCACACAGGTCAGGCTCTCACTCAGGTACAAACGTGCGAAATATCTACCTCATGCAGAGCCCATCTCGGCTAAACATGATGTAAACAAGTGTACAGATCCTGCAGATCACACATGTATACAGATCATATAAACCCTGCATATTACATACAGATACAGACCACACAGGTCAAGCTCTCACTCAGGTACAAACGTGCGAAATATCTACCTCATGCAGAGCCCATCTCGGCTAAACATGATGTAAACAAGTGTACAGATCCTGCAGATCACACATGTATACAGATCATATAAACCCTGCATATTACATACAGATACAGACCACACAGGTCAAGCTCTCACTCAGGTACAAACGTGCGAAATATCTACCTCATGCAGAGCCCATCTCGGCTAAACATGATGTAAACAAGTGTAAAGTATTCAAATTTTACATATCCTTCAGATCATAAAGAAATCCTGCAAGTTCCCACTCAAGTACACACATGTGAAATATCTACATCATACAGACCCCATCCCTGCTAAATATGCTGAAAGCAAAGTGTACACTGTCCAGATTCCATTCATCATGCAGATCGTACAGAAATCCTGCAGGTCATACAGATCCTGCAAATCGTACAAACCGCATCTCGGTTAAGATGTGTGGATAATTCAGAACACACAGATTCTATACAGGTAGATCATACAGATCCTGCAGATGATACAGATTCTGCAGATCATACATACCCTGCAGATCATACACATCCCACTCAGGTACACACCTGTTAATATCTACGTCATACAGACCCCATCCCGACTAAACATGCTGTAACCAAGTACCTGGTAGGTAGTATCCAGATTTTACAGATCTTCCAGATCATACAGAAATATCGCAGAACACACAGACAGGTCCTGCAGATCATGCAGACCCACCAATTAAAATGTGCATATCATGCAGATCGTATATACCCTATCCCGGTGTACAGATCATACAGATCCTGCAGATTATACACATCCTGCAGATCAATGACACCCACCGATAAACATGTGCAGATCATGCAGATCGTGCAGGCGCTATCTCGCTCTAGATGTAAAGATCAGGCAGGTCGGACAGATCCCATCCCGGTCGATATGTACTGATTATTCAGATCACACAGACTCTACTCAGGTACACATCTATGAAAATTGTAACTACACAGATCCCCTTCAGGTTAAACATGCGCATGTCAATGAGATCAACCAGATCCCACCTGGCCCACAAGTGCAAAAGATACGGAACATACATGTCTCCCCTGGCAAATTAGTTGCGGTGTGTAGATAATAGATCCTTCAGATCATGCAGATAAGATCCTCCACATCATGCACACATGGAATTCAGATCACTGCAGATCGTACAGATCCTTCAGATCATGCAGGCCCACCCACGCAAAAAGCTATTCATCAGTTAATCGCGGTACGTGTATGTTTGATTTACATGTGTAGTTCATGCAGATCGTGGAGACTCCATCCGGTAGAGATGTTCAGATCATCAAGGATCACATATATATTTCGATGATACAGATCCCACCCAGGCGATAAGTACCTGGCAGATACAAATCCCGGCTATTGTTTTCTGAGTGCTACACTTTTCTTTGAGCAATACAGTAGTCTATGCCTCCTATACGGCAAGACATGCGAGAGAGCATCGAAGACTAGACTACTACCCTTCGCTTTTAGCAATATTACATTATTACTGTACTCTAACCCATGACTCATTTTACTCCGAGATCGTTTTCACTCAAACCGGAGGTGCAAGAGTTTTACATGCGTCTCCCTTCTCAACTTGCGACACCCCCCGGATTTCATACCACCCACATCCCGAAGGGGAACCTCGTAAACATTACGAGATCCCCCATAATAACTGCATGGTATTCAGCATGAAACCTGGGCCCCTGTCCTTGTTATAATAAGGGGATCCTGTTTGCCTTGCGAGATCCCCTACAGGCGTAGGCAATATCCCCTCTCGCCTTGAGTTTATAACGGTTCAACAGCATGGTATAACAACATGATATCCAACATCACATTTGAGTCATATTTCAGCATCACCCAAATGGTGTCGGGGGATCCCCCAATTCTCACGATATTTTCAAAAGAAGAAATTAAAAGGGGACGCTATATCACATACTATTCGTACATGTTGGGTGCACACACAATACGCACATGGTGGGGATCCCCTACGGCCGTTGGGGACCCCCTAAGGTGGGGGTCCCCTGAGGTTAATGGGGTTTCCCTAAGGTGAGTGGAGATCCCCTAAGGGGAGAGAAGATCCCCCAAGGTGAGTGGGGGTCCCCTAAGGTGAGTGGAGACCTCTTGAGGCAAGAGGGGATCCCCTAAGATGAGAGGGGATCTCCTAAGGCGAAAGGGATCCCCTCACTAGGGGACCTCTCGAGTTATGGGATCCCTTTGGCCTTGAGGGATCTCCATTTGCCGTAGGGGATCCCCTTCTCCCATAGGGGATCCCCTCTCGCCTAAGGGGATTCCCTCTCACTCTAGGGGATCCCCTCTCGAGTTAGGGGATCCCCATTCACCTTAGGGGATCCCCACTCACCATAAGGGATCCCTAACATTCTTAAGGAGTCCTCGTTCTTGCCATAGGGGACACCTTCCTGCCTTGGGTGATCCCCAACTAGCGTAGGGATCCCCAAGGGCCTGAGGGGACCCCCACAATGTGAATATTGTAGGTGCCCCCAAAATTTACGAATAATATGTGTTCAATTTCTTGTGAAAGTATAATGAGGACTGGGGGATCCCCCAACACCTTTCGAGTGATCTTGAATATCACCCGAATGTGATATTGAATATAATGTTAAAAAAATGTCATCACAAACTTAAGGCGAGAGGGGATCCCATGAGCCTGTTGGGGATGCCGCAAAGCCAAAAGGATCCCCTCAGTATGATTAGGACTGGGACCCTAATTTGAAGCTGAATACCATGTGGTTAATATGTATTGCACCCAGTTGCGAGCTGCGTGACGCAAGTCAAGGAGGGAGGAGGTCCCCTGACGAGCTGCCCGTGTACAGGGACTCCGCCACTCATTGCTGTCTTCCGTATCTCCCCGATCAAAGGAACAACCAACCCACCCGCTCCCCTTCCTGAACAATGCCAACTTTGGGGATTGCTGCAATTAAAGCCCGGCATAAGGCAAGAGGGGATCCCCTAAGGTGAGTAGAGATCTCCTAAGGTGAGTGCGGATCCCCTAAGGCAAGGGGGGATCCCATAAGACGAGATAGGGTCCCCTAATATGATTCGGCATCCCCTAAGGTAAATGGCGATCCCACAAGGCCAAAGTGATGCCCTAAATCGAGGGATCCCCTATCTCGTAACGCCACCGTCGTTGTCAATAAACGTCTACATAATATATACACCTGGTACCAGGTAGATAGTAGTACCTGGTATATAGATATGCTGCACCTCAACAACTAACTACAGCCGGTGTTTCCCTCACCCCTCAACTCCAGACCATCCCTGGCCCCCCGCGCGGGTGTACATTACGAAACCACATATATAAATGCGGTCCCCGTACGTCTTCTTAGGGTTAGAGGTAGGGATCTGTTCGACGTTTTGATAAGTTGGCGGCGGCCCGCCGCTTGTAAGCTTTGCGCGCTTAGTGGGCTCGCGGATCAGCAGCCTCGCCGACGAAGCTCATTGTACGTTAGATTGGACCGCCGCTGCCGGAAGAACTACGCAGCCGATGGCACCACCTCCTGACCCCGCAGCAGTGGGGCTGGGTGAAGCGTAGCCGGCAGCACCAGCACCCACAGCAACAGGAGCTGGAAAGCACTGGCACCAGTATCGGTACGATGATCAGGAGTATCCAGCACCTAACAGTCATCATCCTCCTTCTCCTCGTCCCGTCTGGATCTTGAGTAGTATTTTCTTTTTCCTGTTACTTCGTCGTCACCGTATTACGTGACCCCTGCAAATGCCCTGTCAGACATGATTTAGTATCGCCGCCGGTTGACGTGCGTGTGTAGATTCTGTACGGTATGCTGCTGACGGCTGCTGCTGCTATGGGTACTACTGTTGAGCTCTGTCCTGGCTTGCGGTGTTGTGGGTGCTGCTGTGCTCCCGAACAAACAGGGTGTATATCTTAATTATTGGCTTTAGTACAGAGGCGTCAGATTAAAAGCTGACTAATCCATTTATTGCTCCGGGGGGTAAAGACAGGTGTTGTCCCCGAAAAGTAGGCTCCAAAAGCGGAAGATTGAATGGAAGACATCTAGGGTTTATGGAGGGGTATTAAATCCTTGGCATGCTTGAATGTAGGGTATGGGCGAAAGGGTCTTGGAGTTCATGACGAGTGCAGTTGGTTGAACCGAGAAGACAGAGACTTGAAAAAGCTCTCGGAAAATAGTGTTGGTAAGCAACTAAAATGAGCAAGTTTTTCGGGTAGCATAATCGAAGCAACATTGTCGTGCTTACTTGCTTCATGCTTAAATAAGCATCCGAAAATTGTTGATTTAAGCATGCCTATTTGCATATTTTGTACTAGTGATAGACAGCTTCGTACTTTAGCGTCGCAGCACTGCTGTAAGCCTTCGCCAACATGATACACGCCGCCCTATTGGTCGTCGTCAACAACGTGGATGGGGAGAGGTGGTACAGGCCCACCACATGGCTCCAGGAATCGTTGTTGCAGGTCTGTAGGGCTATTCGAAGGCTGCCTCGTGCAATATTGGCCATCTATGGCAACATCCCACACACACACTCCGGATGGACGCTGGTGGCCAAGCACTCCACGACATTATTTATGTGGTCGGCTCATGCGACGCGCGTGCCAGGGATCCAAGTGCGGAGCGTCACGGGGGACGTATTGTCATGCGTGGTTTTGACTCGCTATACGTGTTCTCTCGTCTGCGCAAAAATATTCTTCTTGGGGAGAGTTTCGACGACAGGGTACACAGGTGGCGTGGGCAAGATAAGTGAAATGCCTGGAATTCGGTACCTTCTTCGGCCAGTAGATCAACGGAGGGCGGTGGCCGGCTTCCCTTCAACAACTCTCCTTTGGGGGCCCTTTCAACCAAGGGTTGGGGGGAACATTGTGGCCGAGCACTCTCCAGTTGGTCGTTGTGTCTGAATATTTCGACCACACTATTGACGGAATCACTTGTTGTTCTGCAGGGGCGGAGGTAAAAGTGGTGACGTCCTTCATGTTGGAATCATTTAATAACTTTGCTGGTGGTACGCGTTATTTCTGGTGATGCCATGTTCTCCCGCCTTGTGCCTCCATAGTTCTGCGCAAATGAAATACGAAATTCGGGAGCGTGTTAAACGTTAGACTGAAGTTATGTGTGAACACATTTGGTTTTCAGCCTCGATGGGAACGTGGATAGGTCGAAGGACAGTACGAGTATGCGTACCGAAGAGGAGACGGGGTTTAACGTCAAACTTAGCAGGTGATGACATGTATGTATACTTGTCCCTGGTATGCGCAGAAACTCACGGCAATTAAGGCAATTGTGCGTGGCTGCACTGCAGTTTGTGTTGAATGTGGAACAAACTACACACGCGTTTCGAAATACCGAAGAAAGCTTTCCTGGGCGAGTACTCTTGTGTATGGGTTGTATTTCAGAAGTACTAGCATGACGGAAGAGATGAAGTATGGTGGATGGTATTTAGATGTGCAGAAGAGAGGAACATCTGGGGTGTGGTGGATGATACAATAGTATGTTTTTCTTTCAAGGTTTTGTCAAATCCGTTAGCTGTGTGGGTTCAACCGGTCGAATGGTCGATACTGCATTTTGCAAGCTGCGTGGTGTTTGCTACACTGACGAAATACTTCCAAAACATCAGCTGTGAGTTCGACCGGACAAGTGTCCGATACTCAAGTTCGGAAGCTGCGCGATACATAGTCTTCCCAAGAGCAGGAAGTAACTTCTCGCTCACAATTCAAACGAAAAAAATAATAGAACACATTTTTTTTTTAGTAAATAGTTGAGCGTGGTCCGATACCTGTGGTCCGCTTCCTGCATGCTGTGCTGTTCTACGACTGCGCTGGTTCGTGACGGGCTGCCTGTGGTTGTCGTGTGCCGAACCCGGTGCGAAAACGACTTCTATTGTCACTATAAGTTACGAAATTTCACCTCTATAAAATACTTGGTAAGCAAATATATATCTAGTTTCTTTTCCAAGTAAGCAACAGTCGAAGCAAGCCTTTTTTCGAGTTGCTTACCAAAACTATCCAAAAACTAAAGGGGGCATGTTGAGGAGTCTACCGGTATGTTTATAAGGTACCGTCGAGTAAATCCCGGGTTTTCGGCAAAAAAATCCAATTCTTGAAGCCCTACGATTTTTTCCATGAAGTAAAACGATAAAAATACTAATACAAATACAAACGCAACAAAAAACTTTGTATTTCCTAATGCACGGACAGTTTTCCAGCGAAGAGCCAGTGTGAGAACACATTCATTCAACGTGCCGGACCGCGTCCGACCTTAGGACAAAACTCCAGACGCCCCGAATATTCAGATGACTGATTTGATTTGCTGAGACGTCTGTGTATGTTCTTCATATCAAACCCTTCTCTTTGACGACGCGTCGACTACTCGACATCCAGCTATCAACGAGTGTACGTGCTTATTCTTCAATGCCAAAAAAAGAAGGTACGAAATAATACCAGTGGGGTGTGATTATCTTACACACTATTTGTACAACGATGAGGTAACCAAACGGTGGTTTTTATCATTAGTTTGTCACCTGACGCGACAGCAGTACAATTAATATTGCCTAGGGGCTGAGAATTAAGGCAGACCAAGTGATCGACAGCCACACTGGTGAAATTCAGCTCACACCGGTGAACTCCACGTGATAGTGTTTTCATGTCGCTTCTTTGTTTCCTTTCCTTTCCTTTTTACGAGTATCCATTCATCAAAACGGCGATATTTACTTTTATGTATGTATTGTTATGGATCGAGGGCGTATAGGTCATGAGGTCTTGGGTCAGGATAAGGCAGCACGGGCATGAGCCTATTTGAAGGATCAGCCGTTGACAGTCCGCTTCAGATACAGGACAGAACAGGATTACAACACATGCCTACAATATACAAATAATCATGAATAACAAGACCAACCTCAAGTCTGGCCACGATCCAACCGAGTCGAGACGTGGGCTCGCACGTGTCCCAGAGGGGTATAGCGTGACGCTAGGGAGAAGGTCTCCCAGGTATGTAGATGGTAAACTGATTGCTTTGAGCCTCCGGTCGAGAGCGATGACCGAGGCTACACGTAGGACCGCGCCGAAGAAGATAGAGGGAGAGTGGCAATCCACAAATGGGGGAGGGGTCGTAATTGACGCGGCCCCTCCTGATACAAAAACGCAAGTCGTCGTAACTCCTGAAACGGTCTAAAACCACAACAGTATCACAACAATGCTCGACGTAAACTTCATTTTGATATTAATTAAAGTATGTGTTTATTATGATCTGGTGTTGACCTGGTTTCGTGGCAGATAAGGGGGGAAAGATCATATCGTATGGGTCGATTTCCGCGTCGTAGCACGAGTATACAATCGGACCCGTAGCCATGCGCACTTAACCAGGTGTGAGTAATACCACCTGCGGCTCACCGTACGTGTGAATCGTGTTCTTCTGCTCATCCACATGGAATATTGGGTCGACCGAACGTGACTATCGATTCCCGCCGATGCTCCCACCCGTTGCTATTATTCACAGCTCATATCGATGAAGGTTCAAGACAAGATCTGGTTGGTCGCCTTCGGACTACTCGCCATGCTATCCACGATCACGGGGCAAGGTGGGTCCTCATAGCCGGCGACTATAGTGTCTGTGCACTTCCAACACGTTGCAGTGGCGGCCGTCTCATATACAACCGGAGTAGACGCGTTGAACGTGTGTAACTCGAGTATTAACGCGCATGACACTTCATTTCCCCGGAAATAGAACGCTGCGGAGCGCTTTCTTACTGTGAGATGGCCGGTAAGGTGCATTTTGCGTATTTTCTGTGAGCGACTACGTAGAACGCTGTTTTTTCTTCGCCGTCGAGCAAAGATGCTACAACAGGTATGCCAGAAAATCTGTATTTCCGAAACTATCACGGCTGTCTACGCACGTTGTGGCCAGCTAATACTTGTATATGTACTATTGGTTATTGCGCATGTTGTGGGTGTCTAGCGGACCCGGCGCGTGGTTGTGTAGGGATTGAGGCCACACGTAGGATGGCTGACGCGATCCTAAGTAGTGAATCACAATATATTTACGGTCTACCTGGTAGGAAAGACGGAGAAGCTCACCTCGAACGAATCATATATTTGTTGGAACACATATGTACATCATATGATACCTGTTACGTGTATATATAAATACAGCAGAATGGATGTCACCCTCATCGTGGTTGTTGCATATATCTCGGCGGCATCTTGTTTGGAATCGTGTGGCCTCGCGGGTGCAATGTCGTTGGGCACTTCGAGCCTGGGAGGTCGGGAGGGGTGGGCACGGGTGCACACAGCGAAAACCACCGCCTCGTGCAATGCAAGCATGCGCTCGTCAGCGACGCGGGCGCAGGTGGTCGAAGAATGGGTGCAGGGTGATTCCGCGCTCACTAAAAACACAGGGGCTTGGGTATCCTCAAGTCACGAAGGAGAGCTCGGCTGCGCGTTGTCAGCGCGGGTTAGCGCATTGCCACCGTAGAATATCACGGGGGTTTTGGCGGAGCGTGAAGGAAAGGGCAGAGAAGAGAGCCACCGGTTTCGCTTCTCGCCGTGTCGCGGTCGTCGATTGAAGAGAGGCGATTAAGCTCGGCTACCGAAGCTGCTGTGTAGTTGACCACACCTACTGCCTGTATTTTGAAGTAGCGATTTTGCATGAACATACTCAATTGGTGTTCTTACGAACAACTACGAGGTATAAAATTCTGTCGGAGCCAAAAAAGAGGAACCCCTTCGCAAAATCGCCGCATGCCGTATCTACGCACGACCGCGATGATCACTGTGATGATTTCCTAATAAAACTCGCAGCGAAAATATATATCATGACGATTTATTTCGCAGCAGCAGTCGATTGTTGATCGCATACTACGGACAGAGCCAACGGTGAACCATTCACACAGCACCAGGCAGGAAGACAGCCGCCGCCGACACCGTGCGCACCCAGTTAATATGCTGGGAACGGCTCGCTGGGCTACCTCTTGTGCTTTTCTGGTCTCTTGTGGCTATGCCATGGCAACCCATAGCAAATGTCATTGCAAAGCCATGGGCTGTCCATGGTCGCCGTGGGCTACCATCATGGCATTGCCACAAGTTGTCATGACAATGCCATCGTATCTGATGGACACCGCTTGGCATTGCCGTGACATTTCCATTGGGTGTACATGGTGTCATGGGCGGCCCTGGTGTCACCATTGGTTACCCCGGCAATGCCATGGCAGCCCGTAATTGTCACTAGCAATCCTGGCGCGATAGCAATGCCAACTATGTTCATGGCTTTGCTATGGTGTCCCTATGGGAGGCCATAATATCGCCAAGCACTGCAGTGGTATTGAGGGTGTATATAGTTTCGGCATTGCACTGCCATGGCGTTCACCATGAGCAACCCATGGCGTCGCCAACGGGTGTCGATGGCGTCGGCATTGAATTTCCATGGGTGGCGTCATCAGGAGTTATCACGGAAGTTCAAGATCATTGCAATGCCGGGGTAACCAATGGCAGCGCGATGGCATCGCCAGGGTACCGCCATCGCGCCACCATGGCATTGCCGTGGGCGGCAATGGTTTCGGCATGGGTTATCATGGCATTGCGATGTCAATGCCGTAAGAACCTACGGCAATGCGGTTACCCTTCATGGGACGCCATGCCGGATAAATTGCATCTCATGGAGAAGCTTATGCTGGACGCGTAAGGTTTATGAGACTCCGTAGCATCGGCGTGTTGCTTCGTGGCAATAAAAATATGAAGCCCCGTGATCACGTGAACTGGTGCTACTATAGGAGGACCGCTTTTGTGTCCTGTCTTTTCAATCAGTGAGAGCCGCTAAGCCTAGCGACCACCATGTTTCTTGGCGTTCTTCATTCTTCAAGCATTTTGTTTTCGCGATGTCCTAAGACAAGGAATGGTGTGTTGCTCTTCAACATCAAACTACGTTTCGATCAGATATTGAGTGAGTCACACCGCCACTTGTCCGTGTGATGTGTACGTGGTAGGTACCGAAAATGATGGCATCCCACACACTCAACCATAGTACTAGTCCTCGGTAGCCTATAGCATTGCCCGGTCGTAATTGAACAGTGCAAATCGCTGTTGAAAAGGCACCTTGTGTTCAATCATGCGGATGCCATGGTCTATCTTGTGGCAATTGGCATCGCCATGTCATTGGCATGGCGTGTGGCCATGCTGTTTTGCGATGGTATTCCCATGGCAATGTAATGGGCCGCCATGATGCGTCATGACCCATGTCATGACATGAAAAAGCAAAATTCCTGTAGATTGCGGGTTTTAGCGAGCCGAGTAAGGATCAGTCCCAACGTACCCGTGGTCTAGTGTCAATGCGCAGCAGCGCGAGTACGAAGTTGCTGCATGCGTGCCGCGAACATCTCTTTTTAGTTTCGATAGTTGACGATACCCAGCAGCTTCGGTTGCTTCGTGTAGTATTTGCTGTAACAGTATTTGCGCCCATCAGCTAGTACCTCCGATGTACTACAAGGGTTCATAGTGATGATTATATCTGGCTGCGGGTGAACGGGTTTGCAACCGGGCTGAGCAGCCAACGGTCATCCAATTTGGTCTCCGTGAACTCGGAAGAGATGGATCGTGTCCGGGCAGATTTGCCGCCGGTTATCCAAGTTGAGCACCAAGCACTCGCAGCTGCCTATAGGGTTTCCAAGAATCTTCCGATGGCCCTATTCGTTCTCAAACACGGTTGATATGCCCACATCTATGGTATGTGTGTGTTGCTCACATTAAACCGGTATTTCTACCCGTCGACATCAGGTATACCCAGTCTACATGTCGAGTCTTCATGCTAGAGAGATAAAAGTGCTGAAGATTCATGTGTACCCGTAATAGGAGGTTCTTCTTGTTTCGCTCCCTCTTCTCTCTCTTTTCCTCTTCTTCATGGACACTTGTGGGTCACATATACGCACCCCATAAACACATTTGCCTTTAATATGGCTTTGACTCTCAGGTGATATTCACGGTTGCTCGGTGTCACACTTACATCTCTCCTCACAGAGATTGAGCATCGACATAAATCATCCAAGCTCTCAGGGTGGGCGCAATACTCATGGCGTTTGCCTGCAGTGATCGGTCGAAGAAATGCTGTGACCTGACAAATATATATAAATTTGTCAGTAGTACTGCGCTGGTACTGCTGTAATGTCGCACTGTACTTTAAAATCCGCCTTGGAAGGTTGTTGCCTTCTCATCCGAACTTGTTCCGCTTCGGCCCCGATAATGTACTCACATCCGCTAGATACACACGTATTCCCGCTCGCGGTTGACGGTGCTGGAGAATATATGACGGCAGCAACAACTCGGAGGATGGAGGAAGAAAGCCTGAAGATAAACCAAGCCACCCTCAAGAAGATTGGTGTGGTGATCGTCCTCCAAAACGAAGGGATCGTTTACTGCCCCATCCCCAAGGTAAACGAGTAGGGGTGCCATTCGAAGTTGAACAGACGACTGCACGTTAGAGAACGGGCGGGAACGGGCGGTGCTGGGCTTTATACGTTTATTGGTGGCATTCTATGTGCGACGCAATCCTTGCGCTTTACTTTGGTCGGCATAGTCAGAGCACTTACTGGTGTGATGGATCGGGCGGAAGTCGGTTCATAGATGGGCACATTTGGTGAAAAAAGCCTCAAACTAGATATGTTATCGTCGTCGTACACAGAAAAAAAGGGAAGAATATAGAAGGATCAATGTGGAGCATCATCAACCTCCCCGGTAGATATGAATCGTACCCGGGAGAAAGATGTCAGTTGTCATTACGCACACCAGACCGTTACGCCAAACCATCAAGTACATCCCGTACTTCCAATACGACTTAGTGTGTGCGAGGTGCGAAACTTGTGGTTGCGAAAGGCGTCCTATATTTTACACGGTACCTGACTAACAAGCGTGGGTATCGCTGTCACGATGAAGAGTGTTGATGTTAGGGATTTGTCTACAGCAGTAGCTGCAGCCTACCGAGTCGCTGATCCACCGAACAACCGTCTAGGCAAAAAACGAAGCGAATGTGGTCAATGCCTAGGACCATGGAACAGGGTTGAACAATATACACCGGACAGAATAAGCACGACAGGCAGCATTTCGCGATATATCTACGTACTGCCTGGCCGTTAATTTTATGCGGCGTTATACACCACCATATATTTTTCCCGTTCGGTGTTCAGTAAATGACACACGAAGGCAAGGCAAAACAAGAATGTTAGCCGGTGGTTCGAATGTTGGCAGTATCACGGACCACAATAGCTACCTCACCCCTTGGTCGACCTCCACGTGCAAGAAGCAAGAAACGTCATTGCGATTCAGTCACTAGAGCGATTGCACGGTACATTTATGTAGCTGTATACAACTGTAGTGCGCGACACATGTTGAGAACCTCGTATTAATAGTTGATAATAACCTCTGGCTGAGCTTTGTGGAAATGTAAGAATTTACAGGTAAGAGTCCGTAAGCTTATTCGAAGAGGAAATACTAAGAGTTGTATAGTACAAGGGGATGGACACGTACGAATCTGCCTCGCTGCACTGCACCCCAGAAAAAAACAAACTACACAAACATCCCCCGAAGCAACATCAGCCCCCCAATCAAGCTGTCACCTCCAAAACCGTCCCGAACGATGACATTTTTTTCAATTTAAAAATGTGTCTTTTTGACAAAAAAAAAAACCTTCGCCTCTGCGAGCATGAAAACCCAGATATTGCAACACCATGTTTCATTTTTTCGATGCGGATAGATGAGTGCGGTCATGGGTTGTGGGTCGTGTCCTGCTTGGTGCTAAAGTGCATACCGTACCTGCAGATCGCTGGAGCAGGGAATAGAACCTGCGCTACTTCGTTGTGTCGATTCGCGGTGGTGAAGGTACGCGGCGATGAATCTATCCCAGGCACCGGGAAGCAAACCACGAAAGTGGAGGACAAGACTTATGACCCTCGCGATGAGTTTACTTCCAGCAAAACGCGTGGGGCCACAGCGAACTCTACATGGCCTGGGCTAATAATTTATTTCGCAAGAGCCTTATGCAAGGAAGAGGTGGGCTGCCCGCGAAGGAATCGCTGCTGACGCAGAATAACTTGCACGGACAGACAACGGACAAGCTTACAACATGCATAAAAAGGGAAACAATTCACTGGTGTGACTTTACCCCTCGAGGGTGCACGGGCGCACTGCAGGTCTTGGGGCACTCATCAAGGTCGAGATTGGGAAGATACACGACTTATGGTTCGAGACCGGGGACACTCTGGACCGGCAGGAGAGGAACGCGCGGATTGCATCCGATCTACGCGTCTTGCTCACCAAGTGGGTCGTAACACCCGTCGACATCGCCGACAATCGTGCCGGGGTCAAGGAACTCGATGGGTGTTGCAAGAAGCGCGGTCGCCGTTTGCATGGCTAGGCGTCGCGTGTGCCTCGAGACACTTAGGAAGCACGAAACTGTGGCAGATAGGCTAAACAAAAATCCGGACAATAACCGGTGGTGAGGTGATCGCTAGCCGGGCGGGCGGTGTGCAAGGCTGAGGGAAGCTCTGTTATTCGTTTTTTTCTTCTTTTTGGCCGGTAGCAGGTGTTCCAATCAGACAGGCAATCATTACATGAGAGGAGAGAGTGATTTTTTCCCTCTCCAAGCTTTTTCGCATCGTACATGTCCATACGAATAGCCCGTAACCATCGTGAACTCTCCGAATGCTCTACGTGCACAAGGACCTGTATTATACTGTATGTGTATAAGTTTTATACGTGCAGTGCTGTCTTTTGTGTCGAGACGATATCCGACGATGTGCGGCATGAAGGAAGAGTTTCTTCGTCCATCGCCCATACAAATCCCCGGCAGGACAGAGGGTGTGTGTCTCTCCGAATGTGCTACGTGCACAAGTACCTGTATTATACTGTATTTGTGTAAGTTTTATACGTGCAGTGCTGTCTTTAGTGTCGAGACGATATCCGACAATGTGCGGCATGAGGGAGGAGTTTCGTCGTCCATCGCCCAAAACAATGCCCACCAGGACAGAGGAAAAAGAGGGTGAAAATAATGAAAAAAAATCATTTAGTTCGAAGAAAATAACAAGGTCGACCGCGACAAGGGTTAGCGTCCCACGACCGCAACAATCGGCAAGAAAAACGCGAAATAAGTACAACCCGCGAATAGAGACAAAATTCGTGCTTCCTACGTACTTTTCTTGATACTTACACTATAGGACGATATACATCATTTTAGTGCCCACATTGAGGTCAGCGTCCCACGACAACATCCGACAACAGCCTACAACAACAACGGACAACAGACAACCTACCGTTCCAACACCCTACACAGCTGGTCGAAACAAGACAGCAGTGGTACTGACTTCTCCGTGCGTACAACCTACGGTACTCACTATTTATAGTGCCAAAACCAAATTTTAATGTACCAAAACCAAAATAAATAAAGCGGAAATTCTACGGTACAAATATTTCTTCCTGCATACTTTTCTCGATACTTACACTAGAACTATAACGACCCTCGTCAACAACGGTCTACAACCACAAAGAATTACAAAACAACCTATCCTTCTAACAAATTACACAGGTGGAAACCATACAGGGTGCCTCCTAGTTGTGGCGCATACGGACAATGACAAAAACAAGATAACGTCCCACGACAACAACGGCCTACAATAACAAAGGACGGCAGACCACCTACCCTTCTAACACCCTACACAGCTGGTCGAAACAAGACTGCAGCGATACTGACTTCTCGATACCTACAACCTACGGTACCCACTATTTGTAGTGCCGAAACCAAAATTTATAGTACCAA
This sequence comes from Macrocystis pyrifera, assembly GCA_031763025.1. Taxonomy (NCBI): domain Eukaryota; class Phaeophyceae; order Laminariales; family Laminariaceae; genus Macrocystis; species Macrocystis pyrifera. Next base: position 907,858 of record JASSKH010000022.1, read on the forward strand.
ATAAGATTCGTGGCCGATACCGCCGGTGGGTCGTGATCCCACGTCTCTCTGCGTTAGCAGAATGTTCCTACTGTTGAACTACGACGGCTAGCGTGTAGGACAGCTCGGGCTGAGACAGCAGCTCGACGACAAGATCAGACAGGGAGGTGTGATGAGCGAGAGCCGAGGGGCGAGCAATCATCGTTGCGGGTCAAAGGACAGTTCAGCGGGGCCTTGCTATTTCCCGCTGCCGAGAATCCGCTAGGCAAAATAGCCGCCGCTGAGGATCCGTCATCGGAACGTGAAGGAGAAGGCTCCGTGGCGAGATCCAGACATGACAATCTCCCGAGTTCCCCGAGCAAAGCTTCCGGAAGAGCTTTCTCGAAGGATGCGGGGGTTTCGACTATTTGGGTAGGCGTGTTGGTTGCGGGGACATGGTATCCACATAGAACCACTAGGAAAAGCGGAAATTTCTATGGTACGAATACGTGCTTCCTACGTACTTTTCTCGATACTTATGTTAGGACGATAACGGCCCACGTCAACAACGGTGCTGCCGCTTAGAGGTCGAGGTCTCGATCGGATCCTCTCTGTGGTCCTATCTATTCTACGTGCTGGCGCTTAGCGGACGGGGTCTCGATCGGACCGTGTCTGTGGTCAACATATTAGTTTTTGCCTTTTGGTTTTCCCTTGCGGGTCTCGGCCGGACTTGGTTTTTGCGGCGTACGGGAGCTCTTGGCCGTTTCCGCCTTTTGCGGCGACTACGGGGTGCTGCGGCGACTGCGGGCGCTGCGTCGGTTTCGTCTTCTGTATGGTTTCCAAAATATCTCTGCCCACCTTCGAAAGTCTATGACCTTGCCTGTTTCCCAGGCACAAACGACAGCATATACTGTAGTGCTAACTTCCACGAGCGCGCAAGCCAAGAATGCTAGGAGATAATCGAGGCAACTAGACAAGGACCGATCATGCATCCGCCTTACCGAAGTCCTGGCCACTACGACGTGGGGAGCGCAGCTGTGCCCTGCCGACTCGAGTCCGACGTACCGTCGCCTCGAGCGTCTGCGTCTCTCGTGTTCTTCACATGTGTGTTAAAATGTTTTGATTTTTGTATGATATTGCTTCTCGATTAGGACTGCCTGCCTTCTTCTTTCCCTCTTTTTGATAGAACGCATTTGTCAGAAATGTTGCACGACGCGTCCAGCCCTTCGAGTTCTGCGCAGCTACATTTACATTATATGTTTGGTCGACAGAGTTTTGTTTACTGGGTGCATGCACGTAACGATCATCCGCGAAAAATCTCCTTTTATGCCTTTTGTCATCTTGGATTTTGCCGGGGCGTTGTTTGGTATGGGTGTGTTCGCGACACGTCGAGGTCATCGCAATCTGCGCGATACGACTGTGATATTCTGTTTTGGTTTTTTGTTCCGAAATAGCGGCAACAGCAGCATCTTTAAACAAGTAATATTCTACGTAGCAAGTATCTACGTCGCGAGAGAAATTCCATACCTCCGTCCAACCTTGTATTGGTTGGTAACACCTAGGGAACAGCAGAGCAACCCTTGCCCTGCTCTACAATTTCACGATGTGTACGAATATATTCTTTGGAGTGTCATACCCGCTGTTGTGCATTGCCAAAGTATCACATGAAAGCTGTCCTATGGAACAGATCACTACTCCTAGATGAGTACTGCCTACGTACGGTAGTATGAGCTACGTTGTACCAGGTAACCCTGTGTTATGCAGCAGCGACTATATGATACTGACTACCGTTGTAACATGTGTCATCCTTAATATTACATTGGTGTTCGTGAACATATCCCGTTGCAGGGGTGCTTGGCCAATGAGCCCTGCCTGTGTAAGTCGGATGTGACGGATTCCTCTTATGCAGTTCGTTCCATGCCGTCAAATACCCCTGGTTTACCGCTTGCTGGCTATAGTTCACAAATAAGTCAATATATAGGGGAAGTCACGTATCACTTAAACGTCTGTTGCCAGCATGAGCGTCATACGACTAAACTACCTGGTACTTTTTTTTTGCAACAGCATTAATAGGGCACTCAACATACATTTCGCGGCAAACCCCACATGGGGCATAGCTGACGTTTTTGGTGGTGGTTTCGTAAAACCCCGAAGGAGCTGACTCAGCTGACGTATTGGTGCTAGTAGTACAACCTGGTTCGAACCTATCCCACCCAATGCATTTAGAATCCAATGTGAAGGCGGTGGTTTGGAGCTCGGGAAAACATAAATATCTTCCTCCGGAAACATCTACAATTTTTTTTATCGTTTTTTAAGGCCCGTGGTTGGTCGGGACACACTTTCGCCGCGAGCGCCTCTCTAGCACCTCAATTAGAAAAACTGGCGATGCCACCCTCCTCCGCTGTTCGTGGCAGTCAGTATAATGCCAACCTATGTGTCATTCGAGTAGATATTGGCGATGTGCATTCGTGCTTCTGGAAAGTTCGGGTGATAGGCTTGAACCAGCCTGTATTTTTTTACGAGCACGTAAGAAACGGCAGTTGTGTAATATGTACGCCATATAGTCTGGTACAGGAGTGACGAGATGCCACATACACACGCGTTGTCCCCGTTCGTTATTGTTGTAGTTTCTACGCTGCACACTCGCAGACGAAATATATACTGTGATTCGCTGATGACCTGTTTTAATAGCATTTTCATACGATCTCCGCTCGGGCAATTCATGTTTGATTGCGTTTGCTCCCCGACCAGTAACCCGAAGCAAGAACTAAGGGGACGCAATCTTGTGAAGGGTAGTAGGTAGCCTATACCTACGTAGTCGACGCTCGGTACAGGTAGTCACTTCCAGCCTTAGTAGTGGCAGTGAGCACCAGAGCTGTGTCAAGGATAGCATACGAACAACCCGTACGAGATAAAACGCATTATGACAAGATAATAGTTTTTATGGTTTTCTGTTGAAGGAGACCTTCTGGAATAGACGCCTGGAACGATGTGACGTCGTCAACTTGTCCGAGATCTCGGCGTTGTTCTAGACGCTTTTCCACAGGTGAACAGCCCGGTAGGTCTAGAAGTTGCGGCACAGGACGACAGACCGGTAGTTTTAGGCGGTGTGGCACAGGACGACAGCCCACCACGCTGTCGATCCTTACAGCATAACTTAAGACTATCATAAGTCTACTGTTTTCTTGGCGTCATGGTTCAATAAATACTTGATAGGTACCTGTGACAAAGCCACACGCTAAAAATGTATATATTTAGCTCCACAGTTGGCTTCTGCTATCACGCCTTTTCAGGGACAGGTTAGGAGCCTTGACATGCTTGGTGAACCGCCTAGAATCGCGGTTCGCTGGGTGCAGGAAGTAAATACTAGGTCTGAGGCTCGATCTTTTCGTCGTGACTACTTGTACAGCAGGAGCATGCTGCTGCGAGTTGGTCTGCAGCGCTCCAAAAAAATCGTAACATATGCTGAACTGCTCTTATGAAAAGTGGCTACGTTCTCGCTGGGCTGCCAAGGTCGTCATTATCTGGATCTGTTGCAGCTGCTGCTGTGCACTCGTACTTGTGGAGAGATCTGTTGCGAGCTCCTCAGGATTGCCGGTTCGAGTTTCCAGCGCTAGGACTGCGAACATGGGAGACTCCAACTTCACCGGGAATATCATCAACGCGTGTAGGGACTTCTCCGTTATAGAAGGCGAGCCCAGGGCGACCGATTGTACGAAGCAATCTGGAGTACAAGGTGGTACGAGAGTTGCTGCGACATGCCTGGCAACAACACGAACAAGAGGGGAAATTAGCCACGAGAAACGGGTTATCATGTTGGACGACGTCTGCGTCAGAGCCTGCCAGTCCAAGAATGCATAAACCCTTGTACGCAAGAAAGATTTGGTTGTTGACTGGAACCGCTGGAGAAACATCGGCATCACTTGGGGCCGCCATCGATGTCATTGTGGACCGTTGGAGCGTCGAATCGCCCACCCACCGTCGGATGCCGAAACCGCTGCCTTCTGAATTCCGGTACAACTATCATGGGAACGCCGTAGAAATTTCTTCCTGGAACGGGACACCCTATCATCATTTACATGAACCGCGGGGATGTCATCATCCCCGCAAATCGCCCCAAGGCGGGGTGGACGAGATGACGTGCGCAAGACTGTTGTCAACATAAAAACTTTGGGATTACCACGATATCAACTTTCCGAACCGCTATGTACAGCACTGCTATTCGGTGGGGCTACCGGAGCTTCCGCAAGTGCCGCAAAAGTATCAACGGAAGGTCGCTGAAATACGTTCCGGAGCTGATGTACAGTATCACCTACTAGTGCCTGGTATGATCTGATTCTTGACCCCATGGTTTAGTAAACACCAGCATCAGCTCCAACGTTACCCCCTTGCTACCTGCCCATTTCGAACACATGCACCGCGATCTTTGACATGCTTAATTTGATTGTCCGCATGACTAGCAAACACGGCCTGAGTTCCTAACCACCAATCCTTACGTTCCATATGAACCCCCGCATGATTCGGCAGTAGCGTATTATTGAAGCATGGGTAATGCTGTTCGCGACACCGGTGTCGTAATTTCTTTTTTGCGACACGGTGTTGCAAAAAGGCGGCACATACCTCAGATTGGCTCCGCACTGCCAGGGATATGCTGGCATGGTGCAGGGCCTTAATCAAAGCTATCGCATTGCCGAAACGGGCCAGGACTCGAGGAGTTTATCTGGCCGTTTGGTGCACCCGCAAAATGTTCAGATCAATGTCGCAAATAAGCCTTATGTGCAACACGCGTGTCGCAAATACGGTATTTACGACACCGCGGCGTGGTTGCCGCACGCGCTCCGGATAGGCAAAGCGCTATCAGTAGAATCTCAGCATGGCATAGGCTACCATTAAGGCCATCGTGTAGCCAAAACGAGCCAGTACTCGAGGAGATATGGGGTATCCTGGTACAACACCTGCATAACCTTCTGGCTGTCGCAAATACCGTATTTGCGACACGCCGCACACGCTCCGCGACGTGGTTGCCGCACACGCTCCGGATCAGTGACGTCCCACCAGTAGAGTCTCAGCATGATGTAAGGCTATCATTGAAGCTATCGTGTAGCCTAAACGGGCCAGTACTCGAGGAGATATAGGGTATCCTGGTACAACACCCACAGAACCTTCTGGCTGTCGCGAATTCCGTATATGCGACACCGCGACGTGGTTGCCGCACACGCTCCGGATCAGCGACGTACAACCAGTAGAGTCTCAGCATGGTGTAAGGCTACCATTGAAGCTGTCGTGTAGCCGAAACAGACCAGCGGGTGAGGTATATAAGGTATCCTAGTACACCCATGCTGATGTCGAAAATATGCCTTATTTCGCGTGTATCCAGAACGGGCCATTACAGTAACAGATGCTGCTCTGTATGGTATCCTGGTCATCCTAGTGCACTGCTGCCAGAATAGTCAGACTGATGTCGTAAAGCTGCATTTGACCACATCGCACGACGTTCGTCGCGCGCGCCCCGTTGAGACCACGACAACCACGGTGGCAACTTTATAGCATGAGCTCGGACTATACCACTGTACAGCATGTCTCCACGAGTACATCGATCGTTCGCCACGTCATCGTGAATCAATGGATTTGAAATACACTTGGTGATATTGCCACGCCGTGTTCTAATAAGTCGCACGTACTATAATTGAGAGCGCTGGTATCGTTGAAAGCGCCAGGTGCTCTGTTCACGCGTCTATTAACATGGGCACAAATGAAGGGCACAGAAGTTTGTGCACGCTTCGCTCTGTATATGGTTTTTTGTGCGTGTCTGCTGTGGATGCTATCGAAATAGGTGGGTGTATGTCATCCACAGCAGTATCATAGTACCGCAGTAAAATCGGCGTTCGTTCCGTGCAACCATCATCACTCACCAATGTGGTTGTTTAAATTGCCCTTGGACAGCCGTGTAAAAGCGCCTATCCCTCAGGCGTTTATCAACGCCTATCGTTCTGCCGCACAGGACTGAACAAACTTTTGAAACGCTGTGCACAATTTTATCCGGATAAGTTAGGGCAACGAACACACCCCATAGATGTACAGAGTGCGGCCATGCTGCAGCTTGCCTAGCTATGCGTCATGTTGGTTGTACGCGTTCTTTCCGACACATTATCCTGCTTGTTGTTGCACCAACAGCAGTCCACAGTATCCGCACTGCTGTAGTATTGACATGTACTATTAATATTAATAGTCTAACCTAGGGCCCATGCGTGGCACGTAGTTTGTGGACGGATTCCCGATGTTTATCTCTAACGGTTGTGAAACATAATAAAAACCCACAGCGGACTGCATGTGTTCAATGTAAGCGGCAGAGGGGTTAGCCGCCTTGTTCATGGTGACGAAGAAATCGGCATGTGTATCTCATGTAGAAGGTCGTGGAGTTCGTAGGCTGCTTGGAAGGTGTCCTTCGATGCCCTGCAGTTTTGCGTAGAGTTCCCACCGTACTTTTGTATGCTCTCCACCTTGGTGCGCGGCTTGTAGGTTTTTCCATAAGTTTAGGCAGAGTGTTTGCGGAGCGAACCCCAATTATTATGGAAGACTCACCAACATCCCGCAACTCCAGCAGATTGTGCTCACTGACCTGCCCCACTAAAATTATGCGTAGTCTCCTCGTCCATCTACGCAGTCAATTCCCGATTATTTGGGATGCCCTGGTCGGCGAGGCAGTCTGGCGGGTTATGCATAGTTGTCGTACGCCTAGCCTATCGTGTTTTGTGTGTTTACTCTGTTGTACCAGGTATGTAGATAAGCCACGTTGAATATTCTGACCGTGTACTAGAATACCCCATATCTCCTCGAGTACTGGCCCGTTTTATCTACAAGATAGCCTCAATGGTTGCCCTACACCGTGCAGAGACTCTAATGGGAGTGTGTTGCCGACCCGGAGTGTGTACGGCAACTACTGCGCGGTGTCCCAAAAAGGCCTTATTTACGACACGCGTGTCGAAAATAAGGCCTTTTTGGGACACCAGCCAGAAGATTCTGCGGGTTGTACCAGGATACCCCATATCTCCTCGAATACTGGCCCGATTTGGCTACACGATGGCTTCAATTGTAGCCCTACACCATGCTGATACTCTAGTGGTTGTGCGTTGCCGATCCGGAGCGTGTGCGGCAACCACGTCGCGGTGTAAATACGGTATTTGCGACACGAAGGCTTGTTTGCGACACCGATCTGAACGTTTTGCGGATGCACCAGGATGCCAGATATCTCCTCAAGTCCTGGCCCGTTTCGGCCATGCAATAGCCTAAATGATGGCTCTGCACCATGTCAACACATCCCTGACGGTGCGGAGCCAATCTGAGGTATGTGCCGCGAACATGACGCGGTGTTTGTGACACCGTGTCGCAAATAAGAAATCACGACACCGGTGTCGCAAATAGGAAATCACGACACCGGTGTCGCAAATAGCATTACCCTTGATGTATATTTGTGCACATTACAAGGTTCGCCTTCGGGATGTGGTTGGTTTCATATCCCGAAAAGGGGGGGGGACATCAGGCGTTCCTATATATATGAGCTTATGTGAGATTCGCTGGTGTTGTATCGATCGACGCTGCTGATGTTGTACGGCTGCTGTGCTGTTCGTCGGTTTTTATGATTCAGTGTGGGTTTGAATCAACCTGCTCGTTGTGTTCAGGATGACACGATGGCCCACAGAAGCAAAAGCGCCCATGAACACAGTACCGCCGTTGGAAGCTGTGTCACGAACAGAAGACTTTAAAGTACGGCTACTGCTGCCTGTACCATGAATGCTGCAACGCCAAACACTAAATACTACAGCAGCAGTGTAATGCCTGCACAGGTACACATATCAAGAACCGGATGTTAATACTCATAGGATGATAACAAAGCAATAAAGCTGAAATCGCACCTGACCTCTCGGTTCCTACTGCTGTAGGATACACACAACCACATGCACGTTCGCACACATTCAACAGCACCGTTTGTGGCTCTCACAAAGGAAAGGCTACAGGCGCCGAAGCTGTACCGTTCGAGGATTGCTGAGGTACGTGAGAAACACCACGCAGCGGTGGTGAAGACATGAATAAATGAAAAAAGACAGCCGGGTGTGATATGAGTAGAGTATTCATGGGCTATAGATATAGATAATACGTTGCAGTCTCACGAATACGAGAATAATCCAAAGAATGGATTAACCCGGCGGATATTCCGTTAGTTGAGAGTAATGTTCTCTTAAGAATGTTCCCTAGGGCGGAAAACCCCTTAGATGAGAGTAATGTTCCTTAACGCAGATAGGATCACGAAGTGAGATATTCTTATATTAGCAGAAGAACGATTGGTAGCCATAGGAAAGTTCCGTAGGCGTACATCAGATAAGAGGAATTTAGGAGAGCTTGTGGCGTGGGGTGGGACAAGTATATCTGGGCGTCGAGTCCCACCCCCCCTACCTCTCACTTCTCTACCAGAGCACCTCCTCAGCTCTTGCCATCAATAAGAAGATCTAAATCAGAAGAAGCGAAGCACTGCTTTCCAGCTGCCAGAACAACCTGCGTCCCTTACCACTACCCTAGAGCGGGCTCCGCTTCACACAGGGGTTTCCATGGCTTGCTTGTCTCTAGCTGGGTGGAAGCCCTCCCAAAGATTACTTGCCAGATTTCGCGACTTGGGACGCCGAAAGCACGCGCCGCACAGTTCGTCCGGGACCCACACTTGCGCCGTGTACACGCGAACCGCCTACGTGCCCCGCAGCCGGGAGCGCGAGAAAGATCCGCGACTGTAGGAGAAAAGTAAAAGTGTTCCGGAAAAAAGTCAAGGTGGTAGATTAACATACAAGGTGCCACTTGGGAATGTAGTTGACTCAAAATCCTGGGGATGTCGCATATTGAAAGGGGGAAGCACCACCATAGCAGGCGTCCCGTTTAACTCTTGTTATTGCTGCTGTAAAGCTGTGATCCTGGTGGTAATGTCGTGTGACATAATGACGTCCACGGTGTGTGATTGGTATAAAATTGTAGGTGGACATAATTGTGAACACGAAGAAACTCCAGGTGAACACTGCACATACATGCAAACAAAAAATTAAGCACCGTGCCTATCACAAAGATCAATCCGTAAATCGCCGATGCTGGTATATTTCTGATGTATCGCTGCTTCTCCTAGCGTGTGTGCCGTGACTACCCGGTGACTTTTGACGTCCTGAAGACGGGCGCACTCGTGCCGTTGTCCCGCCCCTGCGCAGCATCCAATTAGTTGCAGCCGGGATCACGTACGTGTTCACACGGCGGACACTCACACACAAATTCACCGCCCGCGGATGCCACAAAAAGAGCTTGAAATACGACTGCTGTTGTTCCGTGACTGCCACGTAGCAGAAAGCTTCAGCTACGGTGTTATTAGACATGACACGGCACCAGCAGAGCAAAAATTAAATTGTGGGATTTCTACTGTCTTGCTTGGCTCTAGGTAGATGGAACGTCTCACAGCGCTTACTTGCGACATTTTTCCAACTTTGAACGCCCAGAGCATGCGCCACGGACCCCGACGGGGACCCGCCCTTGCGCCGTGATTGCATACGTGAGCATAATACGTGCCCTGCAACCGAGAGCGGGAGAAAAAGACCCGTGACCGGAGTGGGAAAGTGTAAGTATTCCGAAAAAGTATTTTTGGTACATAGTAATGTGCGACAAACATGTCCTCTAGTACCTATGCCAGGTAAGTTCTTCTAAACTTGCCTTGGGCCAGAACATCCCACATCCGGGCAAGAAAAGTACTGCTGTGTTGCAGTAGTTCTCTTGCTATAAAGAGCGCTCCGCCTTGCTTTTTGGTTCCTCCTTTGAGTCAGCGCACAACGGGAACCTTTCACCGGTGTAGGTACATATACCAAGCCAAACTTCAGGAAGTGTTCCTAGCCTAACCCCCAAGCCGGCTTATGTCCTCGAAAATATTGCAAATCTCAGTTTAAAGCGGAGCCGAGTTTTTTTCAATGTCCACCTGTGATGGCCGAAACAACGAAATATCAAAACAGTTGCGGTGAATGTGCGGATACCAAAAAAATATATCTGAAGGAAGCAGTAGGGGCGTTCGCGGTACGTATGATCGCATTATGCATGACGTGTCTATAGAGAACTTCGTCTGCTTACCACCTCGCTGGCGCTATTTTTTGTTGCTGTCATGTTTGGCGTTGTATATTCACCGACTGGCATGGGTGCTGCGTATGTCTTGCAATCTCAACGCCCGTTTTGCATTAGGTATCCAGTTCCGAGTGGAAACGGGCGCTCTGCTGGATGAAGGGTGACGAGGACTGGGGGCACGGCTCTAACGTGCACAAGAAGAACGTAAACGGTCTCGAGTTGCTAACACATAGGGGGCTCGAAGAAACTCGGTGGGCGCTTGAGTCCGACCGTTTCACGAGGTAAGATTTTTGCCTTCCTGCGGTTTCGTAATACCGATACAAGAAGGGTTCTGCACGTGGCTGCTTGCCTCCTATTGTTTAAGGCGCCTCCAGTCTACGGCCACTAAACAGCATGGCGTGTAACGTCTAAATTCGAGTGCGAGTGACAGGCAACAAAATTTCAGGGCGTGACGTTAACTGGTATCGGAAAGAACCCCACCCTGCTCCGTCGTTCCTCTCTTGACTGAATCCATCAACTTCATTAACACGGATATGACGTCAAACATGGCTGTGGATAAATATCTTGAGTGCCAACACCACTGGAAGCGCACCTCCGACCCCACTACAGTCGGTGTCGAACTTTCATTAGAAACTGTTTTTGACATGGCGCGTAACGTCGCCTCATTTTTCACTATATGCGAGGTTGGTGAACAGCGTAAAAGGACGCAATTTTTCACACCATCGCTTCCGGCGCCATGCTTAATTCGTGCAAGTATAAGAGGGGCCCATCACGTTCAGCGTCATACACACGCGCAGCACCAGCTGGTGAAAAGTTCGTCCGTCAATGCCCACAACGCCCTCCTACGCAAGTTTCAGCAGAACGGAACACTGATTCTCCGATGCTCGTCCAAATTATTTCTCACGTTTGACTCGAAACAGGTTCGTGGTGGTGCGGGACCCGGCCGAGCGCCTAGTGTCCGCGTTTCTGAATAAATGCATCCATAACAAGGGAACGTGAGTATTCTAAGAAGGGTATTAACCCTCACTCGATCAGAAAAGAACACATAACCTTGCCTACTGGAGATTTCGGGCGGGGTCGTCCAATTGCGCAAACGTTTGATACATGACATGCGAACGGTGCAGTGAAGGCTTCAGTTTTTTCCTCCTTCGTAGCGCATAACCTGTACCCTTAACTTCAAGTGACTAAATGAAGTGGAAGACGGCTGCTACAGTAGCGGTAGCCCCTACAGTAGGTATGATGCGGGTCCTCACTTGAGGATCTCCACAACTGGCATTGGGGGACAGTGTACGCAAAGCGCCGACACACACCCTCCTGGGCTACGTAGATAGATAAACCAGTGGTACTCTGGAATATACCTGGTGTCGTATCCAAACTATGGGGTAGCTCCACAAATTTGGAGCCCCGTCAGAGATAATATACAGGCGCAAAGGTATGACCTCTGCCGTAGCACCGGTCGAAACCCATCAACAATAGCCCTCCGCCGCGATGAAACTCACCTCAACACGTCAGCGCCTCCAACATGGCAAAGACAACCAAAGCTTTGACATGAAGTCCACCAAGACAACCCATCTGCCTTCATCGCTGCGATTTCTGGAACGGCCGGCAAAGTTGCTGCCAAAAGACTATTTGATAACAAAGTATCGACCAGGCGACTACTGTTAGGTATATACGTAAGGATAGCTAGTGCTGCAGCACTGGAAGCGAACCCTCTGATATGATATTGGCTGTAGTTTTACACCTCGTGCGTCCGCCGTTGCCCTGACATATTTTGTGCCCGTTTTTCGTTCGTAGTTTCTTGAAGAATGGAGCACTTAACTGCGCATATCTTCAAATTATGCCGGAACTGTTTCCGAACATCCATCAGGGGTCATCCGTTAGTCAGGCGCGAATCAACGGTGAGAACTCATCCCGCCCACTCACAATGTCTGCAAGTTGTTTATAGTGTGGTGCAACTGCACTACGGTATTGATGGCGTTTATAGTCCAAAGCAGAAGCCTCAGCCTAGAGTTTAGATCCATGATTACAGTATCCATATCCATATGAGGACCATTTCGTGTGCCCGAAGACGGAAAATAAATAATTCTCTCTATTTCCAGTACGAAATAATTAAATTGAGTATTGTTGAGGTTAGTCATGAGCAATCGAAAAGTGCTTTGTAGACCAGACTTTGAGCTATGTGTGACCTACTGTAGAGGGCGATGAGCTCCACCCATCGGTGCGATGTTTCTTGTTCGGGCCTCACCTTGCTCGCTCCTCCCGACTCTGTCGTGACAGGCCTCGGCCGTGCTCAACTCGTGTGTCACGGGGCGTGCTGTACTCGTGTTTTTAATTTTGTATGCCTTTATCACATGTTGTTTGAACTTAGTTGTGCGATAGATGATGTGCTCTCAGCAGCCCAGTCTCAGAGCGCGAACTCCACTGCAACACAATGTGTTGAAAATATGGTACTTATGTCTTTATTAGCTGGTTCCTGAAGCTGATAAAAGAGGAAGAGATGCAGTGACCGGGTAGGCGATGCTACCATGCTCGACTCCACTTACGATTCCCAAAGCACATATATTCTCATATTCCCACGGAGTTCCTAGCTTCGTTCCACGAGCAGTCTGTAAAGACCTTCAGGAATTCCCATGTGTCATTTCCCTGTTATAGTAGTCCGCAATATCCCCCAGGGCAATCAGGTCCAGCCATCGTATTTTCCTCATCTGTTTGTTGTGACAATATATATCGAACAAGCTACATCGAACACCCTCCCTGGCGATGGATACACTTAGAAACCTCGCAAAACACTAGCAACTATCAGAAACGTTTTTCGACGGACAACTTGTGTTCCCAACCATGCAAATCGTTGTGTTTCTCAAATTCTCTCGACCAATGCCTTTCGTGAGAATGTCAGGATGTTGGACTTCTGTCCATACTTACGCTACTGGCAAATCTAGGTAGCCGACATTTACCTTCACGGACAGGACAACCCGGCGCGAGATTAGGCCTTCCCGTTTGCTATTGCAACAAAAATATCTCATCGATCTTGTGATGCCATTGGAAGTAAATATTACACAGAGAGCTAGAGTTGACGCGCGAATACAGTCAAGTATTTACTTGACCAACGATCAGCGCTTCAACAGTCTGTCATAACACGATCTGTCAAGTCAGTTATGCTACTCGGACGATACGTCAACCAACCCAGTCGGTAATGCTACTCTTAGCGTATGTCAACCGCACTAACCTACCGTGGGTTTATCTAGGCCATGATGACAACACAGTTCAATAGTAATGGCCACATTTTAGTTGATTGGTCTACTCCCTACCTGGCACTACCCCCTTGCCCCCCTTCGCGTCTTGTCTCTTTCAACGAGGGCATGCAAAGCGGACTTATCGCCGATACTTGCCTCAGGTACGTCATAATTGTCGACCAAACTCCCAATCGTAGACCGAAACTCCTGAAAAGCCCCATCAGCCTCGAGTCCACCAAACTCCGAAGCTTTTTTCTCTGGCCAATCGCCCAGCTTCCTTGACGAAGGTGTCGTGTTGTCTGCTGTTGTCGGTATCTGCTCCGGCTCCTCAGTAAGCCGATCCGGTGGTTTGGCGAATTCCCGGCCTGTCGCTCTTTCCTCCAGCAGAGCATGGACTACACGGCTTCCGCCATCGGGCTCGAGCGGGCTGATCAGGCCCTCTACCGCTTCCTGGTTGAGAATCATGGTCTTCAATCTCGTTATTCTCTCAGATCTCGTCACCATTGCCCGATTCTTGTTTTCAATCACTGAACACCACACGGCGACGGTGGGCAATACCCTCCTCCAATACCGGTAGTGGAGTCGTTTGGGTGGACACAAAGTCCACCCCTCCCTGTTCCGATGTCTCCGGCAGCTGCAGTGGTGACGCTCCCACATCAAGCGGCCCCCCCCACGGCACGTTCCGCGTCTCCACCACCTTGGTCGTCGGGGTTACCATCCGCAAAGTCGATTCCCGGCCCGAGGTAAACACAGCTTTCGGCCCGAGGCGACGTCTCCTACGCGTCCCCGGGCTCTGGCGTCCGTCGCGTTTCAGGTTCAACGACGTGTGCTTGATTTTATAATACTCAGTCACTAACACTTAGTCGTTTCGGTGCCTTTGTAACTGCTTGTTGGGGACATGTTAGTTCGCTTTTGTTTTGCGATCCTCTCTGTGGTACAGACATGTTCTCTCTGTTAGTCTGTTGATCACGTTTTAGCCGCCGTATATTTCGTGTCCCCGATTTCAGATTTTTTTTTTTTTTTTCATTTCTTGCAAGCTGTACCTACTGACCCACCACCGGCTGGAGTCTACATCATGAAATGATAGCATGCTTCATGAAAGGAGTGTGCCTTGCCGTACTCAGGGACGGGTAGGTTTTCGGCTTCCATCGTCGCCCGGACCCGAAGCCGTGAGCCCCGCTTTGGAGGCGGGAGACATTGTGCGATATACGGTTATCAACAGACCCGGTTTCCCGTATACACTACGGCCGTATGGATCAGGCAAGCCACAACCTAATGGTGGCTGTTGAGAGGTGAGGCGTTCTGCTCCCGCAGCGCTATCGTACTGCTGGGCTGGCATACCACTCTGTCACGAAATATAGTAATCGCGAGTGAAGTACTAAAATACATGCAAACTGCGAACAAAAAATAGCCGCTCGAATTCACTTCATCGAGTTCAACAACAAAACAATATCAGTTTGTTAAACTTAACTTCTTTTTCGGTAATTACAAATATATCTGTCTGTCCGCATGGCTTTTTTTTTCGAACACGTCCAATAATAGATATATAGGGTCGTTACCGATGATATTCGTACGACGTATTCGACTCTTACGGACCATATATATACTGACACACACCATTCCACCAGGCAATACTTAGCCATACAATACATCCACCACACCATACCACCATACCATGCCACCAACATACCATATCACATACCGTGTTTTTCCCTTATAGCATATCGAACCGTACCCTCATACCATACCCCCAATATAGCATATAACATGCCGTGTTTTTCCATATAGTATATCAAACCGTATCATCATACCATACCAACATGCTTTCTGTATAGTAGAGCGTCGGGTGCACAAGAGCATATGCCTTCAAGGGTATACTGCCGTACCAACACCAGAGGTACCCGGTACACAAGAATAAAAAAAATGTAGATATCATACTGCTGCACCAACACAAGTACTCAAGAGCATGTCATAGCTCGTTAAATATCATACTGCTGTACTGAAAAGCTTGTTGAGGATGTATTATAATATGACGATCGATGGCAGAGCGTCAAGTGCACAAGAGCATTTTCCTTCAGGGCGACAAAGCAGGAACGAGAGTACAGATAGAGCGTCAAGTGCACAGAGCAGCAACGAGTATATATATCATACTGTCCAACACCACGGGTACACAACAGCATGCGAGCGCGCGACGAGCATCACCACAAGTACACAAGAGCATTCCTTGAGGGCGACAAAGCATGCTCGTCGCATATTTCATTGCTCTAATCACCCCGCTGTTGAAAATACGTCAATTGCACCAGAGCATATGCCATCAGGGTAACAGAGCAGGAACGAGGATATATTCTATACTGCTGTTCTAACGCGACAATTACACAAGAGCATGCGAGTGCGAGATGATCAACATCACAAGAACACAAGAGCATTCCTCTAGGGATGTCTAATATTTCGCGCTAGAGAGACTTCTTGTCAATTTGTCGAGTACCTTGTAGTATACAACCAGCATGCTTTTCATTAGCCAACAGAGCGCTGTCAGATTTCTGACCTCTTGTTGGAGATCTCTTATCCACGTTTATGTTTGTGTGCCACCGAGAGACGGGTTGTACTTGGGTTGAAGGTTCGGATTGTATGGCGGTGCTATATATGCGCTATTGGTGCAGAGTTGTGTTGCTGCTCCTGCTGCGTGTGCTTACAGCGCTGTGCCGTGTGCTGTGCGTTTGTGCTGGGCCAGGATGCTGTTCAACACCAAATAAAATGCCCCGAAACGACCTCACTAATACCTGCTGTAGTCATTTTGGCGATGCATCATGCTGAGCGAATATAGGTTGTTCTGCATTGTGCTGAAACAACACGAACGAAAATCTAGGTAGGCGGTCGTATGTATCCGTGCAATTAGTTGTGTTTTTCGCACATACAAAAATCACAAAAACATCTAAGAGACACGACGAACGCCCCTTATCCCCGCCCGGTACGAAGTAGTGTGGAATACTTTGTAACGTCGTGCGTTCAAGCGCAATAAATGTCAAGAAACTCCGCTGTAGACCACTGTGCCGCCGTGCATCTGTCACGTTCGTCATTCCCACTATTGACTTAACAGTAATGTGTCTTTGTTCTCCACATTTAACCGTCCCTTCTACCCGTCGAAATCCAGCACAACGAGTTTCCGTGCGGATTCTTCAATCCTAGAAGAGGTACAAGTTATGTGGTCACGAAACTTCGCCACAGAGATACTGCGTCGCCACGTATGCAGTAAGCACAGTGAGCAATGCAATGCCATCATACTGGATACGACAAGCGCGACATACACATTCCATGAAATAAAGAAACTAAAAGGAACAAGGAAAGAAAAGACTCAAACAAAGAAGACAAATCGAAAGAGAAAGACGAACAAACATAATGTAGGAAGCAAACTGTCGTGCCCCCCCCGCAGGGGATGTGGCAGACACGTGAAAAGAACGAGGTGGACCAACAAGGAACAAGAAGAAAATCACCACCACTTGTAAACAGAGCAAGACTAAGAACCAAGGGAAAATAACGGGCAAACCAAAGCACAAAGCATTATCCAGGAAGCGGCAGCAGTTTGTGGTACGAGCACCATAGTCAAGTTCTCCCTGCTAGTCCGCCTGGTACGTAGCTACCTGTTTGCCGCCTCCGTCCTGCGTTCGTCAACTATGCCCCTCGGCGTCAGACAATGCGACACAGTCAAACCAGGCTCGCCATCCACCCACGCCACACGACTCCTACAATAAGCCTTATCAATCGAAGGAAGGACGAGAAGGAAATAAGTGAAAATCACAGAGGATCAACGCAAGAAACAAAAAAAGCAAAACTAGAGGAAGACAAAGGAAGACCACGTTCGAACCAGCTGCACCAGTTGGTGGCACGAGTAGTATAGGCATATTCTACTTCCTAGTCTGCCCGGTGTCTTGCTACCCTGTCTGCCATCTCCTTCCTACTCTCGTCCGCTGCAGTTTCCCCTCTAGTCCTGTTCCCCCCCCCTCTCCGCATCCCCTTGGTCGGGGTTTCTGCCGTTCCTCCTGTTGCCCCCCCTCCCCCCATTCCACCCACGGCGGATGCGCGACGCTGCCTAGTCAGCTCAGCCTCAACCTCGTGTCACCTCACCATGAGCCGTTCGGCTGCTTCGAGGATCGCCCGCTACCACATCCCCGCTTTTAGTGCAGCAGTGGACCACAGCGCGGTCTCAACTCCAAACACCAAGGGGGCAAGTTCCGTTCACCCGTGGGTGGCTCTGAACTCCTTAAGGTCTTCGACTGTGCTTCTATGCCAAGTCTTATACTGACAGCCAGGTCTCGGGTTCTCCTCACAAGCCATCGTCCAGAACATTGCTTTGTCGTGCCACGCCCCCCGCGAAGAAGAGCCGCTGTTTGCGAGTGGTCGTTTCGATGCTCTCGCACCGTATCGGTATCAGAGCCTTTGCGTACGAGAGGGTGGTATGGTCAGTAATAATTCGGCGCTGGAAGCCAATGACTCTCAACAGGACTTGGTGGTGAGCCGTTCGAAACTTGGCAAAGTGTTCCGTTCTGAGGGTCCACTTCACACACCTGTGCAGCACGGTTTCAATCACCTCGGTCTTAAGCATTCAGATTTTCAGGCTAAGGGGGCAGTCGTCCTATTATACAGCTCCGGGCCGAGGCGTTTGAGGCATGCTCGCATGAGACGGATCTGTCGGTCGGTAATAGACTGTAAAAGAGTCTGGTGCATCACTACCGCCAACAACACGAAAAAAAGGTTAATTCATTTTTTTTGCGATCCTCTGTGTGGTGCTGAAGTCTTCTGTCTATTCGTTCATCTGTCGATTTTATTTTTTCCCCTTGTTGGCGAAATTATAGTTCTCTGTTTTTTTGCGATCCTCTGTGTGGTACAGACATGTTCTGCCTATTCGTCTGTCGATCACTTTTTTCCGTCGTAAATTTCGTCACCCCGATTGCAGAAAATTAAATAAGTTATATTTCTTGCAAGCTGTACATATACCTGCTTGACCCACCACCTCGTGGAGTCTAAATGACGTTATGATATCATGCTTCGTAAAAGGAGTGTGTTTTTCGGTACGTAGGGATGGGTAGGCTTCCGACATCTATTGCCGCTCGGAACCGGAGCCGTGAGGCTTGGCCTCTTGCAGGCAATGGGAGACATTCTGCTATATACAGATATCGGCGGACGTGGTTTCCCGTATACTATGGACCAGGCAGACCGTAACATACCTTGCACACGAGCTAACACATCAACATAATGCTGTTGATAGCATTTTATCCATCATATTGTTCGTCATCCGTTTGACGTACGTTATGGTAGCAAGACTTCCGTAACACTCACATAACGTCGCTCGATACGGACTGCTGCTGCTGCGGCTGATACGGCAACATTAAGTTTCCGTTGTATTGACCATATACATCGTCCTTCTAACGTGTGTTACGATAGCCACCAGAAATTCCACTGACACACTAACATAGTGTTATGTGCGCGTTTATTTGCCCGTGTACGTTATCCGTCTAATGGATGATGCGGCCGTAGCAAGTAAGAATCTCCTTGACACACCAACATAACGTTACTCGCTACGGGCTGATGTCGCTAACACGGTAACATAATGTTAACGTTTAATTGACCATGTACGTTATCCCTTCAACGTTTGTTACGATTTTTACAATGAATTCCGCTAAACACGCCAACGTAGTGTTCCTCGCTATGGGCTGCATACCCTAACACCGCAACACATATACTGCGGTCAGCGCGGGATCAAGGTAACACTCTAACATAATGTTACGCGATTGCCCGCCAATATCATAACACACTAACACTATGTGATCACAAAATCCAGAAGTAGTTAACGTAGTAACGTAATGTTAGGGGTTTTATCACTGACGCCTAGCATTGATATAAAACGTCAAGTGCTACGTTATGCGAGGTGTGAAATGTTCGAATTTAAATATGAGGCGAGCAAGCGCGAAGCGCGAGCCATTTTTTTTTCTTCCCCGACTAGTGGGCTGCCGTCTGTGCTGGTGCCAACTGGTCTCTCTAGTCACTCTCACCAACTCTAACTGTGACTTCATGAAACGAAAAACAAGCAAACTGAGAACAGCGCTCGAATGCATCGCATGGGGACAAGAACAATTGTACAAGGTACGTGGAAATGTTAATTTAATTGCATATTTCCACGAGTATTCTACAAGTGGTACTATTGGGATCTCTTCAACGGATACAGTAAAGTGTCTGCATGACAGTCACTCTATGATCACTTGCGGACATATTTGCTTTGAAACGGCTGCCGCCAAGCCGCACGCATCAAGTCGAAGCCCTCGCAGAGGCGATCGTAATGGTCCACACCACACCTCATCGGGCGCCCTGTGTGAGTCGTCAGAGTTGACTTCCAGCATCCCAGTCGGGGTGACGGGCATGAGCTCGCTCGAGGCAAGCGGAAAAACTGTTTGTCAACTCTATTTTCATGTGGAGTTCTGGAACTGTGCTACGAGCGATCAGTGTCACAGCAGGGGCGAAGACTTTCGTTCGTTCTTCCTTGCTTCTCGCTTTTTCCCGTCCCTGCCACCCTTCCTCCCCCTTTCTATCCCTCCCTCTCCCTTTCCTTCCCTCCCTCCCCATTTTTATCTCTTCCTCCCCCTTTCTATCCCTCCCTCCCTCCCTCCCTCCCTCCATCACCTCCCTCCCTGCCGGCAACCCCACGTTACCCTCCCTTCCTGTTCCTGGCAGCTGGTACGTACTATGACCTCTCGAACGGTAATGCTGTCCTTAAAGGGGTGAACTAAACACTTCAAGCAAAACATAGTACACATGATAACTGGAACACATCTAACCCTAACCCTACACATGATAACTGGGCACTTTGTGGTTTGAGTATGGGCCCGCCAACAAGAAACACCCAATCTGGGCAAGCATGAGATTATTTTTGAGGCGTTATCTTGAAAAAAACTTGGGCATACGCTGTTATGTAGGATTTCGTATGTAGTTCATCAATGAGCCGTTTTTCTTAACCCAAGTTTCTTAGTGTTCTCCAAAAAGTGAGCTTCATATTCTTATTTGGCACTTTGTTTTCGGCAGGCTATACTGAGTTAGGCTGGACGAAATTCATTTTTGTACTGCGCGATGTTGACCTGTCGATGCCTCCGATGTCATGAGGACTCCTACAGGAGTGTGCATTCATGGTCCCGCCTTGTGACAAGGTTGATTCAAGTAACCCCTCCCCCCCCCCCCTCCCCCCGCGAAGCCGCTCCATTCTCTCCCGCGTGAACTACCGACACAGCGGTCCTGTTGGTTCTTTGGCGACTTGTACAGCGTACCGCATGTACCTCATACGTACGTGTGTGGACCTCACTTTTGTTTTTGTGTGAGGTGTAGATGCGCTTGTGTCATCATGGGTATTACTCTTCCACTCCAGAGTTTTTTTTAACCTTTTCTGCCAGAGTTTTTTTTAACCTTTTCTGCGACCACCGACTGCATTGTATTGTGGCGATGAGTTTAACGTAAGAACAACAGCAGCAACGACTATGAACTTTCTGTTTTTTTAGTTCATTATGTCTCCTGATTTTTTGGGGCAAAGAAAACCTTCTGTTTTTTTCAGTGCATTATATATCCCGATTTTTGTTTTATTTTTGCATCCGAGCCGCAATGAAAAGGCATACTTTCCTCGGAAAACCAAGAAAGTAAACGCTCGCGCTGCGCGCTTCGCGCGCTTCATTATCAACAGTAGCTTGTAATAGCAGCAGTAGGAGGGGGAGTAGTAGTAGCAGTAGCAGTAGTACTAAAGTACTGTAGGGGGATAGTAGTATTGTAGTCGTAGTGGTAGTGGCGGTGGTATGAATAGTAGTAGTTACTGTAGTGGTACGACGACGACGACCAACCACACACTCGGGCCTTGTGGGCGCTGCTATCGTTTACCTTAGCCCATATTCGGGACGATCGATCACGCCTCGTAGCTGCAAGCTAGGTCAGCTCCTTCCATTATTCGCATCGAAAAAACTTGAGAGATGCAAGAGACGCGTGAAATCATTTTTTTCCGACCAAATCGTCGCTCGAGCCTCGCCCTGCGGCTGTGTGCCTTGCCAGCTATGCACGACGACACGACAACTCCCGGGCCTCGTACCGGTGCTGCTGTGGGCCTCGTATCGTTCGCGTTTGTTAGATCAGAGATACTATTCGACTACAAGTAGTTGTTGTTGAGAGACAACTACCGTACGTAATAAAAAGTCGTAGGCACACCGTCGAAAATTACGCCTTTCTACACAATAGACAGACGAAGTGTAACATGTAACGACACGAGGTGCTCGAGCAGACCGATGCCCATCTACAAGACAGAGAGCTATGGAATCCATTAAAATTACGCAGATGATTCTTCTATCAATCTGTGCGTGATTAGGGCCGGTCCTAACCTGGGGGAAAAAACGAAAGAAAATAAACGACGAGCAGAACTAAAGCGCACGCTAGTCTTATTGGTCAAATTTTAAAGATAAGAAGTAGAGATCCTGATACGTTCGTTTTCATATTTCGTTTTGTTTAAGTCCCAGAGGACTTGAAAAAAACGAAATGGGTGCCAAATAAACGAAAGATGGGATACCCAGGGTCGAAGAGGAACGTAGGAGGGACTCGAAGCGCAGGGATGAAGTTCCGATAAAGTTTCTCGACCGGTTGGCAAGTGCACGATGCCCGAGTTAGTGCATGTGGCTGCCACGCGGCTTGTCTGCTGACGGCGCGAGCATATATGGGTATAGAATCACCATGGGGTGCCCTCGTAAGAAACCGGGGGATCAGGAAGTGGCTGCGGCGGTATATTTTTCGACATGAGTCCCACTCAACATTCAAACGTCTGCAATCGAACAGCGATGGCCGACACACAAGTTCTAGAACACTCCGGAAGGAGCGGGTTGAACCACGAGAAGAGCCTGCTGTGAAAGGTGCCTCGCGTGAGTGAGTTTTGTCTATCAAACGCCGCTGTCGAGCGCTATCGCCGGGAATCACCTGCTGTGGCGGTCGATTCCTTCTGAAAAGTTGCACCGCCTAAAAAATTAGCTCGGCTTCTTTTTGTTTCATTGTTCTTTTCGTTTTTTTTTATCGTTAGGATCCAACCTGCTGTTTTGTACGAAAAACCAAAGTCTGTTCGTTTTCTTCCGTTTTTTTTTTTTTTTTTTTGCCCCGTTAGGATCGGCCCTTAGCGACAAATTATTGAAGTGCCGGTTGAAGCTTCAGAGCCAATCATTTGCCAATCAAATCTAAATATCGAATAGATGGTTGATTGGCAACAGGTCCTTATTTGGCTTGAACTTGGACAAAGTCGGAATACTAAAGAGGATGACAAAGAAACGATGAATTTGGACCTCAACATAGAGTTGAAAATCAGTGAATTAAGATTCAACGACTTCCTGTGTCAGGACCCAGTGACTAAAAACGACGCTGGGAATAGTCCGTTTTTAGATATTTTGAAAACAAAATCAGCAAAATCTAGAAGATGAACAAATTGCGCGGAAACAAAAACCTGAACATTCTTGAATTTCGCGTAAAACGTTGTTGGGTGATAACGGCCCTAACCACGTGACCATCTTATGCAGTCGGAAACGTGGACTGCAAAAGCCGGTTTCCGATTTGTTTTCCTACTGGATTGTGAATAGTTACTTTCTTATCGTCCGTCGGATCGAATACACAGTTTTTTTTTGTGTTTTTTCTGGAACCGTGTGATGTAAGGAAGTGCAACTTGACTACTGCTGTAGCTCCAGGGAAAAGGGGTAGGGTAGGCGGAAGTCCATTCGAAACTACTCCGCTTTAATGCTCGTGTGGTCAGAAAGGTCTTCATTTTCCAGTATGTGGCGGGACTTTTCAACTTTTCCGGTGCCTGAATCCGACTGGCGTGTTGTATCGCAAATCTCAGTTTATTCGACTACCCGGTCAAGTTAAGAAAAATAATCGAAAACTCTTGCATTGAAATAGCTCCTTTTCAACTGCGTAAGAAAGTCAATTGTTGTCTCCGATCGGGAACCGCCTTTTTCAGTGCATGTTTTCGACTGCACAAGAACTGGCCCAAGTACTGTACTAAACGAAAGCTGCAGGCACGGTGTATGGCAGAGACAAAAGCGTGTCTTCCCAGGTTTTCAGAAGGGGGGACGACAGACATGCGTCCTCTACTTGATACTGTAACGCCATGCAATTTTCCAAGGCTCCGGTTTTGGCGAGCGGTTTGCACACTTTGGCGTTTGCGGCGTTAACGACGTTTCCGTTTCCATTTACAGATCTTCAAATGCCTGGACAAGAACTGTTTTGCCACCGATGTTTCTTAAGATATAACGTAAAAAATACACGCGCTCGCTCGATCCTCCGCCGCCAGCTAGTTCCGACAGCGATACCCCCACTCCCATATATCCCGAACCTTTTGCTGTGGGTACCATGTGTGATAGAGCTAGTGGAAGCAGACCCCGAGGACACGTTTTTCCACTTCGCAAGCGGAATCTGGAGGATGGTTGACCACGATGATCCCTGCAAGGTGAGGAGTGGCTTGGGATAGTCCTTTCGATCCAGCGTACGAGATAGGTGCCATTGTTGGAGCACTGTAGGAATACTCTCAGTGGATACCGCTTGCAGGCAACCTAGTTGGCTACCAGGTATACACTATGTGTACGGAGGCTACCGCTATGTACAGAAGGCATACGCCAATCCAAACATCGAACATGAACTCATCGATCTAACACGAAACACGGACTACTGTTACACAACAGGGAACAGCGTACGTGTAACGTAGCAGATAACATACGCTATTGTTAGATTAGCCGGACACATCGTGTAACTCGATAGAACTCATTACTTGGCTAAGAACGAACGTTCTAAACCCAGAATAATCCGCACATCAAACTTGTATGTGAAACACAGCGACGGTTGTTCGAAGGTTCGGACATCGGTCTTCAAGGCAAGTACGTACAAATATTGCACTCCTCGCTTTGCCTGAAACCTCGAACTTGCCTCTCACGGACACCACGTCCTTTCCGAACGAACCTCAAACTCCTTATCGCCAGGAAACAAACACCCACTTCCGGCCGCAAGCTTGCTTCTGCGATTTGCCGAATGTGAGTGCAATGGTCGTGCATCCTGTCTGCTGAGATTACCATTTTGATGTGAGACACAAAATCGTAGGGGTGTAACCGATGGACTGCATGAACCGGGCGACTCCTTTTGTTTAACAACGTTCTCTGTGCCCCCCCCCGTCGGAGCAGAGGCAGGTAGGTGGGTAGGGAGTGCTCAAATATTTACGTTGAGCCTGGCGAAATAATCGTTATTCTCACGATACCACTGAGGGGCAGTTGCTGCTTTTAAAAACCCGCCGCCGATTTTATCGCCGCCGCTGGTACACGCGTTTCTCGGGACTCCCGACCAGCCGAACGGCGGCCACAACAAGTGGGCACTAGGGACAAAACGCGAATTATGCACGGTCACAACGACTGGCAATGATCCTGCTTCACACATTGGGATGCTACTGCCGCTCAACCCCAACAATACGACGGCTTTCCGAGGCAGGTTGAATCCGTGAACCCCTTGGGTTGCGGGTCGTATGCAATACGCCCTCCTTATACGGCGTCCCTTGGTGGGTGCTTCTGCTGTACGTAGGTCCAGAAAAACACGATCAAATGGCATCGGAATGGTTCAAGGGGGTTTACGACGTTGACCGCGAGCAGTTTGTATGAGCCACTGACGCCGACTTTGGGAAGCACCAACAGTGGTATCTCGTCCGCCGGAAACAGCCTCATCGGCCAGACCAAGGTTTCTGTGTGATAACGATACCACGTCGCTTTTCGTGTTGTAACTTGAAACGAACGGTGGCCACGCGCAAAATGTTGGTCTCCCCCAGTTCCGCAATTGTTTTGTTCAGGGTTGTTGAACCCCATCTGCTGCTGTAGGTCCAGACCTCTGCATTCGATTTTCATTGAAGGGGCTGGTATAGCGTGTCACAATACGTGTTGCACCCCGCAATGATCGATTTACCGAAGCGGTGGTGGCCTCTGGCATATGCGTTGGGCGCGTGCTACGGCAAGGGTAGTGGGTATTTGCTAAACATGTTTTGTAACCGACGGGACTCCTTGACCCAAATTCGTTCGAACGCCATCTCTTTTAGTGCGGTATGTGATTGTCTTTAGCACCTAAGACAGGGGAATTTGCATCGGGTTGCAGTTTGAAAAGTTTTCAAAGAACAAGGTTTGGGTAACTTACTAGCAAGTATTCCTTAAGCCAGGAACAGAACAAAAAATGCTTCGATTTCAGCGGTGTGCTTGGTTTTGCCCTTAGAATATGGGAGTTTTTCATTGGGCTGCATTTCGTTTTTTTTGGAAAAAATATTGTTTTTGGGTGACTTCTTTACAGTACAGAGCTCAAAGTCAAAAACCCCAGACAAAAAATTGTACACTACTATCTTAGCGTGTGTGGTTGACACACCAAGTGTCCACAAGCGAGACAGAACTTAGCTGATTTTCCCCCTAGCGCGGTTTCCCTTGTCTTCTTGGGTCACGACCCCGGCGTTCCTGAGACGTGCGCGGCGCGTTGTCCTTCCCCTCGTTACGAGCATTGACCCAAACCCTATACTCAGTGCCGTCGCCTTCGAGTCATGCGAATGTTTTGCGTGAGCAAACGCAATCTGCGTGAAGAGGATGTCCTCTTGGAGACCTTCTACGGAGCACCACACCGTGTGCTCACACCACTGCGGTTCGGTGCTGAATCTAAAGCAGACACGTGATACGTGATTATCATTGAATATGCCGCATGCTCTGCTTCCACTCTCTTCCCGCCCTGCATCTGATTCTGTCAGCTTTTGCCAGCCTTCCATGTGATGCCGCTCTCCAACCTTTCAGCGGAAGCGGAAGCTTTAGCAGGCAGGCTACCTGCATCGTTGCCTGAGTCGGTGAGTGGTGTACCGACAGAGCGCACGGAAAGAGGATCGGGTTCGGTGAACCATCCTAAGGAAATTGAGGGAAATGTTAATAAAAACTAACCACCAAGTGCATGCAGAGCTGTATCGCATCCTGTCTGAAACCGTTATCCTGTTTGGCGAGCACCAAGTGACACCGTTTAACCCATATCGTCTGGCTCATCCTCGCGACTGAACTACTTAAGGGTGGTGGCGTCGGGCTTGATGTGACGAGTCGTGCTAGCGTGGGAGACGTGGTGGCAAGCTACAGGAAGACTGGAGTGGACGAGGCTCGCCGCGAGGAGATCCGCAGGTTTTTGGTGGAGAGGTTCACCGAGTTCCATAAAACCGCGACGAAAGTGAGATGTATGAACTACGTATTGGACATTGGTGTTCTTTCTTTATGTATACAGCGTATCTAAACATACTGGTGTTTTTTATTAGATAGAGCGCTCGAAAATAGCGAGCATGGGCTGACATCTCCCGGCGCTTTGCATAGTCCACGGACTTAGTTGCCAAAGGGCCTTGCGCGGTAGGCGTTTACCCGCTCGGACATCAGTCCCTTTCCTCTATTTGTTATGCGCTTGCAATCCCTTGATTTGGTTGTTGACGTTTATCTTAGAGGCTGTCAACTCGGCGTACAACTTGGTCGACAGTGAGCTATGCAATCTGCGTGATGCGTAGATCACGCGTGTTGGACACGTTTTATGCTAGTTGCATTATCACAGCGCATCGTCCATCAACGGCTAAACACGTTACACTCTACCACAATGCATATCCTTGCTGTGAGTGGCAACAAACCATGCTCGTGCTAGATCAGCAGTCGTGCAGTACGTATGGTCCCCAGTGGGTTTCTTCGGGATCTTTCGCGAAGCCAACACGTGGCGAGGTGTCACAAGACAACACCTGCTTTAACTGCACTTCTAAAGCTACCCGTGCAGGCCGTCAGCGATCGTCGGTTTATCTCAGTTGGATTCAAAGCGTGTGTGCTTGTCCTGGCGACGATATAAACCGATTTCCACGCACTCGATAAACAAGCTCCGTCGTCGCTCCTCTCGACCACCACGAGTATATGCCGCGATAGAAATTTGCTTCTCACGCGGGCTGCATACAACGTGTCTTATAGGCAGGACGCTCGTCCTTGCGTTGAGCAACTCAATACTCCGTATTCAACCGCTTTGCACCCACCAAACGCCTATCGACAGAACGTTAATCATGCTACTGAGGCCAAGGACGCCTTCTTGTCGGAGCGGGTGATGGAAATCATCGAGAAAGTGAGTACTAGTCTCGAGATACTCGCGCCTTCCCCCCCGCCCTCTGGCCCGTGCGCCACTGTACAAGCGGTTCTTAGTTGGATACGGCTCAACATTCATCAGATTCGCCGGTTACCTCACGGCGCTTCGCGCTTGGTGCTAGCGATGTCTACCTGGTCGGCAAAACCCGGGCGTGCTCCGTCCCGGCATTGTAGGGATGCAAGGTTCCATGGTTATACGATTACGGCCATAAATGGTAATGAGTACACCACCCGCCCTCTGCCCCATGCTCGTCACTAAATACGTCGGTCTCTTGTATCGGTGCTTGGGTGTACATCGGACATGTCCCCATCTTCGGTGCTTCGCGTGTTTGGACGTGTCTGCTTGCTAATAATTGCCTGGCTGTTTTTATCTCCGTTGCCCCTGTGTGTCGCTGATCGAAACGACATTATGTTTCGTTTTCAAAGATGTACAAGATGGACTACGACCTGCTCGGACCCTACTTTTAGGGTGGTACAACCTGGTGTATCCACGACTTACTGAGCTGTGCCCGCGTACGTTCCTGGGCACGGCGTACTCACATCTTGTTCAACAATGAGGCCATGCTGAGCGTCAAGCGCGACGCCGTTTTAAGCCTTAGGCTGAAAAGCCCTCACAGGGGTGCGTACGGGGTGTCATCCTAATGTTGATATTTGTCAGCATGCTGTCTGCTGGGTGCCCGTGTCCTTTTGGCACGGTAGATATCGTTAATTTCGAAAACTTGTTCACACACGATTTCGACCAACTCGACTTCTAACGAAGGGGTGGATCTCTGCTAGCTCGCAATAATGGTTTCGTTGCATGCTGTTTCGAATTGGGCGAGCGGTGGTCGTGTTGCAGTTGTTTGGTATAGGCACCATCAGCCGTCAGACTCTGCGTTTTCTAATGAAGGGGGGGGGGGGGGATGACGAACCATCCCCGGCGAAGGTCTGAAAACGTATGGCAATCTACTTGGGGCATGATATGGTATGTGGCACGCTGCATTCGACACTGTTCTGGAGATATCTGACGGTTGTATGTATAGATGTGAGATGCACTCCTTTTTTGTGCTTGGTGGTCTTCGTCGACCGAGGGATTTTCTCGCTCGTTCGACTGCGGGGCAAGCAAGGGGGCCGCGGGTACATTACGGCACATATCTGGATCCCGGCGGAGCACCGTGGCGGTGCTCGAGGCCTTTCACATCGCTGGGCTGGATTTAAAAACAAGGGATTGTGTTCCACCTCGCCGAGCCGAGTGGGTAACATGAAATACCCATTTTGTTTTCTTCGTTTATAATTCACGTTTTGTTTCGAAAGTAAATAGCCCGCCACCTTCGAACAACGGTTTAAGACCCCATCTCTGCTGAAAATTTGTTTTCAAACTCAGCGGGAGAAATAGCAGCAGCAGCGACAATAACAACAACATGCAGCACCAACAGTACCCAGCGGTCGGCCGTCGTATCTGTTGCACCAAGCCCTTTGACGGGTGGTTTACACCTAACACGGAGCACGTTCGTGACCACAAAACTGGCTGGCTACCTCCGTCCGTTTACCTGGGATAATTTCTTCTTACCAGGTAGTATCATACCTACCTAGCTAGTTGTTCAACGCACGCTCTCAGCAGCAGGTAATCGCAACGGGCAAGAAATACAGAACCAGGCCCGTACTGCCTTCAGTCTCGCTCTACTATGTCTCGGTGTGGCACCCAGCCCAGCCCACATTGCCCGACTGCCTGGCTGATATCTTTTTCGTACGACTAAAATGTCCGGATACGTACGATCCGACAAGCTGTGTGCACTTCCAACAAGGAAACAAAAATGCCCTTCTGAATTTCCTCTGCGTTGAAACTCTCAATAAGTTCGAAATCGCTCGCGTTTACGCGTCCAGTTTTGGTTGTTGATCAACCTCAGCAGCAGCAACGGTACACGTCTGTCAAGCGTCATATATGTTTCACCTAGCCGTAGCACGTACACCACGCACCTCACGGCGACCACGGACATGAACACAAAACTGGCTCCCTCGGTCCGGCTACCTAGTAAATTGGTACCAGATACCTACTGCATAGGTATAGCTGTGATACCTAGCGAGTTGTCCTGTCCTACACTCTCAGCAGGAGGTAATCGCACCAGGCAAGAACCGCAGAGCCAGGCTCATTCTGCCGCCCGTTTCTCTTTATTTACCCCTGTCTCGGTGTGCATCATAACAGTACGTGTAACAATGTAGCAGTAGTAGTTGATTTTTTTAAGAGGGATTGCTGCATGTACGTGTGCCATACAGCGGCAGAGGTACACGAGATTATTGTGCTACTATTAGAATTATGATATCTTCGGATCCAGCATTAAGTCCGTGTTTACTCCAGCCTGAAGCTCTGCCCAACTGCAGCTACAGCGTACTCAATTGCCGCAACGTCAGCATTTGTTCCCATGCGACGGTTGAGATCTGTTTGACCAGTACTCTGTCTTCCCCATTCTCAACCTACGCTTAACACGGACGTGTATTTTTTTCAGGCTTTTGATGCCTCGTCTCCTCTCTGATCACAGCTGTTGCACCTTCTCAACACCGTTGCCGATGTGCAGATAGTAGAAGGACAAGCACGAATTCACCGCAGTGTCGTGAGTGCTTTTTCGAAAGGGCGATTTTTTCCCCTTCTACGTGAACCACCGTAGTTGAGGCAATCGTGACTTTCCTTTTCCATGCCATTCTCCGAGAAGTCCCACGGCAGGGGTGGTGGCTTAGTTGTGGTGGCTTATTGCTTTTTGAGGTCCTCACATAAGGAACTCCAAGTCTCACCTGAAACACGCACTTCAATGATGCTTCTTCGCACCATCTTACGAGCATCGGTATGCGCTACTCCCAAGACAGTTTCCTAGTCAGAGATAGTTGCTCATTTCAGGGGCTCAACTGTCTACTAAAATTTCAGATAAATATTTCAACCCCTTGTAGGACCAGTCCTCCATGCGTGTCTACTCTAGTCACACGCAGGGCGCAGCGCTCCCTTCGCCGCGTTCTTCCGTCGTTGTCCGATCTGCTCAACGTGGGCACGTACCATGAGACGGGGTAAGAGGTCGGCGGCAAACACTCCGGAACCCACATCGCCCTTGCGAGTGACTATGTAGATGTCACAAAGTGTCCGTCGTCGGCACGGCTCTTTAGGTGCCCGATATCGAGTACGAAGAGGTACGAATTACAAAAGAGACGGCTCCCTTAGCGCGGTTGCCTAGTATTGTAGCTGGACTCATCTATAAGTTTGATAGGCGGAATGGGAATCGCGTTGCGTTCGATTTCACGTTTCAAGGCGGGCAAAGGGAAGTGTCACGTTTGAAGTCGGGCATTGCGGACTTCGGGAACTAGCACCGACAAAGCACCAACAACCAACGGATATGCGAGGTCTTGAGTCGAGATACCAATAGTCTACGCGATCGCTTGATCCACCAGAGCACCACACGAAGACACGCGCGAGGATGAATGCTCATGTGAGGTTTTCAGGCTACACCGCTTAGGCGAACATGTGTATACCACGACTGATTCTATCAACGTTCCCCCTCGTATCATGGGCGAGAAAACTTTACATGTAGGGTATGTCTGCTACTCCCGCCAGACGGAGGTGTGCGGTAACATGCATTCTATCGGGGCGTGCGGCCCAAGCATCCATGACCGAAACGACCAGACTAATCACTATGTCGTCCGAGTTGTCAGTCCTACACGCGTCCCATCCTCCGGCGTTCGCTCGGCTACGGCAGAGAGAGATATGCCCTGGTTGTGATCCTGGGCACTGTCGGTTTTGAGAGGCTTGCAAGGAACCACGGGGCAGGATCTGGGACCCTCCCAGCTTAAAGGGTGCACCGATGATCTCCGTCCCCACTCAGGAGGGTTAACGACGCCACTCTAAGCAGGTTGAGGATTCCTGACAATTTAGCCCACTGGAGATTTCCGTGAAGTTAGCCTACCTGAGATTTCCGGAGGAAATTTGCCGTCCAAGCCGTCCTCCAGTACATCGTTCGTGTGGGGTGCGGACGGATCAAAATATTCCATCTACCCACGCATGCCAGTGTCACTGAAGAAAATTGCACCCCAAGCCTACCTGGAGGACATGGCCCAAATTCTACCACAGATTCGTCGTGCGAACGTGCCGTCGCTCAATCCGTGCGTAAAGGCGTTTTGTTCAGCATTGGTTTTCCAGTTGCCCAAAGATGGAACAATGCGAGCACACCTTGTTGTGACAACTCTTGAACAGCCCGCTAGTGCTGGCGTTCAAGTGTGGAAATTGTTATCTCTTTCATGTTCCCCCCCCCCTGACACACCAATGGCGGTTCTCACGCCCATCTCCTTGCGGGAGAACCCGACGATCACCAAACGATCCGGTCGGCGTCAAACACCCGCCAGATGCATCCGTCCAGTGGAGCCCTAGGTCTCGGACATGGTGGATGAAAGAACTCGGATCCTCGCACGAAGATACGACCGATAGCGATTGGCACATTTTGTTAAACGCGTCTGGGCGCAGCATAGTGAGTTTGTACAGCTTCGCCGCGGATAGGTACCACCTGCCGAACATGTCGTCGTCCGCTTTGTAATGCTTGTCCTGCCCACTGCGTTGCGCGTGGTCTTCCAAAGATTGAACACGTGATGTTGGACGTCATTGGCATTGTTCATCGAGGTATGGCGCAGGAAACGCAATTCAGACATGCAGTGGCATCACTCAGACTACCTCGTGGCCGCACAACGTCCTGCAGGCAGGCGAGCAGTTTGGTGTCGATAAAGCACCGAACTCGATGGTTGGAAAAAGGCTAGAAGTCATACCAGGTATATCTGCGAACAATATCAACATCATGCAGGATATCACATTAAGCCCCCCTACCTTGCTTTGGAATTTGCGGAAGTTGCGCCAAAGTCTCGCGCACGACTCCGGATCTGGACTGGTCAAGCGCGTAGAAAGGATGCCGGTGCTTTTTCGTTGTAGACCACAAAGGATCCCAATCAGACTAGCACTGACTGCCAACGACGCACTGTCAACATCATATTACTTTCCTCCGTGTTGGTTCCCGACGGTACGCTGTAGTCTACGGCCATCGTACGTAAGCACCGATGGTCCTGACTACCTTGCACGGCGATTCCCATAATCACGACCATGCGCATTCTTTACTAGCAGGTGCCGACGTGACTCCCTCGGTTAAAACAAATTAGGCAGCGGGAACATCACAATCAAAGGTGTCGCTACACTCTCGGTGCAACCGTGTAATACTGTGCATGCTACGCGTTGACGCGCCTGAACGATAGTTAGGCAGATGTCTATTGATATACAACGACGTGTTGACCTCCGGTCAACATGTGCTCACATCGTCACTGGTTTCGATTGTTGTTTTCCACATGCAGCTGAAGGAAGATATCCAGTTCCAGCTCTCCCCCTTGCGATTATCTTGCATCCAGCTGGCTGACAGCACTCCACGCTCGTATCCGGCCATACCCCCCCTTACGCTCGGCTCCAGCCGTAGCCCTAAGACAAACCCAGCTCTTCTACACGTGCTACTTGTTTCTGGTGGCTTCGCATCAGTTTAACGTTTATCGCTTTGGTGTTCGCAATGCGTCATAGATAGTTCGTTCGATGTGTGGTACATTCACGCGTTGGCAAGGTCCCCACCCCAACACATCTGATTTTGGCAGAATCACGGGATCAGCATCTCTGCTCGTCAGTCATGGTGAATGAACCAAGCTCAATACAGAGCACTGTTATGTCAGCCGTGTTCCCCGGTCTCAATATCGTCCGTGTCTGGTAATAATCGATAGACATCATGCATATCTTCAAAACAATTAACTCAGGAGTAAACTCGTGTGTGGCTCACGATTATCCTGGACACAATACCTGCCGGGAATGGCAAGATACAAACATCTGATGCTTTGTGTGCCATCGGCGGTGACGTTCCCAGGTATACTTGCATTTTACGGTCCGAGTATCAACACACAGTGCCCGCCGATTAAACGTATTGCCGCGCCGAATCAATGCCTGAGGCTCGAGGGTGGTACTCAAAACAAAACGCGGGTCATACCATGAATGTCCCGGGTCCCACCTTCAGGGCGTCTTGTCGGGCCTCTTGAAAAAAACATCCGAAGACGGCGTATCTGACGAAATTCCGGCCTACCGACGGAACTGTACTACTTGCAACAAAATAAGAGCAAAGTGATTTCGGTGTCATTTCTCGACGTGGGCTGCCTCATGGGCCAGAAAGGCACCGACTTGTTGCCCGTAGGTATACCCCGTAAACGTGAGAGCAAAACAAGCGTAGGCCGTGATAGTACAGGGGTAGTTCCTAGGCGCCAGAAGTGAGAAGTTAATAAGGGCTGCGTCCTTCATTCAATGTGTTTCCAATGGACCTAACCTAGCAAAACACAGGCTGTGGGGGGATAATGCTGAGCACAAGTGATGTCGTTCACGTAGTCTCGAATGACTCGGTGGTCCAGGTGGAATGTCTCTGCCATGCGACAAACTCCGAGGATTCCTGCGGTGTCTTTGGGCGTTTATTCTCCTAGTCTGTCTACGCCCGCTCCACCGACACCCGTCGCGTCCCCACAGTCAAACTTGGTCACGGCCACTTTCGTATAAGCCAACACAAGGCTTTCGTTCCTGTTTTTTATTACTCAAGGCAGCATGCAAAGCACCGGTGAGTGCTAGGGTTTAACAATATTTACCGGGGACGGTACGGGATGCAATTCGAGTGCTAAGGCGGAGCTCGTCTCCCGACTATACTTCATCTCGTTGCCGCAGTGTGTTTCATGCGCGTCTACTATGGCCGACGTTCGAGAGGTGTTAAACCATACCAGAACCACGGGATGATCCAGAATCGGCCAGGCACACCCTTTGGCAGAGGCTGGCGCTGGCCGGTAGACGGAATTCGCGATGAAGGGTGACGCTGGCCTACGGGCTCCCCAAGGCGGGAACACAGTTTGCCGGAGGAATAGTATATTTCAACCAGACACGGCAGGGCACATAGTGCAGCACTTGAAAGAGCGTCAGACGCACAACGGCGATGTCGCCCCCGATATACGGGCGTCTTGAGTCCCGGTTAGTGCAGCAAGCCACTGTTCAATCACTCCATTCAGCCCAAGAGGCCGCGCTGGGGAACGTTTCTTAGCCCAGCTGGGGTGGGGCGCTTCACAATCAACGTAACTGAAACAGGGCGATAAGGGCGTTCGGGGTTGATTTCCACCGCGGGAGTAGAATATCTAGTCAAATAATACCTGCGTGACATTTTGAAGTCGTCAAATACATTAAATTCGTCGAAACCATATGTATTCCACAAGTGGGTACACTTGTGGTCTCTCAAATAGATTAAGATTAATTGTCTGTGTGTCTGTGTGTCTGTGTGTCTGTATGTCTGTCTGTACGCACGAGGGTCACGCTATGGTCACCTACGGACAAGTTTCTTTCGAAACGGCTACGTCCGTGCCGCACGCATCATGCCGAAGCCCTCGCGGAGGCGATCGTCATGGTCCAAATCACACCTCATCGGGTGCCCTGTGTGTCCAGTTATCAGAATTGATTTCCAACATCCCACAACAGGGTGACGGAAAAGCAGTAACAATCAATCGCCCGAGGAAAGCAGAAAATATGTTTATCAACTGTATTTCCAAGTGGATCGGATCGCATTCTCTTGTGTCGCAGGTAGCAGGCCAGAGGATTTACAACACTCGTTTGACGCTGTGGTCCAGCGAGGTTGCGACTCCGTTGTTGGCGATCACCACAGCCACAACAATTTTGAAAGAGCCGGCAGTCCAGCTTGGTTGTGAGGTATTTTGTGCAAAGCCCTGAGGAAGCAACATGGGGGAGAGCTGAATATCCAAGCGATCTGCCGCGATAAGCCGAAGCGTGACGGAAAAGAGGCTAATAAGCTGTACGAACTAGGATTCGGTCTTTCAGCTCCGCGTTGCTTGTTTCTAGTTCTGTTGATGATAGCCTCATCCATTTGATGGGCGTGATGTGATTTTCTGGGTAGATACCGGTTGGAACAAGCGAAAACCTTCTTTAGCCTTACGTCAGGAGTTACATGGACCCCTTAGATATGTTTCGTACGTACCCTCTCTTTCGTGTCTCCCATACTTCATGCCAAGCGATGGTCAATTGTCGCTCTATAGATAAACATATGATGGATGACTGTTTGCTCATTGTTTCGTGTGCGCTTGGTGCACGTGCTTCATTCCTTCTTTGGAGTGAGAAGTGAATTGTTGCTGTTGATTTGTACACCATTCGCCGGCACTGAACACCTTGCTCAATGCGTTATCATCCTGTACGTGCTATCGTCAAACGAGAAGCTTCTTCACGTTGGCGTTAAGATTCGACTTGCACTCACTGAAAAGGAAGTCGATCTCTTTGATAGCACCCGAAATCAATTATTTGAACAATTCCGCTCAAATAAGCAGCACCCGAAAACATTTTTCTGGATAATTCCAGTTATCAGCACCCCAAATCAATTGCACAGGTAATTGAAATTCAAATTCAGGAACAAAACTAAAACCATGGTGCTCACAAAACTCCATTCATAGACGGTCTTTGAAATCAGTTGTCTGCATAATTCCATCTACTGTATAATGGGCTACGATCGGCAATTCCATTTCTCCCTCTCCAACAGAAATACCCGCGTTGATCCTCGATACAGCTTACGATCGCCGTCACCCTCCGTTTCCTTAGTATATTCTAGAGCGATATATTTTAGTTTCTGTTATGCTTGGGGTGTTGCTGATATAAGAAGTAATCTACAAACATCATCCTCAACACTGTCTGTCCACCCACTGTGGCTCCCTGCTTTGCGGCTTCGATTGCTAGTAATAGGTTCTTAATTATACCTTCAACAAATATACATCCCTGTGCAACTCCTTGTCAAACATCAAAATACTTCGATATTTCCCCGTCCAGCATCACAGCACTTCTTGCACATTCCACGTATTTTGTTTTTTTATTCTCCACATCATTCCTCTGATCGCTTTTTTTTTCATCAACTCTGTTCAAAATCAACTCGTCCATGCTGTGCCGTAGGCCTTCTCTTCAACTAGGAGCAGCAGTGCGTTTTCAGCTTCACGTATTTCCTTCAGAGGAATGTCTTGCTAATTGTGTGCACACGGTCTACGAAGCTACGGTTTGCCCTGAACACTGCCTGCCGTTTTTGTTTTGGTCTTCATTATCCACTATTGTTCCCATCCTACCGTTCAAATCTTACAAAATGTTGTGCCTACTGTGTTTAATAGCGTTTTCTCTCTATAGTTCCCCGTGTCAGCCTTACCTCCTTTCTAAAAAATATTTACTACTACTCCTTCCGCCCACCTTCTAGGACCGTGCTCGTTTTTCGTCGTCCAGGTATACTACATAACCATCACGGCAAGCGTTCCATCGCCCCTGTACTTGGCAAATTCAAACACTATTTAGTCTGCCCCTGCTGCCGTTCTGTTCTCATGTATATATGTACACACCTTCTTACGTTTTCCCATGTCATCTTCTTTTATATTCCTTCTGAAACACTGTCTTTCCATTTTCTGGTGTATCTACGATCGCCTCTGCCCACGCGTTGATTTCCTTCTCAAATTCTGCGTCAAACGTTTTATTTGTCTGTGGGCGTTCATTGGTTGTTGCAAGGATCTGATATTAATGGTACCTTCCTTTTTCCCTTCGAACTCCTAAGTTGTTCACCATTCTGTGGCTCTCAATGTAGGTACTCCTGTTTCTGCCTCTCCCGCTTGTTGGCCCAGTATTCCTTTTCATCCCCTAAAGTCTTGTTCTTTTTATTCCCTATATTTTCCTCTCTTTATTTCGTATTCTTCTCTACGATATATTTTACTTATTTTCTAGATATAGCTCACTCCTCCTATCCTGTCGTAATTACCTTATTGATTTTCTCGCGTTTGCCTTTCTCCTTACTCGTATAGCCTCTATAACTTCCTCATCCCACCATTGTACTGCTCTGTTGCATAATATCAACTTATTTCTCACTGTTTTACTTGCTGTGGTCTTGACCAATTGCTGTTATCCTTCTATTATATCCTAGCTCCTGCATTCTCCCTCTCCATTCATTTTTGTTGTTGTATTTGTTCTTTTCAACACCTCGGAACATGGCTCCGATTTGATTTGCTATCTCTTCTTGGCATTCTGGGAGTTTTTCTTTCTCTTATCTGTTCTTCGTCTGTACAATTCCTTATCTCGCCTTTTTTTTATAAATCTCGTCTGTTGACTGGCTGTTCATATATTTCCGTAGTTCCTACGTCCGCTGCGCACGCATGTACTTCCGTTTCCTTGCTACCTCCATTTCCTTCCTCAACAACGTCGGTAAAGGAGTTTTCTCCCTTTCGTGTGCACTGTCTAGTCCACTATGGCCCTGCTT
The DNA here is from genome assembly GCA_031763025.1 of Macrocystis pyrifera. Lineage (NCBI taxonomy): Eukaryota > Phaeophyceae > Laminariales > Laminariaceae > Macrocystis > Macrocystis pyrifera. Next base: position 945,715 of record JASSKH010000022.1, read on the forward strand.
TTCACACTGTTAATTAACGTCTTCATCTCGTTGTGGTCAAGGAACTTAAACATTTATGTCCCATTCTCAATATTTGTTACTTTCCCATGTTGTCTAACGTTCTCATTCCGGGTGCTTGCATTCCCAATTCTTGAATAAAAATAAGTATCTCTCGTTGCCTTATGCATTTCTGTATATTTACTGTTACGTCTCCGAACCTCGTTCATACTTCGTTTACCGTACTCCTCGACTCTGAGGACATATCGCTGTTTCCCGAGAAGTGTTAGTTCGCTCCTCGCTCCCCGGGCATCTTTATCCCTACGATTTCGTCGAATTCAGTGTCTTTAATGATATTACAATGTCGCACAGGTATTATGTGCCTAGAAATCCTACTCCTGCGGTGGACGTTGACCACGAACGCCCTCGTCGTCTTTTTACGATGGTTTTGGTCGTGAAGCGCCCCACCCTGGCTGGGCTAGTGAAAGTTCCCCAGCGCAGCCCTTTGGGCTGACTCGGGCGCTTGAAGGGTAGCTTGCTGCACTACCGGGGAGCTAAGATGCCCGCATATCGGGGGTGACAATGCGGTTGTACATCTGACGCTCTCTCAAGTGCTGCACTATGTGCCCTGCCGTGTCTGGCGGAAACATACTATACCTCCGGCAGTCTGTAACCTTGCCCTGAGGAACCCCCTGGCCAGCGCCACACTTCACCGCAAATTTGGCCGTCCTGGGCTGCGCGACCCTCCGCCGAAGGGTATGCCTAGCCCATTCTGGACTATTCCGGTCTGATCTAACACCTCCTGAACGTCGACCATGCTAGGCACGAATGAAACACACTGCGGCAACAATAATAACTACAGCCGGGAGACGAGCTCCTCCGTAGCACTCGACTTGCACCCAGTACCATTCTCGGTAAATGGTTGAAATCCCTAGTACTCACCGGTGCTTCGCACGCTACCTTGAGTAATGAACGACATGCTCGAAATCCTGGTGTTGGCACATATGAGAGTTGCCGTGGCTAAGTAAGACTGTGGAAACGCGACGGGAGTCGGTGTAGCTGGCCTATACAGAGCAAGAGTAGATACGTCCGAAGGCGGAACCTGAATCCTCGGAGTTCGCCTCATAGCAGAGATATTCCGCCTGGACACCGAGTCGTTTGAGACCGCGTAGACGACATCGCTTGTGCTCGACAGATTTTCCCCACAGCCTCTATTCTGTTAGATTAGGTCCATTGAAAACACATTTGTTGATTGATCCCTAAAGGTATAGGCGCAACTGGCACGGGAACGCGTGGCTGACTCCAGACATGACACGGAACTCCTCTCATATTACATCCTCGCTGTAGAGTTGACTCGCCTCACATGCAGTAGAGGGTTCCACCTGACGAGTGGCATTGGTGGGCACACCTTACCCCGATATCCCAATACCCTACTGCCGGAATCCCTTTCCAGCTTGGAACTCCCCAATATACCATGGATCTTATATGTCGTGTATCTGAGTACAATCAACATCCCCCCTACTCAATATGCAGACCATACTCATATCCCCCCTGCTCCTGTGCATGAGCAATACTCCCCTTAGCTCTGTACATGAAAATGTACGACATCGCAGAGCTGATACATCTCAATAAAAATATCAACTCGAATCAAACTCAGAAAGTCAAAAATCCAATCTGTAACTCAAAAATCAAATTCTTGAATCAACACTCAAATCCTCAAATCAGTATTCAAATACTCAAATCCCCAGCCTCTCTGTTGCATACAAATAAAACTCTCGAAATCCAATGCCAGGTAAAACGGCATTCTTTTCGGATTCAGTCAGGTAAAACGGCATTTTCCGCGGAATTGGTCCGAAGATATTCAGTGGAATCTCGTCGACTTAGTACAGTGATCTCCGGGGCCCTCCCCTCGCCAAACGCTACTGGTTTCTACGGGCACACTATCATAATCATTCGTATTGTCTCCAGCGCAACCGCTCGAATAGATCAACTTACGAATTCGGCGAGACTTCAACTCCCGACCCACCCTAGGGACTTATATAGCACTACCTGCTAGACCACTCAGTCAGTACTGACTTTGAACAAAAACACAAATTTTCAAGAACTAATAAAAATCAAACTCTCAATTTCCGAAATACTACCCAAACCTTCCAAATCAGAAAACATTTCCTATGGACCGCACACGCCCACAGGCGCTTCATAGTCCCTCTTCAATCTATTCCAAAAAATCTCCCTCTATTTCATGAGGAATTAATGCAAATGATGAGCAAATATCACAGTAGTCCTACTCATCAAAAATAATATTAAGCCAAGAAATTAAATGCCAGAGATCGCGAGGAACCCCGTTCCCCCGGACAAGAGTCTCCCCTTATCCCCTACTCCCGTCATTGATACACAGATCGCGACGGTAATGCGAGATAGCATACATTCCTTCACTTTAATTTTATTTGACGTGGGGACTACTCGAAAACACCAAAAAAATCTCGCGGACTCCAAATCGACTAGAAAAACAATTCCAAAATACAAGCAATGAAAATATTCATCCAGATACAAAGGCAACCACATTTCAGTAAGAATCACCCCGATGCCCCGAACACTGCTGCTGTTGCCTCCGCCGCGGCTGCCTCTCCGTTCGGTCTTATGGCGCCGCCGCAGCTCGGGTCATCCAGCTATTCCTCCTGGGTGAAATCAAACGTCGCCTTTGCAGCATTGACCCGGCATACAGAAGGGATGGGACGTGCATTCGAGCGAATAGGTCTGCACATGCACTGCTTGCAAACTCCTCTTTGGTACAGTTAAGTTTTCAAATGCTACTGCAAATAAACAGCTACTTGTCAACGAGAATATATGGTGCCACATCAAACCCATGTATTCCTCGACCACTATATATGCTGCAGTACATACTTGATGAACATATACAGCAGTGCCAAGTAAACCGTTTTCGTCTCAGCTCACATTACCATACTACTTCTGCTGCTGCTGTACTCGAATAGTATATTACTCGGTCCGCAAATAAATATCTTGCCTTTAGCACGTCACAAGTGGCGCGGGTCGAGCTACACATCAACCAGAGCCCTCGGCCAGTCAACCATGAAACAGATAGACGTCATAGTCCTACAGCAGTGCGTCTACAGAAAAACCTCAGTGAGGGAAGCTATACGTATACGTATACGTATACGTCTGTTCATCCCATTTCATTTCTAGTATTCCCAAATAATTCTGAATCTCCAATGTTCGCAGATTCTCTCCTACTCTCAAATCGATACACAATCAATTTAAAAACGAAAATCACCACAGCAGTCAATCAACAAAGCCAAACGTGCCTGGTGCGGAGGTAAGTCCTTGCCGGTGGCGCCTCGATCTCTTCTCTTTCTTCCTCTCTCTTGGGGCACCGCATCCCGAACAGATGATGATGCAGACTCCTCCCCCTGCAACCATCTTTGCTCTCTCCCTCCACTCCTTCCTCGGGGGCAACGTCTCCCCCATGAACCACCTGCGGGCGTGGTGCTTCAGCAGTCCAGGCGGATTCTGCCAGAACACGTTCAGCGTCGTTCCCGCGGTCTCCACCTTCCCTCCCGGCTCCTGCCGGCCAAACTCTCTCTTTCATATAATTATATACGTTCTACATTTACGTCGCCAGCGCAGCAAACCCACAGGTTCAGGCAGATAGATGCCTGGCTATCCCGGGGTGTTGCAGCAGCGACGGTTACGCGGCGGTCGACACGACGGCGGCGGTAACGGTGCTTACTGCATGCGCTTCATCGTCGCAACAAAAGTGCAGCAATCCTCTGACTGCCGACGTTGCTGACGGTGCTGCTGGAGCTGCTGCTTTCCCTGCAACTACTACTCTCCAGCGCCTTCGCCACCAGTGCCAAGCGATTCAACCAGGTCCGGCTCAAACTTGGCCCCGCTGGGACCGCTGCTGCTCTCCTGGTGTGGCATCTCCTCACTCTTCTCACACACACGTCTCTCTCCTCCAGGACCTTGATCTCATCTTCAAATACACACACGCTGGCTCCCTCACGGAGCACATCATCTAAAAAGAATAGACATGCTGGAAGCAGGTTCCCGCCTCTTTGGGCTGGCCTGGGCTACGCTTGCCAACAGAAGATCACCGGTATCCCACTAGTGTGATGATTGATCCCTAAAGGTATAGGCGCAACTGGCACGGGAACGCGTGGCTGACTCCAGACGTGACACGGAACTCCTCTCATATTACATCCTCGCTGTAGAGTTGACTCGCCTCACATGCAGTAGAGGGTTCCACCTGACGAGTGGCATTGGTGGGCACACATTACCCCGATATCCCAATACCCTACTGCCGGAATCCCTTTCCAGCTTGGAACTCCCCAATCTACCATGGATCTCATATGTCGTGTATCTGAGTACAATCAACACATTGATTGAAGGGCATAGCTCTTCGTATGGAATACTCACGTCTGGAACCTAAATACTGGAATTACCTATGTACTATCACGAGTTCCACTTGGTTGGCCATCAAGTTTACGGGTATATTCACTGGCAAAGTCGGTGCTTTTCTGGCCCATGAGGCAGCCCCACCACGAGCAATGACACCCTACACACTTGTCTAATATTTCGTTGCAAGTAGTACAGTTCTTTCGGTGTGACCTTATCTCGTTAGCTACGCCGTCTTCGAATCGTTTTATCTAGAAGCCCGAGAAGACGCCCCGAAGGTCGGACCCGGGACTTTCATGGTGGGAAACGCGTTTTGTTTCCTGTACCGCCCTCGAGTCTGATTCGGCGCGGAAATATGTTTTATTGGCGGGCACTGTGTGTTGATACTCGGACCGTAACGTGCAACCGACAAACATTCCTGGGAACGTCACCGACTATGGTACACAAAGCATCGGCATGTTCCTCTCTTCCCAACCTGCCCGGCAGGTATGGTGTCCGGGATCATCATGAGCCATACACGAGTTTACTCCTGAGTCATTTTGATGTAGGCGTGCATGATATCTATCGATTAGTAGCAGACGGACCCAATGTTGAGACCCGGGAACACGACTAACATAAGGCTGTTCTGTATTGAGCTGGGTCCATATACCACATCTGACTAGCAGTGATGTTGGCCCCCGTGCTTCTGCCAAAACCAATGGTTTACGGGTGGGGACCTTGCCCACTCGAAAACATACCATACTTTAAACGAATTATGACGCATTGCGAACACCATCGCGGCAAGCGTTAAATTGATGCGAAGCTCCCAGAATCAAACAGCACGTGTAAAAGAGCTGGTTCAAGGTTAGGGTTGTACCTGAAGACGAGCAAGAAAAAGGGTATGGCTGGATACGAGTGTGGAGCACTGTCAGCCAGGTAGATACGAGAGACTCGCAAGGGTGAGAGCTGTACCTGGATAACTTCCTTCAGCCGCACCTGAAAAACTATATTTGAAACCAGAAACGATGTTATTACATATTGTAATAAGGTCAGTCCGTTGCTGTACATCATAAGGCATACGTCAAACTCTCGGACAGGTGCGCGAACGCGTAGCATTTACACAAGGTTGCACCCGCAATTTTGATTGTGCTGATCCTGCAAGCAATTTTTTTTTTTAAATCATCACTTTTTCTTTCCAGCCTAATTCGTAGGAGGTTTTACCCTCAGCGATCTTCTGGACAAGCCGTGGTCACAGATGTCGTCTCGTCTGCCGCCTTTTTTTTGTCGCGCATAGGGTTCAGCATTGCCACTACTCGTCGATTTTCATCGAATGTAGCTAACTCACGCTCTCGCGCTTTCCGCTAGTCATTTGTTTTGCACGAAAAAGTCCCTACGACCATGCACTCGGTGAGACTTGAACCCACCAAATTGATCTTGATAGGCACGCAGACGACCTACCAAGCAATCGGGGACGCCGGCTTGGGTCTGAATGGATGGATCACGTCGGGACCCCCCATTCAAAGAATGCTTATGGTCGTAATTAACGCTGCGATACGGATATCAGGAGCATCAGTGCTTACGCACGATGGCTGTACACTGCAGCGTGGTGTTGGGAATCTATACGGAAAGAAGCAAGATGCCGTTGACAGCGCCTCTTTGGTAGTGAGTGCGAGTCTGGTTGAGGTCCGTCTTGGTCTGAAACGAAAAAGCACCAGCACCTTTCCTTCGAGCTTGACCAGTCCGGATCCGGAGTCGTGCGCGAGACTTTGGCGCAGCTCTCGCGGCTGCCATAGCAAGCTGGAGGGGCTTACAATGTTATCCTGCATGAGGTTGATGGTGTTAGCCGATGTGCTTCGTATACCTTCTGGCCCTCTTTCCTATCATCACGTTCGGTGTGTTATCTATACCAAACTGCTAGCCTTTCTGCAGGACGTAGTGGAGCCACCGATCAGTCTCCGTGATACCACTGCATGTTTGAATTACGTTTCCCATGGCCGACCTCCGCCGAACAGTGCCAATGACGTCCACCATAGCGTGTTCAGTTTGTTGAAGACGACACGCCACGAAGTGGACATTACAAAGAATTATGGCCACACAAAGCAGACAGCGTCATGTTCAGCGATTTGGGCCCATCTCCGGTGAAGCTGTACAATTGACCCGTGCTGGAGGTGCTTTGCCCAGACGCGTTTAGTAAGAGGTTCCGATCGCTATCCGTCGTAGATTCGTGGAGGGATCCGAGCTCGTTCGCCAATCACATCCGGAACCTGGCCGTACGTACTTAGCTGTTGCTTGACGCCGACCGGATTATTAACGTGATGGAGGTCGTCGTGGTCTTCCCAAGGAAGGTGTTCGTGGAAACCGCCATTTGTGTGCCAGTTAAGGAGGGGGACACGAAGGGGATAACGTTTTCCACATTTAAATGCAAGCAGTAGCAGGTTGCTCAAGGGTTGTCACAATAAGGTGTGCTCGCATTGTCTCTCGTTCAAATAACTCGGGAACCAATGATAAACCAAACGCATTTACGCCCGGAGAAAATCGCCGGCAGGTTTGCACGACGAGTCTGTGGCGTACATTGGGCCACATTCCCTAGGAAGGTTTGGGGTGTCATCTTCTTCAGCGACACTGACGTGCGTCGGTGGATGGAATAGTTTCATCTTTCCTCACCCCACCGTGCACGAACGGTGTAGCGGGGGGATGACATGGATATCCAACTTCCGCCGGATCTCTCATGTAGGTCAGCTTCCAAAGCGTCATAAACCTGCTTCGAGTGGCGCCGTTACCCGTCCTGGATGGGGTCGGAGACCTTTGGTTCACCTTTTCAGCTGTTGGGGGGCCATGGGCCTGCCCTGTGGTTGTATACAAGCTTCCCCAAATGGGCCGTGACCAAGATCACAAGCCGGACATATCTCTCTATGCCATTGATGAGCGGACGCCGGAGGATGGAACACCCGTACGACTGATAGCTCGGACGGCAGAGTGATTTGTCTGGTTGTTTCGGTCATGGATACTAAGGCTGCACGCTCCGACACGATGCATGGTACAGCACACCTCCGTCTGGCAGGAGTAGGAAATATACCGGAAATGTCAAGTTTTCTCACCCATGATACAGAGGGGCGAATTGATGGAATCAGTCGTAGTATACACAAGTTCGCCTATGCGATGTAGCCGAAGTACCCCACACGAGCATTCATCCCCGCGCGTTTCTTTGTGTGGTGCTCTCGTCATTCAAGCGATCGCGCAGACTATTGGCATCCCGACTCAAGCGTCGGTCTCCCTCGTCTACCAGTTCGCTGGTAGTGCTTTATTGGTGCTACTACCCGGAGTGCGCAGTGCCCGACTTCGAACATGATACTTTTCGAACTGCCCGCCTTGAACTGTGCAATCGGACTGAACGCGTTCTCCATTCCGCCTATTGAACATATTGATGTGTCCAGCTACAATAGGCAAACCGTGCAAAGGGAACCGACTCCATAGGTTTTTGTACCTATTCGTAGTAGATACTGGATACCTGAGGAGCCGTGCCGACGACAGACACTACGTGATATCTACAGAGTCACTCGCAGTGGCGGTGTGGGTTCAGGAGTTTCGCGAAGATCTCTTGCTCCGCATCACGGTACGTGCCCCCTTCGAGGAGGTCGGGCATCGACGGAAGAAGGCGAGGAAGGGTACACTTCGCCCTTCGTGTTACTACAGTAGACACGCATAGAGGGCTCATCCTCCGGTAGGGGTTTGTAATGTTTTGCTGAACCGTTTATGACCGATTGCGCCCCTCAAATTAGCAATTTCGGTCTCCAGACTGCAAACCTACCTTGGGGACTGGCGCACACAGATGTTCGTCGGATGGCGCGAAAACAGGCGTGTTTGAAGTGTGTGTTTCGGGCGAGACATTGAGTTCGTCATGTGAGGGTGAGGAGCTCGGAAAATATTTAGGCACCACCCCTAGCGTGGCTTTTCGCTGACAATAGCGTGGAGTTGTAAGTCGTCGATTACCTCAGCTGTGCAGATTCACGTAGAGGGGAGAGAAATCGTCATTTCCGTAAAAAACAACCAACGCACTGGGGTGAATTCGGCACGTCTTTCGACTATCTGAACATCGGTTAAGTTATTGAGAAGGTGCAACCACTTGTGATATAAGAGAAGGAGACGCGGCACCAAGAGCCTGCCATAAAAGCACGTTCGTGTCGCTTGTTGGTCGAGCCCGGGGAAGCAAGAGTGTTGTTCAAACAGATCGAAACCGCGGCATGGGAAACAGATGACGGCGCTGCAGAAGGAGATTATGCCGTAGCCGGCGTTTAGGAGAGCTTCAGGTTGCAGTAAACACGGAGTGAATGCTGGATTGTTGGTATCATAAGTCGAGGGTAGCACACTATTTTAACCTACCTGTGCTGCTGTACAGTACACGTACATGCAGCAATGCCTCTTTCAAATAACCAACATCGCAGTAATGTAAGTCTCATGGTAGGTGTTGGTATATATTGAATGAATCGTCAGCTAATGACAGGCACATGTGTACTTTTAGATATGTCTGCAAGAGAGAACCTACAGCGATATTGCGTATGTTTGTCTATGCGTCGTACGGGCAATTTGAAGTTGTACGTACATGATGAATACGTTGTATGGACAAGTTGGAACAAGACGTACTCGTTGTACACTAGTACGTGGTAGGATATCTGCAGATAACTCAGTAATAGCGGAGGCAGTGTTCCATTGTTGCTATAAGCCTTGGCGACAGGAAGTCCCCCACAGGACCCACTTCACATATGCTATACAACCACCGGTTTGGCAATATCAGCGTTTCATACATTTCTAACCAGGGGGCTTCTCTGTATTACACTTGGACTTTCCTTCCGTACTCACGAGTGCGCATCCACTGCACTGCACACCTGTATATTGTATGCCATTCTGCCGTTACGGCTTGTTTTCGCGCAGTGGAACCTACGCCTTGTAATATGTTCTACGTGTTAGTAATAAAGGCAAGTGGTCGTTCGCTTGTGGTGTATTCTTATGATTGCACAACAAGTACTTACTCTGCTTGTTTCGGTATACACTTGACGGCGACACAGTCCTACCTAGACTACCCACCGCATCGCGGCATACGGGTCGGAAGGTCAACCCTCTCACAACAAGGGAAGCACCAATTCGACTGCCGCCAAGTTCTGCCGCTCGCAGCCGAGAATACAACATGTGAAGAGCCTCGAAGCAAAGCACGTCCAAACGGAAGACGAGGATAGGGACATAGCGGTTTGCGGAACGACGCACGTCACTCACATCAGCATCAGAAGAATGTCTCCTGTCGCGACTGTTGTACGATGTACACTCACGAGCATTTGAAAACGGGACAAACATAACCTCGAGCGTGTGGAGGTTGAAAATAGAGTCAAACAATAACATCGCAACGCTAAACAGAGGTATCTCAGAGTTGATGAAACTCCAACAAACTTTCAAGTTTGGAAACGCTAGAAAAAAAGCGATGCTTTAGGTAGCCTGACTTCGTAAACGCTAAAACCTATGTATGGTCAGACGAGGCCTCAACATTGTTTTCCCAGGCATCACATCGAAGCACCGTAAATAACCCGGGGCACAGGGAAGATTATGCTGAAGGGAACGACACGGGCAACGGTAAAATGAGACGTTTTCGACGAGAGTACACGAAGATTACGAAGAAGCCCGCCTCCGAACGTAGTCCTTACAGCTATTATCAGAAGATCAAGCCTTCGAAGACTGGAGCAACATATATGTCCAGTTAGTGCTCGACTCACGGCACAACGTTCCACAACGACGCTGATTGCAATGCAGAAGCAGTTGAGAATCTTCACAAGACCTACCACCACAGAATATCCTTAGGAACGGGTCATATTGCCCCTCGCCGCAACCCAGGCACAATCAAGATCAAGGGGCGAGACGACAACTGCTGCCACGAACAACCTCGCGAGTGTCAAGAAGCATACCAGCATACCACTTGAACAACAAGACTCTACGCGCTTACCATTCACAGCCTCCAACAAGAATGGAAGTTCATGGAAGCTTCCGCTGCTTCTATGGACGCTTCCACCACTGCCCCTCAAGCTTCTCGCTGGAAGCGGATACGAGCTTCCACAGGAGTTACGGAAGCTTCTGTGGAAGCGGTGGAAGTTTCGGTGGAAGCGTCCATAAAAGTACTTGGACGTTTCCATAGAAGCTTCTGTGGAAGCTTCAACTGCTTCCATGGAAGAGGTCATGTTCTTCCGCGGAAACCGCTTGCGTGGAATGTCCCACGGAAAGTCTTGAGTACTTTCACGGAAGCTGCCGCCATCTCCGCGGAACATGCTTCCCTGGAAGCTTCTGCCTACTTCCATAGACTCTATCTTCATCACTTCCATGGAAATTTCCATTCCCTACTCCCATGAGAGCTTCCACTTGCTGCTGCCAGCTTCCATGAAAGTTCGCTTGAAGAAATATAATATAGGAGACCGGCCTGTTGGCGTCTTGTAATATTGAATGCGATAGCTGTATATTTCCACAAACTCGGCGTCCACAGAAGGGGACGAATTTAGGCTAAAGAGTAGGAAGGACTTTGTCGCTGGTGGTGTCGACTTACCCATGGTGTGTCCTGCCCCCCGCTGTGCTGCGGAAACAGTTATTGTACATTTGCTTACCCGCCGGAAGTTGTTGTTCGTGGTGGTGATCGAAGTGACCGTACTGGTGGTGGCGGTAGTGTTCCCGCTGCAACCGCTCACCAGGTGTAGCGTCATGTCGAGGACTGCTGTCGAAAGCAGGAGAGTGCGTTTGATTTCGTATTTTTATGTTTTTCACAAAGATCACATGTCGCATTGCTCTTTGGAAAATAAATGCATCCAGACTATCAAAAGGTGAAGTAGATGATCGATACACCTAATCTACCCCTCCCAAATAACTTCGAATGGATTACATCTGTTTGGCGCGGGCGATAATGACATTTCACACATGTGTGATATATTTCGAAGTACGTATGTATGTAGATATTTCATCTGGCCATACTGTATTCAAGTGTTTCGGGAGCCATCAGGGCACGTTGAAGTATGTCAGTATGGGAGTTTGGATTTGCGGGTATTGACGTATTTCAGGGTTCGGTACTACGGGTAATATTGGCATTCAAGTGCGTCCGATGTATTCACTTCTATATGCCTATTTATCACACCCTGGGCAATTCCTTTTCAATCGGCTGTTGGTGCTAAAATTGGTTTGGCCCAATGCTAATTAGTTGAAATTGCCTGGACAATTGCTTCGGGGCAATGCTAATTAATTAGAACTGTCCGGATAATTGCTTTGGGGCGAAGTCCAATCAATGGAATTGCCCGGGAGATTGCTCTGGAGCAATGCTATTTAATTGGAACTGCCCAGGCAATTGCTATGGATCAATGCCAATTAGTTGGAATTGCCTAGGCAATTGTTTTGGAGCGATGCCAACTAATTGGAATTGCCCGGGCAATTGCTTTGGGTCGAAGACGATAAATTGGACTTGCCCGGGCGATTGTGTTGGGGCAATGCCAAATGGTTGGAATTGCTCAGGCAATGGGTTTGGGGCGAAATCGATTAATTCGAATTGCCCGGGCGATTGCTTTGGGGGTGAAGTCCATCATTTGGATTTGCTGAGCAACTGCTTTAGGGGAAGTCGATTAATTGGAATCGCCGGGCGATTGTTTTGGGGGGAAGTCGATTATTTTGGAATTACCCGGGCAATTACTTCGGGAGGATGTCGATTAATTCGAATTGCCCGGGCAATTGCTTTGGGGTAATGCCAATTAATTGGGATCGCCTTGGCAATTGCTTAGAGGCAAAGTTATTGAATTTGAAAATTCTACAAAATAACGTTGCGGCAAAGTCTATTACATGGAATTGTCCAGGCAATGGAAATCGTATGATGTCAGTTAGTTTAATAAAGTTAATTGTAATTGTCCGTGTATACGAATTCGGCCCTACCCAATTTATTGGAATTGACGCCGATCCCTGAAGTGACAAAACATAGCTGTACTTAGAGACATACACTGTCCAGAGGAATCAAACCACAAACAGAAATGTTTCAATTGTATGTCTGCGTCCGTTCGTTACCCACCTTGCCCCCTCCCACGCATATTGCCCTGGCTAGACTCGAGTGTCTCGTTATACGTATCGCTTAATTTATCACCTGCTCCGCCTGTTCCCGCTGAACCTTCTTAAATATATATTTCAGCGACAACAAGTACATAAACATATCGTATATGACCTAAGCTATCACTATTCTGTTAGATGCACCCCAGCATAAAGAAACGCCGCGGCTGCATTAGCCTGCCGACACCGCGTCTGCAATTCAGAACCTACGTGACTCCCACAAGTGCGCTTCCGGCCGTAGTCCTTGGCGCCCATCCCCACCCACAAGAGCATGTGGCCATCACCTACGCACAGCTCAACTTCACCAACGCTAACGAAGCGACTGCGTTAGTCTACCTACACCGCATTTGTAACTCCAGAACCTACGAACCTACCGCAAATAAATGCGCTCACGGCCATAGGCCACGGCTCTCACCCTCGCCCCGCAAAAGGCATGCATGTGGCTATCGTGCCCTACGCAACCTTGACTGCCACTAATCGGGTATGAATTTCGACGACGAGACATTCCAGGTCTACACAGACCCTGGCACCACCACCTCTAACGCCGGGATTACAATAGTCTACAGAAACCGCGTTTTGAACTCCAGAACCTGCGCAACTGCCGCAGATACCTTCTGGCCGCAGCCCTCGCCCCCCACTCCCAACCCGCAGGAAGCATGCATGTGGCCATCGCATCCTGGGCACCTGTGAGCGCCATTAATCAGTCCGGATTTGTACTGGCATATGGGATTTACACAGGGTTTATCGCCACTGCTATCGCCGCCTAAACTACCCGAAGCCGTGTGCCCGCTGCCTGCGCTGTTTGAGGCTGTTTTATGGTCACCTGCACGACCCACGGGCCCACCACCGTCACCTACGCCAACGGAGAGACCGCTACCATTGCGTGCACCTGGCGTTCGGAGCTTTTGTCGAAATCGGGTTGGCCGTAGCTCCCGACTCATCACATTCTTCGACCGCTTCCGACGCGTCCGTGGGGTCATCCTCATCTTCTGGGCATACGTACAACAGTCGTACCTTCTTCACGCTGGCAGCGTCCCGTACCCTGGCAGAAATAGCAGCTTCCGCTTCCTCGTCAGTGAGCTTCGGGACTTCGCGCGGAATGAAGTCGACGGCAGTGCTAAAACAGAGCATCAACACCGACGCCAGTACGCACTCGTGTTGATGGCACTTGGCTCCGCCCGAAATTCTTTGGGAATCTGTGTGAAAGCAAAACCAATGATCGAGCGATGAACCAGTGGAGTGAGGCGACGAATGGCTAAAAGATGAGTTAGTCTCAAAGTGCGCATGCTACTAGTGCTTGCACAATTTCGCTGTTTCGTTGTTCAAATGAGAGAAGACTGAGATGTCTGAAACATACTTATCAATTACACTACAACATGCAACACGACGAGCGTGGAAGGCCCTCAGATCAAGTTATCTCTCCCATTGATTTTAACTTCTGAGCGCTTTCTTCGCTGCGCTGCGGTGTTTTACCCAACCCTTTTCGCCCCTCACTGTAGTTTTCTCCAACCTAGCAAACCCCCGGATCCTAGCGCCTCGTGTACAAGAACCAGGTGTTTCTAGGTTACAAAACTGGACGACCCGATCAACGGTCGGTCCTCCAGATTATTCGAGGCTACTGATTAAGCACCAGACACCAAATGCAAGTCAAGTACCAGGGTATCAAGCATGCTACCAACATGTGCTGCTTGCTGCATGAAGCCGATGGCGGGGTGTCCAATCTTTCATCCGGGGGGTGAAGATTAGCCATAAGTCGAACAGAGCAATTTGATTTGTCGTTTCATCGATTCTTTAATACACTGGGATTACAACCTCACGAAAATATCACCATGTTTCTTTTCTCGGGGGCGGACGGACATTTGGTAAGAGGGTGAAAACCAAGCGTTGCAGACGCGTGGTGACTACTACACAAGTTTCTGAAAGCCACTTGCGTTGACGACAGTTATTGGTTGAACCCACAGGAAGCATATACCGAGAGAATCGTACCAGGTACTTGTCTATATGGTGCGCGTTTGTGCCGTGCGAAACCATGCCCTTCGCTGGTTCCCAAAACAAAACTGGTTTAGCCATGGAACAAGTACATTTCTACATGTATTTACGCTCGAACCAAGTAACTATTCTCACCTTTGCCTCATACCATTTCGTCACGAGGCCTTTAGCCTTTTTTGTGCGGGGAACGTTGAGTAAAAGGGGTGCAGTCGTCGCCCTCGCTGCCGTCGCCGCTGTCAAACGTACTTGCATTCCTCAACTGTTCCACCTGGAGAGGCTTTGTCGAGTCGCCCCCCCTGGACCCCCTTGCCCGCTTTGCCCTCGACGCTTCGCTATCCGCACCCTTCGCCTCCTCTTGAGACCTCCATGCCTGAACCGCTTGAGTGACCAAGTCGGTGAACTGTTCTGCGACCCTCGCTTTCACAATCGACGCGTCCGCGATATAGTTTCCGGTCTTGCCGATCGTGGAACTCTTAATACGATCTAGGTATTTGAGGGACCGGCCTACTGGATTCAAGAGCATGACGATGTCGAATGGGTGACTATGCTTGTAGAGCCTGCTCCCATAGCGCTGATCCACTACACGCTGAGCGGTGGCCGTGTGGAAGGCCAAACGGGTAGCTCTGCCGGTCGCAGTAAGGTCGTCTGGCTGCCGTTTCCTCGAAGGTGTGCGGCCCTCCTTTTTCGTTCCGACTGGTGGCACATGCTCAACCGGCAAAGGAGACGACGTTTTCAAGGTGTGTGTCATCAAGACGACTAGTCGTTGCATGCCGTCCGGCCGTGCGGTGTGGTCAATCATCTGGCAGGCTTCGATGACAGTCTTGACCTGGTAAAAGACGCTGTAAACCTCTTCCACCTGTCCCGTCAGCCGGAAGCGGAAGGTTGGTGGTGGAGAAGCGACGGATGGACAAGAAAACACAAGGCACCACACTTCGTAGGCGAACACAAGGCAAGCAAACGCTTTCATCGACTATATAGCACACATGAAACACATGGATCGGCGTGAGATTCCGGTAAAGGTGTCCATGCTGAATAACACATATGCCATTGATATAACTATTGCATGTTACGAGCTACCTTGGTATATATTTGCATCGTATCCAAAATATAATAAGGGCAAACCCTAAAATCATGTATACATGTTCCATTTCGGCCAAAAACAGGAATAAAATACAACAAGGTACACCCTCCCTGTGCATAACGAACCAGGGTCTGATGTACTTGTCTGCTGCTTCCAGGACACGTCTGCACCCCTTGGTTGGTATATTGGCTGACAGCGTCCCGTCCTCGGCTGCGGTGGGGCTGCGGTGGGGCTGCGGTGGGCAACTTAAACCGCGACATATTGCCCCATCCCGTCATGATTTCCCCCCCGAGTAGCCCTTAACCCCCCCCCTCCTCTTCCGCGAACACCAATCGCTTCGTTAATCGCTTATATACCCATACGAACGATAAACCCCGCGAAAAGTAATGTATGTTTACGCACGGTCGGCGTTCGTTCGTAGTTTGTATAGCACTGCTCTGTGTAAAGTGGAGGAAGCCCCTAGGGGGGAGACAATGTAAAGCGCACCTGATCTGTTAGCTGAGAATTCCACAAAACCAGCTAAAATCCGGACAAACCTAGACAAGACCAGAAGTAACTGCACAGCCGTTTCCAGCCAAATACACGTAAGATGTAAGGTTGGCTGATCGGAGGGTTCCTGGCGTGTGATTCGTGCTTGGTTTTAGTGTGTTCCTGTTTTTGTCATTAAAATGACGATGTATACGTACGTGATTTGGGCTAAAACCCTTCTAATAAAGCCGCCCGCAAAAAAATTCTGCCTTTGCAACAGTCAATAAAAAAGTAAGTTCTCGATCTTGGCACTTGGCTTCGCGTCATTGTGAACACTCTTTACCTGAAGTTATCGCTGCAACTTTGCTCATCTCGCGACCCTGCTAACCGTCAAGATAACGGGTACCAGAATATCTGCGTCGTTTCAAGAGCAATATACCTCAGGGTACCGGTGCAGAGACAAGATTCTTAATAATATGCTTGCCGCCCAAGGGTAACAAGAACAACACACGAGTGCGTACCC
Source organism: Macrocystis pyrifera (assembly GCA_031763025.1). Taxonomy (NCBI): domain Eukaryota; class Phaeophyceae; order Laminariales; family Laminariaceae; genus Macrocystis; species Macrocystis pyrifera. Next base: position 962,253 of record JASSKH010000022.1, read on the forward strand.
TGCTTGTTGTCCACATACTGCTGAACTGTGGCCCTTTGCGTATAATGTCGTGCACCTATATTTATAAAATGAAAAATGTCATCTGTGAGATCCGAGGATTTCGTCAAAACTCATGTTGATATTTCATTTTAGCATCATCTCCCTAACACAAAGGGTATATAATACCTGACATGCGGTAGAGCCTAAAAACGTCTCACAAAAATATCAAGTTTAGATTTTGCTCTGGGAACCCTCGCAGCAGAAAATTGACTGACAATTGGGAGGACCGTATAGAATAGACGAGTCTCGGTCGAAGGGATTGTGGACGGATATAAGAAAAAAAACAAGCATGAAAGAAACGAGTACATGGTTGCCCGCAAAGAAGCGGCTACCCACACCTACACCCCTGAACTCGGCAGGGGTAAGGGGTTAGCATCACCGAAGCACATTTTGATTCGACTCTTCACTGCTGCTGCTGTCGGAGCCGGGGCCTGCAGAGTCGTCGCTGTCGTCGCTGCTGCTGCTGTCTGTATTGCTTTCGAGGGTGCTTTGCACAGGCGAATTGGAACTTTCGGCAGGATTCTCAGAAAGATCGCCCCCCGCCAGCAATTCAGTTTCTTGAGCGACCGCGTCAGGATCGCTCGCCCCTTGACTCATTGTGCCCAGCTGGCGCCACGTAACGATACTGCCGTATGCCGTTGGCGTCTCCTTGAAAGTTGAATGTAGCTAGTTGATGGTTTGTATGCTTGGCTTGTGTAAGGGCGTGTTTAAAGGGTTTCCCATAGAAATTGTACTGGCATGATGAACCGGGAATGCCAATTACCCGCGGGTACCCGAAAACCCGCAAGTATCCGGGTACCCGGTACCCGAAGACCCAATTACCCTTCAGGCTCCGATTACCCGCAGGGTAATGAGCTCGGACCCTACCCGTCTAACGGGCAGGACCCAAACGGAATACCCGCCGGGTACCCAGGTAATTGAAATCGGGGTCCTACCTCTATCTTGGACTTACGGAGTAAATGTCATACACTTCTTCAGTCGGACTGTGAGAAGCTATCACCATCGTACCAGTAGGTACCAGGTACATCCCGGCCAGTTGTCTGTTGTCTGTGATCGCGACGGCAGCATTTATTTGGTGCTGTTTTTGCAGCTCGTTCTTTTTAGAGTCTGACATATCTCGTGAGGAAAACAAGATATATTCTTTCATCTTTCTTTTTCTTTAAGCTCTTTGATTTGTTTTTAACTTTCTGTTTTTTTTGGAGTTTTTCGTCTCCGTTTTTTTTCTTTCTCCATTTTACAGAATGTGTACATCGTTCCTGTCGTATCCAGCATGACAACACGGCATTTCGTTTTTTAATCTGCTTTCTTACTCCATCACGATGAGGTATCTCCGTGGCGTGGTTGTTTGCGTGATATGAGTAGAGTATTCATGGGCTATAGATATAAATAATACGTTGCAGTCTTGTAGTTTCACGAATACGAGAATAATCCAAAGAATGGATTAACCCGGCGGATATTCCGTTAGTCGAGAGTATCGTTATTTTAGGAATGTTCCCTAGGGCGGATAGCCCGTTAGACGAGAGTAATGTTCCTTGACGCAGATAGGACTACGACGTGAGAAGTTGTTATATTAGCAGAAGAACGATCGGTAGCCATAGGAAAGTTCTGTTGGAGTACATCAGATAAGAGGAATTTAGGAGAGCTTGTGGCGTGGGGTGGGACGAGTATATCTGGGCGTCGAGTCCCGCCCCCCTACCTCTCACTTCTCTACCAGAGCACCTCCTCAGCTCTCGTCATCAATAAGACGATCTAAATCAGAAGAAGCGAAGCACTGCTTTCCAGCTGCCAGAACCACCTGCGTCCCTTACCACTACCCTTACCACTACCCTAGAGCGGTCTCCGCATCACATCTGGCGTCGTCGGCAGCACAGAAGAACCTATACTTTTATTTCGACCGACAATTCAAGCTTTTCATCCTCTCTTCTCGTAGATGCCCAGAATACGCCAAATTCGGAGGACTGCGGTGAAACAACATGTCGTCGCGTTAAGCAAAAATATATTTTTTTTCAGATGCTTATGGCTACGGGCTGCAAAACCGGAAACAGAGTTCCACTCTCAGCAAAGAAGCTGCGCAGGGAAGTAAAGGATCTGTGTTACCGAGAGCTAGATTGCCGGCATGTATGCACAGTTGCGAACGGCCTACCTATTAATAGTAGGTTGTGCTCTCCGTTGCTTTTCGCCTGGATTTTTTATTTTCACTTTTCGATTCTGGTTGGACACCTCGGCAAATTTTCATCAAAATCGAAATGAATTCGATGCCCGACTGAGCTTTTCGATTCTGTTTAGACACACCTTAGAGAATTTCGGAAAAAAAAAGAAAAAATATCTTTGCTCAGGATGGGCGCTCAGGGTTTGGGTGCTCATGGTAGGTGCTTCCAGGATTTGGAAAAATTTCGAAAACAAGTACGCTCAGGCCACCTCTTATGGCAAACCGGTTTTGATTTCTGGAATTCGAGGTTTCAGCCCCTTCGCAGGCGTGTTTGACCAGGGAAACGGGGGGAATCGGTCACGCTTTTCTTGGAGTCCCACCACAGATCAGTCATTTTGCGAGAGGCATGCAACGCCGTTTGCCGTTTCTTCAGGATAGCAGTTTGAAAATATGTAGATACACTCCAGTTTCCTCTATTCAGTTTCGGACGCGATATATCTGAAAAAGAGGCCATTTTTTCTGCTGAAACGTCGATATATACCTGAAAATGCTTTGTTGATTTTTTTGTCTGAAAATGGCAACATCGTAAAAACTTCGAACGACTCCCCTGGAGAAAAGAAAAACGGGTCTAGATACCTCTCCCCAAAAGACTGCAAGTATTCCGAGATGAGTGAGCCTGATTCAGTTGAAACTTGGTGTGAAATACGTGAAAGCACGTACCTGGTATGTATAAAGCACAGTTTCGGGTAAGGTTTCGGTTCTCAAAACCTTCCCACAAGAGATGGCCCTGGCCTCGTGGGTCCTAATGCTACTGCTGCTGCTGCTGCTTTGCTGCTGGAAAAGCTCTGCTGTACATGTCGTACATCAGTAGCAGCGATGGCTCCTTTTGGAAGTTTTCTCTCTTTTGGACAGAGCATGTCGGGTGCAGATTTTTCGTCTTTAAATTATTATGATGAATTTCGAGTTCGGAACCAACACAGGACAAAATCGAGCACGTGTAGAAAAGGCTCAAGGGTTAGCTTTACAAGCCGAGCGTACAGCGACGCTGGCCCTGGCCTCGTGTGTCCTACTGCTACGGCTGCTGCTGTTTTGCTGCTGAAGCTCTGCTGTAAATGTCGTATATCAGTAGTAGCGGTGGCACCTGCCACCTGCTACGAGAAGTTTTCTCTCTTGGACAGAGCATGTCGGGTGCAGATTTTTTCCTCTTCAAATTATTATGACGAAATTCGAGTTCGGAACCAACACAGGACAAAATCGAGTACGTGTACAAAGGGCTCAAGGGTTAGATTGGCAAGCCGAGCGTACAGCGACGCTGACCCTGGCCTTGTGCGTCCTACTGCTACTGCTGCTGCTGTTTTTTTGCTGGAGAAACACTGCTGCTGTAAGTATCGTACATCAGTACAAGTAGTGGTGGTACCTGCTACGAGAAATCGTCTCTTTCTGTTGGACAAAACATTTCAGATGCAGATTTTACGTCTTCAAATTTTGCTGAATTTCATCCAGAAAACACTGATGTTGCCAAAAACATGTCAGGTATGTGTGTTTGTGTGTTCTTGTTCTGTTTCTACCCGTCAACATCCAGCACAACAACCAATGTCTGTGCCGATTCTTGATTCCCTGAGCAGAGATACAATACGAATACAAGCTTTGTGGTCACAGCAGTAGTGCAGATTGCTCGTCTTCAAATTATCATGCCGGATTTCGAGGTGGAAACCAGGATACACACGACATAATCCAATATTTGTTACAGGTGTGTGCGTACTGCTTCTATGTTTGTCATATAGCAAGAGCAGAAGAGGCCAAGAACAATTACGATATATATATTTTATGCTTGCCTTCTAAAAAAATAGCGTAGATGCCGTTCCTATTGTTGTTGTTGTTGTTTTTGTTTTTGTTGTCTTCACATTAAATCGTCCTTTCTACCCATCTTCATCAGTACACGCTGTGTCCGTCCTGATTCCTTCACCTAGAGAGATACTCATTCCGTGGTCGCAGACTGTGAGACAGAGGAAGACCAAAAATAAAAATTAATCGAAAATTCGAGTGTCAAGCAAGTGAAATGTCAGCGTACCGGGTACGAGAAACAACAACACAAGCAGGACCAAAAAATAATGGCAAAAAGACATGAAAAAAAAAAAAAAACAAAAAAATGAAATGAAGAACAGAATACAAACGACGCAAGGACTTCGGATATATATAAACCTAATATCCTTCCGTAAATCAGTAGTATCCCTCATACAGTTCTCTGCTAGTCGTTTCCAAACTCCCATCCCCCACATCATTTCATTTTAGATACCAGTATAATATACGTTATTCCTCATCAACGTTCCATCCCCATGCCAATGGCCGCATCCCTCCGGCTTTTTCCTCCCTTCCCCTAGCGGCCTGGCGGTCCATCAGGGCGAATTTATACCTGTGTACTCTGTGCGAAATCGCGACCTGTGTGGTCACGGAGATGATCTGGAAAAGACGTTCTTTGCAGACGCCCTTCCACGCCAGGGATGATCCGGCTATCCTTCCAACTAAACTTTTCGCCAACTGATCAATTAGACCGCTGCCTTACTTTCCGAGGCGCCCAACGCTTTTCACCGCTAGGGTGGCCAGTTTATCGCTGCACTCGTCAAAGGACACCTGTCCCGGACGAGCGTAGTGACTGCACTTGCGCCTCCGAAGTGGAAGCAGCTGATCCGTCTCGGTCAGCGCTGCCTGCCCGCATGTGGATCTCCGCTTGTGGATCTGCATACGTGACGTCGAGCTGTATCGCTCTATCGCGATACTCTGATGCCGTAGCATCTCGCAGTCCTCCTGCTTCGATGAAGATGTCCATGCGGAGATCCCTGTTTGCGTGGAAGGGGTATCCGCCTTCCATTTGGTGGCGGATGGACATCCTCTTGAAGGGGCGGGAAAGCGCATGCAGCAGAGGCTGGTGCTGGTTTACTGGCGCGCCCGATTGATGACACAATCGTGCATGTCGCGTATTAGCCTCCGCTGCACCACAGCAGGGGCACCTTGCCGCCAAGAACTCCTCAATCCCCAGAAACCGCTCTTCCGCAGCCACAAATTCTGGCGGTGGGATGACTCTGGCCGAGTCGACAGGCCTCGCCCTCAGGAATGCAGTAACCCCTGGTCCCGATTGGCTCCGTTGCCGGGCCTTGGCAAGACCTCTCGACTCTTTCTCCTCTAGTGGGTTACCCGTGCCTCGCCGGGTCGTCGTCTCGACAGGGAGCTGGTCCAGTGACGCAACGTATCTCTGATAACGGACTCGGTTTACCAGCTTCCGCAGTCTATGCTGCGCTTTCCTGGAGTTGATAGATTCGGCATCGTGTACCGGCAACGCTTCGGCAACCGACAACCCTGAGGCCTCTTGTTCCCCTCCTCGAAATGCTCTATCCCGCCAGCTTTCCGGCACGATGTTCGCCATGGCTTCTTTTGAAACCCCATACACATCGCGGAGGTCCCTGATGCTGTTCCAGATGCGCTGGACGAGGTCTGAATCGGGGAGCTCTCTCCAGACCTTGTCACCTATAGCGCCGGACGGGTCAGCAAGCACCTCCGGCATCGTCGCCACCAAGCTTCCGACAGACGCTGACATCGTCCGAGCTTCAGCCGTCGCCAGTCCAAACCCTCCGGCCCCCGTGGTCAGTCTTGCCTGTGCCTGTTGGTAGCGCCGCAAGACCAACTGATATTTTGGCCACCCATTCTCGAAGAACGACGTTTCTTTTATTGTTCCCGGGAGATCAAGCAATTTATCCAGCATCCACATCGCTTTCCGTCTGCGTTTGGCATGCGGGCAGGGACTCTTTCGCGTCCACCACTCTTTCTATATAGGCGGTCCGTTGCAGCATAGAGCCGGTGGTGATCAGGTTGGCTGCTTGCTTGTCCTGCATGCCCGGTAGCATCCGCGCGAGTTGTTCCGCTCCCCCGCTTTAGACTATCTCCATTCCGCTCTCCATCGCGTATTCGTCGGTACCGAGGGAAACCCCAACCACCTTTACTGCACCCCGTTCCGCGATGCGGATGCCAATTCCTTCAAGAAAGGCGATTCATTCCGGCGTAGGCACGTGCCCCTTCGGGGGCAAGGCAACCGTTTTGCTCGGATTGATTGCAATGCCAATGTTGGACGGCTCACGCTGTAGGAAAGACACACCTTCCACAGTATAGGGTGTGATTTACATCGTTCCGATGCTGATGTCGTCTAATGCTTCCACTCCTTTTGGCTCGAACTCCGCTCGGGCCCGCTTCAGCAACGGTAAGTGAGGAATGCAGCACGACGCCGGCCCCATGGTATCCCCTTGCTGTGCCGCACTGGAGCATTCGATTATACGCCTTTCTCCCAATTCCATCTATAAGGACACGGGAGCAGTACTTTCCCCTTAACACTTTGTCACGAACGGTGTAAGCACAGGCGCGCAGGTGGCTACCTCTGCGAACACAGCCGTCCGTTTCACCGTGTTGAAGGCGTCGGAGCAGTCTGTGCGAATCGGCCAGAGTTTTGCCTCGTGGTGTGCTCGGGGCGCGTAGCGCTACCCTACTACCCCCCCCCTTTGTACTCCGACTCCAAACTGTCTCGCCTCGCGGTTGGTCTCCTCCAGTCGTGGTCACCACTGCCGCTTGGTCCCGGCTGTGAGAAGGCGTTTCCATCTCATCCCTTTGCAGACAGAGCGGCATTTTTCACCCAAGGCATTGAGGTTGGGTTGCAGGAAAAGCTGCCAGATTCAGGCGGGAAGGCGTTTGGATCGTGCGTATGTTTCTCCACAAAGCTTCAATGCCAGCGCCGAATTTTTCGCGCCGAATGTCAGTCCTGATAATTAACTTCAGGTGCGAAAAGCGTAAGCCATCGCTTCCTGCGCCTGATAGCACTTTGCAAGAGTTGATGACCTCGAGAGCACCTCGAATTCTTCTTCCGAGCGCCACATGGGCTCACTCCCTTCCTTTGGGTCGGAGGAACTTGCAGTCACCGCTGCCGCTTCTGATTCGGAGACGGTGGTCTGATCCTCTTCCAAGAACTTTGTTTTCACTCGCTCCCACGTTTTCTCGCTCCCCGGCGCGCGTGGTTCCGCGAGGAGGCTGCTTGCTGTGACAGTCACCCCTCCTGGATGGCGACATGCTGAAGATGCCCTCTTGAACAGATCAGCGTCCGTCACTTCGCGAGCTTGACCCCTCTATCTTCTCGATGTTCAACAGGTATACTCCTTTAACCACGGGAGTAGAAAGGTGAGAGCACCGCGTTCGACAGACGCAAACCTCTCGCGCCGCTTTGCTCGACCATTCTGCGAGTGCAGTAGAGCCGGGAGGATGTACCAAAGCTTGATTGACCTCAAGTATGAGGTCGGCGTCTCTGACTGTCTGTGTGGGCGATGCTCTTCCAGGACGTGGTTAAGGAGGTCAAGCACGTGGGTGATAAGCTTGGCGTGAGCAGTAGCCAACCGTGATTGCACTTTAATAACAGTGACGAAGCGTTATTGGAGGTCCTAAAGAGGAACATCGTCAAGTGGCCTTGCGATCCTCAACGTGTTTTGGTCCCCAGGATAGAAGCGCTCATCCCGGCGCCCATCCTCGCGGTCGTCAGGTCTCTCTTCGAGTCCCGCTGCCGTAACGCTCAGTCCGGGGTCTGCCTGAACTGCCGTTCTAGTGCTTCCCGTCTTCCATGACGAGTTGCGAACCCCCTAGGGCCGCAGAGCAGCTGCACGTGCGCCCCGCCTCGCTTAGCTGCATTCACCACGCACCCCGCATGCATTGAAAGTTGACGTCCACAAGGTAACACCACCACTCGGTGTCCCCGAGCAATCGTTGCCCTACAACCCCCGCAGGTCGTACCGCTTTGGTCGTCGGAGATAAAGCGCGAAGTTGCGATACGCTCCCCGGTGCTGGACCTCCTCCTTTTCCGTCCCCTCCTTCCCTGCAAAATTCACTCTCTTTCGCCACCCCCTTCCTCGCCAGGGGCCATGGGCGGCTCGCTGCTCCCGGGTCGAGAGATTCTCTCTCGGCTCGTGGCGACCCCTCTTCCACTTGTCGCCGCTCGTGATCCCCTTCCAAACCCGCGCGGTCGACCTCGCCTGCCTCTTGCGCTCCCCCGACTCTCTACTGCGCCGGTGGGCGTGGACGCGGTTGCTCCAGTTGTTGCCGGGGTGATATTGGGTTGTGGCAGAGGGGGGGGGGGCGAGTTTCCCGGTGCCGTGGCCTCCCTGTCCCTTGCGGTGTGACGGTTCACCGGGGCTACCGAAGCAGCATGTCCGGGCTCCGCCTGCCCTGTTACCCACGGTTCGTCTTCTGACGATGGGGCTTCACCTTCCGGTGGTGTCACCCCCGCTGCTAAAATGGTTGCTCGCCCGCGCCCGTTCCGTCCCTTCCGTTGTGGCTCCCGCCGTCGTTGGTGTGGCATTGATCTGTCTCGGGAGGGGGGACAAGTGTCCCGGTGCCGTGGTATCGCAATCTCCGGCAGTGCGAAATTTCTCCACGGCATCGAAACCAGCCTCTCCTGGCTCTGCCTGCCGCCTCCCTCGCGGGTCGCCTTCAGACACCGAAACCTCTCTTACTGACAGCGTCACCCCTGCTGCTTTCGGGCCACTCTCCAGTGCCGGGGTGTGTTCCTTCCGCTGTTGCCGCTGCCACCGTCGGAGAAGGAGGCAGCGAGTTCTTTAGCTCGTACACGTTTATGGGCCCTAGGGTCCCCGCCTCCGTCGGAAAAGGAAGCAGCACCTCCCCTGCTTCCAGCGTGTTTCTTACCCCTAGGGTCCACCTCGTCAACCGGTCGTCTCAGGTGGAGTTGAGGCCCGCAAGAAACTCTTGGGCATAAGGCAAGATGTAGATCCTCCGATTCTGGAGCCGAAGCGCGAGGTCCTGCGGTCGGATACCGTACGCGCCGAACACCTCACGGTAGTGACCGGCTGCCGCTCGCCATTCCCTCGGTCGGGAGAAGTCGAGGTAGGCTCCCTGGGGCGGGCCAAGAGCATCGCTGAACAGGGTGCACACAGAAACGAAGAGGTATGACTTCCCCCATGGGTCTTCACCATCTCTTCCTAGGTATTGTGGGAACCAGTCGTGACGTAACTGGCCGGCTCCAGCCAGGGGCCGTCCTCGTTCAAACGTTCTACGAACTGCAAGGCTCCTGCTACCGCAGACCACCTTCCCCCTATTCGTGGCCTTGGAAGGTCCTCAGTCAGTTCCACGGGATGAAGCGGCCGGTTTGTTGCCGGCCATTAAAAACGACACGCAGCGCATGGCTGTGGGTCTGCTTGCCCTCTCGCGAGGCATTCCGCACGATCCAGCATGCAGCAGGCATGCACATGCTTCCCGTGGGGGCATGGAAAAGATGCCCGTGCAGAGTCTACCGACAAATCTCTAGTAGATTCCTCCAGAGCCCACTCGCAGTACGTGCAGGGAGAGGCACCTCTGTTCGCCACATTCTGACGCCTTTTTACTTCACTCGTAGCGTCACCTCCCTGTCCACCCGGTCCCGTCTGTAGCTGGTCACTCTCTGGCGCCCTCTCCGTTCTCTCCGACGTGGTTGCCACCGCCACCAAAAAGGGAGGAAGCGCGCCACCCGTCTCCAACGCGCGTTGGACCCCGAGGGTCCACCTAGCTAAGCGTTCTTCACATTCGACGTCAAGGCCTACCAGATACTCTTCGACATGTGGTCCGATGAAAATTCTTTGATTAGGAAGTCGGAGCAGCACGTCCTGCGGTTAAATGGCATATGCCGCGAACAGCGTACGGTAATAGCCAACCGCCGCTTCCCATCCCCTCGGTCGGGGGAAATCGAGGTATGCGCTTTCAGGCATGTCCAACGCATCGCAAAACAGGGAACACAGCAAAACGAGGAGGTCGGGCTCTCACCCGGCAGGCGGAGCTCGGCAGCGGCGATCCTGTCTCTTATAGCGCTTTCTTCCGCTGTGTCCACCGATCTGCCGAGAGCTCGAATCTGTTGGAGGAGGAGGTGTGGATCAACCTCTTGATACTCCTCGAGCAGGGTTGGATTTGGGTACATGACTTGGTGTGCCCCATCGAAAATCCTGATTCGGGGAATCGCGTCTTCGCAGGATCCTTAGGCATAACGCCGGTGTACCTCGCACAAAAAAGACACTTGTACGCGGGGCGTCACCTCAACGAGACCGTGACAAATGCTGCGTATCACTTGCCGCCTCCTCTTACCTTCTGTGGTCCCTGTTGGTGCTCCGCTCCTCCGTTAGCCGGAATCTCTTGCTGTGCGATAGTTAGTGCCTCTACCATAACTTCATTGCTGTGTTGACGTAGAGCCATCCTGTCAACCTCGTTCATCGTTACGGTCGCTTCGCACGCCGGACACCCTGGGTGGCCCCCCGGCCTGACTCTGAGTGCAGCGTAGCATGAAAGCTCCGGTCGAGGGGGGAAGCTCCCCAAATGTACCATCGGGGCGGCCAAAATCTCGTAATAGACACTACAGTCCTTCGTCACTTCCTCCCGGACTTGATCTTCTACGGGCGACGGCGAAGGTGTCCGTGGCGGCGACGGGAGCAATTCGGACATCGGCACGACCGCCGAACTACTTCCTTCCAACATCCGTGTGGACGTCGGCCGTGACGGCCTTGGTAGCGCCGATTGTGTCGTCCTGACCGCTACCTGCGATGGTGTTTCGACCGCAAGGACCATACCCGATGTCAAACGTGGTTCCGCTGTTAAAGGGAGGCCAGCTGTCGGTAGCACTGGTGACGATCGCTGCGACGGCGACGGTGACGGGCATTGCGATGACGCTCGGGGTGGCCTGGTGAACGGAGAGGTATCTGGCGACGGTAGCGGTGCCGTCGAGGGGGTCGTTACTGGCACTTATATGGTTGGAGGAGGCTGTGCCGACGGTTGAGATTGCTCCTTTGATGGATGATGTAGTGGGCACGACACGAGCACCGTCGTTTGCGGTGTCGGCGGCCTAGTAGGCCACGGCGATTGTTGCTGCTACGGTGGCGGTAGCAGCGCAGGCCCTGGTGTCTGGGGGTGGTACCTCTTCCCATTACCGGCAATCCTTCTATGACGAGTGTTCTTGACCCCCCAAGGGAAAGTGGTGTCGTCAGGGGCGGCCCCGATTTCTTTGTCGGCAACTGTAATGAACCAGGCGTATCTGGGAATTCTTGCAGTAACGACGGAAGTACTGGGTACAAAGACGTTGCCAACGGCGCCATCCGCGTAATTTTGTTGGCTGTTGAGGGGACGCTCTATGGACTGACTCAGTGGGAATATGCCGCCACCGCCCCCCATCCAATGGTTGTGCACTGATGGCAGCAGCTATTCGGGTGCGCGCTGTCCGTTTTGAGGAGATAAGTCCCTCTCCAAGTGCACTCGTTGTGTCCCGTCGTCTTTCACCTGTGGCCGTTCCCGCACCTGTGGACGATCTTAGTGGTGCCACCGCCCCGTTGAAACCTCCGAAAGATGTGGTACCGCTGTTGGGTTGGCGTGACCCCCTCTTGTCCCAATGCTAGCTATGTCCGTACGTGATGGATTATCCTCTCGAGGTATATTCCTCTGAATAAAGTCAACTTCCATGGGATCGCTGCTTTCTTGACGACGTCTCTCGCATGTTTCTCTCTGGGGATAGCTAGGGAGTGCGTTCTTGAGTCCCGTGAACCCCCTGTTGCACCCGGTAGCAGCGAAGGAAGGGGTCCAGGCCCTACTCCACTATGAGCTCTGCCACTACCTAGCACTGCCCGGCACCCCCTCTGACTACTCGCAAACGTGGGTCCCCCCAAGAAACCCCTTCGGGCGAGGCTCCCGATTGCTCAACGAGCATCTTGATATGTCGCACTCGAGTGCCTGGAGGTCAGTGCCTTACCTGGCGTTAAGGGGCGAAGAGACGTGACCTCGCTCTGAACATAACCGTCTGTGAGGCGCGCCGGGTACCCTTGTTGACTCCCCGTAGGTGTGGGTCCCTCCAAGCGCCTCCTCCGGAAGACCCTGCTTACTGCACGTTGGGCATTTTGATAACCACGATTTTGAGTCCGGAGAGCCCGGTATTGCACCTGTTGGTATGGGGAGACAATGTCATGCCCTGCTACCAGCACCACCACTGGTGAGGGGCGCCCGGCACCCCTGCTGACTCCTCGTCGACGCACCCGCCCTCAAAAGAGCCCTCCTGTCGAAGCTAATTGCTTCGCGACGGGCAACTTGAGAGTCAACACTAGAGTCGCCAAATATCGGTAGCGTGTCCAATGTCATCTGGGAAGGATACCATACCCTAATACAAGCACTATTGCAGGAGGACAAAGCCCGGTAAGCCTGCTGAGTCCTCGCAGGTGTGGACCCGTTTAAACTGCACGGCTGGGCGAAGCGTTCAGCTGAACGACGAGCACGTTTAGGTGCAGGAACTGCCCCGTTTGTCAACAGGGGGGGGTGGGAGAGTACACCGCTCACCCTTCTATCATTCGCGCGCGCTGCCTAGCCTCCGCAGCCTCTCCTGGCACGGGAAGGGGTCGAATTCCTGCTCCCACCCTAGGCAGCGCCTCTGGTGACCCGAGTATTACGTCGAGACCGGGTCCCGGTTTGCGGAGTAAAGACGAGATCTTCTTCATCCGCCATTGGCGAAGGGCTCCGTCGCCGTGTGACCCCTCTCCTACGACGTTGAGAGATGCCCGACAAGCCACTAGTCCCACAGAGTCCGTTCCCCACTAGAAGGTCCGATATCAACTGTAAACCCGTCGCCTCCAACTCTGCTCTGTTACTCCATGCTTGAGCACTGGCTATAATCTCGGGGAGAGTGGGCACACCTTTTGATGGCCACGGGCGAAGGCCCTGAACAGCTGGTATTTCTAGACGAGGTGCCATGGCCCCCTGACTCGGTGCGTCGTCTGTAAACGTGACCCGAAGCCGCTGGTGCGGGTGCCCTTCGTGAGGGGAAGCAGGCCGTTGTCGGCGCCCCAACATTCCTGGAGGGAGCGAGGGCGGAGTCACTGTGGTACGCCCTCTAGAAGGCGATGACGAGCGGTGCGTCGGACGTGAAGTCGATCGAGGCGAGGGCCGGTCGTATGATGCTTGCCTGCCCCTCCGAATCCCGATGGTGTGGGGCGATGGGGGGGCGTTTCTACCCCTCGTTGGCAGCGGCCGGTGCGACACCCGTTGCTGGGGTTGGCTTGGTGCTACAGCTGGGCCCCGTGTCGCTGCCCGCATACTCTCGCGTTCCACCAGCGGCGGGACCTGTGAGTGGCGCCTTCCGGCTGTTGCGGGGACCTGATCCCTCTCTTGCTGCGTTCCACTTGAACCTTGCTGCTGGAGGCCCCCGATAGCCCTCACTTGCATCCATGCTGGGGTAGTCATCCGCCACCCACGCTCCACCGGCCGTGGTGCTATCACTAGGCCCAACGCAGCTGGTGATGACGAACGATACCTCGGACGGAACATCGGTCGAAGCGAGGGCCGAGCACTTGAAGCTGCCCTACTAGTCGTCATCGGCCTTCGCGACGATGGCTGCTTGGGCCCTCCTGGTGCGACCTTGTGCCCTTGTCTCGACGCTCGCGTTGTCGGGAGACTCGTGCGCCTCGCACGCCCTGCCAGTGGTGTGACTTCTACTACATCTCTCCCGTCCGCTGTGAGTACCTGACCCCCCCCCCTTGCTGCGCCTCGCTCGCGTGCTTGCCCCCTACCGACAGTGGCGGTATCACAGGTACTGCACGTGTCGATATGCCTGCGACCTGCTACCCGAAACAATCGGTTTCCGACCCCGTCCCGGTTGCAGTTCGTTGCTGCAACTCTACCGGCACGTGGGTTGCGCCAAGGATCCTTGGCTGCATCCATGCCTGGACATGCTGGGAGAGTCCTGCCTCTCCCTCGTGCGGCTGTTAGTGGACAAATATATAGAGAAGTTGTTGCACTTGCGGGTTGTTCCTCAATAGCAGGTAATGTACTGGTCGGTTTCTCCAGCTGCCCGAAACAATCGCTTCCCGGCCCCACCCCGGTTGCTGCTTGTTGCTGCAACCCTCCCGGCACGGGGGTTGTGTCACGGTTCCTTGGCTGCATACATGCCGGGCGAGTCCTTCCCCGCCCTCGTCCAGCTGGTAGTAGGCGAAACGAGGATTGTTGTCGTGCTTGTGGGTTGTGCCGCCGTCGCAGGTGCTGCGCTAGTCGATACGCCTGTCTCCCGCTGCTGTAGACAGTCGGTTTCTGGCCCACCCCAGTTGCTGCTTGTTGCTGCAACCCTCCTGGCACGGGGAGTCTGTCGAGGATCCTTGGCTGCATCCTTGCCGGGAGAGTCCTCCCCCGCCCTCACCCGGCTGGCAGTGGACAAACCGATAGGGGTGTTGTTGTGCTTGCGAGTCGTGCCTTGGTTTCTACAGGGAGCTCGCTACCTCCCGACATGACGGGCACCCTCACAGATGCGAGGGTGCCTACACTTTTGCAACCCTAAACCACCCCCTCTTTAGTGAGCTTAAGCCACGCTTATATTTATTCCCTGGCGGTGACGAGCGCAGCTTCAACTTGCTTATTCTCCTCTTGCAACGTGTCCTTCTCCTAGCGTTCTCATATATTAACCACTCCTTGCTATTCAGGTTCGAAGCACCGAATTTCCTCTCCCAGTGATGAAGATATGTAGAGTACTGCCGCTGGACTCTCCTCCGTTCCCAGCGTGCCGATAACCTCTCTCGAAGTTCCACCCCACGTTCATATTCCCCCAGCCCCTTTCCAACCCTGTTTCGCCTCTCGTCACTTCCCTCCTAAACCTCAAAACCCGTGCCTAGCCCGTAGGAAGCCAATTGCACTGCGTATATTTGTTTTCCCCTTGCGACAGGCACCTCCAATCGTGCTTGGTCTGCCTGTTCCGTTTTATTTTATTTTATTGGTCTATTTTAACTTTTTTTTATCGGTGTTCCTGTGGCTCTCACCTCCACCACCGCACTCTCGTCAAGCTCCGCTGTGATGGGTGACCCCACTCGAAGCACGGCAGTCTAAACGTACGACCAATGAAAACCTTTTCTTTGGATAGATGATGGACGATGCTCGTAATAGTAGAGGAAATCGTCGGTAGAAAAACAAAAAATAAATATAACAAGAAGAAAAAGATGAAGGCCCGTCCAGCCAGCACAAAGAGAGCCAGAAAATAGGCCCTGGAATCTCAATAGATACACAACGACTTCCGGTGCATCATTTTTCGTGTTGTTATGTTTCCCTAGTATTATCCTCACCCCACTCGAAGCTTCTTCCACACGAACGTGGAGCACCTCTCGAAATGCTCTTTGCGATGGAAGATAGAAGAGCCGTCCGAAGATATTCGCAGAAGAAGGATAAAAATACCGTAAGAGCGCAAGGGCGAGAAGAAAGATATCCCGAAGAAAAACGAAAAAGGGTACGTCGACCTACTATCCGGTGCAAGTCGTGCTTTTTTCGCACATCCTCGCGACTGCTCCACAGGAGGTCTCAAACTGAACTGGCTTTTAGGCAGGCGAACCGTATCACAAATGGGTGTGCTACCGGCTTCCAATCGGCTGCTGCTGTACTTTATTTGTCTGCTCGTTTTCTTTTAAGAAGACCGAGAAAAAGGCTCCAAGACGGCGAGAAGGAACTTGTCCCCCCCCCCCAAAAAAAAAAACTACTTGTACACGACGTCCGAATACAGCAGTGTCCACAATCAACGATTGATATGTTGTTCGTCGTGCGCCGGTTGCAAGAGCTTGGAAGACAGAGGAAAATCCCCCTGTACTTGTGCTTCATCGATCTGCAGAAAGCGTACGACTCTGTCGACCGAGAGCTGTTATGGGAAGTACTCACACGTTTTGGCGTACCAACCAAGATGCTGAGAATTATCCGTAGTTTCCACGATGGCATGCGGGCTCGCGTGCGTACGGATGACGGCGAGCACTCGGAATGGTTTGACGTCACGCAGGGCTGCGGCAAGGCTGTGTGCTGTCACCGTTACTGTTCAACGTATTTTTCGCTGCTGCGTTGCACGTCGTACTAGTACGATTTAGCCATGACGAAGCAATCGTAAAGGATTTTTGTTCCAACTTAGTGATGCTGGAGTAGTCGGGACGCAGGAGCAGGAGCCGTTGGCGTACGTGCGAAGGGCTGTATGGGGCATGTTGTACGCCGATGACGCAGGGATTGTCTCGAAGTCGGCTGAAGGGCTCGCGAAAATGATGACAGTCATCGTGACTGTCTTCGAAGCAGCAGGCCTTACGGTGTCGGAAAAGAAGACAGAGACTATGCTTCTACAAACGCCAGACCAGAAAACCCTCGCACCACCGCTCGTCATCGAAGCAGCAGGCCAGAGGTATAAGCAGACGGCCCAGTTCTTGTACCTAGGCGGCGTTATCCACGAAAATGCTGACCTCTCGCTCGAAATCGACCGACGGATCCGTCTCATGCGAGCATGCCTCAAACGGTTCGGCCCGGAGCTGTATGATAGGACGACCGCCCCCCTTAGCCTGAAAGTCCGAATGCTGAAGGCCGAGGTGATTGAGACCCTGCTCTACGGGTGTGTGACGTGGACCCTCAGAGCGGAACACTTTGCCAAGCTTCGAACGGCTCACCACCAAGTCCTGTTGCGAGTCATTGGCTTCCAACGCCGACTTCGTACTGACCATGCCACCCTCTCGTACGCGAAGGCCCTCAAGATGACACGTTGCGAGAGCATCGAAACGACCATCCGCAAACGGCGTCTCTTCTTCGCGGGGGGGGTGGCACGGCAAAGCAAGGATCGATTACCCAGCCGGGTGATGTTCGGAAAATTTGCTGGTGGGGAGAACCCGCGACCTGGCGGACAGGTTAAGACTTGGCATAGATGCGTAGTCGAAGACCTTAGGGAGTTCCGCGCCACCGAAGGGTCAACGGAACTTGCTCCTATGGTGTTTGGAGTTGAGACCGCACTGTGGCCCACTGCTGCAAAAAAGGCGGGGAAGTGGTACCGGGGGATCCTGGAAGCAGCCGAACGGTTCATGGTGAGGTGGCACGAGGCTGAGGCTGAGTTGAGCAGGCAGCGCCGCGCATCCGCCGTGGGTGGTGTCCAAGGGAATGGGGGGGGGGGGGGGGGGCAACAAGAGGAGTAGCAGAAAACCCGACCAAGGGAATGCGGAGAGGGGGGGGAAGAGGAGTAGCAGGGAAACTGCAGTGGACGAAAGTAGGAAGGAGATGGCAGATAGGGTAGCCAGGTACCGGGCAGACTAAGAAGTAGAACATGCCTATACTACTCGTACCACCAACTGGTGCAGCTGGTTCGAACGTGGTCTTCCTTTCTCTTCCTGTTGTTTTTGTTTATTTTTATTTCATTTTATTGTCTTCTTTGCGGTGACCCTATGTGATTTTCATTTCTCTTCCTTTCTCCGATTGATAAGCCTTATTGAAGGAGTCGTGTGGCGTGGGTGGATGACGAGCCTGCTCTGCTTGTTTCGTACTGTCTGACGCCGAGGGGCCGGGCATAGTTGACGAACGCTGGACGATGGTGGCAGACAGGGTAGCAAGGTACCAGGCGGGCCAGCAGGGAGACCCTGGCTGTGCTACTCGTACCATAAACTGCTGCCGCTACCTGGAGCATGCCTTGTGCTTTGTTTGGTTTGACGTGTATTTTTACCTTGGTTCTTAGTCTTACTCTGTTGACGACTAGTGGTGTTTTCTTATTTTTCTTTTGTTTTCCAGCTCGTTCTTTTCAAGTGTCTGCCACGTCCCCTACGTGGGGGTACGATGGTTTGTTGCTATCCTGAAGTATATACATATACCAGGTATATTTTAGTTTCTTTTTTTGTTTCTTTTCTCTTTCGAATTGTCTTTGCTCTTGTTTTTGTTTTTTTTCTCTTTGTTTCGTTTTTGTTTCTCTAGGTCATGGAATGTGTATGTCGTGCCTGTCGTACGCAGTATGATGACATGGCATTGCATTACATACGTGGCAACGTAGTATCTCTGTGGCGTAGCTTTGTGACCACAGAACTTGTATCTCTCTAGGTTTGAAGAATCGGCATGGACACTGGTTGTGCTGGATGTCGACGCGTAGAAAGAACGGTTTAATGTGAAGAAAACAACAACAAGCATTTCGTGGGGCCCAAACTGGGTTGGTGCACCGCAGCACAGGTTGGTTTACCACCGACCACCTATCGACTGTTGCTGTCGATTTCCCTTCCCCCTCGTCCTCCTCCTCCATATTTGCGCTTCAAGTTGCATGTATTGGACTCCGAGCTCGTCGTACCTGATATTTTCTGTATCATAGTGCTCGTATCTTTCAGCCCTTGCTCGCAGTCGCTTCACTCGGCCGTTCGTACGAGTTTATCTCACCACCTCCCGCCAGGCCAGCGTTGATACTCTGCCTTGGTATCCTGTGCTCGCTGGCTAGTCTTGCCAACCGCACATCCTCGTAGCGACGCGACGGCCTGCTGCTGCAGATTTTGTGTTGGTTCAGCACAACACAGAATAATCCGTATTCGCCCAGCATGATGCATCGCAGACATGACTACTGCAGGTATTACTGAGGTCGCACCTCATTACCACCAATTACGAGTAGTTGGTCGATCTAGTTGGAAGCGACTTGATTGTTTTGTAACCCACCCTACCCCCGATCCAGTATTTGGATAATACTGATATTGATGTTACTGCATGAAGTACAGTCACGTACGTAGAGAGGAGCTATGAGTATGGTACTATACTGCTGTCCGTGCGCGTACCTTTGCACTGTTTATTACTGTTTCAATTTTTGGTGTTATGCAATGGAATGGGTGCTTTTACTGGTAGGTCCTTCCAGGAGACACAGCTTTGGTCCGTCGAGAGGTTCGAGTGGTATTATACTCACTTGGAGAAGTAAGATATTTTGAATGTTATCGAATATACTGACCTCGAGGAGTTGGACATTTTCAAGACTTATCACGGTATTTCGGCGGGACGGTAACGGCGGTAACCGCGGGACGTGACGGGACGGTAAAACCGCCGTCAAAATGGTCCGCCATCCCGTCCCGCCGACAAAATCCCTGACCGTCGTCACTCACGGTCCCGTCCCGCCGACAAAATCTCACTCGTTGGAAATTACCGTCCCTCCCCGCCGTGACAACGAAACATTACCGTCCCGTCCCGCCGATAAAATCTCTTCCGGTGGAAATTATCGCCCCGTCCCGTCGTGATACCGCCTCCGGCGGACATAACTTGCCTCGTACCCTTACAGATGCATTCGTGGTCGTCTGTTCCCATCCATTTCCACCACGAATTACGAAAATAATCAAGAAATTTCAGCCGAAATTCCGAGTTGTACCAAACTTCGATAGTATTTCCTATCTAAAAACATATATATATATACATGTCACATTAAATTGTGCACAACTCCCATGCTATAAATGAAATAGAGAACGGTCATTGTGTGTGTTTTCTTCAGTAGTAGGTGTATTACTCAGCTTGCAAAATTGGGTACCAACTGTTCAATTAACCAGTCTACCTCACAGCTGACGTAGGTGTTTGCCTAAATCAGGTATACCCGGCCACTTTCGCGCCAAACGCAGCAGTTACATACTGAAATCAAGTACAAATCACACACCAGAAGCCCTGCTATTGGCCAAGCTGACATTGTAACAGATTTTGGCACGAAAAGGCCAAGGTACGCCTGATTTTTTCTACTCTGTCTAGCTTTCAACTGATCTTGGCCAGCTTTAAACCAATCAGAGAGGCCATACGTACACTGCTGTGTTTTCTCTCCGTATGCGTCTGCCCTCCCTCGGTTGAAATTCTTCTGCATTGACGTATAAACTCTGTACTCGTACGTCGTACGTAAAAGTACGTATATACATGCATACATGCGTACGGTGGTTTCGCTTTTTCTCCTTCGGCGTTTGCGATGTGTTTGTTGTTGTGTGTACTCTGTTGTTTTTTATGTTCACAACAGTCTTTACAGCACCATGGACACTCGGCGTTTCGTCTGCACCACCCAACGTCGAGGTGGTCTCAGGTTTGGTACGGCAAGATAATTTCGTGCCGAGCAGGCGGTTCCGCGAGGACGGTCTGGAAGCTATAAAGCTGACAACGGGGGGGGGGCGCCAGAGTAAATACTCTTGGGGCTCCCGCCGTGGCGAAACAAACGAAGCATATTTATAGTGATCACTCTTTGCGGGCCCAAGTGGAGCCCGTGGTACCTACACTCTGAAGAAAACAAAACAATACAGATTTTGGAGGACATGTGGCACGCTTAATGCTTTAGACGCATTTTTTTTTTTTTCCAGATGGTCATGGACATCACACCCCTCGTGGCGCGCGTTTTTTACTCGGTTTTTGCATGTACCTGTTTTTGGCTGAAACGGATGAGGTATACCTGATTTTGGCATTTGCCCTATTTTTATCGTTGTAATCTAATAGAATAATGCCTGGTACCTGGTAATGAAATTGCTTCGCACCACATTTACTTCATTGTTTTCTACTAATAGCAGAAAAAGCTGTGTTGGTGTTGATGATCAGCTGTTGGTTGATGATTTGTTTTACAAGTATATACTTTCAATATAAAGGTAAGTAGGCCTGCCCCGTCATTGGGGTGGGCCGAGGAAGTCCGCCAGAACCTGCAACGCGATTCAGCAACAGTCACACGGGCATGTTGAACTTTGGGCTGGGGAGAGAGGGAACCTGGCGTGGTCTGGCTGGTGACCTGCTCGCAGCCAGACTGGCTTTTCTGGTCAAGAATTCGGAGAGACAATTGTTTACATTCCGAGTTTGGGTAGACGAAATATTTCGATCTACGAAAAAAAATACAAATCGCTACGAAGTATTGATGGTAAGTTGTATACCTGGTGGTGTTGTTTTTTCTCTTTGTTTTTTTATGAATCTTCGTTCTATATTTTTCCTATTTCCACCTGCGACTGAAGGAAGTACGTATCATAACACTACACCTGCCACTGCTATGCACACACGCACAACCGTCTCCCGGCTTTGTACACATGACCCTTCAAATTCCAAACCTCAATAAAATCCATAATATCCAATCTGAAGGCTTATAACAGTGACATTGAGAATCGTGGCGGGACGGGACGGGACAGATGTGACTTGTTTGGCGGGAAAAAATATGAAAACGAGACAGAACGAGACAGTAAAATGAGGAAAATAAAAAGTTAGCAGAACGGGACGGGACGGGACAGCGGCTGCATACTTTCTCAGCGGGACGGGACGGTAAAAGTCTACGGGGCTGATTTTCACGACGGGACGGGACGGTAAATATTTTTTCCCTCAGCGGGACGGGACGGTAAATATTTTTTTCCTCGGCGCGACGGGACGGTAAATATTTTTTTCTTCAGCGAGACGGGACGGTAAATATTATTTCCAATAGAGGGGACGACGCTTTTGATAGGCCGTCCGGTGCCGGAGTGTCCGCTGCTGTAGCTACTCGCGACAATTCTGCTGAGAATTCTCGATCTGATACGAGTGTCAATACTGCTGCTAGAGGGCACGATGCTTTCGATAGGCCCTCCAGTATCGGGGACAAACCAAAACGAACTACACTTGCTGTTAGTACACGTACAAACCGCGACGACCGTCTCGCGATACCTTCTAGGGTCGAGGCTCGCTCCCCAAGCGCTCGTAGCGCTTGTTGAATGGCACGCCATGCCTCGATCAGAGCTATACAAGTTGCTCAAGCACAAGCCGCTGCTACTGCCACCGCTGTTTCTACGCTCCACGACCCTGAGAACCGCCGTTTCCCATCCCCCCCTGCCCCGGTGTCCCCCCGTGCCCCGGTGTCGTCCCCTGCTCCGGTGCCGCCCCTTGCCCCGGTGTTTTCCACCCGCCCCCGCCTCAGCATACCACGGACGGCAAAAACACGGGAGGAGTCACCCAGCCCAGCCAGGTCTCCCAGCGGCCTGAGGACTTACGGTTCCTCTTCTTCGTCAGGAGAGAGGACACCCGAGCCCGCGGGGCCCACGTCTCTGGACGACGCCGTGGACGTCGAGCCCCCTGACTGAGAGGACGAGCGGCTGGCTACCGCAAAGGACGCAGGACTGGCGGCCGAGGACCCGGACAGGGCCCAGACCCCCCCCCGACTACCTGGAGTATGGATCTCCCTCTCGCCGCAGGACGAGGCGGCTGTGTCCCAGCATTGGTCCACCTTTTCGAGCCTCGACGCAGAGATCACATCAGAATGCCCGGCGCCCGACCAGGCCGACGCCGCCACGGCCGCGTGGACTCCTGCTGCCGCTGGTAACCTCTTCGACGTCATCACGGCCGAGCGGGCTTTGGCTGCCGCTGAGGCCTTTGGGGCTGCCTCGACGACAACGGCTAGACGTCGGGCGCAGACGCGCGTGTCGGTCGAACTCGTGGCGTCGGATGCCGCCCGCGCCTCCAAGGCTGCCGCGGCGGCCTCCAAGGCTGCCATCGCGGCCTCTGATGACGCCGCACGCTCCACCTCTTGCGCGCGAGCCTCCATATTTCGCGCCAGTGAAGCGCTGCGGGCTGCCCGGGCGAACATGGCCCTCCAGAACCGTCGGGCCGCCGAGACAAGGGCCTGAGCTGAGAGCCTTTCTCTTGCCGCGACCAAGACGAAGGCCGCTCCAGCCCCCACGTCAACCTTCGGCCTTGGCCCCACGGACTAGTGTTGCGACGCCACGATCGCGATAGACGTCCGGACCAAGCGTACCCGGGATGTGGGCTTCCTCTATGGGAGTGTCGCATGCATGGCGGCCGAGCCAAACGCCGCTACCGCCACGAAAAAGCACACTGTGGACGTTAAACGGGCGTAATAAACACCTGGGACTGAAGGACATTCTCGCATTTCTGTCCTACGTTTTCCTTCCTCTACCGGCCTGGACGCCCTCGGCGCAGCTGCCGATATTCAGTTCGGTGATTCCCCAGTGCGCTATTCGCACGCCGACTGGGCTCGGGAACAACAGGCTGAGCCCGCGTGCAACGCCGCCATGCGCAACATAGCCCTTGGCCGGCCGGAGGTTTTGTCAGACGACGTTCTGTCGGGTTTCCCTTCCCACCAGCGCCCTCCCTTTTCGGAGGTTCAGAAGCTGGCCAACTAAGGCCGCTTGCACACCGCCGAGGCGGGCATCGTTCTACTTGTACTACAGCCGCCCCCTCCCCTGTGTCAAGTAAGCAACGCCCGGTGGGTCGTACGACCTGTTTAATGAACGACAAAACTATTTTCATTTATGTTCCGCTGCTCATGCGCCCCTGGGTTTGCCATTCCACGGCTTCCTGCCACCTAGGAACTGCGCGCACCCTACGTATTCTCGAACGTTTCGACTGGTGGATCGGTATGAGCATCTGCACCCGGTGGTGGCTACGCAACTGCGTAACGTGCCAAGCACGGAAAAAGTCGCGGCAGACGGTCCGGTGGCCCTTCATCACGTTGCCCTTGGCAGAGGGGCCCGGCATCGCCGTCAGCATCGACTATTTCGGCCCTCTCCCGGTGACGCCTCGAGGTATTACCTACATCTTGCTTTTCACTGATCGCTTCAGCCGCCGAGCCGACATGTACGCCGTCAGTGCGGCAGAGTTCATCGCTGAGGGCACGGCTAACCTTCTCATCAACCGGTATATCCCTCTTTGGGGGTGCCCGCGCCGCATCCTCTCGGACAACGGCATTCAGTCCTGCTCCAAGCTTTCGCACGCCGTATATAAGCTTCTCGGGGTTCGAAAAATTCCACCAGCTCCTACCACCCAAACGGCAATAGCGGGGTGGAACGTGTAAACCACACAATGGCCCCGATGCTGGCAATGGTCGTCAACGAGCTCCAACAAAACTAGGATGAACAGTTCCTTCATGTCGGATTTGCGTACAACAATTTCGTCAGTGCCACCACGGGTTAGGCTGCCAACGAGGTGCATATGGGTCGGCTGCCACGCCTCCCTCTCACGATTTTCGAGCTTGCTGGAGTCGCCGGCCATCAGAGCTTGGCCCGTGACCACCTCGTCTACTGTGACTTGGCGACGGACCGCCATCAGCGCGCGTACGACATCGTTTGAGAACACCACGCCCTCACTGTTGCTCGCGTGAACCGCCTCAACTCCGCCCTTTCTGACGCTCTGCGGACGGTCTCCAAATTTTACGTTGGCGGTTGGGTGTGGATGTACATTAAGGCGACCATCATCGGCCAGGGCGCGAAACCCGACACGGACGCCAAGGTCATCAAGGCCAAACTCTCACTCAACTGGACGGGCCCCTACAAAGCTCTCGCAGTTGGCCCCTGCTCCTCAGTGGACACTCCGGACAGATCTCCTCTCAGAGCAAAGCTCCTGTATTTGTATCTTCCTTCCGATATGCCAGGCGCTGAGGCTCGCCGGCGCATATTAGATTAACGCTGCAAACCCTGTGCCAACCCCCACGACCGTGGCGACATGCCGAAGTATTTGCCGGCGGGGTTGACGCCTTACGTACTCAACAATTTCTCTAAGAAATCCCCCCCGTACCACGTCACCGAGGACGACGTTTCAATCCCTCTTCAACGACTCGAAGTCGAAAAGATTACTCGGCATCAATCGGTTAGAGGTCGAGGTGGCGTCATCGCGGTGATGTACGAGACGCACTGGACAGGACTATCCAACCCATCCTGGGAACGGCAATTGGACCTTCAGCTTTCTCGCCACGCAGGTTTGCGTTACTGGGCCGGCACCCCTAACCAACACCGCCAAATCAACCGCCTGTACCGCCGAATGAGAATTGGCGCGGCGCAACGAGAGCTCTCTCGGAGTAACGACGAGCGTCTGGCACCCGGCTATGGCTGCATATTGCACGCTGATTGGCTCCGCCGATACAGCAACACAGTACTTCCCAACGGGGTCCACGTTTGGTACAAGGGCGACGGCGGTCTGTGGTGGCTCGGGAAAATCAGCGCAACTACACCAACGGATGGAGTATATTTGTTTTGATTTTAGGACGACCCGGGACCAATCAAGCTCCCTCTTTCTCCGGCGCGCTACACGACCTAGACGAGAGCTGTAGGAGGTTCTTGGTGTCTGCAAATTCACTTGGCTAGTGCGTTTGCACGGGGGGTCCAGCGTAACGTAGATGAATCTCGAGGCGCCGCGGTGGATAGCTAATTTTCGCTTCTTGACTGCTCTCGATATTTATCTTTTTTGTCGTTTTCCCGGAATTTGGGAGTTGTGTTTTTTCTGTTCGATGTTTTTCTGTTTGTTTTGTTCGGCGGAGGGCTGGGTTAAGGTGGTTGCTGCCGTCCTCCGTGTTATTTTTCTTCTCGTTTCCGTATTTACTTTTCGCTTTTCCATGCATCCTCCTCGCCTCCCCCCCCCGTGCGGGCGGCATGGCGATGGCTTCCATCGACGATTTATTCCTGCCCCTTAAGGCTAAGGCTCCCCTTCATCTGTTTTTACGTACGTTGCCGGCTTCGTTGCGTCGCCGTTCAGAGGTGTGGGAGTGGGTTTTGAGGAGCCGCATCTTCGACTCATGTTCCAATTCGTGGAATCGGGGTGTCCACGAATTTCCCAAGATTCTGCATAGACGGCTCATCAGAGTGATGTTATGATACTGCTTTGCATGAGGTTGAAAGCCCGGTAATTACCTGGGTTCAGGAACTGGGAACGTATTTGTAGTACTTGGAAGGCGTATCTTAGATGGAAAACTAGGGGTTTTCCAGGGACGCACGAACTTGGTCTCAATCTCCGCGTGCACGAAAGGAATGCAATTGCTCTTTTTCTATCGACATGCCAGCAACACGCGTGAGTACCAACGAATACCGACTTAATAGGCAGACCAGTCCAGGGATACAGAGTGCCCCGCATGGTTGATCATAACGGATGCACTTTCGATCCCAATTGTGTTGCATCACATCTTGCCTACAGTGTCTGACTTGTATCCATGCCTTTTTGAACCACGCCACCATGGCAGCATGATGAGTGGTGGCTATTCTGATGAGCAGACTATTGCTACGTAACATACCTTTTCGTCTGCTCATCTTTCAGAAGTGGAACACGTGGCCAACAATGGCGTCTTACTGTTGTTAATACTGTACACCTGATGGCTTCTTCTGTTTTGTGTGATACCGAGTAACCTCATTTAGTCGGTACAATTATGCCTGTCTGGTAATTACTGTGGTGGCATCCGTGCGGTTGCACGCCATGTGTGTAATGCTGGGCATGCTTTAGTTGTTGTAAAGCTCGTTCCTGCTTCAATCCTGTCACAGAGGTGATGTTTAGCAATATCTCGCCACATTGCTGCGTTGCAGTTAATGCGATAGCTGTAGCAAGGCTGACCATCCGTCGCAAGAGAGACACGAACGGAACAATAGTTGATCTTGTGTCGCGGCAAACGGGAAGCGAATTGTACGTTTTCGCCGCCATCGAGAGGTCGTGATAAATATAAGTAAGTTGCTACAGCAGGAGCAGCAGCAGGAGCGCAGCAGCCAGTACTCTGCCGAATCCTTCATCAGTAACAAAATAGACAGATGCCCAATACCTGGCAGCGCAGAGTACTATAAGTAGTATTTGAGGGGGGTCGCACGTAGAAGTACACTTCGTGCAGTTTCGTCAGAAATTGCTATTAGCACAGAGTAACTTGCTTCGAAGAAGTACCACCCTCCGCAAAAAGGCAACAAGGAACGTTACTGGTAATCTGTCAGTACAATGACCTGTTTGATACTGCAAAATTGATCACGGATAGTCACGCCCACTCGCTCATTCTTTCCCTCGTGTAGTCCTTGGTTTTCCTCCACCTTTGGTATTTGGCGCAGAGAGCGCCATACGTCAACATCTTATCGGCACGTTTTATCTGAGCGAAACTCAAGACCCAGCTTGACAGCGGCTGTCGTAAGTCTTTGGGCTATTGATAGCGCGTCCGCCGGATGCGGACACTTCCCTAACATTAGGCTATTGAGTTGCTGGTCAATAGCACATCCAGTCGCCGTCTGTGAATTCGAGCAAGCTGTACGATGCTGCGGCAGTATCATAAGTGTGTTGTCTTCCCATTAAAGCAGTACTTCTACCCATCGACATCTAGCACGCCAAGTGTCGGTGTGCTGGCTCTTCACCCTAGAGAAATACCTAGTACGAATGACATTGTCACAGACCGTGATAGCTATAAAATGTAGTCATCGACGACTAATCTGGGTATGCGTGTGAAAGGCCAACGTACCGAATACGACGAGACTCACACCAACCTGAGTCGGTTAGGCCCAAACTACTAAAAATCTAGATCCATCCATGCGTTACGTCCAATACCCATGTATTGACCGGAACCATCAAATGACCGTTTCGCCTCCATGGACATTTCAGAAACTGGGAAACCCCAAAAGAGGGCTGACCGACCAACGAAATCCTATAGCCATCGGTTTCGTCTTTATTTCGTGCCTACGCGGGTTGATTTTGTTCTGATTCATTTGACTATTCCAGCTGTGTCAAGCGTGTTCCAGGCAGATTCCCTTACTCTCACAATTTCATATTTCCGGGCCCGACAGCGCATTGTTCAACGGCATGTGTGCTTGTTCTGAACTGAAACCGTACGTATATAGCAGCAGACAAAGCGCCCCTTCTTCGGCGTCTAATAAGATGGTCGTACGTGTGATCATTATTCTCCAACAGGTTGTGAGTGTCGATTTCACGAGAGCGCTATGACCCCGAAGGGGTCAGAGTTTCGACCACCTGCCAGCGCTGTACACGAATGAGACTGTAAAGTGGAAAACACGTCTCTGACGCGCACGTATGCCATTTCGGGGGATGGAAAACACTCCCAGGGACGAGCTGTGAGCTTCTTCAGGGCCCTGTATCAACAGACTGTCTCTTCACGTTCGACGCGACTGTGACTACTGGTTTGTCGAACGGGAACCATTGGACAATGTTATGGTTAGTGAAGCAGCAATTGAAGTGTGCTGCTGGACCTTGTGATAACGCCTGCGCGCGTTAGGAATGTGCTGCGCGCGTTGGGAACGTGCTAGAGACAAACGTGTGAAAACCAAATGCTCGATCGCAGAATCGATCGTACGTGCACACCGACCAATGAGAAAGACACTTGTAATAATCTGCTCAACACCGAGCGCCTGCAGCGTATAATTAATACACCAAAGCAGGAGAATATTTTCCCAACGCCCTCATCTATTTCAACGGTGACCGATACCGGCTTGAAAATCGCACATACTGCATGTATGTATTGAATCTCCCCGAGCCGGAGACGAAGGGCGGAGTCTTAGACCTACGCGCGAGTGCCATCTGGTAATGGCGCCGAATAACTGCAACGTATCAATGATTTGCAAGCGCTCATACAATGAAGGGTTGTCACCCCGCGTGTCGGTTCAAGAGCTAGAGACGGTGAACGCGCCTCGTGTCTACCTGGTGACGTGAGGTAGTCTTCGTGATGGGATACAGACGTGATTTCACGCTGCTTACTATGAAAAGGACGCTTGAAGCGGAGACGTGTCGCGTGAAGCACAACGTGACCCTCTCGATTGGTCCACTCTCTGCCTACAGCGCATACGGCCAGAGTGATATGTGCTTTGACTCACCGCAGCAATAGTCCTCAAGATTGCCCGCGCCCTTCCGCCCGCCTCTCTGAGGAGGGAATTACGCGCGCCCAACAAACTCCCACTATAGGGTATTCCGTAAATATACTGTATGGAATAACCGCGAGGATACTCACTTGACCGGAGTGCAAGATACCGCAGAGAAAACGTACGCGAGTAGCTAACACCCCAGAATGCATGTATTTCAGACACTACTCTTCCCTCCCTTTTTCCTTGGAGTCTGCACATCATGGAATCCCTTAGTCTGACCACATGCACTACTGTCCAAGAAAATATTTTCTCGAAGAAGATGACACCATCCGGGCAAAATAAACACACTCGCACACCATCGCCCGTCCCAACCCTACGGGAAAACATGTTCGACTATCGCTACGCTGGACCGCGCCCATCCGGGTGTCTCGCAATAACTCGGCAGTCGACGCTCTGAGGGCCAGAAAGTTTCTCGTGTACCACGCAACGAACCAAACTCGTCGGGCTTGCGGTCATCGGCTTTATTCATGCCATTTAAGGCACGCCTCCAGCCTCTTATGCCACGAGTCGAGATCGTACCACCCAAATACGCCATAATGCACGCGGTGCAGGTGACCGACCTTATCAAGTATCGTCTGATCGGCGTAGTACTCGGCCCACGCGCACGAGACGGCCGAGAACAGGTTTCCGGCACGGAGAGAGGTGATTGGCGGATCAGACGTTTGAACTCCTGCTCCCTCGCCATGCCCCATAATTGGTTCCCGCTCCATGGTCCTATTCGAGAGACGACCTGCATCGTCTTGGTCCGCGTACATGCCGTGGCGTACGGCGGTCCCGTAGTCGTACTCCACGAGCGCGTGCTTTCCTTCAGGACCCCATCCCGACTCCCCGAAAGAGCTCCAGACATCGCCGGGTAGAGATTTGAGCACTTTTGTCGACGTTCTCTGTGGGACGGTCGAATCGGTTCAGTGCAAGAGTGTATTGATTGCAAAGTTGAACTACGGTCTCGAACTGATTTGGCTTTGTTTGGAAGACGAACTTTCAACCTTATTGGAGAGACATTATTTTTGCATCGAGTACTAGTTTATTTTCATCTCGGGGTTTCCAGAGCACGCTTGGTGCATGCGCGCAGTAGACGGCAGTACGCATGTGGGGTAAAGCAGTGACAACAGTTTTTTTCCTTTGCTTGCTTGGTGGTATCTCTGTACACTATCGACTGCGTCACAGAGCCATCTAGCGTCGTGTCCATGACTACGATCGGAAAAAACTCATCAACGGACCAAACCCATTTCAGCTCACTCAAACGTGAACTTTAGAGATATACATTTATAGAAATATGGACGTCTGCTCGACTTCACAGACGAATGCTGCGCGGTGGTGACACAAAGGCCACATTCACAGCTGATCCCGAGCTAACAACCGCTCGTCCCCGCCCAGCGTGGCCTTTAGCGTACTTTTCCTTGACGTGCGTGACAAATTTCGTGCGTGGCCCGAAAATAATCGAACTCGCACATGCTGCGGCGCTGACAAACGTGCAGCAGAAACCAGAGTGTATGCAACATTCGCCGGAGTTGTAGTGTATATCGTTCGGGTTCATTGTGCACACACCTTTAAAGTTTCGAAAGGGACAAATGTATCAAACGGCGAATGACACATTCCGCAAAGGCTAGCGACGGGCCTGAACGATGACGGCACCGCACTTATATCAGCCTCCAGCATGTCGAGAAGCTCCTCGAAGGTCGGGACAGCAGGCACGGTTGTATCGTGCAATCTGGGACTCATACCCGATTCTCGTTGGCCCTTTTATATGTTACTCTCCCGCCATTCGTGATCGTCGGTGCTCTCCAGCTTCAGATACCTCCCCTACGCATGCATCTTCTTTCAAGCCCTGGTGCTTCCTGACAACATCAAGCCAGTCCCAGCCATCGCCGCTCCGCAATCCTTGATAAGGCTGATGCGGGTCGTGGTCGGGGGATGATGATCTTGTCGACACGGACGGCACAGGCGAACAAGGTCGAGGTACGCCGATATAAGCCTCGTCACAGGGACGCGGACGACTGCGATTTTCATCCAACCGCTACCGTTGTCCTTGTAGATGTCCTCCATTAGCCGCGTGTCATCCAAGTCTAAGAGGGGAAGCTCCGAAGGCACCGCATCAAACAATAGCGATAGATCGTCCGACACCACCCAGTGATCAACGCCCTTCATTGTATATTGTGCACTTAGCATGAGTGGTAGACGGTTCCGAATGAGCACGGACCGAGAAACAGCAAAAACAACGCAGGGCAGGGGCGGAGGAGTCTGCATGTACTTGGAGGAGGTCAAAGGTTTTCTTTTTTCTTTTTATCCTCCGGCGGATAGGTAAATATATAGCTCAAGCTCACCACACTCCACGTTCCAATTTCGTGTCAAAGGTCATCACTAATTATCAAACGAAAAGCACGTCACCCGTCTACCAACTACAGTAGGTCACATACGACGTGAGCTGCCCACGGAACTTAGTGTATGATCTGCCGATGACACAAGAAGTACAGTTTGAGGCTTCGGTAAAGCGCTCTATAGCTGGTTGAAATGTTGCTTCGGTCCGAAAGCCAGGACAAGGACCTGCGTACGTGACATACCTTGGAAAATATTCTGTTTGACGCTGGCAGCCCGAATCACACACGCAAGATCAGCAGCCAACGGGCGCGTTCGATACGCCTCTTGTAACATTCCGGCGATATTATCGGTGTAACGACCCCGAACCACGTTCACCGCGCATAGTGCTCCAGCGCTGGTGACACAATATATTCGGCAGAAGAGCGGAAAGATAATTTTGTTTTGGCGTCATTCTACACTATCCCTGTAGTGTATTGGGTGATCACAAATGCACGCGGCACAATAACAGCATAGCCAACAAACGACATCCAACTATTCGGGGGGGTGGCCTTGTGCGCTCCACTCCACCCTTCAGTCGTTTAAATCGCTTCTGTCTACAAGTAATCGGACAAACACTAGCACACCTTCATACGTTTGTCGAGCATCCTGACCTGTAACGAGCCAGTGTTAGGCGTGGCGCAAACCAGCAGCGAGTGCTCTTCGTTCACGATTGCCACCGACTCATGCAGCCACTGCCTCCTGCTTGACGGGGCCCCACGTTGCGATATCAGCGATTCAAGGACAGCGGCGGCAGAGGGGGGGGCGAGGACATCAGAAAAACGGGCACGAATGCTTGACATTCTTGATTCTCGTTTTTAGATTGCATTAGTCGCGGTACGTCGTAACCTTACATTCCTGCCGTGACGACCGCAGGCACGAT
Source organism: Macrocystis pyrifera (assembly GCA_031763025.1). NCBI lineage: Eukaryota > Phaeophyceae > Laminariales > Laminariaceae > Macrocystis > Macrocystis pyrifera. The sequence goes on from JASSKH010000022.1 coordinate 994,075, forward strand.
ACGTTGCTAACGCGGGAATGCACGACGTTAAATAAGAACGTATTGACGCTTTGAATGTAGCAGTGCAGGATTGAACCACGCTAGCGTTACACCAGAAAGCGCAGCGGCTTTAAACCTCGTCAAGCGTCGGGCTCTCACCCGCTCGCCCGCCAGCCCGCCCGCACAAAGAAATAAAGTATGAATACGTTCAAAGAGACGTCGACAACGACGACGTTTTGTCCTAGTCTCATGCCAAGTAAGGAAGAACGAGTAAAACGAGGTATTTAATGTAACATGCCCCGCAAGTTTCCCGGTTGAACTTTGTTTTGGATGATTTTTGTTTGTTGAAAATGTTGCAAATTTGTCAACAAAAATTCGTTCTGCACCGGACCGTTCTTCAGAGAGATAGAATTGCACGCCAAAGATGTAATAAGACGGGCAACTGTAAAGCTCTCAGTCAGTCAAGGCCGTCAATCAAGGCATCTCCATCCGCGTACACGGATTTCCTCCTATATCCGGTCGGAAAACATCTCATTCTTTGTGTGGAAACCCCTACTTATATTGTACTTGATCTCTGTGTTTTGCTGCTGTGAGGTGTTGGGTCGAACATTTCGACTAACTAATCAGAGGACCCTGTCATGTATAGATATACTGTAGACCAAAGCGCGAAAACATCAAAACAAAAATGCCCGGAAATTATGGGTTTTCAGTTCCATGAACAGGCCTTTTTTAAAACGGGGATTTTTACTCCGAGTCCCCAGGTTTTGCAGTCAAGAAGAGGCATTTTCCTTGACGCCTTCATCGAAGGTTACAAGTGCCGTCTCAGTGCAGTTTTGCTGCCCGCTATCCACGCATCCTTGCGTGCCCTTGTTGCCCCGTCATATCTGCACGTCGGCCTCGTACCCAAGATAAAACCTTGCCCTGAAATCCTGGTGCAACTCGCCCATCTCACCTTTCGCGGGAGCTAATACAGGTAACCCCCGCAGTACCTCCCTGCTAATGTTAGCTCTCGCGCGTGACAAGCGGAACGGCAATGGCGAGACTGGGGCAGGGCAAACACCACCGTCCGCACCTGGACGTAAGTCTACGGCCACGAGGAATATCTCTGAGGATTTGCCAACGGCGCGCCGCTCGGGTTTGCGAAACCTTCAATAAGAAGCCAAAGGTTACCTCTGCGGACATCAAAGCAAGCGAAACGTGCAGTTCCCTACCTTTGTGTTCTTTGGGGGGGAACTTCGACCTCGTTCTCGCAGAGAGAATCTCCTCACTGAGACCAGACGACGGGCAATTCCACAGCCCCCCGTTGTTCAGGGTTATCTGCACCTGAGGGCATACGCATTAAGCGTTTTGGGCCACCGACCAAAGCATCTGAGGAAACGAAACATGTTACCTACTGTTTGTTTCGGAAGACAAACCCACACCAGGCGCACGCATCAGATTGGGGACAAGGGCTGAAGCCGGGCGATAGCGGGCGCGGGGGGGGTGGAGAAGGGATGGATGTATGTCTGCCCTAAGCGCCTCGCGGTTAGGTCATGACGCTAGACCTACAACAGCGTTTGCCACTGTCCGTGTCGGACTGAACCCACCAGGAAAACACCAGGAACCTCGCCTGTATTTCCGTGCAACGTGTATGGCCGGGAGCAGTAGAGGAAATAAACTAGCAATTATTTCACATGCACACAGCAAAGCAGCAACAGCATAGCGCGGCCGGCAGAAACGCCCTCTCAGGACGAGAGACGACATGTGCGGCAATCTTTGACGTTTCAGGCGGACGAAAACAGCGAAATCCGCACGCAAGCACGTCATACGGGGAATCGATCATATCAACGAACTCGGGACTCCTTCGTGGCTGTTATGGGCAATCTGATCACCTAGCGATAGATTTTGAAGGCTAGCACATAGGCATACCTCTCGCAGAAACATTGAAGCTGTGCCGTGGAACGGTTCCATGTCGGCAAGAGCCGGTCCCTTGTTGATTCCGTACACGATCAAAGATTGGCTCTGCACGAGACCTTCGCAGAGCATCGACAGCTGTCGTCCAATCTGTCGTCGCTATGTGCATGTGCCTACCGCGTAAACAATGTCATCGAATTGACACGCAATCGGCAGCAGTAGGGCAGCCAAGGGAGTATTAGGTGGCCACGTTTACGCTAGGATATGATTGGCAGCACTTAACCTACACCATGAAAACATTGAGCGAGTACGGTAGATTGAAGTAGAGTCGTGTATGATCATGATGGTGAGTCGCGAATGCATGACCATGATGTGTCGGTAATTATCCCGGATCAACCAACCAGTCAACCAATCGGTATGCATTCTTCGGACCTACCACAAACGGTGGTGGACCGATGCGTTGTCTGGCAAAAACGATAAATCTACGCAAACTAGTGCATTCCGATCGCACCGACCAACCAGCTGCTGTTCGAGAGACCAATCAATCAATGACCAAATCAACCAACACAACAAGCAACCAACCAATGAATCAGCCAACCATTGAATGAATTGAACAACTAACCAGCACAACCAACCAATCGACCGATCGACAAACAAATTTCGCCAACCGACCAATCACCAAACCCATAAACGCATTTTTACACGAACTATCGATCCACCCGCATAAACGTCAACGGCATGTGCAAACCACCTGGACAAGAGATCGTTCACGATGACCCCCACTCGGAAAGGGGGGCTGAAGCTTCCCTTTTCCGCCACCACAGTGAATTCAGAGTAGTTCAGCCCAGTCCTCGCGTGATCGGTCACAGAAAACAAAACGATTGGGGGCAATAATCGAATAGTGACGGTCGCTCGCCAACTAGCAATTCAAAGAAAACGGATAGGCAAAAAAAAAACTCCAGCGACAGCGAGGTGGGGGGGACGGGAGGGGGGGCTGGGGGAGATGCGAAGGCGCCTACTGCTAACGTCTAGTCCATTTTACTCATAAAAGCGTTTCGTCAAAGCGAGGACCGCTGCCTTCCTGCATGTTCAGACGCTGTGCGGAAGTTCTGCTGTGGCAATGGGGGTTGAGCACTGTCCGCCGTTCACCCCTGGTCACCGACACGCAGCATGTTGGCAAGTCTCATGTTCAACCGACCGATAGAAGGCAATCTGGGTTTCATGCCGTGCACCTATGGAGCTCATAGCAAGCGGCGCGAAAAGCATGGCCCTTGCCGTGTCTCGTATCATCTTCACTGCGGTAAGACGGGGCCGAGGTGAAAGTGTTACGCTTGCGAGCCGCCATCACAAATTAAGGCCTAGCTGACAACGGCATTGAAGTCCGACAAGTCAATATCGCGACCCCCTGTCACGACAACGTAACTCCACACCACTGTTGCCATGTCATGACAAAACCAACCGAAAAAAAGAAAAGCGTTACAGATAGCTGCAGCACCAGTTCTGTAGCAATCTTGTAATAGGCCTATCGCGAGAAGGGAAGGGTCTGGGCTTCTTTAACGGTGAGCACAGGTATGCACCCGGCCGAGATCGCGTCGAAAATTCGACGGCTGGAGCCTGTGTCTCCCATTGAGTTAAAGCAGAACCTGCGTCAGAAAAGTGAACAACGCAGATCGAAACGTGCGACGGCACTGGGTTGAATTTAGCTACACCTCCATTTCTTAGCGTGTTTTGATGCATCTGCACAATCGGCCCAAGAAGCAGCGCAGTAACATCCTGAAAATGCATGAAGCGGAGGAAATTGACAAAACTTTGATAGACGAACGGAGGATTAAAGACTCGTCTCGTTTGGACCCAGCAAGGGCTCCGACCTGAAAAAGTCTCCGTACCCTTGTGAAAAACAGACGAGCGAGAAAACCACCAAATGACAGGGGACAGACCCTAAGCCCGACAATAGCACCCACTGGCGACGCACACCACGGTACTTTCATGGATGTAGCTCTACACTGCGCACACCACCCACGGTACGTACCGCGGGGGGGTACCAAGCTTATCCCACGTTGTCGATGCCGAACCGTACACTTGTCTGTCAATTACTGTAACCAAACACAAAGGTACAGCACAAACGTACACAACGTTATCGCCGAACGTAGATGAGTTCCAGCGTCGCACTGATTCCCATATTCGGTGATCGACCCCGGCGCGCGTGCAAGCGCGCCTCACGATCTCTGGTGCGCTGTACTACGCGTCGTTTAGGTCTGGTTGTCTCTGCTGTGGGACCCCTTATTGTTTACCTGCTGCGGGACATGTTGTCGGCGTAGACCAATGCACTCTCGCACCAGACCTTGGCGTTACCTCCTAGGACGATGACGCTATTTGGCGAGATATCCGTCGCAACCTGCACAATACGTGTCGTTTCCGTGCAACAACAAACAACCAATATAATCAGCCAACCGCAAGGTCACAGCAAGGGAAAACCACGCGATAACGGAAGAAGCGTCGTTACTGTAGCGGACGGGATAATGCGGTATTCTATTGTAGATGTATGAGCACCTGCATCGGCACGAACGTTTTTTTCGTTTTCGAGAGTAAGAAATATGGGCTTTAGAGACTACGAGCGCAAGGGACAAACAACAACGTGAACGATTGCTACATCGGTGTATCCGTTTAGCGTGTGTGCCTCGTGCTTGAATACACGCTCCAAAGTGTTGCTCCACAGCAGGATATCACCAGGGTGTGTTTGCTACTCTTGAAAATACAGCTAAACAGCAGAGAAACCTACGGTAGTACAATGATTTAGTTGTAAACTGGACTTGTGATCGACGCCGCACAGCAGTGGCCTCGGTTTTTTGTTGTCTTTCTGTGGGCGAGTGGAAGATGAAAGTTTACCAGATTCGCGGGAAATACATCGCGGGAAACCATTTTTTCGGGGGTCGACACATGTACATTTTTGTCTTTTTTCGCGACATGCCGTGGCATGCCATGGCACCACCTTCCACGGGATCTTCCACGGCATGCTACAGAACCTTCCACGAACCTCCACGGCATACCACGGGACCCTAGACCTAACCCGAACCCTAACCCCAACGGGTGCCGTGGGGGTTGCCATGACATGCCTTGGGGTTGCCATGGAGTGCCGTGGCCGTAGCCGCGGGGGTTGCCATGGTACTGCCCATGGCATGTCAACCCCCACGGCGTGCCATGCAATACTATGCCCCACCATGGGATGCCGTGGTGATGCCATGGTATGCCATGGGCGGTACCACGGCAATGCCACAGCTGCCCACGACAAGGTCAAATAAGTAAGAACCGTTGTTACTGGAACCGTGCTGAGGCGTTTATATAGCAACACTTATGTAATACTTGAATGTTTGGGGAGTCTGGCTAATAACGTTACGGAGGAGGTAGAGAGTCATACGCATCTTGCGCTGTGTTGTTGTGGATATACTGCTCAGCTGCTGCTGTTAGGCGGGTTCGTGAGTTTCTCTAGGAAGAAATTGTGACGTTGAAAGGCGATGCTCTCGGGGCCAATTAGCAGAAGAAGGCGAAATAGGAATATGGGACCTGAGGTCTGCTCGTGCGAAGCAACCCCAATCGAGAGATAAACACCTTGATAAAGCATATCTTCTTTGTGTGCTTAGTCCCTTCTTATTAATGCTCTTCAAGTGAGTTGAGAGAAAGGAAGAGCGCTCGAGTGAGCGATAGTGGGCTTCGCCAGAAACCAGGAACACAACTCAGCCCAGACGTCGACCAAAACTAGCCTGGCCTAGCATGCAGATACGAGCATTCCCATAAAGAAGATTCCCAAAGCGCTACGTACGTGTAACCATGCAAGCTTCGCATATAGGTATGTGCTCAAAACGCTACGCGTAACCGTATCAGATTCGCCATCGGGTATGTTCCCAAAATGCCACGCGTGACCGTATAAGATTCGCATGTATGTACGTTCCGATAAGATAGATATGCTACTCCATCACATAGTTTCCATGAAGAATACAAAAGTCGTTAAGTAGGATCGCAAACTAGGTCGCGTAGAAAAGGGCAAATATAGCGAACAACGAGCCCACCCAGTATCGTTCGGTTGATAACTCGTGTATACGCACTACAGTCCATATTTATAGTTCACTAGATATAGAAGAGTAAGACCCCTTCAAAGGTGAAAGGACAGACGCCGCATGTGTTTTATAATTAACATTTTTTCGACAAAATAGTTGAGGGATGCGTACGAGACCAATGTAAGTAACCCTGCAGTAAAACCCTAACCGTAGAACCAGACCCAGTGAACAATTGGTTTGCAACTATTAGAGCCTCTGTGTCTCGTTTTCTAGAGTAAGTGGTACGCTCTGCTACGTACAAGATAGGAATATGCTCCAAGCAGTAAAACTGCTGTAGGATCACGCATGGGTTCTCGTCGGGACGTCTGTTGACCCCAGGACCCTCATAAGCAAGACGATAAGTACTTCCGTGTTCGTATCGCTCGTATCGAGCCAGTGTTGTCAAATTTCGACAAAGTGGCTACCATGTACCAGGTGCAAGACATACGACAATTCCCACATGGACATATCATATGACGGCGATGAGATAATGCGAGTATACCAACATCCATATAGGTAATTGCAACATATTATGTAGGTTTATACATCTCGAGAGCCCAAGAAGTGCGTTAGCGAGATACCAGGTACAGTATAGGATCACGCTGTAGTTTTCACCAGTATCATATACCTGGTACCTGGTACCATTGTACCTTGCACATGTATGTGCCCAAAATCCAACGAAGCAGGGCAGTTATATTATTTTTACGGAGCGCACATATAGGCGAGGTTGCGGCAAAGTTACTCGAGGATGAGTGTATTTCTAATCCACGCCTGGCCACGTCCAGCAGTATGGTAATATGTCTGCACGAATGCAGAACGGGACCCAGTCGAGAAACCAGGTAGTTCGGTCTCGAGTAGTTCAGTACACGCAACTAATTGAAGCATGGCGAAGAGAAACAGCGACGCGTGGGGGTGCCGATGAAACAAGGAATACCAGTCAGTCCACTCGGACCGGAAATATAGAAACCGTTTTACATTGCTGTCGCGCCACCTATATTGAGTGCTTGATAGGAAACATATGTGGGCAAGCTCAGAACGAGAAGATGCTCGAGGACCGGGTTCGTATTACACGCGACGATACCTCGCTCTGTGCGACATGACGTGTAACTGGGCGTGTATTACGCGCGATGCGGCGAGGTTTCATTTGACTCTTCACACACCCTACGAGCAGCATCGAGGGTAGTGCAAATGCAGGAAGGGCGATTGTCTTACCTAAAACTGCTATTTCCATTTCGGCAAGGCAGTGCGATCAGCAGCCGCCGAGGCCGTAGTGGATCTTCGGGACCACGAATATCCAGAGCTTTAACTTTTACAGCGATTTGTAAGTCCCAATACGAGTAGAAGAGGAGAGGGGGGGAAACAAACAAAACAAAAAAAACAGACGGAGCCTTGGTGGGGCTTGAGGGTGGGTGCAAAGGAATGTAAACAGGGTACGAAGACGAACGAAGGCGGTATACGCTTGTATGCCTGGCACTTCACCTGCTTTACTCATGAAGTTGCGATTCATTTTTTATTTTGGTATTTCTCTATCTCACAGTCTGTGACCACAGAAGTCGTATCTCTCTAGGATAAGGCATCAGGATGGACACTGGGTGTACTGGTAAAGCTGGGAAAAACAAGCGATTTATTGATGTGAAGATAATATATACCAGGTACACATAAGTAGGACTAGCTGACGAGGTGTTATATTTTGTGCCACAGAAAATAAATAGTTATCAAGTGTATTTGGTTTGCAGGAAGTTTTCTTACGATCGTATTAATAGTACAAGTACTGGTTGCTGCTGTATGTATCTTACAATAACTGCTGCACCAAATTTTGATCTACTGCTGTGAGTTCAGGTATGGTGCCGCAAAAAACTAGTGCGTGTAGTAGCCGCGCAACCTTCCCTATTATACATTATTTGTCGAGTCGTCCTCCAGTATTATCGTACCAGTAGAGTGTATGCTCCTCTCTGATGCTGCTGCTCTGCATTAATTATTGCTCTGTCGTAGGGTGTATTTATCTTGCTGCGTTGCTCCAATTTGGACTGCTCGATTAATAGCATACATAGTACATCGTGTGTGGCACATGCATACCTGGCAATTCGAAGTAGCATGTCTCTTGCGTCACCCTCTGAGAACCTAGTCCGCAGTACCTTTCTGTGTGCAGCTCGGTTTGGATGTTTTCATACCTGCTGGAGTACGTTAGGTGACACCTCCGATGATTGTACTATTTCGTCGAACAGTTACGGACCAATCCGGGGGGAAATCTTCTAAAAAAATGCAAACATGCAAAACTCAGTAACACTGCTGTAATACCAAGTCCTACATAAACACACCAAGAATTGTGTACAACCCCCATACATAAAACACAAGATATAGAAAAGACGTATAACGCAGCCTTAAGTGTTGACGATTAATATTAATATCAACTATTTAATCAGTCGAACTCACAGCTGACGAATTTCATAGATACAACTTGTAAAATTCAGTATATAATACCAGGTACTGTGTAGACAAGGCATACTACGCAGGCTGCAAAGTTGAGCATTAACCATCAAAGTTTTAATCAGTCGAACTCACAGCTGACGTATGTCATCGTTGATGAAGTTAGAAAAACGTACAAGCTGTAAGTACGACCGATTGAATGGTTCAGTATACCCTGGTAGTTATTAAAAATAGTATCACTGTGCTGTAGTTATTCGTTGTGAAAGGACACAAAACCACTTTATTCCTCTACTCAACATGCACGCAACCCTCCCCGGATAACTGAGAGCAGCGACTAAAGAAAGCGCCATGTTTTATGCCCCCGGTGAGGCCCTGCTACCAGTTGCGCCGGTTCGTTGACTCGTGGTCAGTTGTGTGCACCTCAACAACCACTTCGCCTTCATAATGCCGGCTACAACGACGATAAGCTGTGCTCACGGAAACGTAAGCACACTGATAGCTGCCCCACAAAATACAGTATATCGCCCTGGTCACAGAGTATCTCAGCAACTACGGCAGTAACCATACGTTACCCCAGGTGATCTCCACGTGTTATGACTTCTATTAGTAGACCATATCCTACTCAAAACCAAAGGTAGATACCTAATGTCCGAGTCATGACATCCGACACAATCTACTTTGAGTGTACATATCCATGACAACGTTAATTTGAGTAGAACCCCACTTTACCGTTTTCGATAGAGCCGAAAGTACCTCCTATAGGCTGCCATGACCATGCCATGATATATGTACAAGATTTGTGGTCTGCGGGATCCCGGAGCACCCACCCTAAGCGACGTGGACGTACATACGCAAAATAGCTGCTGAGCCGACTGCTCTGTACTGCTGTGCCTTTGGTTAAGCCTCCTATCCCCCCATTCCCCTTTTAAGTTTTTCCTTTCGGGCCTTCCGCGCGACGCGCCGACGAAAGCAAAAGGGATGTCTCTTTCCTTCGCACTCCGCCGGCCAATCGCCCCGGCGGTCGTCAAGGCGATGCTCGCTGTGTAAGGGACTGTCGCCATCATCTGCCGACAGCTCCACATCGACCAGGCGTTGAGATTCCGGTTGATGCCCACCATCACGCGCCGTAACAGCATCCGGTGCTGTGGACTGAGCGCTCGCTTGCCGTTCCACCATTCGCACACAACGACGTGATCTGCCCCCCCGAACCTGTTGAAATAGATGCTGTTTGTCAGGAGGTGCATGATGGTCCTGGTTACTCTCTGCTGATGATCGATCCCATAGCAAGACTTCCAGTTTCCTAGGAGCTTCAAACCCAGCACGCGGTACGGTGGGATGAAGAAAACGTCCGCATCTTCCGCATCTAAAACGCGCCATGGGTGCGAAAGCAGTGACTGGTGTAGGCAAATTTCTCCCATGTCTTGGGCCATGTCGGCACGCTCGTCTTGCCAAGGAGCCACGCCGTTGTGAAGGTCGCGGTAGCACTGTATCAATGCCGTATGGTCAAAGACGGGGTCCTCGTAGAACGTAGACATTCACCCGGTCTGTGTCCTCAACCTGCAGCTGAGGCCCTGCTTCGCTTGAGGTCGCAAGATAACATTTCTCGCGCGATTCCATGATTGCCCTTGTCGGAGCTAGCAGAATGGCCCGACCGATGGGCATGTTACGTCTACCGCTCCGAACAGCGAGTTGCCGCTTCTTTCCCAGTGCCATAGACCTATCGCACGGTGCTGCTATTTCATATGCACCCTAGCTGCCGTGCTGCTGCCGTAGTCGGTCTTGAGGTACGGTAGTACAAGAGGAGGGGCACTAGAGTCGTACGATAGTACGTGCAATCAACTCGGTTGTTGATCGCCTCCGCAATGTACTGAAAAATTTCCGGTTCGTCGTTGTGATGTAAACACAACACTTGGATCACCGCCGAGCCAGAGGGGGGATGGGGAGGTCACTAGGTGTTGGCATCTATTCGTGGATACGAATCTCTCAGGTACGCTCTGTGTTCGTATTGTGTTCCTGTTGAGTCACGGCACCACAAGCAACTTACTTATGTGTGTTCTTCTTGTGCGCATACATGATATCAGGTGCCAAAGTACCAGGTATGTGTTTGACAACAGCGCATGTGTGTATTGTTGACATATCATAGTTTAGTATCATATCTACTGGGCCATGGTGCAAGATAGCAGCGACAACTAAAAACCATGAAACAAAAATCAAACCAGGGGGAAAATAGTCATTGTATCGTACCAGGGATTAGAATGGCCTCTCCGCCCCAATGACGAATTGGCCATACTCGGAGTTAGCATCACGTCCGAACGAATGACGAACCATGTGAGGTCAAGGGATCATAATCAATTGGGGATTCCTGTGTGGGTCGGAAATGACTTTTGTCTAGAGTGGGGATCGATTGACTCGACTTTTGTGCGGGTGGTCTAAATTGACTTCATTTCATTCAAGGGGATCGAAATTTGACTTGGTTTCAGTTTAGGGATCGGAATTGACTTGGATGTAGTGTGAGTAGGTCAAAATTGACTTGGTTTTCGTGTCGGTTCCTTCGAAATTGAATTGCTGTGGTGTAAGGTCGTGGATTAAAACGAACTTGGTTTCAGCGTTGCAATTAAAACCAACATGGTGTTTGGGTAGGAAATCGACTGTTACGGCGGGTGGCGCCAGGCAGGGACGTTCGTAGCTCTGCGACTGTCGTGACCAGCGCTATGGGGAGGATAATACGGCGCGAGACCACTGTCCTGATCAGGGTCACGCGTCGGGTCTATTCGATAGGCAGAGGGCAAGCTTTAGTTAGCATCCTCTGGGCGGATCTTATAGTGGCAGGGAGGATCCCCGGTGTGGGAACGCGGTACAGAGCCAGTACCGAGGATCCGGGGCCACCCGGTGTTTAATAAACACAACCAAGTGAAGAAAGAAAGTCAAAGCCAAGTGGTCTGTGATACCTGTCCTATCGACCCCCAGCCTTTTGTCCCTGCCGTGCCCGTCGTGCCCGTCATCGTGTCTGTGGTGTTTCGTTGAGTGTTCGCGCTTACTGTTTGCATCTATCGCATTGCATCGATCCACGTTCTGCGTGACCTGATCATGACTGCTTGAAGGCACTTCCTCGAGCTCCCAAACAACAGGCGAGCCGGCCTCAGAGATCAAACGAGCGCAGGTCCTTCTTACGGTTTGAGAGCTGTACCCTGCTGTAACACGAACCACACTTGATTTTAGTGTAAGAATCGAATTTGGCTTGACTTTAGTGTGCGGGCCGAAATGATGACTTGGTTTTAGTGTGCGCATCATAATTGACCTGGGTTTCGTGTGGGTGGACGAAATCGGCTTGGTTTAATTGGGGATCTTAATTGACTTAGTTTTAGTGCGGGTGGTCATAGTTGACTTGGTTCTTGCGTCTGGCCATCGCAAATTACTTAGGTTTTTAGTATGGACAAAAATTAACCTAATTTTAGTGTTGGCTTCAAAATTACTCGTTTTTTGTGTGGGGTATCGAAATTGTTTTTTTTTAGTGTGGAGATCGAAATTGACTTAGTTTTGTCTGAGGGATCGAAAATACCTTGATTTTTTGTGTTGGGGATAGAAAAAACACTTGGTTTTGGTGTTAGGATCGAAATTGAATCAGTTTTTATCCAGAGGTTCGAGATTGATTTGGTTTTTGGGTGCGTGCCGAACTTGACTTGGTTCTAGGGCATCGGTCAGAATTGACTTGGTTCGTGTGGGGATCGAAATTGACTAAGTTTTGTGTGCAGGTCGAAAATGACCTGTTTCTGTTGTAGGAATCGAAGCACTGGTTTCTGTTTGTGGGTGATCGAAATTGGCTCGGTTTTTGTATCGGGACATCGAGATGGACTTCGGTTAAGGGTGTTCTTCTTCGCTCTCGCACAAGGTGTACAATTCCGTACTAAATCCTAGGCTGGTCCATCAAAGAATCGATCGACATATTAGGTATATTACATTTGAATCATTACAAATACTTTTTAAAACTAACTAAACACTGAAAAAGACGCAACACTTAACAACACAATTGGGAGAGGGACATTAAAAAAGACTACTACGTGGAACCATAGTAAATAGGACCAAGCATTGCTTTATAAAATAGGTAAATATGTAGGTTTCATGTGTGCCATAGGACCTAATAACTATGGACCCCCGCTGGAGAGCATTCATTATTCACATGAAGTAGAAAAACTGCGCTTTACAAGATGAGGCGACATCTGTCACACAGGAGAGGCGGATAGAAAAAAAAAACAGCAGTCAAACACACAGCAATTGTAAACAACAAGAAATACGGCCAAGGCGAAGAAAACGATTGTCCGTAGCAGCATGCAATATATCTACTTCTACAGCTGTGTAGATAGAAATTCATAGGGTTCCACCTGCTACATGTACAGCCGAGCCGGAACCTTGTCACACAATCTGCTAAACATGTACCTTGGTTATCATCGAGAGCGGTGCCAACACTGTTGTTGAATTGTCGTGTGCACCCCCTGCCCCCATGCCGCCACTCCTGCCACTCTCCACTGTCGTTGCGTGACGTAGCTAGCTCCTTGCCGCCCCCTCCTTGTACCACCTAATCATGGACCAGTCCGCTGCCTTGCGGTTCTTTCAATGCACAGTACTTATTTGTCCCCCTTCGTATCCGGCGGGGGCAGCAACCAAGGTGAGGTTTGCCGAGGATCCCTCCGCGATTGAAAACCCTTTGAGATCGCCCGCTGGACAGCGTCTATCATAGACATTTATACAGCTGTCTGAAGGTACCTGGTACTAAGCGCTTACGCTGGGTTTGGTGATAATTGAATACAAATAATGTGATAGTAGATACAAGTCGCGTCGCGTAGCGGGTGGTTCCGCCGGTTACGCTCGCTCACCAGCAAGAATAGAACGCAACATATAGATGGTCGAAATTTCAGGTGCAAACAGGCGACCTGCAAATGCCAAGGGCTTTATGCTCCAGGAGAACAACCCCGACGCTGCATGCACGTATGATTCGTGCGTACACACTGTTGTGATGTGTACGGAAGAAACAGCACAGCACGGCACAGCGCCACGTGGTGCTGCACTGCGCTGGGCTGCTGCGTGAGATGAGCTGAGCTGGGTGTGTCTCCCTTTCTTGTTACTGTGCTTTATGTGGTACTACGTACTTTGTGTGGATGATTGAAGCATGTGCCTGGTATGCGAAAGCCACCGCTGCGCTGCTGTTCTGCTGAGCTGAGACAGCGAGCGCTGCGCTGCTGATCTGATACCAACTGAGCCGAGCTGAGCTGGATATGCTACGTGCTTCTTGCGTTAAACTACCTGGTACTTTGTTTTTCGTACGATATGATACCGCTTATCTTGGGCACGTATGGCAGGGCTACCACTGCTGTGTCTCGCTCGGTTTTGACCATTTAGTTTTGACTGCTTTCGATTCAGATTCGGGTCCCGAAAATCCATTTTTAGTACCCGGTACGTTTTACAAAACAAAGCCAGAATTTCGTCTTGAATTTAGTGTCGGAGCGGCTATCTTGCTCAGTGTTGACTGCTTTTCGATTCTGACTCGAGGCTCGAAGACCCATATTTTGTTTGTTGTTTTACTTTAAAAGAAAAGTTGAAATTAGTATAGGATAGTTTTCTTGGTGCGATGGGTATGATTTTTTAAAGAACGAACAAGCAGAGGAGGGCCATGAGGTGGGAGAATGCAACGAGCGAGACAGATGGGGGTCGGGATATTACAGCATTCGTGTTGATGTAAATACGATGTCACACTGTTCTATACAGTAGTATTAGCATGAACTAATACGGTAGGTTAATCCGCAGCGTAGAGCTGCCCCTGTAGCATGTCTACTCCTAATGGTACAGTAGCACCCTTCACACCTATTATAGCAGGTACTGCATTTTAGGCATTTCGTTGTCGGGAAAGCTGATTCTCAAAGCTCACTTCGAGCGTTTACGAATTTTCAAGAACGCTGCGAAGCTTCTGTCCGTGCTGAGCGTGGGTCTGAAGCGCATGTCTCCTTGACTCCACGTTCGTCGGAACGAAGTTTGGGCAGGCATGGGAATATGAAGATAGCAATACAATCGCGGGATATCGACATCTGTCGACCTGTTCGTCCCGACTATCTCACCACTTCTTGATCCGAGGAGTGGCGGGGGGGGGGTGGTCAAGTATTGCTGTGGGCAGGATTTTATGTTATCTTGTTGAGTATCAGCCCTCTAGTAAGAAAACAGTACGCAGGATTTTGTGTTATCTTGTTGGGTGTCCGCCCTCTAGTACGTTAACAAAGCTAACCTAGGAATACATTAAAGCAAGAACGTATCGATAGCTCACAAGTAGAAGATCGCCACCTAGGGGAAATCGCAAGAAATCTACTGCTGTCTCGCTCCCCAAACTCAGCCTAAGATTACATCAAAGCAAGAACGTATCTATAGCCTGCAAGTAGGCGAGCCGCCGCCTAGAAGAAACAACAAGAAATCGACCCCTGTGTCGCTCACCCAGAATATGGATGGTAGCCTAAAATATGATTGCAAGTTTTATGCGAGAGGCCCGATACACCCAAGATGGCGTGCCTTGTCGGACTAACTTTCAAGCTCGCTTTGTCGTCAACATGTAGAGTGCAGACGCCAAGCGATGCATCTATAGGGAAGATTATGATTGACGATATATTCCCATAGCCCCCATTTCGTCGTGTGTGCCCCCTGCGTTTCGATACAATCGGCTCGGAACGTGTTTCCATGGAGTGTGCTGTCTTGCGTGTGACATGGTTGTGCCTGGTACAGTAGTACATACTCACAAAGTACTGCCTTTCAAGTCTCGTATTTACCCCGGTAGATCACTGCGATCGTAGGTATCACGTTCCTTCCCAGGTCTCGACGACAAGGAGAGCCTTGATGTCTACCAGGTGCGTTTGTTCGGAGTGCTCGCGTACTTGGTGTAGGGTTCATGTGTAACGATATTTGGGATTTCCACACAGGAAATATGCGTGTTTTTCTGTGTGGAGCAGTCAGCGGGTTGCGACGTATTTTGTCCGCCGCTTATTTCTTCTTGAACCTATCGTTCGACTACATGTTCGATTTGATGTTCTCCCCCTTTTTTCCTTGTCTTGTGTGTTCTAAGTAATTTTATATATACTCCGAAGGGCTTCAATGAACTGAGTCAGGCTTGACACATCATACCAGTGAGTGCACCGAACATGCTAGCGTC
This sequence comes from Macrocystis pyrifera, assembly GCA_031763025.1. Lineage (NCBI taxonomy): Eukaryota > Phaeophyceae > Laminariales > Laminariaceae > Macrocystis > Macrocystis pyrifera. The sequence goes on from JASSKH010000022.1 coordinate 1,009,648, forward strand.
TGTTCCAATTGGGCGCGCTCGCTGATTGGGGCTTGCTGGGAAGAGATATATGTTTCATTTCTGAGTGAAAGCGAGATGGTCACAGTCGGCACCAGCGAGATCCGATGCCAAAGGTGCCAGCAGACTGGTCACGCCCCACCCTAGTGTAGGGCGGTGATGCAACTCATGGACGCTCCGGCCACGCCGCTCTATACCTACTTCGACGCTGGAATGCTACCTCCTGGCTACCACTACATCAATTACAGTCGGGTTCTCACCAGTGCCGAGCTGTCATCCCTGCCACCGCAGTAGTGAGTCGCAGATCGGAGACAACAACAACTGGAGCAGCAACACCAGCAGCAGCAGCAGCAGTTACAACAACTGCAGCAGGAGGAGCAGCAGTGGCTCGAGGAACAGTTTCAACAACAACAGCAATACAAGCAGCAGCTCGAGAAGAAATGGCAGCAACTCGAGTAGCAGAGGCTCGACCAGGAGCAGCAACGGCAACAGTTCCTCCAGCACGTGCAGCAGCAGCAGCAGCAGCAGCAGCCTTTCGGGGTGACCGTGGCGGCGGGAGGTACAAACGGGCAGTTTGCATGCCATTCAATTTCTGCTTATTTTACGCCTCCTGCGGAACACCGGGCAGATGGATTTTCGAAGAGTACGTGTGGAATTGAGATCGAGAGAGAGAGAGAGAGAGAGAGAGAGAGAGAGAGAGAGAGAGAGAGAGAGAGAAGGAGTTGGGTGAGAGGCTGAACAACGACACGCTGGCGATGCAGAGGCAATTGCCCGGTGAGACAGAGCGAAATGCTCTTCCAGGCTGGACGACTATCGCGGCGGGAGGGATTTCATCAAACGCGAGAAAATATATGCCAGATGGACCACACGGCGCGGAAGTAATGGAATACAACACGCGGGCGATGCAGAGGCAGTTGCCTGGTGAAACTGAGCTAAATGCGCCTCCAACCTTGCCGATCATCGACGACGCGAGAGGTTCTTCCCCGCGCGCGAGAGAGAGCGCACCAGAGGGTACGTACGCGTGAGCAAGGACGCCTGCTTGCGTGGCAGGAGCCGTCGCCTACGAGAATAGGCGAGACGGCACGAGGGCTTGTAAGCGATGCGGATCTGAGCAAGTACGGCATCGCTGTTGTGCTTGGGCCAGAGCAGGAGCCGTCTGACGAATCCGGTTCAGAAAACAGCATGGAGGAAACGAGGACACCCGAGGTGATGGAGGGATGTCCAGAGCCAAGGACGGCCACATGGAGGCGCAGAGCAAGGCAGGAGAGGGGCAATGGAGGGAGAGCCCGCATGGCTGACCGAGGGTGGCAGAGCAGGCTGCGTCGGAGGACGACAACGAAGCGGACACGAGTTAAAGATAAGGAGAAGGAGACCGAGAGTTGGAAGCTGGGAGCTTGATGGAAATTACAGGTTGTATTTTAGTTTTCTTGGTTTGTTTGGTTTGGTTGGATGATTTTGTTTTACTGTACCGGACGCGTATTGTTTTTGGGTTGGCATTAAGATTGATTTTGGTTTTTTAGTCAGCGGTATGTTTTTGATGACTGCTGTATCTTTCCCTCCCCCTGACGCCCAACCCCCCCCCCCTTGCACGTTGTTGAGGTTGACCTGTTTATGAGTGAATCAGCGGCTGGTAACGTATGCGATGAGCGTCAGAGGTACCTTTGGGGTAGCGTACTGTCGCGCCCGAACTAGTGTAGCCATATTACTGCTGGGCTGTTTTTGTGCGTTGATATTTGGAGCAGGACACAAATGACAAGGAGATATATTTTTGGTCGTGTGTATGATCCCTATTTGATGATCCTCGAAATTAGGATCTTTAGCACCAAACCAATTCGTCTGTGGTAAAATGCATGGTATTCTAGGGAGAATGAGAGAATGGGAGGTTTGTTCGTACGTAAGAAATTTAGCTAATCAGATGACTGCGGTGATTCACGGTAGCATGAATCGTAGCCCTTGGTACACATACCTTGTCTGGTACGTAGCTGCAACCTACACGTAACAGCGCAGTGAAGCAGAGGCAGAGCTACAGTTGAAGTTCAGGATGTCCGACGAGAGCAAGTCGCTAGAGTCCACGGCCAACGCGGCTTCTGCTGCGCGCAAGGCGCAGGCTGCGTTGCTTACTGCGCAAACACAAGCTGAGGCGAATCCCTATGCTGCTGTAGCTGCTGTGCAAGCGGAGGTCGACGCACGCCGTGCTGGGATAGCCGACGCCGAGGCTCGCGAGGCCACAAACGCTGCTGCGGCCGCTCGCCAGGCCAACGCTGCTGCTGCTGCTGTTGCTACCAATGCGGCTGCGGCTAGTCCTCCATCTATGCCGGTAGCCTCGGGGGGAGGGGTATCGAAGGCTGACGTTCTGCATTGGCAGAACCAGGTGGCGTCCGAGTTTTCCCGCATAGATATGGACATCCTCGACGTCAAATCTACACTGGACAAAGTGCTTCTGTCTGTGGCTGGCCTCAGGGACGCCGGTCCAGCAGCGCATCCAACATCGTCCACAACGAAGTACTCTTCCAGCAGTTTGCGGACAACGTTTCCGACCGTGAGCCTTCTGTGCGGGACAGCGGAGATGCGAGGGAGCGTCACGTACAGAAACCGCAGCTGACTGACGACACGGCCATGTGAAAGAAAACGTCGTCTCGCAATCACTCGCTGCTTCGGGGACGCTTGCCCCCGAATCTCGGCGAGTCGGCCGCGGATATCCAGTCGTTTGTGGGTGAGGGTGTCACTGTTACGGCGGTGGTGGCGGCTCAGCTTCGTGCCGTCAGCAATTTTGACGTGGCCTTGTATGGGCCACGTGCCGAACGCCCGGTCGACCACCTGGTGATGGTCGCGGACCACCTGGACCTCTTGCGCCAGGCTCTTATAGTGGTTCTTACAGTTAGACGCTCGGCTGATGTCGCCGACGACCGTGCGTGTCTGGCCCGGTTGGAACCCGTCGACGCGTCTTTCACATCCGCGGCTGCTGGTCTTCGCAGTCACACTCTCAGCAACATCTTTTTGATTTCCGGCTCCGCGGCGCGGGTTGTTATGAGCGAATGGTGAATGACGACCTACGTCTCTGGGTGAACGACCACATGAGGTTCGCCCAGAAAGTTCGTTCATTGACTGTTCCCCCGCAGTTTAACGTCGTGTTTGACCCGCCGCCTGCCCCTGCGTTTAGTCGCACGCGATCCTTTTGCTCGTCCGGTGGCGACGTTCTGAGGCTCGTCGAAGGTCTCCAAGTTCCACGCGACAGTCGGGATGGGGCATCCAAACGGAGCCAAAGCCTCGCCCCCCCCAAGACGGGTCCGGCCAGGAAGAAGAACCCCGCCCTTTGTAGGATGTTTTCGTCCACGGGGCAATGCCGGTCCTCTGACTGCATATTCGTGCATGCGAATACCCCGGCCGACGCCTCATCTCCTGCAGTTCCCTTCGACAAGTGGTTCGGCGGCACCAGCTGGGGTAATGAGAGGTGGAACGGCGGCGCAGGCTGGTGGGTCGCGGGCTCTGGTGCTCCGCCCAGGTGGAGGTCGCGGGTGGGCCGGGGGTGGTGGCGGTTCTGGTTCGGGATGAAGACACGGGCCCTTCCTGTCGGTTGGACCAACACCGGGGGGGGCGGCGGCGGCGCGGGCAGGTGACGGAGCGGCGACGACGCTTGTCACCAGCGGCGGAGCCTAGACTTGGCTGACCACCCGCGAAGAAGCGGGGGGGTCGCGTGGGCGTACTTTCGATGCTCTGACTGGCGACGGTGGCGTCGGGCGCGATCGCGTTGCTGTGGTGACTCCGGGTTCGGTTCCCTTCTCAGGGAAAGGTACGGGTTTGACGTGAGTGCGAGGTTTTTGCCCGTTGACATGGTGTGCGTGCAGGATGCGGCCGATGACGTGGGCTTGGATGCGTCGAGAATAGATGAGGTACATGCGCGCGTGGATTGCCGCTCGGGAGGTAGTGACGCAGGAAGTGTCTGGGCGAGGCTCAGCGAGCCTCGATCAGGTCGCTTCGCTCAGCTCCTTACTCTTGCGACAGTGTCAAGGCAGTGTTTCCACTTGCCTGTCCACCTTCCGCTCACACTTGTTCTCCCCGCATATTAACGTTGCCGCCGTACAGCACTGGTTTGGTGAGATCAAGAAATTCGCCCGCATTTCTTTGTTGCTTCGTGTGCTGGCGCCGGGCACGCCTGTCGGCGTTGCACAGCGGGGGAATTTGACCACATAACTCGTGTATGTTAATCACCCGGGCGTTGGCACGCATACTGTGGCTATCCACCATAGAATATGCGCAGACTTTGTGCAGGGCCGAGAGGGGGTGTTTGATTTGCGATTCACAGACGAGATCCAGGGTCTTCGCATTTCACCGCTGAGCGTCGTTGTCGAATCCAAGTTAAGGATTATTCACGGTCTTACGTTTTCGCGCGAGGGCGGTCGAACCAGTTTTAATGGTGACACTGATTTTGACTCCGCGCCATCGTGCGAGCTCGGACATGTGCTTCGTGATGTGCTTTTACGGGTGTTGGTTTTGCGACAGACACGCGGTATTCGCGCTTTGATCTTCCTCTACCGTGTGGACGTCAAAGACGCTTTTCGACAGGTTTTGGTTGATCCGGCAGGCGCATCAACCTTTGGACACGTTTTCGGCGATCATGTTGTTGTGGATTTGCGTTTGCAGCTTGGTTGGCGTACTAGTCCCGGGTTTCGGGGGTTGATGACCTCTGCGCTCGAGCATGCTCACACCCGCGCTACATTTTAAGGCGCAGACGTTTCCCAACAGGGGGCGGCCGCCGTTGCGCACGTTGAACTCTCCCCGTCGCGGGGGTTCGGGTTGTTGCTATTCCGCGTGATTATGGGCCCGTCCCTGGTCCAGGGGGCAATACCGGGAGCATTTTATTTGTGACGTACTACGTAGACGATGGCATTTTCGTCGAGTTGCAATGGTGGCCGGACGGCCGCCGTTGCTTGCGTACTGTACAGTCCCTGTCGTCGGACCATTTTCGCTTGTTGGGCGAACGTGGTGTTTCCGATCTACCCCTCTTGTCAGCCAATAAAAATAACTCACTGGGACACGCAACTCGACGTGTTGGGATGGACCACTGATGCTGAAGCGCTTGGGATCACCTTGCCGTCGCATAAGCGCCTCGAGCTGCACATAATCCTCGCGGAGTGGCCCTCGTCTCGTGCGTCCGCTTCAGCGAAGCAGGTGTCACAGTTATGGGGCTTTCTCATGCATGTTTCCTTCGCTGTGCGTCGGGGGCGTTTTTTCGTTGACCGCCTGTTGGCCTTAGTTGGTATGCCGCGCATTGCCGATTTTGATTGTCGTATGGCAAACCCCGGGCGGCGTCTCGCCCTGGGACCCGAGTTCCATTATGACCTCGAGTTTTGGGGGTGGTTCGTTGAGGAAGGGTTGAACGTGCGCGGCTGAACTTTGTCGGCTCCGATGTATCATTTGATTGAGCGCCCCCCTAGGCGTGCTCCGTTTTCGGACGCATCTAAACTCGCTGTCGAGGGGGGTTGTCTTGCAACTGGTGTGTACTGGCGAAACGAGCTTGATGCAGGGGAGCTGTCTCGAATCTGTGGATCGAGCAAGTCCGTTGCAGATGAGAACGATGTATCAATTAATGTCCTCGAACTGCTGGGCATGGTCGTTTCTGCATGGGTTCTCGTCTCTGTCTCTGCGTGTGCTGAAAGTCCGTTCAAAATGGGCGATTGTGTGTTATTGCGGGGCGACAACGAAGCAGCTGTAGAGTGGGTGCGCCGTTGTTGAGGTGGGAGGGAGCCGAGGTCTGGCGCACTGATGCGCCTCCTTGGTGTGCTCGAATCGTCCTCTGGTTGGCACTTTTTGACGCCAAACACGTACGGGGAAATTTTAACGTGGCCGCTGATGGTATCTCACGGTGGGATTGTGCTTCCGTCCTTGCTAATTTGCATGCTGTTCGACGCGACATTCCGTGGCAGGAGCAGGACCTGGGGGATGCGGGCACATCCCTCTGTACTTCGGTGTTGGCCTCTAACTCATGCGAAATGCCATTGCGACCTCGTCTGAACGCACTTATCAGGGGCATTTGGCACATGGGTAGACATTCGGGTATGGTGTGGCGTGCCTGTATTCCTAGATCGGTGCAGAGACAGCATGAGCAACGTGTGGCATTTGTTCGAGTAAGTAGCCTACGCTTTTGCCACCAAGAAATTGCGGTCGGCAGCCATCGAGAGCATTTTGTCAGTGATCAAGTTTTTTCATCGTATTTCACGAGGGTTCGAGCTGGATATTACTCCCTGTTTTGGGTAATGTACTCAAAGGCGCCGTTCGTTCGCATGCCGACGCTGGTAACCAAGCAACCGTTCGTAAGCCCGTTCCGTGGGAAATGGTGACCGCGGGCGAGAAATTGATATCTACATGGCAGACGGGGGGTCGTGTCTTGTGGCTTGCCCTCTGTGCTTCCTTTTTGTTTTTGACTCGCGCGTCGGAAATGTTTGAGGAAACTCGGTCACGTGTGCACGAGACGTATGGTTTGCGACAGGCCGACGTAGCCTTTTTTCGCGGAAACAAACAGCTCATAAGCGCGCTGTGGTCCACCGCAGACTGCGTTGAGGTTCGGTTTCGTGGGTCGAAAGGGGACCAACTGCGGAAAGGGGCGGTTCTAACGCATGTACGTTGTGGTCAGGCGTTGCGCGTGGGCGAAGGTGGCGGTGCCTTCGATCTCATGATCCAATTGATGTCCTGTTATCTGTTTCTTCCCTCGTCGGCCCTCCTTGCCGCTTTCGGCCTTGGTAATGGCGGATGGTCCATGTGGACACAGCAGCAAGCGACGACATCTTTGCGGAAAGTGGTTGCGTCGGCGGGCGGGCATGCGGACGAGTATCCTCTGCACTCCCTGGGGATTGAGGGCGCCACACACTTGTCCGCGGGGGGGCGACACCAGAGGTGTTGCAGCGTGAGAGCCGATGAGCGTCCGATGCGTACAAGGCGTATGTTCGCAGCCACGGAAAAGATACCAGTTGGGTAGCAGACGTTATGGCCCAGGAATGAATTAGCGGTGGGATCCAGCCGGGTCAGGGCACTGAGTTGCGGCGAGTTTATTCACTCTTAGAGGTGACTAGGCAGAAGTAAACAATGGAGAAGTGTGTTATCACATGCGTTTCCTATGAGATTGCAAGTGGGAGGGGGAAGGGGTCGTAAGAATACATCAGTAAAGAGGGTCAACTCCCATTTGTGATGGAGACTGGCGTCGAGAGTTCTGTGTCGACAGTTGGGTTAAGATTTGACTCGAGTATACGCACGTTAGCGTGGGGTTGCAGTTGGGGCAGCCTCGGGGGGGTCACACTTTCTCCAACCCCCCGTTTCCGGGCGGGGGGTTGCGCACTAATATAATACAACTGCGAAAGCAAAGTACAAAGCAGACTATTCTCGGAAGAATGAGAGACTGTGAGTTTTGTACGTACGCAAGACGTTTAGCCAATCAGATGACTGCGGTGATTCACGATTGCATGAATCGTAGCCCTTGGTACACACACCTTATCTGGTACGTAGCCGCAACCTACACGTAACAGCGCAGTGAAGCAGAGGCAGAGTTACAGGTCCAAGGTGTGATACAGACTAGTTTGAGTTCCCACCCACCCGCTCGTGCTTTTGAGGGAGTCAGTGGGGGGGGGGGGTTAAATAGTCGCAGTAACGTGTGTGTTTGTTGCTGTATGTTATTTGTACCCGGTAAAATCGCTGACGGTGCGACCGGGTGTCGTGGATTGCGTTAGTGGCGGCGTGGGCTAGCCGCCTTCTTAAGCGTTTTGTATTGTTTGGTGCAAGTGGGGTTTCTTTATATCATACTATTATAGTTGATAAAAGTAAACGTGGTGTTGCATTGGCTCAGATTTTGCGCGCAATCTGAAAGCATAGGAGAAGGTGGTTATCCGTATATTAACATTGAAGTGCATTGTGAGTTAAAATGTACTTGTGATATTTGTGTATGCCTGGTAAAAGTGTGTGTCAATTTATTTTCACGTGTGAGGCTATCTTGTACTTGGTATGTTTCCTCGAGTTATTTGTCAGAAACTGCTTTTCTGGTAGCAGTTTGGTAGGCTGGCGTCGAAGGTTCTGTGTCGCCCGTTGGGTTGAGATTTGACTCGAGTATTCGGATGTTAGCGTGGGGTTGCCGTTGGGGCAGCCCCGGGGGGGTCACCCCTTCTCCAACCCCCCTTTTCCAGGCGGGGGGTTGCGCATTAATATAATACAACTTTGAAAGCAAATTACAATCAAGAACGTGGAGTTAACAAGTACTTTAGACAACGGTCCCACGATTTCAGCACACACAGCTGCAATTATTCCGGACGGTGTTGTCGATGATTCTGCTGGTATGACGGTCTGCACGTGCAGTTGAGCAGGAGACGCTACCGAAACACTTGGCAACAGATTTGACAATCTCTACACCTGTACACGTACGTAAAGGGTAAGATACTCGCAAAATGGACTAGCTATTGATATAGCAACGAAACCATCTATTATTATTGCTAGCCATGCGAAAACGGTGCAAGTTACGATAGCTCGCTCTTCACAAAACATCTCATTTTCTGAGAGCACTCGCAGTTGAAATGACTGCATCATGATACTTTGTAACGGTGTTACTGTAGTATGGCTCTCTACCGTGGATCATTTAATGTAATTATTGGATTGGATGAGGCCTCCTGCGCCGGGCAGGAGGTCCCGTCCGGTATTTCCCCCCGCGCTGAGTACAGTGGCGGATCACAAACTCTGCGCGGGGTTAGTACCTGTAAGCGATCTGGGAATACAAGCCCAAGAATACTAACCCTACTGCCGGGTGGGTGGGATGGTCTCAAGAAATGGCGCGACCAACTCTACTCCCGAGGTTTCGGGAGCGAAAAGAAGAAGTGACCTCGCTTCGATGCAAATTCCGAGACATTTCGATATAATCAACGGTTCCATTACTTACGCCAAATTTGAATCCATGGATTGGATCTCCATTTTGCTGTAGTATTCTGGCTCTCTACCGTGGATCATTCAATGTAAGTATTGGATTGGATGAGGCCTCCTACGCCGGCCTGTGGTCCCGCCCATACTTCGTTGCGCCTCCTTTCGGATTTCCTTTGTCCTGTTGACCGCTGGTCCGGGGCAGAACTGTCTCAACCAAACTTTTATCCCGTGCACTCAGTCCTTACCCGAACACGCCGCAAAGTCCTTCCTGAACCCCGGCGACAACGGTAGCTCGCTAGCGTCCGTGTAGCTCTGGCCACGTTTTTCTTCTTGCTACCCGGCACTTGTCCGATCGAGGTAGCCCCGATGTAGTACTTCGCAAATGACTCTGTCTTCCAGCCAGGAATTATCATGATCTCGTCCACAGCCGTCCCGGCGAGGGATTTGCTGAGCGAGCCTCCCACTCGAAAGGAGTGCATCGTGGAGTGGTTCGGCAGGTCTGTCGTTCGCAGATCGCTTGGCCAGTTCACCGTCATACGGGCCGCGGATAGAGAGAGACGGCCCCGGCCACCTTCTGCCGTAGCAACTGGGAAGAGGTGCCGAGTGCTCAAGTCCCACCAAATCCGCTGTGCGGCCGAGATGTACGCCGTAACGCCGTAACCGCCCGAAAGGCGCAAATCGCCGGGCAGTCCCGGCCCGATAACACCACGTTGCCTCTCACTAGAGGCCCGCAGCGTCTTGCCAAACCGAACGTTGAAGATCAAACCCTTAGACGCTGGGAGCCTCAAGACGTGCGAACCCATGGTAAAGGAAAGATCGTAACCCCTACGCATCGCATAGAAAGCCAAAGAATACAAGGCGATATCTCGAGTCAGCGAAATTCGCTCAGCCAGAGAGCTGGCCACGTGAGCGCGCAACCGCATGTCGCTTAGCAGATCGATGGGTACGTGTTCCAGTACCGGCGCGGCCTGATTGACCTGAACCCCGACCTGCTTCTGTTCCTCAGATACGAAGGTAAGGTACGAATCTACTAACGGTCTCGAGCACGGATTTCCTGCCCGGCGGACGGGGTCCCATTCCTCTCCCTGCCCGCTTTCTTTCATCGCCATTGTAAGCTTTGACACGAAACCTATTCGAATAGACTCAGCCGCGTACCGTTTAGCACACGAAGACCCTGTCAGGCACGTATCGTCGCCCGCAAGGCCCACACCGGGGCAAGACGCTTCATGCACCATCGTGGTGCCTTTCCCTTGCGTGTCAAGGAAGCAGAGGAAATTAAACACATCGTCTGGGGTAGCTGTTTGCCAACCCCGGGACCCCGCCGAAACCACGAGCACAAACGCGTCAAACTCACCGGCCACCCTGCTTTTTCGGACTTGCCCGGGGCGCCCCTCCATCGCCGCCAGTACTTGGCGTCGACGTGCTTGCATCTTATCAACATCCACAACCACAGGCACCCGCTCCGGATACCGCGGAGCCGGCAATGATCAAGCCGGCTGAGCGCCGCACTTCCAGCAGAATTTAAACTGTGCGTCGTTTTCTTCACGACACATAGGGCAAAACGCAAACCGAACCAAGTCCCTGACCGTTGCCGCCCGATTGAGAGGTGGCCCACCCTCATGGTGGCTCCCGCCAGTGCAGTTCTGTTTGAAAAAGGACACCAAAGAAAGGGGGAACGTAAGCCTCGGTGAGCGCTCGAAGACGCCCGAATCAGCGAAATATATGCACGCTACTACAGTATGTAATCGCTGCTCGTCCCTGCGCGATAGTAGCTGAAACTTGGGCACCCGTCACCCTTTGGTACGGAAGTCTGAAGCGTATGCTATCATTCTCCAGCGAGGGTACCGGCAATTCTTAAGTCCATCATCTAGGCTGGGCCACTGAAACCGCGCGAAACGCGCGTGTATCCTTATTGGAAGTAATCGGATCAACGAGGGGCAGAGTTCTGCCACCCTAGTACGGAGTAATGTTACAACAGGGTACAGCTCTCAGACCGTAAAAAGGACCTGCGTTCGTTAGATCTCTGAGGCCGGCTCACCTGTTGTTTGGGAGTTCGAGGAAGTGCCTTCAAGCAGTAATGATCGGGTCATGCAGAACGTGGATCGATGCAATGCGATAGATGCGAGCAGTCAGCGCGATGTTGCAGCTCCTCTCCTTCCCTTAGTGCTGCCCTCAGACGGTGGTAAGAAGAGCGGCGGTCTTGACCTTCGTCCAGACGTTCTTCAGCATTCCTCTTCCATCCATCGCCGTCGGCCCGATGTTGCAGCGCCCGTCCTTTCCGCGGTGTTGCCCTAAGACAGTGGTACGAAGAACGGCGGTCCTGACCTTCGTCCAGATGTTCTTCAGCCTTCCTCCCCCGTCTATCGCCGTCGGCCCAATGTTGCAGCGCCTCTTGTTCCCGCGGTGCTGACTTTGGACGGTGCTGAGAAGAGCGGCGGACCTGACCCTCGTACAGTCTTCACTTGCAATTGCCTGCGCCACATCTGTCTAACACGCTCGGAGCATGTACTCATCTGCGAAAAAAACATGTTTTCTTCCTGGCTTACCTGCATCTGAGGTGGGGGTTCCTCTCGAAGGCCTACGTCTGCACTTTGACAATATACATATCTGCGGGCTTGACTTGTCAAACCTGTTATAACGGTTCACCGATCAGTATTCCAATATACTCACGTACTTGTTTGTATCGATGTGGCAAAACTTCACGCTTCCTTACGAATGTGGACGTCGTTTTATGTATACGTTCATCACGGGCTGTAGGAAGTTCATGGGTTCTTTCTACTCCGGGCCAAAATTATTATTCGAGTGACTTAGGTCGTTTCAAGGTACTGACGTTCACCCCACATCGACTTGCTGGCACTAGCCAAGGTAAATATTTGATTCCGAGTTAAGTAAGTGTTTGTGAAGCTACTGGCGTTTGCGCCACCTTTATTCCAGTGACCTAGGTCGTTTCAAGGTACTCCACATCGACTTACTGGCGCTAGCCAAGGTAAATATTTGATTCCGAGTTAAAACGTGTTTGAAGGTACTGACGTTTACGCCACCCCCCCAGCACGGACACTGTCCACTCGTGAAACTTGCTCGTGCTAAAATCAATCACGCGTCTTAAAACGGCACGCGTGCAGACCTATTTCCAAATCGTACGCCTCGTATGCTTTTTGCGCAAGTAGTTGCAGCAAGGTGAAGAACAAACACCCCCCCAGAACAGAAACTGCCCACCACCTACTGGCATTCCAATCACACCTGTCGATTCGTTCCTTCAACCCTCGACCACTATGCTCATGTTCATGGTGTCATTCATTTGCGATTGGTACGGGATGATATGCACCATATCGAATAGCTCGTTAATACGTTTCTCTCACCTACCGGTACGGCACTATTTCGTACTTGTTTGTTTGCTCCAGTCGCGATGTATTTTAGTTTTACAGCCTGTTCTGTGACCACCGGTGGGATTTCAGGAGTTTGAGCTACTATTGTTATTGTGTGACAACATCACACGAAATGCGTACTACAATAGTATGTATTTGACCACCTCACATTCTTGGAGTTACAGCGTTTACCTGCTGGTCAGATTCGATCTCGGACAACCCAATCTTCAGATGATACTTACGCAAGGGGTGGACCTAACAACAGGCAGTGTTTTCTTCAAACCAAACCGATCTTGAAACCCCTCTACGCCCACCGACCATGCAGCGTTTCTTCGTACGCGTTTGCTGATTTTTCACACCAGGTACCTTATATTTTTTTCGTTACGTAGTTGTATATGTACGATACAGATATATCATTGATTTCCATCCCATTTGTTATCTTCGCCCTTTTTTCTCTATCCCTCCTACGTATAGACATCCGGTGTCACACAGCAAGCTCTTTATTCCTCTCCCCGATGTGGTCTGTGCCTTGGGTTCTTGTTGTGGAAATACTTCAGTTCTTCGTTGCGCCTACACTCCTTGGGCAATCTCAGCAGTTGATTCCACACCTTTTTGTTGTATATATTGCGCGAATCCCCGCCTCATCCGTCTTGAGATTCGAGCTCCATGGTTCAACGCTAAAAACAGAAGCGATACTCTAGACCACGCGGGCTTTTAGATGAAAATAATAGGCCAACCATATCAAAACCAACGAAACTCTTTCAGGGCACGACCCAGATCGGGTATACGTATGTATATATAAGGTCGAATGTGGAAGCCAGGGTCGGAGATATCGTAGATCTCGTAATACGCACGCGCGAAGGACACGTCACCGGTCAAGCAATATCAAATCTCGGGTCACGAGCGGTCTCACGTCATTGACGGTGTAGACCCGTCCTCGGGAGATAAGCTATCGGGAAGATACGTAATCCGCCGCAGACTCTGGGGTAACCAAAAAGGTCCCCCACCGAGTCAGACTAGCTCTAGCATCTCCTTGCTAAATATCAACGAAGAACTTTGCTCGGCTTACGTCGGCCGTAACGACGGCTACAAGGGACCCTCGCTCCGCGACCTCATCACGGCGACTTCTCCGCGACTTCTACGCTACGACATCTCCGCGACGACCTCGGTACGAACGACTAGCGAAGGGACTACATTACATTGGTGACCACCTTGGTTTTGGAAAATGCCACGCTCAGGAGGTAGATCGAAGAAGCAACGGACGAAGACACGCCTGGCGGCTGAAGCGGCCTCCATCAGAGACACGGACGCCAATTTCTACGACGATCTAGCGTCCGGCGACGGGGACCTTGTCGCAACGGAGCCTGCAGCCGAGGAGCCGGCAGCCGAGGAGCCCAGCCCCAGCCTCGGCGACGAGGGGTCTAGCGACCCCGGCAGTCACCAAGAACGACCCGTTGAGGAGACCGCCTCAGCCTCCGGACTGGCGAAGGACGTTCTGGCGGGACCGAACCCTTATCCCCCCGGTGATCCTGTTCGCCTGGAACCAGCAGCGTGCCTTCGACGCTGCATGTTAAACGGCACCACTCCGCCAGCCTGGGTGCTGCAACTGGTCATGCCGACGAACGCGCGCTCCGTGGACGGACCTACAGCTGCCCAGATGGGAGAGGTGAGAGGAGTCTCGGTATTGCCCACACAGAATCTCGATGTAGCTTTCGCCGGGGCCGCAACCACACAAACTGACGAGGCCACCCCGATTCAGCGGTCGAGCAGTTCTGACAGCAGCAGCCACTCCCCCCCCGACCCATCTAGCCAGCCCTTGCCCGCAGCACGTACACCCTCTGCAGTAACGCAAGCAGCACGTACATCCTCTGCTGTGTCCCCACCCACCAACGCTCCCTCGCAGCAACCAGTACGTACATCCTCTGCTGTAGCCCCACCTGCAACTTCCTTCGTGACGCAACCAGCACGTACACCCTCTGCTGCAAGTGAAGAGACTAGTAATAGCCAGTCAACTAGAATCTCGACTCAGCCGATTGATCACGGAAAGTTTTCCATCAAAAAGACAGACCTTCCGCCTTCACTGAAACTGGTCGGATCACCCTCGGAAGACGTGCCCGAAATCATGGCACTCTTCCGCTCTCGCATCCGCTTACACTCACCTGACAATACACCGGACGCAACTATAGACCACCACGCAGTCAAGTACCTCCCCCTCCTAGTCAGCGGTGAAGCAGCCACCACCATGCAGCAGCTGCAATGCGAGACCTTAGAGTGGCGAACCGACAAAGAACTGGCCGAACTAACCAATGATGAGGACGCTCTCGAAATCCGAGCCCCCCGCTCTTACCGTGACTGGACCAACGCCTTCACAAATTTGTTCAGCCCAGTCAACCGCATCGTCTTGCTCGCTCGCACCATCGCTAACCTCAAGCAAGGGAGTAGTGAATCTGTCGACTCTTACGGACTGAGAGTAACTCAAGCTTATGCACGACTCTTGGCTGAAGCCAAACGCACCGCTCCCCCTAACGTCTCGCCGTACAAGCACGCGTGGCAAACCTCACTGATGGCTACCTTCGAAAACGGCTTGATTCCCCCGATACGAGTTGAACTCATCCGTGAAGACCCCTCCCTCACATACCAAGCATCTCGTACTCGGGCTAAAAAAACACGAGACGAACGCCTTACGCGGAACCCCCACCCCACCTCCGACTACGTACGCATCCGCTGTCACCGGTGCCTCCCCTGGTCCTGATCGACAGTTGATTACCTCGATGGCAAACATCGAGAAAGCCATCGTGTCCAACTTGACAGCAGGGCGAGGGCGAGCCCAACGGGTCACCTTTGCAAAGGACACCCGCGGCTCGGCCGAGAAGCGCGGCAGGTCGGTGAGCGTAGACCGCTCTAAGTCCCGTCACGCCACGGTAGCGGCGGGGGCCGAATGCGACTACCCTATGTGCCGGCACCGAACCTCCCACTCGCGCCCCGAGTGCCGTTTTGGCTAAGGCGCATGAGGAGAAGGGGTGGGTAGTCAGTAAGAAAGATAAATGAGGAGGCCCGCGCCGGTTTCCTCAAACCGGTTCGGGGAGTAGGTTAGCTAGGACCACCGAGCTCGCGGGGCAAACGATAGCGCAAGCAGCTAGCGTAACCGTAGCCAGCGTCGGTAGACCTAGTGATAAGAGGAGGGATAAAAGTGGCCGCAAAACGATAGCCACCCCTCTGGCGAACACCTGTGCACAACACGTACATGCAGGCAACCAGTCGAATACTGTAACAGACTTATTGAATAAGCAGCAGGTTCCGAGTGTCTCAGCAGTACAGCATGGAGTGGGACACACCGTAGAAATAACAAGCAGAGTCGAGAAGAGTAGTCAGCGTGAAAGTGTTACGTTTTCACCTTCCATGGTACCGCAAGCCTTGTATGTTTCTGCTGTGAACCGCAATAATGAGAAAAAAAATCATCATCAGGGTTTTTTATCATGCGACGCTAACCGGGAAAAGCACTTTAATGCTTTCCATGCGTCGGCTATGAGTGGGTATCCAAAATATCCCACCGCTTTAAGCTCGTCGTCGAAACGCGTACGAGTAAACGCCAGAGTCAATAATCATCCTGCGCACAATGTCACCATTGACACAGCAACCGATGTACCGTGCATTTCTGTTAACTTCGTCCAGACACATCCCACAATGAAAGACACTGAAATTTTTGCAGTGCCAGCCGGAGCGATCAACCTCAGCAGTGCTGATGGTTCACCTCTCAAAATTTTAGGATACGTTCGCTTTGAACTGACGCTAGGAGATATTACCCTACCAGTCGAGGCGTTTGTATTGCCCTCTCTAGGGCCAGACATTATGCTACTCGATAATTCTATCATGAACGCCTTCGGCGGCGTGCTCGATTGGAGTACAGAGCAATTGTCATTCAAAACATCTCAAGTCAAAATAAAAGCATCTCACCGTAGAGTGAATGCTACGACACACCCCGAGAACACTGCGACAGCTCAGTGCTCCGTGGTCTCAACTAATAATAATGTCGAACCCGTACCGGTGTTTTTGAAAAACAAATGCTGCATCCCCCCGCAGAGTGAGATGACAGTACAAGTAGAATCGGTGACAGCACCGACCAAAACCACTGCTGCACTAATTGAACCACTGATCGTCACGGTCGAGGACATCGAATCTTCTGCTGTACCCGAAGCCTTTCAATTTATGATAGTTTCTCGTACAGTGTGCCACTGGTCGACCACTGATAGAATAGCAGTCGTCCAAATCGCGAACCCGTCCCATCAATACGTATACGTGAAACGGAAGACATTGCTCGGACATATTACACCCGTATCAGTAGCCTTGAGCAACACAACCAGTGGAATTCAGACCAACAGCAGGACAATAGAATCTTCACGCAACGAACTCCGTGCAGCACTTACTACAGCGTTTGATAAGACCACGTTCACACCTGGCGAATGCGCACAAGTACTGGAGCTATGCACCAAATACCGAGCGTTTTTTTCTCTGTCACCACAAGAGCTAGGTGAATGCACCCTAGCCGAAGCAACGTTTCCCCTTGAACCTGGAACACGTCCTGTAGATAGAACTCCGTACCGGGCAAACCCACGCGTACAGGAGACTATCGACAAGTGCGTGAACCAAATGGAAAAAGACGGAATCATTGAACAGCGCCCTAGTCCCTGGGGTTCCGCAGTAACTATTGTCGCAAAATCAGACGGCACCCCTCGGTTCTGCGTAGATTACAGGTCGACCATAAATAAAAATCTGATCAAAAAGTCATGGCCTATGCCCAACTTAGAAAGCCATCTTGACACGGTCGGAGGAGCACGCTATATAACCGTATGCGACGTACAAAATGCGTATCATCAAATACCAGTAGCAGCTAGCGAACAAGATAAAACTGCTTTTGTCACGCAGAATGGAAAGTGGGTCTTCAAACGCCTACCCTTTGGTATAGCTAACGCGCCGTTTCTGTTCTCGCGAGTGATGTCATTAGCTTTTGCACACTTTGGTCCGAAAAGTGGTCTCTTGGTATATATGGATGACTGTATATGTTGTTCATCAACCTGGGAGGGCCACCTACAACTGCTAGAAAACATGTTCAAAGCATTGCAAGCAGCCGGCCTGACCCTGAAACCATCGAAAGTACAGTTTGGACCCCGAGAGGTTAAATACTTGGGACACATACTGACCGCTGACGGGATTCGGATTGGTGAGGATCGCGTAAAAGCTATAGTTGACCTACCGACGCCTAAAACCATGAAAGAGTTGCGGTCAGTACTTGGAATGGTCAACTTTGTCCGCAAGTTCATACCTAACTTGGCTAGTGTCATCGCACCCCTGGTAGCCCTCACAAAGAAAGAGGCCGTCAAGGAGGTAGCTAAACGTTGGAACCCAGAACACGACCAGGCGTACGCAACAGTGAAACAATTACTCACCCAGGCGCCCGTGCTGCAGTTCCCCGATTTTTCTAAAGACTTTGTGATACACGTTGACGCTTCAGAGGCAGGCGCGGGAGCATTCCTCGCCCAGCAGAAAGGCGATGACCTTGTAATAATCGCATACTTTAGTCAACGCTTCAATGACAGCCAACGCCACTACTCCGCTACACTCAAAGAATGTTACGCTGTTGTGTTAGCAATACAGCACTGGCGGCCCTATTTATGGGGACGACACTTTGTATGTGTGACGGATCACGCGGCACTACGGTACCTGTACTCAATGCAAGACACATCGAACATGTTAACACGCTGGGCGATCGCATTACAATCGTATGATTTCACCGTCCAACACAAACCCGGTAAGCTGCATGTCGTGCCGGACACGCTTTCACGAATGTTTGCGTTTGAGCATCAGCAAGAGATCGCTGAGCCGTCCCTTGCACCCATTTGCCGGAATGTACCACATGACCCGAAACTACAAACAGCGCGAACTCCCCGCCCTTATCAGGTTTCCGCCAACAAACTGGCTAACCTAGAACCAGTACACAGCGATAGAGAGCTTTTTAGTGTGAAGTCTGTATTCGCGAGCGCAACCAATGTTTTCATGTCCGTCGATCAAGAAAAACTCCGCTCGGCTCAAGCAGCAGAGTACGGTCCGTACATTGACTACATTCAGCACGCAGACGCGCCCTTACCCGAGAAAGAAACGAAAGCAACCATGTCATACTATTCAGTACAAGACGGAATGTTATTCAAATCGTATCTTCCGGGACACCTTCGAAAAAGAAGCACATTCCGCGATCAGTTGGTAGTACCAGAAGCCCTTGTCGGTCTAATTCTGCACGCTTACCACGACCACGTCATGTCAGGAGGACACCTCGCATCCAGACCGACTTACGATAAAATCCGCCAGAAATATTGGTGGCCTACTATAAGCCGCGACGTGCGAGAGTGGTGCGAAAAATGCCAAGCTTGCCAACGACGAAAAACAGCACACGTCAGACCCAAACTCCCAACAGGCCATTTGCCTGTCGAACGACCGTTCCAAAGAATATCGTTTGACTTGGTAGAGTACAAATCGGTATCAACTTCAGCCGCAGGGATCCAATGCAAATATGTTCTCTCGATGATGGACCATCTGACACGTTTTGCAGTGCTGTTGCCGGTACGTGATAAGGCGGCCGACACAGTAGCCCGGGCTATCATCGAACGAATAATTAGCATCTTCGGCCCACCAGAGACCTTGCACTCAGATCAAGGCCCCGAATTTGAAAACAAGGTAATATACCAGCTGCAACAGATTCTCGGATACAAAAAGACCCGAACGACTCCGTATCGACCTCAGGGCAATTCAGTATCAGAACGCGTACACTCCACCATGCACAACATGCTGGCCATGCATAGCACGATAGATCAAAGCAACTGGGCATCACTATTACCGTTCGTCCAATTAGCTCACAACACTAGTTTTAGTGCTACGATGCATGAGACACCATTTTTCTTGATGTTCGGGCGACAACCTCGACTTCCAGTCGACATAATTCTCGGAATTCCTCATGTAGGAAGAACAGCAGATACCGAAGAATTTGCACAAAACACGCGGGACAATTTGCAGATTGCTTTTGAACTCGCACGCCGAAATCTTACCGAGCGTGCAGACAAACAAGCAGAAAATAACAGCAAACTCAAACCGTACCCCGTGTTCAAACCTGGACACGAAGTACTCGTGTACAAACCATACCAGGACGCGGATGGTCCCAACCCAAAACTGCTGCTACCATGGCGGGGACCGTATGTTGTCTGCTCACAACTATCACCAGTGGTATATAGAGTACGACTTACGAACGACACACGAGAAGTGTCAGTCCATCTTGCCCACATAAAGCCCTACCATAGACGGGAAACACCGCCGGCACCTCAATTCGAGAAACTTGCGGAATTATTTTGGGGAAACCAATACCCCTACCCGCATTGGACCATCCCGATGAGGCTCAACCTAAAATTGAGTCCTATTTCGTAGACAGGGTAGTAGACCATAGACGTGGGCCTGGCAGAAAAAGCCCCCACAACTACAAATACCGTCTGAGGCTGCGAGGATACGGCCCGGAGTCGGACCTCGAGTATCGCGCAGACGAAATACCCCAATGTCACGAATTAATCGCCGCATACCGAACCCAGAAGGGTTTGCAACTCGCGATAACCCCGCCCCCTTCGCCCCTTCTCCCCTCTCTCGGGAAACGGAAGCGTAAAGCAGGCGAGGAATGAGCACAAGTTGAGACCGCGCCAAATAAGTACTCAATGCTCCGCGGCGTAAACAAAATCACGAACAAGTTGGCAAACACGGTTAACTCGGCTGTAGGCATATGAGTTAACAACGGTGCTGAGAGTAGCACCGTCAGACATGGCAGACACACGTGTGTCTAATATGATCTGACGGGCACTCTAACCGGCATTCCGGTGGGAATAGCCGGGGCAAGGAGACGCAAAGAAACCTGTTGTACCCATCGGTAGAAAGCTGTAAGAGACATGACAATTCATGCCCAAGCCCACACTGAGTTAGGGACAAAACAACAAACCCACCGTCTTGTCACACAAAATTGTTCGAACCCACACACACAGGGAATGGGAGCCACGCGACTCCGCCCCGCTTAAAACGAGGTTACCAGTTGATACACTTGAATCAACCACGTCGACCTCGCGTGACCGCCCGACTAATCACGAAAATAATAAGGGTTCAGCTGCCCGTGGTTCTCAGAACAGCAACCACGGGAGCGCACCAATAGTACGTGTGGCCACACGGAATTAGTGCGTTGAGATAAAGTTTGGAATTACCAAACAACTTCAGCATAAGCTGTCAGCGTGTAAGCTTGAAAATGTATGCATCTTCGCCGGACCGGTTTTTACCACCCGTGTTTACTCAATACGTCGGCTATAAGGAGTGGATGAACGCATGTGAAAGCTGCTGTGTTTCGATCAGATAAATCAGCACCCTGCTTCCTAACTAGTCATCCTCCCGATGACCGCCACAAGCCCATCCCTAGCTAAGATGGGCTTGCGGCGAATAAAGGGGGGGGCGATGTGGAAGCCAGGGTCGGAGATATCGTAGATCTCGTAATACGCACGCGCGAAGGACACGTCACCGGTCAAGCAATATCAAATCTCGGGTCACGAGCGGTCTCACGTCATTGACGGTGTAGACCCGTCCTCGGGAGATAAGCTATCGGGAAGATACGTAATCCGCCGCAGACTCTGGGGTAACCAAAAAGGTCCCCCACCGAGTCAGACTAGCTCTAGCATCTCCTTGCTAAATATCAACGAAGAACTTTGCTCGGCTTACGTCGGCCGTAACGACGGCTACAAGGGACCCGCGCTCCGCGACCTCATCACGGCGACTTCTCCGCGACTTCTACGCTACGACATCTCCGCGACGACCTCGGTACGAACGACTAGCGAAGGGACTACATTACACGAACCCTAATAAATACCATGGTATCATCTTTGTGTTTCTGTGCGGACATTATTAAAAAAGTCAGGAAAATGCCAGCGTACCAGTGAATACCGGGTAAAGCAAGTGAATTGCCAACGTACCGGGTACGAGAATACCGTAACGGGTAGAACAAGTGAAATGCCAACGTACCGCGTGCGAGAAGACCACAACACCAGCTATGTTGTGAACACACGAGTCGTTGTATAGTTCTGAGTTTCAACGTGTAGCTTTCATGCGGTACTCTCACCCGAATAAAAACCTGATTGCTATACTGGACAGCTGACCGGTTTCACTGCAGTACTTCATGCCGGGAGGCAGCAGTGTTGATACTTTGCTGCGGCAGCAGTATGGGACACTATTTTAGGGCCCAGGATCGAGGGAGATCTTGCCGTACGACCTATAGTATCATCAACTGTTACAGTTAATTTCTTTATAGTATGAATACCATATAGAACGGCTTCACAACAGTACTTCATGCCGAGAGGCAGTGGTGTTGATGCTTTGCTGCGGTAGTAAGGGGCAACTATAGTAAGGCCCAAGGATCGAGGGAGATCTTGCCGTACGACCAATAGTATTACCCATATATTTATATACATCCTCCAGGTTCTTGTCTTGAGTTTTTAGACCAACGTCTTTTCTGCTCACGTCTTTTACCCAGCTTCACTCTGTTCATCCAGCTTCAAGTATGCCCCGTGTGAATGTGGCGTATGTGTGTGTTTTTCACATTAAACCGTTCTTCTACTCGTCGACATCCAGCAATAGTGTCCGTGCTGATTCTTCACCCTAGATATATACATACGGGTGTTGTGTAGTGCATCCAGCAGATACTGCTGTGTAGGTACTGTTTCAACGAGTCAACATGATAACTCGTCAAGATAGGAAGAGAGATAGGCTCAAGGGTCCCTCGGGATCTTGCCATACAATTTTAGTATCATGGATATATTGTATACGTCCTCTATGTACGTTTGTGCAAAAAGCAGATGTACTGCGAGCCAAAGGGTCCCTCGGGATCTAGCCGTACAGCAGTTTTAGTGTTATGGACATATTGTATACGTCCTCTATGTACGTACGTGTCAAAAGCGTACCGCGAGCCACCTGCGAGCCAAAGGGTCCTTCGGGATCTTGCCGTACAGTTTTTGTATTATGGGTATATTGTATACGTCCTTTATGTACGTATGTATGTGTAAAAAGCATACTGCGAGCCACCCCCCCTGTACGCTTGTGGTTTAGTATTCGCCAACCCCGTATATCGATAAAACAACCTTGTTCGGGAAATAAATAAACAAAAACTGCAGGTACAGCGTACAGCAGCAGTATGGTTCCTGTATTTTCTTCCAAATTACATGCACTTAGACTGATATTAATACCAATAGTGCACGGCAGTGCAGGTCGTCAGCAATGATCTTTTAATCTTTTTGAGCATCGTGCGTAGTGTTTAGACTACTGATAGCATTGTAGAGACGGAGATACGGCTCTTCTGTGTAATTCCGAGTTGAGGCGCCTTTGCTCCGGGCGGCGGGAGGCAAGGTTTCGTGGCATGGTAGGCTCATCAGCAACTACGTCCAGCTTCACACTTAGAACCATCTATGGGAGGCGCTCATCCCGCAATGATATTCAAAAGTACTCCCTACTACTGCTGTTTCGATACCAGCAGCGAGATATTCTTCAACACCAGTACATGTGATATGTGACAAAGTAAATACTGACGGTTGATCAGGTTGGGCTGACTAATTGAGTCGTACATATGTTGACAGCCCACAGCAATACTTTCCATGGTAGTCTAAATGAATACAGCACATCAATCAATTTACTACTCGGATTCCATGCCTTTCCGAACAAACCGGGCAGCTCGTCACTGGTATGCGCTATGTCATGCTTGCTACCGGTATCTCATTGGGTCCATGTCCCTGGTCTTACATAGGTGGTCCCGCATGTTGCGGCATGCGCTGCGCGAGTTTTCTAGCTTTGGTGCGTGACTTGAAGTCTAAGTCAATCAGGGCGACACAGCAGCCTACCCCCTCCGATTTTTTTTTTTCTTTTTTCTTGCGCTCGAGGAAAAACGTACATCAAGAATAATACGTATAGCATTTTCGACTGTGGATACGACATCAGAAAAAGAGAAGGATCACCACGGTTGTGTTTCACCCGCTCCATACCTGTTGGCCCCGTACTACTCAGGTTGGGCTGCATCTATATGTCTAGCCCGAGCCCTCTGGACACAGCAAGCCACACCTTCCTCCGTTGTATGCAAGCTCATCATCGTCCAGCTGAAACTATGTCACCCCGTGTGACCCGTGCCCCCCGAGGGCTTGCGTAGCCGATCTTCATCTGCTCCAGTTTTTTTTTTGTCATTTCCTCTTGTACTTGGCTTTCAGTCCTCCAGGTGTTGTACCTGATACTCGAGCGCAACGCTCGGTTGGTATAAAACACAGAAAATGTACGACCGGAGACATCGAAGAGGGTCAAACGTGCATCGGACTTTCCATTTGGTGTGCATAATACGACGATTGGTCTACTACTACTGATGTAGTCTACAAGCGTCGCGGCAAGAATACTAGTGTCCAAAGTATACGTGGTTTTCTCGAAAGTTCTATGTTTGCCAGCCGACAATGCGCGGTGTTGTCCAGGGGTTCATGGTTCTATAGGGTTACGTACGCCCAAACGGCGTAAGGCTCAACGTTGATAGTTTCCGGTATCACCTAACCAGGCAAACGGTACACGAGAGTATGCGTGCATTAGTACGTACGGCACCTTTGGCTTGTATCGATACCTGTCGATTGCATTCGGTTTTGAAGACAATAAGTGGTCAATAGCATGCAGTCATTTATTAACGAACATGCATGTGTGTGCGATCATGAACAACGAGCGAACAGACGAGCACGAGCAACAGGCAAACGGAGCACGAGCAACGAGTATGCCTGCATGCATTGACCAGATAAATATCTTCAAAGCCTCACGAAACAAACAAGCAGAGCACCATTGGCAGCGTGAATACATAACAGCATATTGCACGTATCACCATCATACAAGGCAGGCAACAACGAAAACATGTCGATGTATGCATATACCAAGTAACTGGTATGCAAATAAAGTATTATGCAAGATCAAACGTGGGATTATACAAAGAACACGATAACATTATTTTACACGTTTGCAAACGCTCCGATCTCTTGCAAACGTTTTGCGAACACTCCGATCTCCTGCAATGCACTTCGATCAGCCTGGGTTCATCATGTTACAACAGGGTACAGCTCTCAGACCGTAAAAAGGACCTGCGTTCGTTAGATCTCTGAGGCCGGCTCACCTGTTGTTTGGGAGTTCGAGGAAGTGCCTTCAAGCAGTAATGATCGGGTCATGCAGAACGTGGATCGATGCAACGCGATAGATGCGAGCAGTCAGCGTGAACACTCAACGAAGCACCACAGACACGATGACGGGCACGACGGGCACGGCAGGGCCCTAGGGGCTGGGGGTCGATAGGACAGGTATCACAGATCACTTGGCTTTGACTTTCTTTCTTCACTCTTGGTGGTGTTTTGTAAACACCGGGTGGTCCCGGAATCTCGTTACTGGCTCTGTACCCGAGACCGAAGGCGTTCCCACACCGGGAATCCTCCCTGCCCCTATAAGATCCGCCCAGAGGATGCTAACCAAAGCTTGCCCTCTGCCTATCGAATAGACCCGACGCGTGACCCTGATCAGGACAGTGGTCTCGCGCCGTATTATCCTCCCCATAGCGCTGGTCACGACAGTCACAGCGCTATGAACCTCCCTCCCTGGCGCCACCCGCTGTAACAGTAAGTGAATCTTTGCCAGCACGCGTCGTATACGGAATGCTGTATCTCGCCATAAGCAGCCCCGCGACGACACGCGTGACAACATTGGTGAGGTAATCGATTCAACGAGGGCCAGAATTCTGCCCCCCTTGGTACAAACTAAGTAAATATTTGTAAGCAAGCGTCGAAGCGAAGCTGTGTATCCAGGCGGGTCGTCGAGAAAACATGACGATTGCACAGACACCGGCAACGCAACTCCGTGCGTATCTACATGGGTGTTAATGCAGTAACATAAAGTGTGGATAATTGCGTTGGTGTCTGAGTACAGTCGAACAAAATAAACTGAAATAAATACATAAACAAAATTAATAAATAAAACCATATACATATTAAAAAAAACGAAAAAAAAACAAAACAAACCCGTGGCGTTGGAGTATCGAGAGCAAATGTGAGACCCCCAAAGGTGAGCCGTCACACGTGAGCGAGAATAATACAGCAGTGTCGAGCGAGAGGGAGGGGGCACCACAGTACGAGACCCCAGAGGACCATACCCTCCCCTCCCCCGTCAAAACGAGAGGATACAGCAGTATCACGAGGGAGGGAGGGTGGCACAAGAGAATACAGTAGTAGCGACGACGAGGGTGAGGGGGCACAACAGTACCGGACACCGAAGGATCATACACTCCCCCCACCGTCAAAACGAGGACGTACATCAGTATCAAGCGGGCAGGAGGGGCCCACAACAGTACCAGACCCCGTAAGACCATACACTCCGTAAGACCATACACTCCGCTCCACCATCAAGGCGCGAAATCAAACCGTATCAAGAGGGAGGGAGAGGGGCACAACAGTACCCGACCCCGGAGGACCATACCCTCCACTCCACCGTCCAACGAGGAAATACCGCCGTATCAAGGGGGGGGGAGGGTGCACAACAGTACCAGACCCCGTAGGATCCTACTCTCCCCTCAACTGTGAAACCGAGAGATTGCAGCAGTATCAAGCGGGAGGAAGGGGGCACGACAGTACCAGACCCCGTAGCACCAAACCCTCCACTTGAACGTCAAAACGGGAGAATACCGCAGTCTCAAGAGGGAGGGAGGGAGCACAATACCCGACCCTGTAGGAACATACCCTTCCCTCCACCTTCAGAACGAGATAATACACCAGGAGGGGAGAGAGGGGGCACAACAGTACCTGACCCCGTAGCATCACACCCTCCACTACCACGTCTAAACGAGAGAATGCAGAAGTATCGAGAGGGAGTGAGGGGGTACAACATTACCCTACCCCGTGGGATCATACCCTCCACTCCATGGTCAAAGTGGGAGAAAACAGCGGTGCCGAGAGGGAGGAAGGGGGCACAATAGTGGAGGGTATGGTCCTACGGGCCCGTAGGACCATACCCTCCACTTCAACGTCAAAAGAGAGAAAACAGCAGTATCGAGAGGGAGTAAGGGGGCACAACAGTACCTGACCCCGTAGGATCACACCCTCTACTCCAACGTCTGAACGAGGGAATACAGCAGTATCAAGGGGGGGGGTGAGGGGGCACAACAGTACCAGACCCCGTAGAATCATACCATCCACTCCACCGTCATAACGAAAGACTGCAGTAGTATCGAGAATGAGTGACGGGGCACAACAGTGCCAGACCCCGTAGGACCACACCCTCCACTTCAACGTCATAACGAGAGAATGCAGCAGTATCGAGAATGAGTGAGGGGGCACAACAGTACCAGACCCCGTAGGATCATACCTTCCACCCCACCGTCAAAAGAAAGAACACAGCTGTATAATTGGGGAGTTAGGGAGCAGAAGAGTACAAGACCCCGTAGGATCATGGCCTCCCCTCCACCGCCAAAAGAGAGAATACAGCAGTATCATAGGGGAGTGAGGTGACTCAACAGTACCTGACCCCGTAGGATCATACCCTCCACTCCATCGTCAAAAGAGAGAATATAGCAGTATCAAGGGGGAGTGAGGGGGCACAACAGTACCAGACCCCGTAGGACCACATCCTCCACTCCACCGTCATAACGAGAGAATGCAGCAGTATCGAGAATGAGTGAGGGGGCACAACAGTACCAGACCCCGTAGGATCATACCTTCCACCCCACCGTCATCACGAGAGAACACAGCTGTATAATTGGGGAGTTAGGGAGCAGAAGAGTACAAGACCCCGTAGGATCATGGCCTCCCCTCCACCGTCAAAAGAGAGAATACAGCAGTATCATAGGGGAGTGAGGTGACTCAACATAGGGGAGTGAGGTGACTCAACAGTACCTGACCCCGTAGGATCATACCCTCCACTCCATCGTCATAAAGAGATAATACACCAGTATCGAGGGGAGAGAGGGGGCGCAACAGTACCCGACCCCGTAGGTTCACACCCTCCCCTCCAACGTCTGAACGAGAGAATTCAGCAGTATCGAGAGGGAGTCAGGGGGCACGATAGTACCCGCCCCGTAGGATCACACATTCAACTCCACCGTCATAACGAGAGAATACACCAGTATCGAGGGGGAGAGAAGGGACACAACAGTACCTTACCCCGTGGGATCACACCCTCCACTCCAACGTCTGAACAAGAGAATACAGCAGTATCGAGAATGAGTGACGGGGCACAACAGTACGGGACCCCGTAGGATCATACCCTCCCCTCCGCCGTCAAAAGAGAGAACACAGCAGGATCAAGAGGGAGTGAGGGGGCACAATATTACCAGATCCCGTAGTATCATACCTCCACTCCACCGTCATCACGAGAGAATACACCAGTATTGAGGGGGAGAGAAGGGGCGTCGGGCAGGGGGGGTGTTGCAGCGCCGACAGTGCTTGGAGGAAGATAATACGGCGCGAAACAGCTGTTCTGATCAGTGTCACGCGTCGTGTCTATTCGATAGGCAGAGGGCAAGCTTTGTTTAGCATCCTCTGGGCGGATCTTATAGGGACAGGGAGGATCCACGGTGTGGGAACGCCCTTCGGTCTCGGGTACAGAGCCAGTAACGAGGTCTCGGGACCACCCGGTGTTTACTCAACACCACCAAGTGAAGAAAGAAAGTCAAAGCCAAGTGATCTGTGATACCTGACCTATCGACCCCCAGCCCCTTGGGCCATGCCTTGCCCGTCGTACCCGTCATCGTATCTGTGGTGCTTCGTTGATTGTTCACGCTGGCTGCTTGCATCTACCGCACTGCATCGATGCACGTTCTGCGTGACCCGATCATTATTGCTTGAAGGCGCTTCTTCGAACTCCCAAACAACAGGTGAGCCGTCGTCAGAGATCTAACGAGCGCAGGTCCTTTTTAGGGTCTGACTGCTGTAACCTGCTGAAACAGATCAACACTACCAGTACAGCTTTTTCTAGCAGAAGTAAATGTGGTGCCCAGCAATTTCATACCACTGACCAGGTATTATCGAGGCAAGACGATAAAAATAGGGCAAATGCCAAAATCAGGTATACCAGATCCGTTCGAGCCAAAATGAGGTACATTCTAAAACCATGTAAAAAACGCCCGCCACGAGCGATGTGATGTCCATGACAATCCGGTAAGAAAAGAATGCGCATAAAGCACTAAGCGTGCCACATGGCTTCCAAAATCAAAATCATTTGGGTTGCTTCAGGGTGTAGGTACCACGGGCTCCACTTGGACTTGCAGAGAGTCCCTATTAATATGCTTCGTTTGTTTCGCCAGCGTATTTACTCTGGCGTCCCCCCCCGTTGCAGCTTCAAAGATTCCAGATCGTCCTCGCTGAACCGCCTGCTCGGCACGAAATTATCTTGCCGTACCAAACCTGAGACCACCTCGCCGCGGGGTGGTGCAGACGAAATGCCGTGTGGCCATGGTCAGTATAAAAGACTGATTTGAACATAAACAACAGAGTACACTGGCGTCCCCGGTGGCTTGGTAGGTGGTCCGCGAGCCTATCAAGGTCAATTCGTGAGTTCGAGTCTCACCGAGTGCATGCTCGTAGGGACTTTTTCTTGCATAAAATTGATAAATAGCGGAAAGCGCGAGAGCGTGAGTTAGCTGCACATTCGATGAAAATCGACGAGCAGTGGGAATGCTGAACTCTATGCGCGATAAAAACTAAAGGCACGTACCGGGGGGGAGAAGGGACGACACCTGTGACCACGGCTTGTCCAGAAGATCGTCGAGGGTAAAACCTCCTACGAGTGAGCTGGAAAGTAAAAGTGATGATGAAAAAATAAATAAAAAATAAATACACAACAACTAACTGAAGCGCATCGCACACCGTAAAGCAGAAAAAATGAAACCAGCGTACGCATGTATGCATGTATAAACGTACTTTTACGTGCGACGTACGAGTACAGCAGAATTTTTACGTCAATACAGTAGAATTTCATCCGAGGGAGGGCAGACGCATACGGAGAGAAACCACAGTGTACGTATGGCCTCTCTGTTTGGTTCAAAGTTGGCCAAAATCAGTTAAAAGCTAGAGAGAGTAGAAAAAATCATGTATACCTTGGCTTTTTCGAGCCAAAATCAGTTACGCTGTCAGCCTGGCCAATAGGAGGGCTCCAGGGGTGTGTTTTGTGTTTTGTACTTGTTTTTAGCATGTAACTGATTTTGGCCGAAATCTGGCCAGGTATACCTGATTTTAGCTTAAACCCATGAACGTACGTCATCTGTGAGTTTGACTGATTAATGATTCGTTGAATGGTTAATACACAATTTTGCAAAACTAGGAAATACGCCTACTATTACGGGGGTCTATTGTTAATAGGATCTATGGTATAAATAAAAACCTATATATTTACCTATTTTTACTAACAAAATTTGGTCCCATTAACTATGGACCCCCGTAATACTATTCTATACGTATTTCATTTATGGATAGATGGAAGTTGCGCATTGTTTATTATGATTATAACACATGTATTTCTGTAGAAGTACTATAGAAGTTTGGTACAACTCCAATTTTTTTTTATTAATTTCATACTTCGTGGTGGAAATGGGGAACCGACGACCACATATGTTTCTTGTAGGGGAAGAGGCAAGTTATGTCCGCCGGAAACGGTGCCACGACGGGACGGAACACCTATACCCGACGTCCGTATAAAGCTCGCGCGGCACATAATTTGGCTGTAAAGGTCAAATATCGCGATATTCTTGCGGTTTATATACATATATCAAATACTACGGATCTTGCTACACCATGCATCCCAGAGGATACATACTGAGGGCCGCTCCTAACGATGAGAAAAATATCGCGATTCGTGACTTTTGGCAATGCCAAAAGATCACGACCCGTGACGTTTCAGTTCTAAGGTAAAAAGCCGAAAAACGTCGCGTTTCGTGATATTTTCAAATGGTAAAAACTCCGATAGCTCAAACCCAACGTTTTTTGGGAGTGGAGCCAACTCTCGACAGTGGGGCACGGCCACGCCGGGCTGGGCCGTCCGCACCTGGCCCAGGCTATGATATATTCGAATCACGGGCCGAAGCCTGACCCAGCCTGCGAGATTCCGATTTCACCGACCGTCGGCCAAGCTCGGTTCGCGAGATTGCATCTCGCCGGCCGTCGGCCCGACCTAGCCTGTGACATCCACAGGTCATTTTCGCGTTTGTCTTCCAGCAGTGGCTCCTACTCCACGAAATTTCGAGGCCACAACCTCCTCGTTAAGGTCACTCCTAATGAACCGAAAAAAAATTACGATTCGTGACGTTTTGCCATGCCGAAAGATCACGATCCTCGACATTTCAGTTCCAACGAAGAAAGCCGAAAACGTCGCGTTTCGTAATATTTTCGAATTGTAAAAAAGTCGATATTCAAACCCAACGTTTTTTGGGGGTGGAGCCAACTCTGGAGAGCGGGGCACGGCCACGCCTGGTTTGGCCGTCCGCACCTTGCCCAGGCCGTGATATATCCGAATCACTTGCCGAAGCCTGACCCAGCCTGCGAGATTCCGATTTCACCGACCGTCGGCCAAGCTCGGTTCACGAGATTGCATCTCGCAGGACGTCTGCCCGGCCTAGCCTGTGACATCCACAGGTCATTCTCGCGTTTGTCTTCCAGCAGTGGCTCCTACTCCTCGAAATTTCGAGACCACAACCTCCGAATAGTTGAAGGTTGGCCATAAAATCACCCAACTCTTGAAGTGTTTCTGATTGCTGTGATTGCTGATGACGCACACTATGTTGGTTATATTTTACATTTAAGCTGTTCCTCTATAACGAACTACACTCACAGAATGCATCTGCTCCAGCTCACAGAGCAGTCCAACGACCATTATTAATAATGTAATACCATGTATTATGTATTCATAAAATACGACCTGTTCCCTACATATGTATGCGGTTCGAAAGTAGAAGATTGAACGGAGAAAATCTCGGGTTTGTTGTTGTCGGTGTGTTTGTTGAACGATTTTCGAGTCAGATTGGGAACCCTAACCTAAACCCAAAAAAGAAAGACCCTGCTTTTATGCAGTCCAAACATCAAAATCCGGCCGGAATTTATTCTATCGGGGAATCCGATGATCCAAGTCGTCGAAATCCGCCGAAATGGGTCATCAGATTTTCAAATCGAAAAATGGCATGCTCTCTGAATTCAAGATGTTATTCACGACAGTTATCACAGCAAACAGCAGCAGAATGATGGATGGGTTGGATGGTGACTCAGCTGTACAGCGACATTGCTTCGCGCCCGACGCGCTGTCGGTGGGCTGCTCATCTCTCCGTGATCAAACTGCAGTCGGTTGGCGCGGGCTCGGGCCTAGAGACCAAGAGAAGCGCACTCGGCACGCACCTCGTCGTGGATACGCACTCGTAGACTAAACTGCTGTACAGCAGCAGCAGTCAGACACATCACGAAACACAAAATACCAACACAGCTTGACTCTAGCGCACGCGTCACGTCTCTTGGCCGCCAGACCAGAGGCAGCCAGTCTTGGCTCGGTCGCTCGGGTCCTACCCGTAAGGCAACGCACCAAGCGCGTCTCAGTTTGTCTTGGCGTTTGCTTGGACCTCAGCACGCGGAATAAACCTGATTTGTCCGCATCAGGAAAGACTGTTTCGATTCCCCAAGGTCTAGACTGGGTAAGAATCCGACGACCGAAACGTCGGATTTTGACCTAAAATCCGACGATTCGGTTTGCGATTCGAAAAATGGCATGCTCTCGAAATTCAAAATATTTTACAAGACAGCAAACAACAGCCAAACGATCGATGGGTTGGGTGGCGACACAGCTGTATAGCGACGTTGCTTGCGCCCGACGCGCGGGCGGCGTGCCCCTCCTTGGCCAGACGACAGTTGGCTGGCGCGGGCGCGGGCGCAGAGACCAAGAGAAGCGCACTCGGCACGCACCTCTCAGTGGATACGTACTCGTAGACTACACTGCTGCACAGCAGCTGCTGCGGCAGCAATCAGTCCCAAAATGAAACACATAATACCAAGACAGGTTCATTCTAGCGCACTCGCCACGTCTCTTCGCCGCCAGACGAGAGGCAGTTAGCGTGGGCTCTGATGCTTCGGTCCTACTCGGAGGGCAGCGCACCCAGCGCTTTTCTTCGCGGCCCCAAACCACAATAACAGCAGCTGTCTCCGGGTTTTCTCCAATCTCTACTCACGCAATAAATCTGATTTCTCCGCACAGGAAGTCTCTCTCGATTTGCCTGGCTGCTATTAATAGTAGACTGAAAATGCTATTGGGTCAAAATCTGAAGCTCGACAATCGAACGGCATCGTCGGAAACGGCTGTGTTATATATAGATCATCTCCTACGGCAAACCGGTTTTGATTTCTGGAAATCGAGGTTTCAGCACCTTCGCGGGCGTGTTTGACCAAGGAAACTGGCGAATCGGGCACGCGTTTCTTGGAGTCTCTCCAGCTATTTTGCGAGAGGCATGCAACGCCGTTTGTCTGTTTCTTCAGGGTAGCAGTTTGAAAATAGGTGGATACAATCCAGCTTCCTCTATTCAGTTTCAGACGCGATTTATCTGAAAAAGAGGTCTTTATTCGGCTGAAACGTCGATATATATCTGAAAATGCCTTGTTGATTTTTTGGTCTGAAAATGACAACATCGTAAGAATTTTGAACGACTCCCCTAGAGAAGAGAAAAACAGGTCTAGATACCTCGCCCCAAAAGACTGCAAGTACTCCGAGAAGAGCGAGCCTGATTCGGTCGGACTCCGGGTGTAAGATACGCCAAAGCACGTATAAAACACAGTTTCGGGTAATTTTTTCGGTTTTCAAAACCCTCCAATAAGAGATGGACTTAGGGCCATTCTTAACGAACCGAAAAAAGATCACTATTCGTGATTTCTAGGCATGCCAGAAGATCACGATCCGTGACATTTCAGTTCTAACGAAAAAAGCCGAAAAACGTCGCGTTTCGTGATATTTTCAAATAGGTGAAGTTCTGATACTTCAAACCCAACGTTTTTTGGGGGTGTGGAGCAAACTCTCGAGAGTGGGGCACGGCCAGGCCGGGATGGGCCGTGCGCACCTGGCCCAGCCCGTGACATATTCGAATTGCGGGCCGAAGCCTGACCCAGCCTGCGAGATTCCAACTTCACCGGCCGTCGACCAAGCTCGTTTCGCTAGATTCCATCTCGCAGGCCGTCTGCCCGGCCTGGCCTGTGACATCCCCAGGTCATTTTCGCATTTGTCCTCCAGCAGTGGCTCCTCCTCCTGGTAATTTCGAGGCCACAACCTCCTGGTTAGCCCGCGCCCAGCTGTGTCTTTGGGTAGCCGCCCCTTATCCACAAGTGGCGCACGAAGCCGAGTCTGCCACGCCCCTATGCCGGCCATCGGATACCGTTGGTGCACGTGAGTTGCGTAGTGCGTTGATCAGGCGTATTTTGATACACGACAAATGTCACGAATCGTGATTTTGTTTTTTTTAGGGAAAGGCTAAAAATATTGGCGTAATGCATCGTGATTTATTTTGTCGTGGTCACGACAAAAAAATCACGATCACGACAAAAAAATCACGATTCACGACAAAAATCTCACGAATCGTGATTTTGTTTGTTCGTTAGGAGTGGCCCTTAGGGATGTTCTTTACCCGAAAACGCGTACGGGGGGTTTGCACTTCGGAATAATCGTCGTCAGCAATTGACAAGACCGCCCAGCAGTTCAGAATTGTTTTTTTGGCTACTACTATCAGGAGACTCGCAGCGAGACGACGAGGGAGGCAGGGTCATCGACAGACACAAACTAGGATAAGCCCTCGTTGTAGCTTGTTCTCGGTCGTTACTCGAAGAAGGGCAGAGCGAGCGCCACGGGATCAAGGTGTGTTTCGATTCGAGCCTAGGCAGACTACAGAAAAAATGTACTAGAAGAGTAGGAGTAGATTGTTGCACGCTAACCAATCCTTGTCAACCACTTGTCTCGCGCATGGTCTTCTTGAGTCACGCTGAATTATGTGGGGAGCTTGGTGTTTGTCCATCAGCAAGGCATCAGACAGCACTCACAGCAACCATATCCCCTCGGGACTCGTAACACGCCGCCACCGGCGCATGTTTATTTCCACTTTGCCTGTTGCACCTGGTGGCCGACCCGGCAATAATAGCGTACGATAGTGCATACCTGGTATCTGCTCGAATTTTGTTGTCACCAGCTTTACAAGGCGCTTCGCCCCGCGGTATATTGTTTTTTTTCCCGACATGCCGTGGCATGCCGTGGCACCACCTGCGGCAAACCTTCCACGGTGTTTTCCACGGCATACCACGGAACCTTCCACGGACCTTCTTAGCATACCATGGGACGCCCTGACCCTAACCCTAACCCCAACCCTAGCCCTAACCTAGGTGCCGTGGGGATTGCTGTATGGTTGCCATGGAGTGCCGTGGCGGTAGCCGCGGGAGTCGTCATGGTACTACCCATGGCATGTCATGGCGACCCCCACGGCGTGCCATGGAATCCTATGCCACACCATGGAATGCCGTGGTGATGCCACGGCATGCCCACGACAAGGTCATATAGTGTAGAACCCTGGGCGACGTTGGCCCCCCGCTACGCTCTCAAGAAGGAAAACTACATCAAAATATGCGAAGCGGACACAGATCCATGATGGTGTTTGCGAAATTCAGATAATGGTTTGGTTTGGCCTACGAGTTTTATATATTTTTGAAATACGTTTCTATTCCCCCGATCCCAAAATATAATCAACTTCCCAAAATAAGGACCCAAAATCGGCTGATATGGCCCATATCTTCACCAAGTGTTCGGATCGGGTATGGCTTCTTGAGTTTCGATTAGGACTGTCAATTTATTGTATTGGCCAGGATAACCCTGAGTTGCCCTGGTCGAATAAAACATCGATTGAGCGAGAAACCATAATCGTCTTCGTCACGTACGTACTCATACATGCGCACAGCGTACCCCAGCAGCAGAAAGGAGGGAGGCATGATACATGGGTTGCTCACACCAAACTACCAAGCGCACGGCCCATTTGGCGAGTCCGTGTCTACGCGAGGCCCTTGCGAAGGCTAGCAGTATCATGCGGCCTTATGCGGCGGAGGGCTGGCAGGGTGCAGCTTCAACATCGTTGACGGCGCCGTGTGCGATGTGGGCTGCTGCTCGAGTTAGTTGTTGCCGTGCTGCTTGTTCTTTCGGCGGCGACAAATTAGCGGTATACTCTAGGTATCCCACGCACACCCACAGCAAGCCTACGCACGCACTGAACAACCAGTCTCGGCCCCATCGATTGGCACTCTTCGCATGACGGCCATAGAACACACAGAGTACACACACGCAGCGAGCCACGCAGCAGCAGCAGCGAGCAGCATCTCGCACGAAGTCGTTTGTAACAATGTGTTCTTTTTTTCGTACTTTCATTTTGTCATGATTTGTCATTTGTTGCTGTATTCTACTGGAATTTCATGTCCAGGTCAAAACCGAAATGATCGTTGTGGGGCTCTCACACCCTAGCCGCAGCACTCAGCACCACAAGAAAGCAGCAGTAGCAGCACGAGCAGGGGATAGAGGAGCGGCACGAGCTCCCTCGCTGTTGTAGCTGCTACGGCACAGCAGGCTAGTTGCTCGTTTATTGTACCCCTGCTACAGCCATCGGCACCTACGTCTAGCGAGAAGAGCAACGAGACATAACTTCGTCATTGCCGGAAATGACACTACCATTAATAATCGTACAGCAGTACTATTAATAGTAATTAGTGGTAATGAGGCTCGACCTGAGTAAGCCGGCAGTAGTCATATCTGCGATGCATCATGCTGGGCGAATACGGATTATTGTGTTTTGTGCTGAACCAACACGAACGAACATCTACTACAAATACCTGCTATTATTGATACCTATTTCGGTTTGGTTTTTTCGTTGCTTCTCTTTCTTTATGGTGTATTTTGGTTGCTGGCGTATGTATGTATGTTGTGTCGGCCGCACCTAGTGCGAAGGCATGGTATTACGTAGGCTATTAATGCATTACGGTGTGTTATCTCTGTGTCGTAGTCTGTGACCACAGAGCTCGTATCTTTCTAGGGTGAAGAATCAGCACGGACACTGGGCTTGCTGGATGTCGACGAGTAGAAGAACGGTTTAATGTGAAGAAACACACACACACACACACACATCCCCGGTGGCTTGGTAGGTGGTCCGCGTGCCTGTCAAGATCAATTTCGTGGGTTCAAGTCTCACCGAGTGCATGCTCATAGGGACTCTTTCTTGCATAAAAAAAAATGATTAGCGGAAAGCGCGAGAGCGTGAGTTAGCTACATTCAATGAAAATCGACGAGCAGTGGGAATGCTGAACCCTATGCGCGACAAAAAATAAAGGCACGTACGGGGGGGAAGAAGGGACGACACCTGTGACCACGGCTTGTCCAGAAGATCGTCGAGGGTAAAACCTCCTACGAGTGGGCTGGGAAAGTAGAAGTGATGAAGAAAAAAAAAAAAAAAACAAACAAACAAACGCCGTCGTTGGTGAATCTCAATACCGTAAATATTCTTGGCCTCTCCTGCTCTTGATGACGAGCCTGCTTTGCTTGTTTCGTACTGTCTGACGCCGAGGGGCCGGGCATAATTGACGAACGCTGGACGATGGTGGCAGACAGGGTAGCAAGGTACCAGGCGGGCCAGCAGGGAGACCCTGGCTGTACTACTCGTACCATACCTGGGGCATGCCTTGTGCTTTGTTTGGTTTGCCTGTTATTTTTCCCTTGGTTCTTAGTTGTTTTTTTTTTAATGCCCCGGAGAGCGAGAGGAAACCCGTCCACACTTATTTATCAGGTTTTCGTGCACCGGTTCGAACCCGGTTCGTTTCTTCCACCTTGGTCGGGCCTGTCTCTGACCGTCATTAAAGTGTGGTGTACCCCGAGGATGTAGGCCCCTAAGTCTAGATTTTATCTCTCCTGACTCAGGTAGTGTAGGAGTTGAACCCACTAAAACCTCTCAATAGTCTCCCCAGCTTGACTCAGTACACGAGTCACCCTACCCATCTGGGCGTTGGTCCGCAGTCTTACTCTGTTGACGACTAGTGGTGTTTTCTTCTTTTTCTTTTTTTTTCCAGCTCGTTCTTTTCAAGTGTCTGCCACGTCTCCTACGCGGGGGCACGATGGTTTGTTGCTATACTGAAGTATATACATATACCAGGTATATTTTAGTTTCTTTTTTTTGTTTCTTTTCTCTTTCGAATTGTCTTTGTTTTCGTTTTTGTTTTTTCTCTTTGTTTCGTCGTGTTTCTCTAGGTCATGGAATGGCCTGTAGCACGCAGTATGATGACATGGCATTGCATTGCATACCTGGCAACGTAGTGTCTCTGTGGCGTAGCTTTGTGACCACAAAGCTTGTATCTCTCTAGGATTGAAGAATCGGCACGGACACTGGTTGTGCTGGATGTCGACGCGTAGAAAGAACGGTTTAATGTGAAGAAAACAACAACAACATGTATGAAAAACACAGACAGCACAGCAGTACGCACACACCTGTAACAATACCCGGTACTGGCTTTTGTCGTGTGTATCCTGGTATTGTTATTGCCCTCGATGAAATGCGTTCGAGCGCTGTTCTCAGTTTGCTCTTCTCTTTTTTTGTGAAGTCGCAGGTGGAGTTGTTGAGAGTGACGGGAGTAGAGGCCAGTCGGGACCAGCACAGACAGAACCCCAGAGTGCTGTGTTTGGCTCAGGCAGAGCGTCTACTTGTTGACCATCGGTACCACTACTTGTTATAGTACTCGGTGGGGACATATATCCAGCAGCAGCACACGAGGACGGAACGAGCACCCGCACCGGTACCACAGCAATGGGATCGATATCATTGAGGTGTAAGCCGGCGTCCCCGGTGGCTTGGTAGGTGGTCCGCGTGCCTGTCAAGATCAATTTTGTGGGTTCCAGTCACACCGAGTGCATACTCGTAGGGGCTGTTTCTTGCATTAAAGTGATTAATTAGCGGAAAGCGCGAGAGCGTGAGTTAGCTACATTCGATGAAAATCGACGAGCAGTGGGAATGCTGAACCCTATGCGCGATAAAAAATAAAGGCACGTCCCGGGGGGGAGAAGGGAAGACACCTGTGACCACGGCTTGTCCAGAAGGTCGTCGAGGGTAACACCTCTTAAGAATTAGGCTGGAGAGTGAAAGTGATGAGAAAAAAAAAAAAAAAAAAAAAAAAAAAAAAAGTCCCCGCGGGATTGGTAGGTGGTCCGCGTGCCTGTCAAGATCAATTTCGTGGGTTCAAGTCTCACCGAGTGCATGCTCATAGGGACTTTTTCTTGCATAAAAAATTGCTTAGCGGAAAGCGCGAGAGCGTGAGTTAGCTACATTCGATGAAAATCGACGATCGGTGGGAATGCTGAACCCTATGCGCGACAAAAAATAAAGGCACGTACCGGGGGCGAGAAGGGACGACATCTGTGACCACGGCTTGTCCAGAAGATCGTCGAGGGTAAAACCTCCTACGAGTGGGCTGGAAAGTAGAAGTGAGGAAGAAAAACAAACAAACAAACAAACAAACAAACGCGTTGTTGGTGAATCTCAATACCGTAAATATTCTTGGCCTCTCCCGCTCTTGACGACGAGCATGCTTTGCTTGTTTCGTACTGTCTGACGCCGAGGGGCCGGGCATAATTGACGAACGCTGGACGATGGTGGCAGACAGGGTAGCAAGGTACCAGGCGGGCCAACAGGGAGATCCCGGCTGTGCTACTCGTACCATACCTGGGGCATGCCTTGTGCTTTGTTTGGTTTGCCTGTTATTTTTCCCTTGGTTCTTATTACGGGGGTCCATAGTTAACAGGACCAATGATGCACATAAAAACCTATATATTTTCCTATTTGTACTAACAAAATTTTGTCCCGTTAACTATGGACCCCCGTAATAGTTTTTCTTTTTTAATGCCCCGGAGAGCGAGAGGAAACCCCTGTCCACACTTATTTCTCAAGTTTCGTGCACCGGTTCGAACCCGGTTCGTTTCTTCCACCTTGGTCGGGCCTGTCTCTGACTGTCATTAAAGTGTGGTGTACCCCGAGGATGTAGGCACCTAAGTCTAGATTTTATCTCTCCTGACTCAGGTAGTGTAGGAGTTGAACCCACTAAAACCTCTCAATAGTCTCCCCAGCTTGACTCAGTACACGAATCACCCTACCCATCTGGGCGTTGGTCCGCAGTCTTACTCTGTTGACGACTAGTGGTGTTTTCTTCTTTTTCTTTTTTTTCCAGCTAGTTCTTTTCAAGTGTCTGCCACGTCCCCTATGTGGGGGCACGATGGTTTGTTGCTATACTGAAGTATATACATATACCAGGTATATTTTAGTTTCTTTATTTTGTTTCTTTTCTCTTTCGAATTGTCTTTGTTTTTGTTTTTGTTTTTTCTCTTTGTTTCGTTTTTGTTTCTCTAAGTCATGGAATGTGTATGTCGTGCCTGTCGTACGCAGTATGATGACATGGCATTGCATTACATACGTGGCAACGTAGTGTCTCTGTGGCGTAGCTTTGTGACCACAGAACTTGTATCTCTCTAGGTTTGAAGAATCGGCACGGACACTGGTTGTGTGCTGGATGTCGACGCGTAGACGGTTTAATGTGAAGAAAAAAAAACAACAACAACCAGGTCGCGCGCCACGAGCACCTCATCTCTACTACTACAGCAGTGCAGTAGTAGCACGAGGTCGCCGACGCAACATCGCTCATCAGCTTGTTGTGGTGTTCCGCGGCTGGAAACAGCAGGCACTATCGCTAACCGGAATGCATGCAGGGATGATGACCTGTCACACAGGCCTGGCAGGAGGGAGCAGAAATAGACGGCGAACACGCACGAAAAAATCCAAGCAAACATGAAGAAGACACAACACATACATCCTTGTGCAGCCACATCCTCTATCACCATCTTGGAAAGTCACTCAACAAAAGCGACTCCACCGACGCACTTCGCGCTGCCACCGGCGATCTTTGTGCGCATCGACGCTTCACCAGTCGCACGCCGCCGAATCGAGACCCGGCAAGCTCGTTGGCGAATGCGATACTGCGTAGCGAGAACGAGCATCGAGTTAACAACAAAAAATATACTGCTGCTGCTGTACGAGTACAACAGCCAGTTCTCGTGTGAGTATAGTATATAGCAAAAATAAAGGTACGGGCACAAAGCTATGCTGTGAGCTTCTACTACATACAGCAACAGAACAGCAGTAGTACTCGGAACTACAGCGAATAACAAATCAAACAACGCCACGAGGACATCGTCCCAGCATGCTAGTAAACTACAGAAGCAGGCGGGGATGCCGCCGTGATTCCCTCGCAGTGTTGGTCAAGAGCTCTGCCGTAGACCAGAGCCTCGTACTGCTGTGCTTTGGCATGCCACATGCCAGCCCTATTTCCCAAAAAAACAAGACGGAGGAAACTGGATATTAATATTATTGTTGATTCATCCTGTTTCATCTATAAACTATTCGGCTTTTCATACCTAGAAATCGCTTCCCCCCCAGAGCGTTTTTTTATTTTCGGTCTTATTGCAAGTGGTCTATCAGCTACATTCGATGAAAATCGACGAGCAGTGGGAATGCTGAACCCTATGCGCGACAAAAAACAAAGCACGTACCGGGGGCGAGAAGGGACGACACCTGTGACCACGGCTTGTCCAGAAGATCGTCGAGGGTAAAACCTCCTACGAGTGGGCTGGAAAGTAGAAGTGATGAAGAAAAACAGACAAAAAAAAAAAAATGGGGTTGCCGGGCTAAAGACAAGACCGCTGTTGGCAATTGAAAAACGAAGCATGAACGGGGAGAGATCTCCAACAAGCAGTCAGAAATCTGACGACGCTCTCTTGGCCAAAGCAAAACGTGTCGGTTGTTTATTACAACAATTAAACCACAGATTGACAAGAGATCTCTGTACCGCGAAATAATAATAGTTGTCGTTGGCGAAATGAGAACTGACGCTGAGGTGGATACATGGTCTAACTAAGGGGCAAGAGCTTGCCGCCGGCGTCCTGCGGTATCCTCCGAAACCTGACAAAAGCCCATTTTTTGTTGGGTTGTTACACATTCGAAAGCATTTAGCTCAGTTTCAAGAGTCTGCCAGATCCCCTGCGGGGGGGAGCACGATGGTTTGTTGTTACATCATATCACTATCCCTTGTTCGGGTTATTATATAGTATCAGTGCGCAGAATGATTATTTAAAATTGTCCTGTTGACCCGGGCAGCATCCAGGGGAGCCGCTGGCCTATATCTTTGACAAGGAATCACATATAGAATACGCGCGCTCGGTTTATCACAATACTTGTAAAATTCGGTTAAAATGGAAAATAGACGAGGCGTATTACGCAGCTTGCAAAGTTGAGCATCAACTATTCAATCGGTCGAACTCACAGCTGACGTATTTCAAAATCTAGAAAATATACAAGAGCTTCGCATGCCGCGAGTATCAACTATTTAATCAGTCGAACTCACAGCTGACGTATTTCAAAATTTATAAAATATACAAGAGCTTCACATGGGTGCCTGCCGGCACCCATGCTTCGGATAGGGAAATATACCTCAGTGCCATTTCGCGATTACTTTGTTTAGCAATATAAATAGACCATTCGATAATATAAATAGTACGACCATGATCAAGTCAATGCCAAGTGGTGCAGGAAAAAAGGCAATGCCGAGTTTCAGTTCTCAGTTTGGAATCTCTGTCTCACTCGCATTACTATTGACCAACTTTTTTTACTTGACTTGTATGAATTTTTTTTGCGACGTTGTTTTTTTTTGTTTTTTTTCAGCGATCTCCGGAGCCGAAGAATCAGAACCGTCAACTATTGTGGAGCAGGAAACCATCGATAATTTGATCTTTGTCCTAGAGGGGGCAGAAGTCAGCTCAGATCTGAGAGGTTTCTCACATTTCTCAGAACTGAGATTAAATGCATTTTGTGGACCATAGTACTGTTGCCCTTTATCTGCCCAGTTGCCTAGTACCCCATACCCACGCCGAAGTATCATACGCACCTATCTACGGCGAGCTGTACCTACTGCCAACGGTGCTTGTGCAGGAGAGATGGCCTCTCCTTTCTTGTGCAGGAGAGATGGCCTCTCCTTTCTTGTGCAGGAGAGATGGTCTCTCCTTTTCACATGAAAGCAATAGCAGCAGTAGCAGAAGCAGCACAACAGCACCATTGCTGCTGCTGCTGTGTGCAGACGCAGCCGCAACACCACAGCAGCAGCGCTACGGAAGCAGCAGCAGACAACATGTCAGCTTGCAGTATCCGCCCAAATTACTGCGAGTACAGGACGCGTTACGCGTATTTTTACCAACCAGTAGTATACGCGCATTTTCTACATTGGTATGAAATACTCCATCATGACTACAGGCAGTAATCGAAGCATATATTCTGAGATGCTTCGAGTAGGAGCAGTATCAAACACCTGATACCTGATACGTTGTACCTGATATCGATCGGCTTTTCAGAACAACCTGACAACCGCAAAGTACACTGCTATATAACATGGGCTGAATTCTAAGTGTGAACCCCGAATTGTTCAGGTCGGATACACGTGAAGCGCACGGAGCAGCACCACAGAATCCCGATATACTGCGAGTACTCGAAGTGGAAGCAAACAATCTCGAACCCTCGATTACCTCCAGTAGTGCTCGCCGAAATAACTTGACGTATTTTCACCAGAAAATGGTAAGGCGAACATATTATTTCGCAGTAGTATACCGGTACCTGGTAACGAAGGATCGTATCTTAAAGCGGGACTGTATGAAATAGTATCTTAAATTTCTTTATTATTAATAGCAACAGTAAGTAGATACCTGACAGCTGGGTATGATTGAAAAAAGTGAAAACCGTGTGCTGTGAGTACGACCGATTGAGTGGTTGCAACTCAACTTTGTAAGCTGCATTATTGCCTGATATTTATACGTCAGACACGCTCATCGGGCGCGCTTGTTATGGATATTTGGTTTTGGTTTGTACATCTTCCAATCGGCGTCCCCGGTGGTTTGGTGGGTGGTCCGCGAGTCCATCAAGATCAATTTCGTGAGTTCGAGTCTCACCGAGTGCATGCTCGTAGGGACCTTTTCTTGCATCAAATTGATTAGCGGAAAGCGCGAGAGCGTGAGTTAGCTGGACATTCGATGAAAATCGACGAGCAGTGGGAATGCTGAACCCTA
The DNA here is from genome assembly GCA_031763025.1 of Macrocystis pyrifera. Classification (NCBI taxonomy): domain Eukaryota; class Phaeophyceae; order Laminariales; family Laminariaceae; genus Macrocystis; species Macrocystis pyrifera. The sequence goes on from JASSKH010000022.1 coordinate 1,053,183, forward strand.
TGCGCGATAAAAACTAAAGGCACGTACCGGGGGGGAGAAGGGACGACACCTGTGACCACGGCTTGTCCAGAAGATCGTCGAGGGTAAAACCTCCAACGAGTGGGCTGGAAAGTAAAAGTGATGAATAAAAAAATAAAAAGTAGAATACCTCTGACCTACTGCTGTACTGTTGCTGCCGTAGTAGTACTCGTATTTCAACGCGCCTCCAGAGATGAAATCTTGCAGCAGCAGCAGCAGACAGCCCGGGCATGCACGACCACCTGTATGGTATCCTCCAATGTGATTGGTCGGTTTTTCTTGTCGACCACACTCGGTCGAATTCATACTCTCCAACAACCTCCATCCCATTCCTCCGGCGACAACAAAGAAATGACGTGCCGATTTTTATGTAACGATCTGGTAGCAAGAGCAGCGCGATGCCCCGAGAAAGCGCGTGTAGTCGACTCGCGAAGAGAGAGGGGCAAGAGAAGACAGCCACCGAGTAAGGCAAAACCGAGGGCGTCGAACAGGCCAATGGCGGCCCGCAAACCAAAGGAGTCGGGAGAATGTAGCGGTAGCATCAGCAAGGCCGAGAATCGAACCTCGGATAGGAAAGAACTACAATATTAAGATCAAGTCTGTCTCTCTTTGCGGAGCAACAACAACAGCGAAACAAATCTCCAGGACCGCGAAAAATTGAACGTCCGTGTCTCCTCTCCGCAGCAAATACCCCTCGAGTTCGGTGTCGTCGCGCTCGTCGGCAGCGCGAGACTCCGAAACGCGCGCACGGGAGAACACCCGTCGGAGGTCGGCTCGCGCGACCGTCGAGGAAAGCGGTCGAAAAAGCAAGAACGAAAACAGGGAAGCAAAGGCGTCCGGAGTCCCAGACACAGTTGAAGACAAAATCGGAATGTTAGGGTTCGCTCACAGCCGCCGAGAAGGCGGCAAAGAATAATGATATATTTAGAACGTCCGTGTCTCCTCTCCGTATTCTTCGAGTTCGTGGTCGAAAACGGGACTGTCAGATTGAACCAAACAAATATCGTTCAGATCCTGAGTACACGACTGGTGTTCACGCGTTCATGCGTGCCACCCTTGGACCTTTTAGAACGATAGGGAACTCAATTTCCAGGAGGGAAAAAAAAAACAGAACGTCCGTGTCTCCTTTCCGCAGCAAATATCCCTCGAGTTCGGGGTCGCCGCGCCCGTCGGCGGGGCGAGACTCCGAGACGCACGCACGGGAGAACACCGGTCGGAGGCCGGCTCGCGCGACCGTCGAGGAAAGCGGTCGAAACAGCAAGCACGAAGCCAGGAAAGCGAAGGCGTGTGGAATCCCAGCCTAAGTTCAAGATGAAATCGGAAGCGAATGCTGCGCTCTGAGGCGTCGGGAATCATTGTATATATATTTATATACCAGGTGTATGTTTGTTTCTTTTTTCTTGTTTCTTTCTCTCTTTCGAATTGTCTTTGTTTTTTTTTTTTTGCTCTCTTTGTTTCGTTTCGTTTCTCTAGGTCATGGAATGTCCATGTCGTGCCTGTCGTACGCAGCATGATGACATGGCGTTGCATTGCATACGTGGCAACGTAGTATCTCTGTGGCGTAGCTTTGTGACCACATAACTTGTATCTCTCTAGGATTGAAGAATCGGCACGGACACTGGTTGTGCTGGATGTCGACGGGTAGAAAGAACGGTTGAATGTGAAGAAAACAACAACAACACAACTGCTGCCGGCGGCGTCCTACGGTATCCCCCCAAACCTGAAAAAAAGCCAATTTTTTCCTTTCTTCAGCTGCCGTAAAAGACCTGCGATACTACAGTGTGCATTTTTTTTGCCATTCAAAACGGATACAGCACAGCAGTAGTACTCGTAGATAATTTTGCTATGGCACAAAGAGTAATACACTCCTGTTGTACTGGATGCATGCTGTATAGGGGGCAAGAGCTTGCCGCCGGCGTGCTACGGTATCCTCCGAAACCTGACAAAAGCCCATTTTTTGTTGTGTGTTGTTCACATTCGACAGATTGATGTATATTGCGAAAAGTCAAAAGTAATCAACCAACTGCTGTTGCAAAAGACCTACGATAGTATGCAATTTTGGGTCATTATTTGTGCAAATACCGAAACATACGACGAGGATCGCAGGTAGAAGGCTCATAAGGTTTTGGTTCGGAAGGTTGCCATGGTATGTGTATGTTCTTCACATTAAACCATTCTTCTACTCGTCGACATCCAGCAAGCCCAATGTCCGTGCTGATGTACTGCTTGCTGGCTGTAGCTGCGGAAGAGAAAAAAAACAATGTGCAAGAGGCACTTACGTACGTACCGCAGCAACAGCTTCGCGCAGCTGTCTCCTTTTTTTTTTCTTTCAAATTTATGAAATACGTCAGCTGTGAGTTCGACTCATGCAGTTTTTTAGTAGTATGCACTTTTTCAACAGGGATCGATGTTATAAGTGAAACAATCATTTATCTTCCGAATTCGGGGAGACGAAATACAAATAAAGGCGAAAAGTAGAAAGTAATCAACTATCTGCTGTTAACAGCACTTGTTGTAAAAGACCTACTATAGTTCGTATGTATGCACTTTTTTTAGTACCTGGTAGTAGTTTTTAGGCCCTACTGCTTGCTATAGTATGCGAATGACGACGCTTTGTTGGCCAATGAAAAACATTTTGTGGGTTGTTACACATTCGACAGATTGACATGTACTTTCAACTGGCGGGTTATTATATATATGCGAGTACCGAAACATACGATGACGATCGCAAACAAATAAAGGCGAAAAGTTTAAAGTATTCCACTGTTGCCGGCGGCGTCCTACGGCATCCCCCCAAACCTGAAACAAAGCCCCTTTTTTTCCTTTCTTCAGCTGCCGTAAAAGACCTGCGATACTATAGTATGCATTTTTTTGCCATTCGAGACAGATAAAGCACAGCAGCAGTACTCCTAGATAATTTTGCGATGGCATGCTCTACGGGGCAAGAGCTTGCCGGCGGCGTCCAACGGTATCCTCCCAACCCTGAAAAGATGCCCATTTTTTGCCATTCGACACGTTTGTAGTACTGTCAAAGACCACCTGCTCGTGCGACGATAGACGATAGACGTTTGTTGTACAGTAACTGTAAAAGACCGCTCGATCTCGACAGAGACTTAACCCACGGGCAACCCGCTCGGTGGCGGGAAATATCAACTAGTATAGTCGACGGGCTCGAAGAAATGAGGTGGATGCATGCTCTAGGGGACAAGAGCTTGCCGGCGGCGTCCTATACGGTATCCTCCCAAACCTGAAAAAAGAAACATGCTTTTCCATTCGAGACGGATGCAGCAGTAGTAGTACTCGTAGCTAATGTTTTTCATCTGTTTCGTGCACACCAGCGGCCAATGCGCTGCACCGCTGTGAGCGTGAGACCCTAGCGTCTGAGCCAACTCTTACTTTTGTATTCATCGCCACCCTTGCACAACAAGACAGCACTACAACAGTAGCAGGCACCTGGTCTGGTGTATAGACGTCTCCCTAACTCGGTATGGGTGTCTGAGCCAACTCTTGTATTCATCACCAACCTTGCACAACAAGACGGCACTCCAGCAGTAGCAGGCATACGGTCTGGTGTATAGACGTCTCCCCAACTCGGTATGGGATATGGGATATGTTGGTTGGTATGGTATATGAGAATATGGGATATGGGATATGTTAGTGGTATGGTATATGGGAATATGGGACAACCACCGTATGTGGTATGGTTGTTACAGCAGGGTACAGCTCTCAGACCCTAAAAAGGACCTGCGCTCGTTAGATCTCTGAGGCCGGCTCACCCGTCGTTTGGGAGTTCGAGGAAGTGCCTTCAAGCAGTAATGATCGGGTCACACAGAACGTGGATCGATGCAATGCAGAAGATGCAAGCAGTCAGCGTGAGCACTCAACGAAGCGCCACAGACACGATGACGGGCACAACGGGCAAGACAGGGCCCAAGAGGCTTGGGGCCGACAGGACAGGTATCACAGATCACTTGGCTTGACTTTCTTTTCTTCACTTGGAGGTGTTTTGTAAACACCGGGTGGTCCCGGAACCTCGTTACTGGCTCTGTACCCGAGACCGAAGGCGTTCCCACACCGAGGATCCTCCCTGCCCCTATAAGATCCGCCCAGAGGATGCTAACCAAAGCTTGCCCTCTGCCTATCGCATAGACCCGACGCGTGACCCTGATCAGGACAGTGGTCTCGCGCCCTATTATCCTCCCCATAGCGCTGGTCACGACAGTCACAGCGCTATGAACCTCCCTCCCTGGCGCCACTCGCTGTAACACCCCCTCTTCCCGACACATAACCATTGTCGGCACAAAGCCGGCCCCCCGGTGCTAACCCGGCGACAGCGTGTGCGCTTTCCTCCTCGGACACCCCCCCAGACCGGCGCATATGAGCGACGGTGACCAGCGGGTATTACGATCATGGATCGCTGCAGCACCTGCGCCTTCCACCTCCGCACCTCCTCTCCTTCCCTTAGTGCTGCCCTCAGACGGTGGTAGGCAGAGCGGCGGTCCTGACCTTCGTCCAGACGTTCTTCAGCATTCCTCTTCCATCCATCGCCGTCGGCCCGATGTGGCAGCGCCCTTCCTTTCCGCGATGTTGCCCTTGGACGGTGGTAAGAAGAAGGGCGGTCCTGACCTTAGTCTAGATGTTCTTCAGCTTTCCTCTTCCATCCATCGCCTTCGGCCCGATGTTGCAGCGCCCTTCCTTTCCGCGGCGTTGCCCTTGACGGTGGTAAGAATAACGGCGGTCCTGACCTTAGACCAGATGTTCTTCAGCCTTCCTCGCCCGTCTATCGCCGTCGGCCCAATGTTGCAGCGCCTCTTGTTCCCGCTGTACTGACCTTGGACGGTGTTGAGAAGAGCGGCGGACCTGATCCTCGTACAGTCTTCACCACTTGCAACTGCCAGCGCCACATCTGTCTAACACGCTCGGAGCATGTACTCATCTGCGAAAAAACATGTTTTCTTCCTGTCTCACCTACATCTGAGGTGGGGGTTCCTCTCGAATACCTGCGTCTGCACTTTGACAATAACCTACACGTTTAAGCTTTTGGCCAGACATAAATTCCACTGAAAGCTACATATATAGGCCTTTCTTCTGGTGATGATCTCGAACTTCTTTGCATTCAGAGTAGGCATTCCTTGCGAATGTGGAGGTCGTTTTATGTATACGTTCATCTCGGGCTGTAGGAAGTTCATCATGAGTTCTTTCTACTCCGGGTCAAAGATATTATTCAAGTGACTTAGGTCGTTTCAAGGTACTGACGTTCACGCCACATCGACTTGCTGGCACTAGCCAAGGTAAATATTTGATCCGAGTTAAGTAAATGTTTCAATCTACTGGCGTTTGCGCCACCTTTATTCGAGTGGCCTAGGTCGTTTCAAGGTTCTCCACATCGACTTACTGGCGCTAGCCAAGGTAAATATTTGATTCCGAGTGAAAACGTGTTTGAAGGTACTGACGTTTACGCCACCCCCCCAGCACGGACACTGTCCACTCGTGCAACTTGTTCGTGCTAAAATCAATCACGCGTCTGAAAACGGCATTCATCCAGACCTACTTCCAAATCGTACCCCTCGTACAACGGTTTTTGTGGAAGTAGTTGCAGCAAGGTGGAGACAAACACCCCCCCAGAACAGAAACTGCCTACCGCCCACTGGCATTCCAATCACACCTATCGATTCGTTCCTTCAACACCCGACCACTTTACTTGGAGCGAAAAAAGTATCCTGTTAGGTTGCGCAGATAATACTAAACCTCGTCACGTTCCATCTCCGTTTAGTGTCTCACAAATGTGTACCTGTGCGTGGTGTGGCAACTTGCACATGAATTCGTTCCCTCCTTCATGTGGGTATTCAAACGTTATGATACCTGGTATACGCATTCTCAAGTACCTCCTGTGCGCCTGACCTCGAGTATCTGTATATTAACTGAATCTGTGTAACAATCCCAAAGGCCAGGTATTATCACGAAAAAGTATAGCAAAAACTGATGGTCTGTATCCCACTGGTATTGGGTTAAGGAGCCTGGTCGGTCGTAATAGATGCTTGGGCGTATCCAGCTATACCCTTCTCGTAGGAGGGGTTCTGTGTCGACTTGCCTATTATTCGACTGTCACTACTGTTATTGTGCCATCGTTGCGATCAAAGATAGTCACCTGGAGAGCAGCAGTATGATCCCAACATGTTTCTCGGTATTCGGTGCCATGCAATTCAGTGTCTCTTCAAGCATTCCTGTCTCATCAGGCGGATCATCCTCTACTCGGATACGGACAAATAAAACAGGGATGCGTGGTACGCTCAACACCTACACGTTCGCGTTCGCAAACTCGCGCGCCGTTAGCGTTTTGTTTTTGGCACTCAGGGAACCTCTCGTTTGGGCATTGGGCATGTGGCCTTTAGAACTGCCCTTCCATCGCGCGGACGTATTGATTGTGCTCAGAAACACGACGGAGACGTTATATCTAGTATTGGGGAGTTCCATATATTGATATAGGATTATAGGAGAGGGATATTTAGTCGGGTATTCGGGGGGATAAACGGGAGGTTTCCGTCGTCATGTTGGATAATAACCTGCATGCGATGCATGAGCTGTCACTCGACAGCTCGGATATAATACAAGAGGAGTTCCGTGTTACTGTCTGGAGTCAACCACGCGTTCTCGTTCCAGCTGCGCCTGTACCTTTAGAGATCAATCAACACATTAGTGAGTCCGGCGATCTTCTATTTGCAAGCGCAGCCAAGGCCAACCTAGAGAGGTGGGAACCTGCTTCGGCATGCCTAGTTCGAGGATGTGCCCAGTCAAGAAGCCAGCGTGGAGAGTGAAAGGATCATAGAGGAGATGAGGAAGAAAATAAAGGTCCTGGAAAGGACGAGAGGAGATGTACACTGGAAGACAGCAGTCGGTATTTTAGAGTATGTATTTTCTACGAGCGATTTCGGTATTACGTTCCAGAAGGGTAGCGGGCTTGAGCCGGTAGCGTTTGGAGATGCAGACTATGCCAACAACGCCACTGACAGGAGGTCAGTTTCCGGTGGGGCTATCATGTGTGCTGGGGCGTGTGTGTGCTGGTTTTCTAGGACGTAGAAATGCGTCACACTCTCAACCACTGAGGCCGAATATGTAGCACTGGCAGACACTAGCAAGGAGGCAATGTTCATGCGCTATGTATTGAGTTTATTTTTCCGGGGTTTGGGGACAGATGCATTACTGTTTTCGAGGATAACGAGGGGTCAAGGCACCTGGCACAAAATCCAGTGTGCACGTCGAATTCGAAGCACATCTGTGTATCTCGTGAGGGAATGTATGCTATCTCGCATTACTGTCGCGATCTGTGTATCTATTGCGGGAGTAGGGGACAAGGGGAGACTCTGGTCCGGGGGAACGGGGTTCCTTGCGATCTCTGGCATTTATTTTCTTGGCTTAATTTTTATTTTGATGAGTATGACTACTGTGATATTTTATATGATTTGCATTAATTCCTCATGGAATAGAGGGAGATTTTTTTTATAAGGTTGAAGAGAGACTATGAAGCGCCGGGGGGCGTGTGCGGTCCATATAAAATGTTTTCTGAGTTGGAGAGTTTGGATAGTATTTTGGAAACTGAGAGTTTGATTTTTGGTTCTGAGTGAAATTATGTTTCTGAATTTCGTATGAGTTGGTCATAATATTGAGATGTTTCCACCCAGCGGAGTCGTACATTGTAGTGTACAGAGCTAGGGGGATATCAGAGTATTGTCGTGTATAATGAGCAGGGGGGATATTGATTGTGCTCAGAAACACGACGGAGACGTTGCATCTAATATTAGGGAGTTCCACATATTGATATAGGATTATTGGAGAGGGGTATTTAGTCGGGTATTCGGGGGGATAAGCGGGAGGTTTGTTCCCGCGTCATGTTGGATAATAACCTGCATACGATGCATGAGCTGTCACTCGACAGCTTGGATATAATATAAGAGGAGTTCCGTGTTACTGTCTGGAGTCAACCACGCGTTCCCGTTCCAGCTGCGCCTATACCTTTAGAGATCAATCAACAGGACGAAACACTTGGAATTAGGGTCAAACTTCGGTACATGTACAGCAACAGTGGTGCAGTACTCAGAAGACTAAGATGCCCAGTCGACATTGGGAACCGTGTCAGATACTTAAAACAGCGTCAAAATCGATTGACTGTTCACTGCGCTAGTGAGTAAGGCTGTCAATGAATATACGTGTCCTGGGAATGATTTTTACTATCGGAGAAGGCCAGGTTTTCTCTGCTCAGTTTGGTTTGAATAGTGTATCTCGAATCCACTGCTTAGGATGCATGCATCAGTTCTGAGAGAGCAGTCGCAATTCCTGCAGGCAAAGTACTCATGATAGGAGCCGACGATCCGGGGTCCTTTCGGCACGATGTCCAAAGTTCTTGCCCGCTCTATGCTCTATGCTGGGTGTACATGTAATAGCATGGGCACGTTCATGGTGTTATTCATTTGCATTTGATGCGGGATGTACACACCATATCGGACACGTCGTTAATACCGTTTCTCCCACCTACCGGTTCGGCACTATTTCGTACTTGTTTGTTTTCTCCAGTCGCGATGCATTTTTAGTTTTTACAGCCCATTTTGTGACCACGGGCGGGATTTCAGGAGTTTGAGCTATTATTATAGTGTAAGAACATCACACGAAATGCGTACTACTATAGTATGTATTTGACCACCCCACACTCCGAGTCACAGCGTTTACCTGCTGGCCAGATTTGTTCTCGGACAACCCAATCTTCACATGGTACTTACGCAAGGTATGGACCTAGCAACAGGTAGGTAGTGGCAGTGCATTCTTCAAACCAAACCGATATTGAAACCCCTCGACGCCCACCGACCATGCAGTGTTTCTTCGCACTCGTATGCTGATTTCTCACACCAGGTACCTTATGTATTTTTTCGTACGTAGTTATGTATGTACGATACAGATATATCATTGATTTACATCCCATTTCTTGTCTTCGCCCTTTTTTCTCTATCCCTCCTACGTATAGACATCCGGTGTCACACAGCAAGCTCTTTATTCCCCTCCCCGATATGGTCTGTGCCTTGGGTTCTTGTTGTGGAAATACTTCAGTTCTTCGTTGCGCCTACACTCCTTGGGCAATCTCAGCAGTTGATTCCACAACTTTTTACTGTATATATTGCGTAAATCTCCGCCTCATCCATCTTGAGATTCGAGCTCCATGGTTCAACGCTAAAAACAGAAGCGATACACTAGACCACGCGGGTCTTTAGATGAAAGGAATAGGCCAACCATATCAAAACCAACGAAAATCGTTCATGGCACGATCCAGATCGGGTATAAGTATATGGAAGGTCGAACCCCAATAAATATAATGTTTCTGTGCAGACATTATTTACGTAATCTACAGCAGATAATAATGCTTCAATCGAATCTTTGGCCATGGACTGATAAGTACAACATTAACACGTAGTGTCGTACGAAGCTCATGCACAGCAGTAATTATCTCATTCCTCACTTCCTCGCCGTAGTGGACAGAATTATACGGGGTATCTGCCAAGAGTAAACTGAGGCTGTGTGATACCGCTCGGTATGCTGAAGATACTGCTGTATATTACAGATGACAGAATATGAATGAAGATAACATACTTTGCAGTCAGCATGAATAACGTGCGATCGTACGGATGTAGAAACCCTTTTATAATACCACTGAACTCACAGCTGATGTATTTCAAAATTTATAAACTATTACTGGATGTAGATTGTATGGAGACCCCACGGATAGGAATCGTAGGAGTACGTAACTCCCCTATGTGTGTGCCATACCGTTCTTTATACCCAACTATATCAGTACAACCCAGTGTCCGTTCTGATGTATAATTATTTGCAGACAAAGCAATGAGTATAGCAAGAAAGCAAGGGAAATGCCAGCGTGCCCGTGAATACCGGGCAAAGCAAGTTAATTTCCAACGTACCGGGTACGAGAATACCGTAACGGGTAGAACAAGTGAAATGCCAACGTACCGGGTACGAGAAGACCACAACACCAGCTATGTTGTGAACATATGAGTTGTTGTATAGTTCTCAGTTTCAACGTAACTTTCGTGCGGTGCTTTCACCCGAACTAAAACATGATTGCTATACTGGACAGCTGACCGGCTTCACTGCGGTACTTCATGCCGGGAGGCAGCGGTGTTGATACTTTGCTGCGGCAGTATGGGACACTATTTTAGGGCCCAAGGATCGAGGGAGATCTTGCCGTACGACCTATAGTATCATGAACAGTTATATTAATAGTAGTGCAGCACGGCTTCACAGCAGTACTTCATGCCGGGAGGCAGCGATGTTGATGTTTTGCTGCGGTAGAAAGGGACAACTATCGTAAGGCCCAAGGATCGAGGGAGATCTTGCCGTACGACCAATAGTATTACCCATATATATCATTTATATAGATACATCCTCCAGGTTGTTTCCTTGAGTTTTTAGACCAACGTCTTTTCTACCCAGCTTCACTCTGTTCATCCAGCTTCAAGTATGCCCCGTGTGAATATAATATGTACATACGGGCGTTGTGTAGTGCATCCAGCAGATACTGCTGCACTGTCTGTGTAGGTGCTGTTTCAACGAGTCAACATGATAACTCGTCAAGATGGGAAGAGAGACAGGCTCAAGGGTCCCTCGGGGTCTTGTTGTACAGTTTTCGTATTATGGATATATATTGTATACTTACGTCTTCTATGTACATACCTGGTAAGTGTAAAAAGCATACTGCGAGCCAAAGGGTCCCTCGGGATCTTGCCATACAGTTTTAGTATTATGGATACATTGTACACCACCTATGTTCGTATGTGTAAAAAGCATACTGCGAGCTACCCCCCCTGTACGCTTGTGGTTTAGTATTCACCAACCCCGTATATCGATAAATCAACCTTGTTCGGGAAATAAATAAACAAAACCTGCAGGTACAGCGTACAGCAGCAGTATGGTTCATGTATTTTTTTTTCCAAATTCCATGTACTAATCTTCTGATACGACTATTAATAATAATCGTGTACGGCAGTGCAGGTCGTCAGTACTATTCTTTTTATCCTCTTGAGCATCGTGCGTAGTGTTTAGACTACTGATAGCGTTGTAGAGACGGAGATACGGCTCTTCTGTGTAATTCCGAGCTGAGGCGCCTTTGATCCGGGCGGCAGTAGACAAGTGTTCGTTGCGTGGTAGGCTCAGCAGTAACTCCGTCCAGCTTCACCCTTAGAACCATCTATGGGAGGCGCTCATCCCGCAATGATATTCAAAAGTACTCCCTACTATGATGTTCCAATACCAGCAGCGAGATATTCTTCAACACCAGTGCATGTCATGTGATATGTGACAACGAAAATACTGACAGTTGATCAGGTTGGGCTGACTAATAGAGTCGTACATATATTGACAGCCCACAGCAATACTTTCCATGGTAGTCTAAAGGAGTACAGCACATCAATCAATTTACTACTCAGATTGCATGCCTTTCCGAACACATCGGGCAGCTCGTCACTGGTATGCGCCATGTAATGCCTGCTACCGGTATCTCGTTGGGCCCATGTTCCTGGTCTTACGTCGGTGGTCCAGAATACTACGGCATGCGCTGCGCGAGTTTCCTAGCTTTGGTGTGTGACTTGAAGTTTAAGTCAATCAGGGCGACACAGCCTACCCCCCCCGATTTTTTCTTTCGTTCGAGGAATAACATACAGCAAGATCAATATCAGCATTTTTGACTGTGGATACGACATCAGAAAAAGAGAAGGATCACCACGGTTGTGTTTCGCCCGCTCCATACCTGTTGACCTGGTGCTAATCAGGTTGGGCTGCATCGATACATCTAACCCGAATCCTCCGGACACAGCAAGCCACACGTTCCTCCGTTGTGTGTAAGCTTATCATCGTCCAGCTGAAACTATCTCACCCCGTGTGACCCGCGCCCCCCGAGGGCTTGCGTAGCCGATCTTCACCTGCTCCAGTTTTTCTTGTCCTTTCCTCTTGTACTTGGCTTTTCAGTCCTTCAGGTGTTGTACCTGATACTCGAGCGCAACGCTCGGTTGGTATACAACACAGAAAATGGTACGACCGGAGACATCGAAGAGGGTCAAACGTGCATCGGACTTTCCATTTGGAGTTTGGTGTGCATAATACGACGATTGGTCTATTACTACTGATGTAGTCTACAAGCATCTCGGCAAGAATACTAGTCACCGAAATATATGTGGTTTTCTTGAAAGTTCTATGTTTGCCAGCCGACAATGAACAGTGTTGTCCAGGGGTTCATTGTTCTATAGGGTTAAGTACGCCCAAACGGCGCAAGCCTCAACATTGTTAGTTTCCTGCATCACCTAACCAGGCAAATGGTACACGAGAGCATGCGTGTATTAGTACGTACGGCACCTTTGGCTTGTATCGATACTTGTCGTTGCTTTCGGATTTGAAGACAATATGTGGTCAATAGGATGCAGTCATTTATTAACGAACATGCATGAGTGTGCGATCATGAACAACGAGCGAACAGACGAGCACGAGCAACAGGCGAACGGAGCACGAGCAACGAGTATGCCTGCATGCATTGACCAGATCAGTATCTTCAAAGCATCACGAAACAAACAAGCAGAGCACCATTGGCAGCGTGAATACATAACGGCATATTGCACGTATCACCATCGTACAAGGCAGGCAACAACGAAAACATGTGGATGTATGCGTATACCAAGTAACCGGTATGCAATGAAGTATTATGCAAGATCAAACGTGGGATTATACAAATAACACGATGACATTGTTTCACAAGTTTGCAAACGCTCCGATCTCTTGCACACGTTTTGCTAACACTCCAATCTCCTGCAATGCACTTCGATATCCCTGGGTTCACCATGTTACAGCAGGGTACAGCTCTCAGACTCTAAAAAGGACCTGCGCTCGTTAGATCTCTGAGGCCGGCTCACCTGTTGTTTGGGAGTTCGAGGAAGTGCCTTCAAGCAGTAATGATCGGGTCACACAGAACGTGGATCGATGCAATGCAGTAGATGCAAGCAGTCAGCGTGAACACTCAACGAAGCACCACAGACACGATGAGGGGCACGACGGGCAAGGCAGGGCCCAAGGGGCTGGGGGCCGACAGGACAGGTATCACAGATCACTTGGCTTTGACTTTCTTTCTTCATGGTGTTTTGTAAACACCGGGTGGTCCCGGAACCTCGTCACTGGCTCTGTACCAGCGACCGAAGGCGTTCCCACACCAGGGATCCTCCCTGCCCCTATAAGACCAGCCCAGAGGATGCTAACCAAAGCTTGCCCTCTGCCTATCGAATAGACCCGACGCGTGACCCTGATCAGGACAGTGGTCTCGCGCCCTATTATCCTCCCCATAGCGCTGGTCACCACAGTCACAGCGCTGTGAACCTCCCTCCCTGGCACCACCCGCTGTAACATGGTGTATGTTGACGGTATGGTACGGGAAACACGCAGTTTATGGTATAGTACGTTTACGGTATGGTACCATGGTACCATGTCGTGGATGTATTGTATGGCTAAATTTGCCTGGTGGTATGGTATGTGTCAGTATATAAGGTCCGTAACGGTCGAAAACGTTATACGAATATCATCTGTGACGAGCTTATATATCGGCCATTGGAAAATGTTCGAAAATATAAGCCTTGCGGACAGACAGACAGACAGGCAAACAGATTTGCATTTACCAAAACAGAGACTCAGTTCTACAAACTGAGAATTGCCCTCGATGAAATGCATTCGAGCGCTGTTCTCAGTTTGCTTGTCTCTTTTTTTGTGAAGTCGCAGGTGGAGTTGTTGAGAGTGACGGGAGAGGCCAATCGGGACCAGCACAGACGGAACCCCAGTGTGCTGTGTTTGGCTCAGGCAGAGCGTCTGCTTGTTGACTATATGTACTGCTGTGACCACATAACTTGTGACTTGTATTCGTATCGTATCTCTCGGGAACTCAAGAATCGGCACGGGCACTGACTGGTTGTGCTGGATCCGACGTAGGTAGAAAGAACAAGAAGACAAATAAACACACACCTGACACATTTTTTTCTTTTTTCCAACAGCAGTGTTTTCTGGTTGAAATTCGGCATAATTTGAAGACGAAATATCTGCATCTGAAATGCTTTGTCTAACAGCAAGAGCTTCGTTTTCGTAGCAGGTGCCACCACTGCTTCTTGCTTGTACTGATGTACAATATCTACAGCAGCAGTGTTTCTCCAGCAACTAAACAGCAGCAGTAGCAGTAAGACACACGAGGCCAGGGTCAGCTACGCTCGGTTTGTGTGTGAACACCTCGTACATGTGTTTCCTGGTTCCAAACTCATAATTTGAAGACGAAAAATCTACAACCTGAAGCCGTTTCCTATGCGGTTCGATTTCGAGCTTCATATTTGTATTTTTCGATTTAAAAAATGAATGACCCTGCTTATGCAGTCCGAATATGCAAAATCCGACCGGATTTTTTTCGATTGGAGAATCCGATGACCCAAGTCGTTGGATTTTGGCCCAAAATCCGACGACCTGGGTCATCAGATTTCCAAATCGAGAAATGACATACTCTTCAAATTCAAGATGTTATCCACGACAGCAAACAGCAGCAGAACGATGGATAAGTTGGATGGTGATACAGCTGTATAGCGACGTTGTTTCGCGCCCGACGCGCGGACGGCGCGTCCCTCCGTGGCCAGACTAGAGTCGGCTGGCGCGGGCTCGGGCCTAGAGACCATAGAAGCTCACTCGGCACGCGCCTCTCCGTGGATATGTACTCGTAGACTACACTGTTGGATAGCAGCAGCAGCAGCAGTCGGTCACAAAAGGTAACACAAAATACCAAGACAGGTTGACTCTAGCGCACTCGCCACGTCTCTTAGCCGCCAGACCAGATGCAGTCAGCGTGGGCTCGGACGCTTGGGTCCTACGCGCAGGGCAGCGCACCCAGCGCGTCTCTTCGCGGCGCCAACCACAATAAAAGCAGTTGGTCTCGGGCGTTTTCTGGAATACCTCACGCACAGTAAATACGATTTTTTCCGCGTAGGTAGACTCTTCGATTTGCCACGTCCATATCTGAAAATGCCATGGGGTCAAAATCTGAAGCTCAAAACTCGAACCGCATAGGAAACGGCCTGACGTGTCTAGCAGAGCTTCTAGCAGTGCCACCGGTACAGATCTTCTCCTCCTTCTTCTCCGTCCCCTCATCAGTAGGAGGGTGGGCCTGATAATACCACCTGCAGCATGTCTCGGGGATATGGCCCGAACGCTCGTTGCTGTAGACAGGCATAGTCTGCCTACGAGTACTTGCAGAGCTGGGTTTCGTTAGGTAGAACTCAGAAAGCAAAATATTGGTGTTTGGTTAGTTCTGTGTTTTTTTAACATGGCCCAGCACAAACATGTGCCTACACACGTTGCCACACTTAGCTCGACCAACTGTGAACGACTGGCCATCGCACCAGCACGAGAAGGTCTCGTTTGTGTGTGTGCGTGCACAGAGCCCGCCGGACTGGAATGGGTGCTGTGTGCGTTGAGCGCGGTGGTCAAACGTGAACCAATAAAAATGTTGAATCCCACATACTCACACACACATCCAGAAAACTCAAAACAAGGCACCCCACACTCGTGTCCGAGCCGCTGTGGAGAGGCTTTTTCTTTCTTGGAAAAATCCAAGAAAAAAAAGGCTCGCGAGTTCTGCGCGCCTCGCGCGCCTCCTTACAACGGTATGTTAAAAGTTTGAATAATGTCTTTGTTCGGGGGGGCTGGGCTAAATAGAGGTGGGCAACTTTGAAAATAAAACGGTTTAAATCGGTTTTTACTGTGTATCCGTCGAACTGTCATGTTACATACCCCCATACCGTGGTCGCGTCGATACTACGGTGTTCGGCCCCAAACAGTACCCTGACCTGGCCTCTGCCCTATGTTACCCGTCTCTGCTAGTTTACGAGATACGATACCCGCGTCCTCTGGGTTATTGCGAGTGTACGTCTCGGAAGACTCTGGGGACTTCCATCTACCTTCTCTCTGATTCACCCTCCGCGGCACTGCCCCCCCCGCCGCTAGAGTATTGGTTGCGCCGATACGCAATGAATGAAGGCCGACTTCGCCGGGGTCGGCTCTTGCGCTTCCGCTACCACTTTGCGGAGTGCCCCGAGGGCCTCCGTGTACCCCCATGCTCTGGCCTCATTACCGTACCGATACGACGACAGGGGGGCGCTTTCTGACAAAGTCGGATATCCCGACAACAACTCCACCATGAGAACGACGGCGCCGCCGCCTGCTCCTACCCCAGAACGCGCCCCGGAGGCATCGTCGCGTGTGCGCACGATCCGATCCTTGCTGAGCCTGGTCGCCTTTATGGCCTCGAAATGGAACCTCGATGCTGGTAGCTTGATGCCACTGCAATGAGTTCAACTGCCGCCCCCCCGCGAACAACGCTATGTCCCCCCTCGTCAAGCAATGCACGGGGTGTACTACTCCGGACGAGGAGGCGAATATTTCGTCAGACCTCGCCATGAAGAAATAGTCAGACGCTAGCGACAGCCAAAGAACTCGGCCGCCCGGGCCAAACGACAGGGCCAGGCCCTGTGCTTCCAACAGCGTGTCCCACGATATAGGACGCCAAATTATTTTCAGGGTGCCGGCGACAACGTGCGACCGTGCCACCCCTTTCAAAGCGCGTTTAACAAGCGGGGACGACGTGGGCAACTCCATCTGCACGTTCACGCGGTATAAGTGCAACACGGCTGATAGTTTACTGGCTGTATTACCGGCTTGATTGCCCTCCGACGCGCACCACGCTACGAACTAAAGTAACACCTGAATCTTATCCGAATTGGAGGCTGGAGTGTCGAAATACGGAGCCTCTCTCATCAACCCCCGAAGAGCGGTCCAAGACCGGAAAGCTCGGTGAGACGACGGCGCAACCGACTGGCGGATGAGCTGCCTGCCAGCACTCCTGAGCATAGCGCGACGCCCGTTGGCCCCAAGACCTGTCGGCGCCAAGCAACATCGGGCCGGGACGCGCGGACGTTACTATCGATTGCATCCGGTTCCATCGTGATATACCGTCGGCAATGATGTTCTCCACGCCCGCGACATGCAACGCCTCAAACACCATCCACTGCCTGCCTCCATGCACCCTAAAAGACGCATGAGTGCCCCCGATCGGGGCTCCCTACCCCCCTTACACTTGGAGACCCAGTGCACAGCGGACGTGTTGTCTCCCCGCATCAGCATGGTGTCCCGCGCGTAACTAGGCCCTATGTCCGACTGATTAACGAATATCCACGCTGTCAAGACCATGTCCAGCAACTCGTGTATATTAATCGACAGATAGTTCCAGCCACTAACCTTCTCGCGCGGGCGAGCGCAAACGTCGGCGTTAAATTCGATTCGCCACCATACGCCGGCCCCGGGAACGGGCCCCAAAAAATAACCCCCCATGGCGTCGCCGGAAGCGTCTGACCACCGTGTGAACGCCGGCGGTTGCATGTAGCTTCGGCACAGGGGGGCAGAGAGGCGACCCGCCACGAAGCCTAGCCCTCCTTCTGCCAACAGACGCCAGAAGGATACATCGGCGTGGAACTCAGGACCCAATTGAATCCGTGAGGACGATGCCGCGCGCGCGTGCGGAACTTCTCGCTCAACGCGTGAACAGGGACCAGGCCTACTTGGTTGAGCATTCGTCGAACAAAGTATTTTCTTGGTCGCACGACTTTCACAGGTGCAGTAACCGACCGGTCAGAGAGGGGGGCTCTCCCTCGGACGCGAACGCGCGGTCCGAAGGCCACTCGCTCAGCGTGTCGCGGAGTTGCTCCAGCTTGGCTACGGGAACGGAAATAGTCATTGCCACGGTATCAATTTCCCACCCCAGCACGCACGACACGGTGTGTCACTGTGATATCTTTCGAGAAGACAGCAGAGGGGGGTCCCGTGAGGATCTCTCACCGAAAAGCCGAAAATGGTCCGACGCCAGAGATGCGGACGCGCGTCTACAGCGCCGACCGTCGGGCCACCATAGTACGTCCACTAGTATCCCGTCATCTACATAGTATCAGGCAAAAAATTGGCTACGCCTCCCCCCCCTCTTCCCGATGGGGACCCGGCACCCAGGTGGAAAGGGGGTCGGCCGGTCGGTTGCCCTCGGCGGGGTGACCGCGATGTGCTTCGTCGCGATACGCCCCTGATCCACCCCCACGGCATCCTCGTGCGATGTGTGGCGATGCGCGTGTTCGAGGGCTGCCGGAAACATACAAAATAACATGAACTGCGTCATCCGAACTGGAGCCGGCGGCCGGTCAAAATCCACTCGCTAAATCTGTTTCCTAATACGGGCGCCCCTGCCCACTGTACGCTAACCTGACGGAACGCCTCAGTGACATCGATTTTACTCAAAACAATGCGCGCGCTCGGTCCAAACCGCCGACGCAGGTACGAAATGCGCCAAGTAACGTCTCGTAACACGCGGCCCAGCGCCACGGGGGGGGCTCGATCGAAGTCAGTATCCGCGTTGACGCTGTGGGCGTACTGCGACGACGAAAACGTCAGATCGTGGATGATCTGGGTTTTAGACGGGGATACAATCACGGCTAGCGGAGACAACCGCAAGCCGGAGTTGGTGTGCGCCTCGCTGCGCGGAGATATGACTGCCCGCCCAAACCGTACGTCGTCAAAAACTTCGCTATTATAGTGTCAGAGTGTCGGGCTACGCTGCTATGGTTTGAGCATGCCAAGGCCGCGCCAATATCTGTGCTCCCCTCCACGTGGATGTGCGCGCCGTGTTCGACGATATCCGCTAACTGCTCTACCCCAGGGAACCCTTTCTGTCGTCCGAACCAAAAACGAATCCTAGCTGCTTTCACACGCGGGACGTTCAGGGATGTCTCGATGGCCCGCATACACCCAAAGCGGCTACCACTCGCCCGAAAATACTGTACAAACTGCTGAGCTACGCGGTCCATAATCTCCGGCCGAGACGCGCTAGTAGAGGATGCGGCATGCTGCATATCGCGCAACAACACCACACAACGGTCGAACATACTCCTCACACCTGGTCCCCCAACGGACGTCGACCCCGGACGTGCAAGCTGTGCATCTCGCGCAGCTGCTTTCGTACGCTCTACGATCGGCCTCGCACCTGCTGAGGGGCGAGGCCCGTACCCCTATTCGTCAGCCCTGGCCGCCGCCGAGCGAGTGAAGCCCCCCCCGCTCGACGCCCCGATGCCACTGCCGCTACCGCTGCCACTGCCGTTGCCACCGTTGCCGGAACCACCGCCGCTACCACTGCCGCTGCCGCTGCTATTGCCGCTGATGCCGCCGCCACTGCTCCCGATACTCGCATTGCCGCCCCCCGCCCCCCCTTTTCCCTTGCCCTTGGCCCTCTTAACCGGGGGTTCCCCCGATGCAGCGCTGCTGGCTGGGACGCCGCTATCGGCCCAGCCCCCGCCGGTAGCCGCCTTGCGCTTGTTGCCGCGACTCGTCTTGCGAGCGGGGCCGACGTGGGTGAACACGCAGGCGTCACCGAAGTGGCACTTGCCGATCTTCCCCCACTGCCGGCATTCACCGGCCCCGACCCCGGTCACCGTGGCGGAGTTACGGCGAGGTTGCTGGGCGTCGGCGTTGATCAAGCCGCCGAGGGCGACGTATCCGGAAAGGCGGGGCCAATGGGGCCCCGGGATGGCGGTGAAGGACTCAATCGGCAGGGGGGTAGGCCCAAGCGTGGCCGCAGGAGTCGGAGACGCAACGCGGGTCGAGCGCGAAGGTCTCGAGGTCCTTCGTCACCAGAGCTGCCAGCCTGACCCGGTTCGCCGGGCGGTCGGCGACCGCAAAGTGCTTCATTACGTGATCGTTGCGGATCGTCGCCCCAGTGCTGAAGGCTCGGGCGAGCGCCTCCAAGCGAGCGCGCGCCACCTGGAGATCCGCGCCGTCTTGTGGGAGTCCGCGGGACGCGATCATGATCGCGTGCCGCAAAATGCTCAGGTGTTGCGCTAGTGGGAGGGTGATGCCTGCTCCGCCGCGTGGTGTGAAGGCCAGAAAGTCGAGGTCGTCCAGCGCTTCCAACATGCCATGGATACCGGCCGAAGTGTTACCGAGGCCCCCATGTACCCCTACACGGCCGCGCTCTGCATCGAGGCCGGGCGACCGCCGCAGAGGATCTGCCATAGCAGAGTCGCGGGGTTGGCTCACGATGCCACCGCGCGGTTGGTCATGATTTTACTGACCTGTCTGCCAAGGGCGGTAGAGGGGTTGCCGGCGCTGCCGTCCCCGTACATTTCCGAGCCGACTGCGAGCCCGCCCGGCCCGTCGTTGGCCACATGGCCGAGTGCAGCCGATGGCGCGCCGTTGGCTCCTGTCGCGCCCGGCGCGAAGGCGAGGCCGCCGGCGGCGAGCCCGTCCGCTTGTCCGGAGAATGCGCCGGCGCCACCGGTGACGCCCGCATATCCCCCGTAGCCGAGCCACCCCCCCGGACCCACTGCGTGCCCGCTCGCCCGGCCGAGATGGACGCGGGCGGCTCCGGTACCGGCCAGAGCACCACCGTAGGCCACCCGTCCTGGTGGTCCCGGTACCGCCGGAGACGCTCCCGTAGCCCCGCCCTCCCGGTCCAACGGTGATCTGGCCTGCCTGTCCGAGAGGAGCACCGGCAGCTCCGACGCCGCCCAGAGTACCGCCGTAGTCACCCGGGCCTGCCTGTCCGAGAGGAGCGGGGGCGGCTCCGGCGCCAACCGAAGTACCGCCGTCGTCACCCGCTCGCCCCGGGCCTACGGCGAGCCTGCTCTGCGTGGGGTTGAGGGATCACCGCAGACCCGCGCGGGCGCCCGCGGCTCCATCGACGGGTTGGTCGGCGATGCTGGAGTCTGGGGGGAGGACTCCGGCGACGGGGCTCCCGAAGAACTGTCCGGTCGGCGGTCCGAGTAGGGCGGTGCTGGGGAAATGGTCCAGCGGGGCGGCCCCGGCAGCAGAGCTACCGGGCTGCGGTCCGAACCCGCTGGCGCCACCTCCCCTCCCCCCGTGGGCGGAGCGACGAGAGGCCTCGATGACCATCGATCGCTGGAGGGCCGCCTGGAGCTGGACGACTTCGTTCGCCGTCTCCTGCTTGAAGGTAGCAAAGTCAGCTAGCGACACGGGAGCCTCCTCGTCGCCGTCGCTACCGGACGATATCCCGATTCCTTTCTCTGCCATCGTTCTCGCCGGGCCCCTGCGAAAACAATAAAACAATTGGACGCGACAGTACGGCGCGGACGCAAGACAGGGCACAGTTAGATAGAGGCGACGGTGAGCACTATCCATGCCCCGGCCTGGACGAGGGTGGGGCTTACTTGTCCCCGTGCTCATGTGCGCTGGCACGCCATTCGTACGCATCGGCGTTATTTTTCGCCACGGTTGTTGACATGCACCGGCATCGTCCTGTCAACGGGTTAGCTATTTGGGTCTACACATCGCGCATCTCGTCCCCCAGCCAAGAGCTTCCCTTGCGGGAACGGATTTAGATAGAGGCGACGGTGAGTACTACTCTTGCACCGGCCAGGGCGAGGGTGGGGCTTACTTGTCCCCGTGCTGATGTGCACTGCCCCCCCCCGTTTCTAAGCGCCGGCGTTGTTTATAGCCGCGGTTGTTGACATGCACTGGCATCTTCCTACAAACGAGTTGACCATCTGGTGCTATGGACCGCGCATCTCGTGCCCCGGTCGAGAGCTTCCCTTGCGGTTACACGCTCCTGTGTCTTTGGTACGAGTGTATCGGTGGTGGGGGGAGGTGGGAGGGGGTGAGGCCTGCACCGGCATGCATTCCACTCGAACTCGACATGTAAGCCGGTGCTCCGGTCCCGGGATGTGGACCGGCGCGTACTCCGCCACTATCGATCGCCTTCCGGTGCGCCGGCACATCTGTATTGTTACATGCGTCATTCCTTGTGTTGTGCGGCATTTCTGGTATGTATTGCAAGTGAGGAATGGGCCGAGAGCCGACGCGTTGGCGCCGGCCGCGCCGGCACATAGTCCCTTCCGTCGCCCATTTTAGTGCCCCGGCACAGCGTCGTTAGCACATACAGCAGTACATTGTGTCGCTCAACGTGTATGGTATTCATCGGTGGTGAGGGACGGGTCACCGGCCGACGCGGGTGGCGCCGGCCACGAGACCTGCACCGGCACTTATTCCTTCACCACCGACCGCTTGTTAGTGCATCGGCACAGCGTGGTTGATATCAACGGTGGAACATGGTATGTATCGGTGGTGAGGGACGGGTCATCGGCCGGCACCGACGCGGTGGCGCCGGCCACGAGACCTGCACTGGCACTTGTTCGTTTACCACCGACCGCTTTTTAGTGCATCGGCACAGCGTTGTTGATACGAACAGTAGAACATAGTGTCTTACTACTACTATGGTCTATTATTGAGTTCCTGCGCGTCGTGACGCGTACGATAAACATCGATAGCGCTCAAGTGCACCGGCACAGCGTTGTTGATATGAACAGTAGAAAATAGTAATATGGTCTATTCGTGGTGAGTTTCTGCGCATCGTGACGCGTATGATATGTATCGATAGAGGGGCAGGGCCGGGGGTTGACGCATCGACTCCTTCCCCGAGCCGTGCGACGGCACATCGGTGTTTTTATTTTGCGTGCATGGAGCGTACAGCAGTACCCTGTGTCTCGCGATATGTATTCTCAGTGACACCGGCCCCAAGTCCCTCGCCATCGACCTTGTATATAATAGTGCACTGGCACATCGTTGTTGGTAGGTACGGCAATACGATGTGTCTCCCGACGAGTATGGTATATATCGTGATGCATAGTATGACATATCATTGTGCCTAGGGAGTTGTTATGCGGCGCGACGCTTATGATTGATATCGTTAATGAGGGGCAGGCACAGGCCAGCGGTCGAGGGCAGACGCGTAGGCGCCGGCCTGCTCGATCGCTTTCAAGTGCGCTGGCACAGCGTCGTTGGAGCTTACAGCAGTGCATACAGCAGTACACGTGTGTCGCAGCGTGTATGGTATGTATCGTTAGTGGCACCGGCAACAAGTCCTTAGCCATCGACCCCGTAGTTGGGGCATACAGCAGTACATATGTGTCTCGCGATTTTTATGGCGCGTATCGTTAGTGGCGCCGGCCACAATTCCTTGGCAATCGATCCCGTAGTTGGAGCATACGGCAGTACACAAATGTGTCTCGCGACGTGTATGGTACGTATCGTTAGTGACACCGGCCCCCAAACCCCTAGCCATCAACCCCATTTTGCTGCACTGGCACAGCATTGTGGTACGTACAACAGTCCGTTGTGTCTCGCGATATGTATGGTCTGTGTCGATCGTGGTGAACGGGGTCAGGGCCGAAGGCACTGGCCCGGCGGTGTTCGTCCCTACCAAAAAAAACTAGACGGCCGTCGGCTGTGAGATCGAGAGCATCAGGCATACGTCGACATATACCAGTATATGCGAGAATGTATCGCGTTCCTGGGTACGGGATCTGCGAGAAAAGGCAAAGGAAAAACCTGGCATGTACTCGTACACCACATATGCCCTCCACTCCGGCGTCATCGGGCGTTCCCATATTAATGCCGAGTACTCTAGGTCCGGGCATGTATTTCTTTTGCTAGGTATAGCCTTTCGTGGATGTATCTGGTACGTGACACATGCTTTCTGCGCCGGTGGTGAGCTCGTCTTAGTCACGCATACCTACTTCTTAGGCAGGAGTCCTGTCGATGCTGCTGCAGCTATCATCAGTGTTCCCTCCCGTGAACGGCCGATTCGCGTATTCACGGGTTTAGAAAGGACGTGAGTTTCCTTCTACCCGTGCCAGCTATAATAAATTCATGCATGTACAAACTGCTTTTGCCCATCCGCTGGGACTAACCGGCCAAGAAAAAAAAACACGTGAGAAAAATCATGGCTGGCAGCCCCGAGCGAGCGAGTTAACGATGCTTGCTTGCGGACGCATGACACGGGATTGTGTATCATTGTGTACCAGAGTCGACAGCCCCACGCCCCATTGTGATCGAGTTCAGGGTCTAGACGCACGAACGCCCGGGACCCCCGCTAGTTCGCACGCCTCTCGCACACATGCCGGGGAAGCGCTCGTTGCCCCTGCTCTTACTCCTCCCGTTGCATGCTGTAGCCCGCCGACCGCCGCTGTTGCTGCTAGAAACCACAACAGTAGACCTAGCCTCTAGGCCTATCAATCGGCAGCGAGCAGTGCCGTGCTCTGCTTGTGCACCTATCACGAGAAGCTAGGCGGGGGCGTGGGACGAGCGTGGCCGGTCTTCTCTTCTCTCTGCCTCTGGGCAACTTCAGCTATTAGTTTCCGTCGGTAGAGCCCATGACTATAAATAATTAATTCCGTCGGTTGTGAACAAAACATGCATCTCTCGTCAAATTAGAGATATTACGCTTTCGACACCCAGCAGGCTTGTTCCAGTAGTCGGTTCCTGAAAACCAAAACCGTTTTTTTTGTGCCGGTTTTAACCGGTTAAACGGAAAATGGATAAAACCGGAAAAACCGGGAAACCGCTTTAAACAGGCAGAACCGAACATATTTTTATTTGATTTTCGACAGAAGAAAACTATTACCAGTATACTATTAATAGAATGCCTGCACCGCAGCAGCAGTTAGTCGTAACACAAGCAGTAGAGCATGTTGCATACTACGCAGTCCCTCGTACCCTGGTAAGTGTTTACATCAACCCAAGCTCGGCTGACGTTTTTTAAAATCCATTACATTGATACTAGAAAACTTATGTCAAGGAAACCTAGACTGCTATACCACGTACTGCTGTTATAAGGATTAGCCTGGGCTGGATAATCGATCGGTCGTTTACCCCTGTAGCTCAGTAGGTAATACCGTCAATTTTGACGTCGTCCAGGCAACGAAGCGGGTAGGTCAACGTACAGACGTATACGGTTCTGACGCGCCAAAGATCACGCCTTTCAGAGTGGGGGAAAGTGTTTTGAGGATTAATCACCCTTGGCTGGGTAATCGATCGATCTCTTACCCCTATAGTTCAGTAGGGCACACGTTCACAGTACAGCAGGTATATATTATGATGTGCATATGCATAGACAAAGGGCCATATATACGGGAACATGGATGTGTGTTGCGTCCTGCATGCGTGAAGGGCATGTAATTGACACCTTGCTTTCTCTAGGAGACGATATACAACGACCTCCATACCTTAGGAGTGTTCGTATGTCCTATGATATGAATACACGTATACAAGATGCGAGGACTAGCGACAAAACATTCAGATAGTCGCTGTCGTGTGAATTTCGTGCTATGAACCGCTGTAACTCTGAATTGCATTGGTTAGCTGGTTATCTTGCTCCACCCCTGGGCAGTGCGTGCCATCGAAAATCGTGACAAAAGCCACACGAACACACCACACGCACCCCGCGCGCACCCAAGCCCTTTAATATTCATCTCAATCCCAAGCGTCGAGGTGCCCTTCAGAAACTACTATTGTAGGGGTGGCACTATTGACGGAATCACCCCTTGTTCTGCAGGGGTGGGGGTAAAAGTGGTTACGTCCTTCATATTGGAATCATTTAAAAAAATTGCTGGTCGCTGGTGGTACGAGTTTTTTCGGGTGATGCCAATTTCTCCTGTCTCGTGCCTCCATAGTTCTGCGCAAATGAAACACGAAATTCGGGGGCGTGTTAAACGTTATACTGAAGTTGTGTGTGAACACATTTGGTTTTTAACCTGGATGGGCACGTGGGTAGGTCGAGGGACAGTACGAGTATGCGTACCGGGCAGAAGACGGGGGTTAACTCAAAACTTAGCAGGTAGTGACATGTATGTATACTTGTCCCTGGTATGCGCAGAAACTCACGGCAATTAAGGCAATTGTGCGTGACTGCACTGCAGTTTGTGTTGAATGTGGACCAAACTACGCACGCGTTTCGAAACCAAAGAAAACTTTCCTGGGCGAGTACTCTTGTGTATGGGTTGTATATCAGAAGTACTAGCATGACGGAAGAGGAAATGAGGTATGGTGGATGGCACTTAGATGTGCAGAAGAGAGAAAACATACGGGGTGCGTTAGATGATACAATAGTATGTTTGTTGTTCTCTCAAGCTTTTGTCGAATCCGTCAGCTGTGTGGGTTGAAACGGTCGAATGGCCGATGCTGCATTTTGCAAGCGGCGTGGTGTTTGATCCATTGACGAAATATTTCCAAAACATCAGCTGTGAGTTCGACCGGACGAGTGTTCGATGCTCAGGTTTGGGAGCTGCGCGATACATCGTCTTCCCAAGAGCGGCAAGTAACTTCTCGCTCACGAATCGAAAACATAGAAC
This sequence comes from Macrocystis pyrifera, assembly GCA_031763025.1. Lineage (NCBI taxonomy): Eukaryota > Phaeophyceae > Laminariales > Laminariaceae > Macrocystis > Macrocystis pyrifera. The sequence goes on from JASSKH010000022.1 coordinate 1,079,498, forward strand.
ACATAAATTTCATAGTAAATAGTTGAGTGTGGCCCGGGACCTGTGGTCCGCTTCTTGCATGCTGTGCTGTGCTACGACTGTGCGCTGGTTCGTGGCGGGCTGCCTGTGGTGGTCGTGTGCCGAACCCAGTGCGAAAACGCCTTTTATTGACACTAGAAGTTACTAAATATCACTTCTATAAAATACTTGGTAAGCATATAAATAGCTAGTTTTTTTGCAAATATGCAAAATCTAAGCAAGCCCTTTTTTTAGTTGCTTGCCAAAACTATCGAAAAACTAAAGGGGGGATTTTTAGGAGTCTCTACCGGCGTGTTTGGCAATCCCGTCGAGTAAATCACGGGTTTTCGGCAAAAAAAATCCAATTCTTGAAGCCCTACAATTTTTCCCATGAAGTACAACGATAAAAATACTACCAGTAGTAGAGTGTTAGCGCTTTGTGAAAATTTGACTATAACGATCACTTGTATTCCCCGGTTACCGACGGATAGCAAATAACTATTTCCAAATTTACTCAAATTTACTCAAATATGACCGCGTTATGTATATTTGAAAGGCAAATATACATAGAGCCAGAAAAATATACATAGAGCCGAAAACGACAACGACCACGTTAGACGGTTGGTCTACATCTCGCCGAGCCTCCGTGGTTGGCCAAGCACACCCGAAACAATACTGTGTAGGTGCGACCAAACACAAATGGAACTGGCTGGCACCTGAGGCATGTGACCACACGCCCTTGCGTCGTTGCCTAGCGACATCGTTTGACCTCCACGTGTCGAGACGGCCCCCGCGCGATAGGCGCGCGGTCTGAGCCATATGTCACGGTGGGGGACAGGGCTGGTGATGTGGAAACGGCGGATTCCCTGCGCTTTTGCGCCTTTATTGCTCGTTGACCTTGCTGTTTACAAGACCCGTAGCAACAGCAGCAGCAGCAGCTAGCTATCGCTGTGTGCAGAGATGTGGCTGCGGAAAACTCTTCTTCGGCCAGCTCCGACGAGACAGGCGACGCACGTCTAGCCGTGGTCGCCGGGTGCAGCTCCTCTGAGGATCAAGTACGCTTGTCTTTCTCTCTGGTGGTTCTCCTGCTTCCCTCTCTGTCTCGTGTTTTCGTGCGTAGTGTGTCCGAAGCCGCGCTCTTCTATCGTGATCATATACCGGTACCTGGAACCTTGGTACCACGAAACCTACTTTATTAGGGTTAAAGTACGAGTACACACGTACATACAGCAGGTGCAGCATCTTGCTGTGTCGTTTCTGACTGCTTGTTTTTGTTTCTTGCTGCTACGTGTTGGGAGAGCGGCAGGGCACGGAGAAGATATGAAACGCAGGCCGCCAGAAGGTTTATTTACTGTATGCACTCTGTCTGCTGCTATGCTGTGCTGATGTCGGGTTCGGCGCGGTGCCTTTTTTTGGAGGGCTCGCCGGAGCGCTGTGTCTCAAGCCGCACACTCAGGAACACCACGACAACAGCAGCAACGTTTGATTCGGGTACACAGCGCACAGCGCGCATCCATCGTATACGAGATTGATACAGCATACCACGCACTTGCAAATTATTGCACATCGACACCCATCCGTTCTCGTTTTCCGAGAAGATCTTAAATTCATCCCAATATTTAAAAATTGATAAAGCGCATGCCGGAGAGACATCATTTTTGGATAAGTTTACCGACGAAAACACCCTATTAAATTTTCGTTCTGCGCTAACACTCTAGTACCAGTGCAATTACAAACGCCAAATAAAAAACTTGGTATTTTTTAGTGCACGGACAGCAGTTTTCCAGCGAAGAGCCAATGCGAGAACACATTCATTAAATATGACGGACCGCGTCAGACCTTACAGTAAGACAAAACTCCAGCCGCCCCGAATATTCAGATGACTGATTTCATTTGCTGAGACCTCTATGGGTGTTGTTCATTTTAAACCCTTCTCTCTGACGACCCGTCGACTATTCGACATCCAGCTATCAACCAGTGTCCGTGCTGATGCTTCGATGCTAAAAAAAGACCATACGAAATAATACGAGTCGGGCGTGATTATCTTAAATATTACTTGTACATCGATGAGGTCACCAAACGGTGGTTTTCATCATTAGCTTGTCACCTAACGCGACAGCAGTACAAATAATATCACCTAGGGGCTGAGAGTTATAAGGCAGACCAAGTGATCGACAGTCACACTGGTGAAATTCAGCTCACACACCGGTGAATTCCAATTGAGAGTGTTTTCAGGCCGCTTCTTTGTTTTCTTTCCTTTCCTTTCTTTTTACGAGTATCCATTCATCAAAACGGCGATGTTTACATTCATTTATGTATCACAACAATACTTAACGTAAACTTCATTTTGATATTAATTCAAGTATGTGTTTGTTATGATCTGGTGTTGACCTGGTTCCGTGGTAGATAATGGGGAAAATCAGCACGAATATAGAATTGGGCCCGTAACCATGCGCACTTAACCAGGTGTGAGTAATACCACCTACGGCTCACCGTACGTACGAATGGTGTTCTTCTGTTCATCCACATGGAAATATTGGGTCGACCGAACGTGATTATCGATACCCGCCGATGCTCCCACCCGCTGGTATTATTCACAGCTCATATCGATGAAGGTTCAAGACAGGATCTGGTTGCTCGCCTTCGGACTACTCGCCATGCTATTCACGATCACGGGGCAAGGTGAGTCCTCATAGCCGGCGACTACAGTGTCTGTGCACTTCCAACACGTTTCAGTAGCGGTCGTCTCATATACAACCGGAATAGACGCGTCAAACTTGTGTAACTTGAGTATTACCGCTCATGACACTATATTTCCCCGGAAATAGAACGCTGCGGAGCGCTTTCTTACCGTGAGATTGTCGGTGAGGTGCATGTTGCGCTTTATCTGTTGGCGACTACGTAGAACTGACGCTGTTTTTTAAACACCGCCGAGCAAAGATGCTACAACAGGTATGCCAGAAAATCCGTATTTCCAAACCTATAACGGCTGTATACGCACATTGTTGCCAGCTAATACTTGTATATGTACTCTTGGTTATTTAGCATGTTGTGTGCGACTGGCGGACCCGGCGTGTGGTTGTACAGAGATTGAGACCCCACGTAGAATGGCTGACGCGATCCTAAGTAGTGAAGCACGATTCTAGGAAAGACGGAGAAGCTCACCTCGAACGGATCATATATGTGTTGGAAAACATATGTACATCATGTGATACCTGTACTGTGTATATTTATACATTCAGCAGAATGGATGTCATCGTCGTCGTGGTTGTTGTATATATCTCGATGGCATCTTGCTTGGAATCGTGTGGCTTCGCGGGTGCACCGTCATGGGGCATTTCGGGCCGGGGAGGTGGGGTGAGGTGGGGAAGGGTGCACACAACTGAACACCCCGCCTCGTGCAATGCTAGCGTGCGCTCGTCAGCGACGCGGGCGCAGGAGGTCGAAGAATGAGTGCAGGGTGATTCCGTGCTCAATGAAAACAGAGGGGCTTGGGTATCCTTAAATCACGATAGAGAGCTCGGCTTCGCGTTGTCAGCGCGGGTTAACGCATTGACACCGTAGAATGCCACGGGGGTTTTCGCGGAATGTGAGGGAAAGGGCAGGGAGGGGAAACTCTGGTTTCGCTTCTCGTCGTGTCGTGGTCGTCGATTGAGGATAGGTGATTAAGCTCGGCTACCGAGGCGGTTGTGTAGTTGACCACACCTGCTGCCTGTCTATTGAAGTGGCGTTTTGGTATGAGCATACTCAATTGGTTATGTTACGAACAACTGCGAGGTATAAATTTTGTCGGAGCCAGAAATGAAAAACCCCTTCGCGAAATCGCCGAATGCCGTATCTACGCACAACCGTGATGATCACTGCGATGATTTCCGAACAAAAGTTGCAGTGGAAATATATATAATGACGATTTATTTCGCAGCAACAGTTGATTGTTGATCGCATACTGCGGACGGAGCCAACGGTGAACCATTCACACAGCACCAGGCAGGAAGACAGCCGCCGCCGACGCCGCGCGCACCCAGTTAACATGCTGGGAACGGCTCGCAGGGACACCTGCTGTGCTTTTCTAGCCTCTTGTGGCAATGCCATGGCAACCCATGGCAATATCATTGCAAATCCATGGGCCGTCCATGGTCACCGTGGGCTGCCATGGCATTGCCACAGGCTGTCATGGCAAACCCATAGTAACCCATGGACACCGCTTGGAATTGCCGTGACATTTCCATGGGGTATACAAAGTGTCATTGGCGGTATCGGTGTCACCATTAGTTACCACGGCAATGCCATGGCAGCGCGCGATATTGTCACTAGCAATCATGGCGATAGTACTGCCAACCACGGTCATGGCGTTGCTATGGTGTCCCTATGGGTGGCCATGATATCGCCAAGCACTGCAATGGTATTGAGGGTCTATACAGTTTCGGCTTCGCATTGATATGGCGTTCACCATGGGCAACCCATGGCGTCGCCAACGGGTATCGTCGCCAATGAATTTCCATAGGCGGCCATGATGGCATCAAGAGTTACCACGGAATTTCAAGACCATTGCAATGCCAGGGCAACCAATGGCAGCGCAATGGCATCGCCAGGGCATCGCCATCGCGCCACCATGGCATGGCCGTGGGCGGCAATGGTTTCGGCATGGGTCATCATGGCATTACGATATCAATGCCGCGGAAACCTACGGCAATGCGGTTACCCTTCATGGGACGCCATGCCGGACCCATGGCATCTCATGGAGAAGCTTATGCTGGACGCTTAAGGTTCATGAGACTCCGTAGCATCGGCGTGTTGCTTCGTGACAACAGTACCATAAAGCCCCGTCATCCCGTGAACTGGTGCTACTATGGGAGGACCACTTTCGTGTCCTGTCGTTTCAATCAGTGAGAGCCGCTAAGCCTAGAAACCACCTTGTTTTTTGGCGTTCTTGATTCTCCAAGCTTTTTGTTTTCGCGATGTCCGAAGACAGGGAATGGTCTGTTGCTCAGCGACACCAATCACGTTTCCATTCGATTTTGAGTGAGTCACAGCGCCACTCGTCCGTGTGATTTGAACGTGGTAGGTACCGAAAATGATGGTATCCGACCATAGTACTAGTCCTCGGTAGCCCATAGTAATGCCCGGCCGTAATTAAACAGTGCAGATTGCCATTGAAAAGGCACCTTGTGTTCAATCATGCGGATTCCATGGTGTATCCCGTGGCAAGGTGGCATCGCCGTGTCATTGACATGGCGTGTGGCCATGCTGCTTTGTGATGGCGTTGCCATTGCAATGTCATGGGTCGTCATGATGTGCCATGACCCATGGCATGACATGAATAAGCACAATTCCTGTAGATTGTGGACTTCAGCGAGCCGAGTAAGGATCAGTTCCACCTCTAGTGTCAATGCACAGCAGCGCGAGTACGAAGTTGCTGTATGCGTGCCGCGAACATCTCCTAGCCGTTTAGTTTCGATAGTTCACGATACCCAGCAGCTTCGGTTGCTTCGTGCAGTATTTCCTGTAATAGTATTTGCGCCCATCAGCTAGTCCCTCCGCTGTACTACAAGGGTTCATAGTGATGATTATTTCTGGTTGCGGGTGAACGGGTTTGCAACCGGGCTGGCCAGCCAACGGTCGTCCAATTTGGTTTCCGTTAACGCGGAAAAAGTGGATCGTGTCCGGGCAGATTAGCCGCCGGTTATCCAAGTTGAGCACCGAATACTCCCAGCTGCCTACAGGGTTTCCAAGAATCTTCCGATGGCCCTATTTGTTCTTAAACACGGTTCATATGCCCGTATCTATTATATGTGTGTGCTGCTCACATTGAACCGGTATTTCACCCGTCGACATCAGGTATACCCAGTCGACATGTCGAGTCTTGATGCTGAAGAATTAAAAGTGCTGAAGATACATGCGTACCCATAACAGGGGTGCTTCTTGTTTCGCTCTCTCTTCTCCCTCTTTTCCTTTTCTTCATGGACACTTGTAGGTCACATGTACGCACCCCATTAACACCTTTGCTTTTGATTGTGTTTTGACTATCAGGTGGTATCCACAGTTGCTTGGTGCCACGCTTATATCTCTCCTCACAAAGATTGAGTATCGACTGAAATCATCCAAGCTCTCAGGGTGGGCGCTATACGCACGGCGTTTGCCTGTAGTGGTCGGTTGAGGAAATGCTGTGACCTGACAATTAAATATAAAGTTGTCAGTAGTACTGCGCTGGCACTGTTGTAATGTTGCACTACACTTTAAATCCGCCATGGAAGGTTCTTACCTTCTCACGCATACTTGTCCCGCTTCGGCCCCGGTAATGTGCTTACATCCGCCAGATACACAAGGATTCCCGCTCGCGACTGACGCTGCTGGAAGAGATATGACGGGGGCAACAACTAGGAGGATGGAGGAAGAAAGCCTGAACATCAACCATGCCACCCTCAAGAAGATTAGTGTGGTGATCGTCCTCCAAAACGAAGGGATCATTTACTGCCCCATCCCTAAGGTAAACCAGTAGGGGTGCCATTCAAAGTTGAACAGACGCCTGCACGTTAGAGAACGTGCGGTGCTGGGCTGTATACTTTTGGTGGTGGCCTTCAGTGTGCGACGCAATCCTTGCGCTTTTCTTTGGTCGGCATGGCCAGAGCATGTCCTGGTGTGATGGATCGGGCGGAAGTCGGTTCATATATGGGCTCATATGGTGACAAAAAACCTCAAACTATATAATGGGTATCGTCGTCGCACACAGAAGAAAAGGGAAGAACATAGAAGGGTCAATTTGGAGCATCATCATACAGGCACCTCCCGGTAGATGTGAATCGTACCCGGGAGAAAGATACCAGTTGTCTTTACGCACGCCGGACGGTTACACCAAACCATCAAGCAATCCCGTACTTCCAATACGACTTAATGTGTGAGAGGTGCGAAACTTGTGGCGGTTGCGAAAGTCGTCGTTTATTTTTTGCGGTACCTGACTAACAACCGTGGGTATCGCTGTCACAATAAAGAGTGTTGATGTTAGGGATTTGTCTACAGCAGTAGCTTCAGCCTACCGAGTCGCTGATCGACCGAACAACCGTCTAAAGCGGGTAGGCACAAAACGCAGCAAATGCGGTCAATGCCTAGGACCATGGAAACACGGTTGAACAATATACACCGGAGAGGATAAGCACGATAGGCAGCATTTCGCGATATATCTACGTACTACCTGGCAGTCAACAATATGCGGCGTTATATACCACCACAGTTTTTGCTTGTTCGGTGTTCCGTAAAAAACACATGAAGGCCAGCCAAAAAAAGAGTGTTGGCCGGTGGGCCGGACGTTGGCAGTCTCACGGACCACAATAGCTACCTCACCCCTTGGTCGACCTCCACGTGCAAGAAGCGAGGAACGTCAATGCGAGTCACTCACTATTAATAGAGCGATTAAGACGGTGCATTTATGTAGCTGTATACAACTGTAGTACGCGACGGATGTTAAGAACCTCGTAGTTGATAATAATCCCCGGCTGAGCGTCGTGGATATGTAAGAATTTAAAGGTAAGAGTCTGTGTGCTTATTCGAAGAGGAAAAACAAACTAGGAATTGGAAGGTACAAGGGGTTGGACACGTAAGAATTGGCCTCACTGCAGTGCGCCCCAAAAAAAACAAACTACCCAAACATCCTCCGAAGCAACATCAGCCCCCCAGTCAAGCTATCACCTCCAAAACCGTCCCGAACGATGACATTGTTTTCGAATAAAAATGCTTTTATCGACCAAAACAAACTTTCGCCTCTGCGAGCATGAAAACACAGATATTGCAACACCATGTTTCATGTTTTCGATGCGGATAGATGAGTGCGGTCATGGGTCGTGGGCCGTGTCCTGCTCGGTGCGAAACTGCATACCCTACCTGCAGACCCCTGGAGCAGGGAATAGAACCTGCGTTACTTCGTTGTGTCGATTCGCGGTGGTGACGGTACGCGGCGATGAATCTATCCCAGGCACCGGGAAGCAAATCACTAAAGTGGAGGACAAGACTTATGACCCTCGCGATGAGGTTACTTCCAGAAAAACGGGTGGGGCGACAGCGAACTCTACAGGTCGTGGGCTAAGAATTTCTTTCGGAAGAGCCTTATGCAAGGAAGAGATGGGCTGCCCGCAAAGGAATCGCTGCTGGCGAGAATAACTTGCACAGACAGACAACAGACAAGCTTTCAACATGCATAAAAGGGAAACAATTCGCAGGTGTCGTACCCTCGAGGGTGCACGGGCGCACTGCAGGTCTTTGGGCACTCATCAAAGTCGAGGTTGGGAAGACACACGACTTCTGGTTCGAGAACCGGGACAGTCTGGACCGGTGGGAGAGCAACGCGCGGACTGAATCCGATCTACGCGTCTTGCTCACCAAGTGAGTCGTAACATCCGTCGAGATCGCCGACAATCGTGCTGGGGTCAAGGAAGTCGATGACAGCGGACAGGGCAGGTGACGAGCGAATCAACATGAAGGGGTTGACGGAGCCTTTAGGGTACATAGACTATGGAAGCGAGAACAACGTGGGAAGACCGCGGTGGAGGGTGTGTACTCGATAGCAGAGATCTACTCGATCTTATGTGTAGTCGTATGACCGTAGACCCTCGCGTCCCTACAGTGCCGGGACGGAGCATGTCGGATTTACACCGACCAGACAGACTTTGTTTGCGCCAAGCACGAAGAGCCGTGAAGTGTCCGGCGAGTCGGAAGAAGGGTGACCTGGATCCTACTAAGAACCGCTTGTGAAGCGGATTTGCATATGGTGGATGACAACTCTAATGTGTTAGTTTAGTTTCTGGTGTAGCCACTTCTTCAGTCAGCAATGAGAGTACAATGCAACTGCCTCTTGGGTGCCTTACCATAAACACCACGTACTACGATCACTCCCCTTGTGCAGGGCAAAGGTTCTTTACCTCGCATATATGATCTAACATCACCACCAGCTGTGACCGATCAACCAAAAAATAAAGTGGTACCCTTGTTGTCTAGCTCAAGTAGTAAGCGGCATGTGTTACAGTATCGTTGCCAACTGTCGCCAACCCAATGGAGGGGGGAGGGGGGGGGGGGGGGGATTAGGGCAGTAAGGAGGAAAAAGGCGGGCTAGGAACTGATGGAGGACTTGATGGGGTTGGCCGCGGGGGTGAGGGGGGGGGCTGATGGGGCAGGGGGCGGGAAGCAACAGCAAGGAGGGGGGGGGCTTGTCGAGGGCAGCGAAGACCGAGATGAAGACAGCGAGGACGAGTATGAAGACAGCGATGAGGTGGACAAAGACAGTTATGACGTGGACGAGGACAGAGAGATGAAAGACGAGGACAGCTCGGAAAAAGGTACAGGAATACGCGTGTTGCTTCGTATAGTCTCAAAGGTACAGAAATACGCGTGTTGCTTCGTATAGTCTCGTGTGCGTCAGCGCTTAGATTTTATATATTATGTAGGTGGCTAGAAAATGTAGTACATAACTTCAGTGGGGACTGGACAAGACGTTTCACGACTCACGACTTGGGATGTTATGGTTCTGCTGTCGGGAATATTATCGTTCTCAGAGTTTGACCCTTCAACAACCTGAAATACGACCCCGACTTTATCTTTGTTTTGCTTACCCCCACGCTCTCACCATATGAAATTCAGGTGCCTCTGGCGACGGGAAAGACCCGCGCACTCTGGTAGACGATGGAGAGGGCCTGTCACCGGAGGATGACGCAATCGGCATGGTTCCGGGATGATTTCTCTCCGATTTAAGCAGGGATCAAACAATACATCCAGTCCTTGTTTGCCTGTTATGTTCCCTTGGTTCTTAGTCTTACTCTGTTGACGACGACTAGTGGTGTTTTTCTTCTTTTTCGTTTTTTTTCCAGTTCGTTCTTCTCAAGTGTCTGCCAGATCCCCTGCGGGGCGGGCACGATGGTGGTTTCTTATATATATATATATATATATATTTTTTTCTCGTTTCTTTTTCTCTTTCGAATTGTCTCCTTTGTTCTTGTTTTGTTTTCCCTTTGTTTCGGTTCGTTTCTCTACGTCATGGAATGTGTATGTCATGCCTGTCGTACGCAGTATGATGACATGGTATTGCATTGCATACGTAGCAACATGGTATCTCTGTGGGGTAGGTTTGTGACCACATAACTTGTACCTCTCTAGGATTGAAGAATCGGCACGGGCACTGGTTGTGCTGGATGTCGACGAGTAGAAAGAACGGATTAATGTGAAGAAAACATCAACAACAAACAAGCTAAGTTCTTGAGAACTTTCCCTGGGACAGAAAATCCCGCGCTCGGGCGACAGCAAGCCACTGATTTGAAATGTCAAGTGTCCGCATGACTATGATACAACCGATAGTGAATATGTGTTGCGTTTAATCGACCCGCTTATGTAGAGCTGAGTTTTTTGTTGGATTCGTGTGATAAGAGCACTCAATAGTTGCGCCGTGTGCACGACACATATGAGGGGCGAAGGGAAGTCACACATTATTTTCTGCTATTTTGCATTTGTCGTGGCCGACACTTACGTTGCACATCAATGTCTGATGGGTAGAGAAGTAGGGCGTCAGCCAGAAACGCGATCCCGGGAGTGTTTGGCGCCATTTGCTGCTACAAGTAAAATCCGTCATATGAAGTCCCTTACATCGGCACCACTCATTGACCAAAACACCTCTGTACCGGGATAAGACAACGTATATCAAGGTGCAGCGGCTTCTTACTTATTGTGTCGGTTTGTGCAGCAATACTTCTCCGAGTTTGTCGTTTTATGGCGTGCAAAACACTGATCGAAAGGCCATCAAAGCCAACCCTGTCAACCAGCACTATAAACAAGACAGCAACATATACAGGTTCGGAGAAGCAGCAACATACATCCACGGCGTCCCCGGTGGCTTGGTAGGTGGTCCGCGAGCCTATCAAGATCAATTTCGTGAGTTCGAGTCTCACCGAGTGCATGCTCATAGGGACTTTTTCTTGCATAAAATTGATCAGCGGAAAGCGCGAGAGCGTGAGTTAGCTGTACATTCGATGAAAATCGACGAGCAGTGGGAATGCTGAACCCTATGCGCGATAAAAAATAAAGGCACGTACCGGGGGGGAGAAGGGACGACACCTGTGACCACGGCTTGTCCAGAAGATCGTCGAGGGTTAAACCTCTTACGAGTGGGCTGGAAAGTAAAAGTGATGATGAAAAAAAAAAAAAAAAAAAAAAAAAAAACATACCGACCTCGGGGGTCAGAACACGCAATGTCGCTGGTCATTTAAACCTCATCGGAGCCCTTTGACTCGGGCCCGTGGCTTTTCACGCCCCATGGGTTTGATTGTTCGCAAACCCACCGAACCCTATAGTCATTATAATGCTCAACGTCTTTGAAGCCACTGAACAACTTCGGAATTTGGGCTGTCTTGTTTACAGCTGTTTTGAAGCGTGCAATAGGTACCTGAACCATCAACAGCGTGTGGCGTCTGGGAGCTTCCCTCTGATGTATTCACGGGTTTTCTACTAATACGTAGGGATTCAGGTTCCTAGGTGAAGCACAACCTGTAACTGCCATTTGGAAACGTCACCGGCTATGGCGCAAACATGGCGCTTTGTTTCTCGTCTTTGATATCTGGGTCCATCCACTTAGTCAACTGCCCCGGCGATGCATCCCCCGGGCTCCTGCTGAGTTCAGGGGTGTGGGTGCAATGGTGAAGATGTCTTGTTTCCGCAATATCAAAAGTAGTACAGGAGCAGTGCAGTCTGGTATTACGATGAGAGAGAGAAATTAGATATGTTCGTACCTGCACAATGTCGGATCCCTCTGATGGTCAGTGGGTTTGTGGACACCCACAGCCACGGGGTGGGCACGCTGACGACTGAGGGCAAAGGCAATCGACATACTGCAGATGGCCTAGAGATGTTGTGTGGTCGTACCCCCAACATTTATCTGTGAGTTATATGATGTTTCCATCGGACGTGGTCTTAATTGTTTGGTTCTAAAGTTCACGAGGATTACGATAATGACCGGGCCGGTCGGTGTTTCGTGCGCCACATAACGATGAACCCCGCGGGATTCAACGTTGAAAACCAACCCGACAGGTTAGAAGCTACCGGACCTATTATAGTTATAGTAGGTTATGGCGATTGGTGTGTGTGCCAGATCGTAGCTTATGTGTACGCCTAGACTCGATTGCCAATGGCCGTTCAATACACAGGCGATGTTTGAGGAAAACGCATTCACGATTTGAGTTGGTGAACTTGTTCGAGAAGCTTCAATGAAACCGAACGACTAGATGGTGTGGTGACATCAAGCCACAATGTTGATTGGTTTGCTCAGCTAAAGGTCTGTGATCAAACCGTCGTACGACACATTGACCCCTATGATGGTGAGCAAAAGTAGAGCGAACTCGAAGGGGAGCGGTGCGCGTGGGCGCTGGCGGCTCGAAACAAAGGGCGACCCTTACAACTCCTTCCAACGAAGACAACAAGGAGACCCCCAGTTTTACTGCAACAACCGATCTCTCTTAAGATACGTGCTCATGACCCCCTTTAGCCTATGTTGCTACTTCGACCATAACTGTTACTATGCTACTGGTCCCGTAGGGATACCGAACATATGCTTTCCATGATTCACCAGTGTGTACGTACTACATGTGCTGCCGTAGATTCTGTAGACAATTAATATTTATATATATACAAGAGCTTCACATGGGTTCCTGCCGGCATCCATGCTCCGGAGAGGCAAATATACCTCAGTGCCAATTCGTGATTACGTTTTTTAGCAATATAAATACGCCATTCGATCTTATAAATAGTACGAACGAACATGATCAGGTCAATGCCAAGTGGTGCAGGAAAAATGCAATGCTGACTTTCAGTTCTCAGCTTTGTCTCACTCGCATTACTATTGACCAACTTTTACTTGACTTTCAGGATTTTTTTTCGCGACGTTGTTTCGTTTTATTTTCAGCGATCTCTGAAGCCGAAAAAATGAGAACCGTCTACTATTATGGGGCAGGAAACCATCGATACTATTGATCTTTGTCCTGGAGGGGGCAGAAGTCAGCTCAGATCTGTGAGGTTTATCACATTTTTCAGAACTGACATTACTTGCATTTTGTGGACCATAGTACTGCTGCCCTTTATCTGCCCAGTTGCCAAGTAGTACCCCATACATACCCACGCCGAAGTATCATACCAACCTATCTACGGCGAGTTGTACCTACTGCCAACGGTGCTTGTGCAGGAGAGATGACCTCTCATTTGCACATGAAAGCGATAGCAGCAGCAGCAGCAGCAGCAGCAGCAGCACAACAGCACCATTGCTGCTGCTGCTGTGTGCAGACGCAGCCGCAACATCAGCAGCAGCAGCAGCAGCAGCAGACGACATGTCAGCTTGCAGCATCCGCCCAAATTACTGCGAGTACAGGACGCGTTACGCGTATTTTTTACCAACCAGTATACGCGCATTATCTACACTGGTGTGAAATACTCCATCATGACTACAGGCAGTAATCGCAGCATATATTCCGAGATGCTGCTAGTAGGAGCAGTATCAAACACCTGATACCTGATACTTGGTACGTGATATCGATCGGCAATACAGAACAACCTGACAATCGCAAAATACACTGCTAACATGGGCTGAATTCTCAGTGTACCCCGAATTATTCAGGTCGGATACACGTGAAGCACACGCAGCACAATACCCACAGCACCACACAACCCCAATATACTGCGAGTACTCGCAGTGGAAGCAAACAGTATCGAACCCTCGATTACCTCCAGTAGTAGTGCTCGCCGAAATAACTTGACGTGTTTTCACCAGAAAACGGTAAGGCGAACATCTTATCGTGCGGTAGTATACCGGTACCTGGTAACGAAGGATCGTTTAAAGCGGGACTGTATGAAATATTATCTTAAATTTCTTTATTAAGGGCCACTCCTAGCGAACAAAAAAAAAAACATAATTCGTGAGATTTTTATCGTGAATCGTGATTTTTTTGTCGTGATTCACGACAAAACAAATACGATTCATGACGCCAATTTTTCTAGCTTTTCCCTAAAAAAAACAAATCACGATTCGTGACATGTGTCGTGTCTCAAAATACACCTGATCAAGGCACTACGCAACCAACGCGCACCGACGATATCCGAAGGTCTGTCTAGGGGCATGGCAGACTCTGCTTCGTACGCCGCTTGTGGACTACGGGCGGCTACACTGCTTGGCGCGGGCTAACGAGGAGGTTGTGGCCTCGAAATTTCGAGGGGGAGGAGCCACTGCTGGAAGAGAAACGCGAAAATGACCTGAAGATGTCGCAGGCCAGGCCGGGCAGACGGCCTGCGAGATGGAATCTCGCGAAACGAGTTTGGCCGACGGTCGGTGAAGTTGGAATCTCGCAGGCTGGGTCAGGCTTCGGCCCGTGATTCGAATATGTCACGGGCTGGGCCAGGTGCGGACGGCCCAGCCCGGCCTGGCCGTGCCCCACTCTCGAGAGTTGGCGCCACCCCCAAAAAACCTTGGGTTTGAACTATCAGAATTTGAACTTTTTTTTTTTTTTTTTTTTATAAAAAACTAGGAAAGCACGTCAGCTGTGAGTTCAACTGATCGGCAGATAGATCAATACTCAACTTTGTAAGCTGCGTGAACCGCGCGCGTTTTCCATTATTTCCCTCGCGATTGACTACTGGCCATAGACGCCCCTGGATGCCACCAGGGTCGACGAGACGATAATACTTGCAGTTGGTTCGAGTACCAATTGATTACGGCCAGTACCATTTCGCGCACTGAAACAGCAGATCGACACGTGATGGCCGGGGTACACAAGACAGTCGAAAGTTGGTTTACAGCAGTTCACACGTGACTATTTGAAAATATCACGAAACGCGACGTTTTTCGGCTTTTTTCGTTAGAACAGAAATGTCACGGATCGTGATCTTTTGGCATGCCAAAAAGTCACGAATCGCGATTTTTTTTCGGTTCGTTAGGAGTGGCCCTAAGTAACCTGTAACAACAGTAGATACCTGGCAGCTGGATATTATTGAAAAAAGAGAAAACCGTCTGCTGTGAGTACGGTCGATTAAGTGGTTGGAAGTCAAATTTGGAAGCTGCGTTATTGCGTGACACGTCAGACAGGCTCATCGGGCGCGCTTGTTATGGATATTTGGCTTTGCTTTGTACATCTTCCAAGTAGAATACCTCTCACTACTACTGCTGTACTGGTGCGGCCGTAGTAGTACTCGCATTTCAATGCGCCTCCAGAGATCAAACCTTGCTGCAGCAGTAGACAGTCCGGGCATGTACGACCACCTGTATGATATCCTCCGATGTGATGGGTCGGTTTTTCTTATCGACCACACTCGGTCGAATTCATACTCTCCAACAACCTCCATCCCATTCCTCCTGCGAAAACCAATGACGTGCCGATTTTTATCCAACGATCTGGTAGCAAGAGCGGCGCGATACCCCGGGAAGGCGCGTGTAGTCGACTCGCGAAGAGAGACGGGCAAGAGAATACAGCCACCGAGTAAGGCAAGACCGAGGGGGTCGAGCAGGCCGATGGAGGCCCGCAAGCCAAAGGAGTCAGGAGAATAAAGGAGTCGGGAGTATAAAGCGGTAGCATCAGCAAGGCCGAGAATCGAACCTCGGATAGGAAAGAACTCTAATACAATAAGATCAAGTATGTCTCTCTTTGCGGAGCAACAATAGCGAAACAAATCTCCAGGACCGCGAAAAGTAGAACGTCCGTGTCTCCTCTCCATATTCTTCGAGTTGGTGGTCGAAAACGGGAGTGTCAGTTTGAACCAATAAAAAATAGTTCAGATCCTGAGTACACGACTGCTTTTCACGCGTTCATGCGTGCCACCCTTGGACCTTTTAGAACGATAGGGAACTCAAATTCCAGGAGGGAAGAAAATAGGACGTCCGTGTCTCCTCTCCGCAGCAAATATCCATCAACTTCGGGGTCGCCGCGCTCGTCGGCGGCGCGAGACTCCGAGACGCGCGCACGGGAGAACACCGGTAGGAGGCCGGCTCGGGCGACCGTCGAGGAAAGCGGTCGAAAAAACAAGCACGAAGCCAGGAAAGCGAAGGCGTGTAGAATCCGAGCCTAAATTCAAGACGAAACCGGAAGCGAATGCTGCGCTCTCAGGCGTCGGGAATCATTGTATATATATTTATATATTTCCATGTTCACCAGTACATACATACATGTTCTGCTGTGTATATCCACGATATTGCTGCAGTTGCAAGTTGTTTCCTACATTTACCTAGGGCTATCTAAGAGCAAAATAATTTCCGGTCCTAACGGACAAAATGGCAAAGGACGGTACACCAGCGCTTTTTTTTCCTGTTTTCGGCACAAAAAACTCAAACCAGGCAATCGGGGTACACCATACCCAAGTTGGATTACATTTTCTGTCAATGTACACCCTTTTATGGCGAAGCGTCCATGTCCGTCCGTCTTAGTTGCAAAAATGCCAAAAAACGATACATATTCGTATTTTTGCCAGTTTACGGTACGAAAAAGTAAAACGAGGTGATCAGGTCACACCAAACTCTAGTTATAGGATTTTTTCTGTCGAGGTATACCGCATTCTGACACAAAAACAAGGTCCCGGTACAGCGTATATTTTCGTACAAAACCGCGTTCGGTAGTGAAAGCGCCTTCTTGTACTCGTGTTCATACGAACATACCACGTACGAGTCAAGAAGACATTTTATTTCGTTTCTTGCGCGTGCGGGTGCTCAGAACACGGTACCGCGGGCGAGCCCGGCGCCGCCGCGGGTGTCAGTGGGTGCTAGCAGATAGAGAGGGTGTTGCAAGGAGCGCGGTCGCCGTTTGCATGGCTAGGCGTCGCGTGTGCCTCGAGACAGGTAGGAAGCACGAAACTATGGCAGATAGAGAGGAAAACATTTTCCGGACCGAATCCGTGGTGAGGTGGTCGCTAGACGGGCGGGCGGTGTACAAGTCTGAGAGGGAAGCTCTGTTTTTTTTTTTTTTTTCCCTTTTTTTTACCGGCAGCACGTGTTCCAATCAGGCAGGCAATCATTACGTGAGAGGAGACAGGTATTTTTTCCCTCTCCGAGCTTTTTCGCATTGTACATGTTCATACGAATAGCCCGTAAACACCGTGAACTCTCCGAATGTTCTACGTGCACAAGTACCTGTATTATAGTGTATGTGTGTAAGTTTTATACGTGCAGTGCTGTCATTCGTATCGAGACGATATCCGACGATGTGCGGCATGAAGGAAGAGTTTCGTCGTCCATCGCCCATACAAATCCCCGGCAGGACAGAGGGTGGGTGTCTCTCCGAATGTTCTACGTGCACAAGTACCTGTATGTGTGTAAGTTTTATACGTGCAGTGCTGTCTTTTGTGTCGAGACGATATCGGAAAATGTGCGGCATGACGGAGGAATTTTGTCGTCCATCGCTCATAAAAATGCCCAGCAGGACAGAGGAAAAAGAGGGTGAAAGGAATAAAAACGAATCAGTTAGTTCGAAGAAAATAACAAGGTCGACCGCGACAAGAGTTAGCGTCCCACGACAACAACAATCGGCCAGAAATACGCGAAATACGTACAACCCGCGAAAAGAGACAATATTCGTGCTTCCTACGTGCTTTTCTTGATGATTACACTATAGGACGATATACAGCAAATAAGTGCCCACATTGAGGTCCGCGTTCAACGACAGCATCCGACAACAGCCTACAACAACAAAGGACAACAGACAACCTACCCTTTCTAACACCCTACACAGCTGGTCGAAACACGACACCAGTGATACCGACTTCTCCGTGCCTACAATCTACGGCACCCACTATTTATAGCGCCAAAACCAAATTTTGTAGTACCAAAACCAAAAAAAAAGCGGAAATTCTATGGTACAAATATGTAGTTACTGCATACTTTTCTCGATACTTACATTAGAACGATAACGGCCCACGTCAGCAAAGGTCTAACCACAAAAAATGACAAACAACCCATCCTTCCAACAAGTTACAGAGAGGTCGAAACCATACAGGGTGCCTCCTAGGTGTGGTGCATACGGACAATGAAAAAAACAGGATAACGTCCCACGACAACAACGGCCTACAACAACAAAGGACGACATACCACCTGCCCTTCTAACACTCTACACAGATGGTCAAAACAAGACTGCAGCGACACTGACTTCTCGATACCTACAACCTACAATACCCACTATTGATGGTGCCGAAACCAAGTTTTATAGTACTAAAACCACTAGAAAAGGCAGAAATTCTATGGTACGAACACGTGCTTCCTACGTACTTTTCTTGATACTTATATTTGGGCAACAACGGCCCACGTCAACAACGGTGCTGCCGCTTAGAGATCGGGGTCTCGATCCGACCCTCTCTGTGATCTCCTCTACGTGATGGCGCTTAGCGGACGGGGTCTCGATCGGACCCTCTCTGTGATCTCCTCTACGTGATGGCGCTTAGCGGACGGGGTCTCGATCGGACCCTCTCTGTGGTCAACATATTAGGTTTTGCCCTTCGGTTTTCCCTTGCGGGTCTCGGCCGGACTTGTTTTTTGCGGCGTGCGGGAGCTCTGGGCTGTTTCCGCCCTCTGCGGCGACTGCGGGCGCTGCGGCGACTGGGTCTTCTGCATGGATTCCACGATATGTATGTCTACTTTCGAAAGTCTGTGACCTTGCCTGTTCCCCTGGCACAAACGACAGCATATATCGTAGCGCTAGCTACCATGAGCGCGCAAGCCAAGAACGCTTGGAGATAATCGAGGAACCTAGACAAGGACGGATCATGCAATCTGCCTTGCCGAAGTCCTGGTCACTACGACGTGGGGAGCGCAGCTGTGCCCTGCCGACTCGAGTCCGACGTACCGCCGCCTTGAGCGTCCCGCGTGTTCTTCACATGTGTGTCTAAATGTTTTGATTTTTGTGTGATATTGCTTCTCGATTAGGACTGCCTGCCTTCTTCTTTCCCTATTTTTGCTAGAACGCGTTTGTCAGAAATGTCGCACGACGCGTCCAGCCCTTCGAGTTCTGCGAGCTACATTTATATTATATGTTTGGTGGACAGAGTTTTTTTTACGGGGTGCATGCACGTAATGATAATCGGCCAAAAGTCTACTTGTATGCCTTCTGTCATCTTGGATTTTGCTGGGGCGTTATTTGTTATGGGTGCGTTCGCGACACGTCGAGGTCATCGCAATCTGCCCGATACGACGGTGAATTTACGTTTTGTTTTTTTGCGTCGAAATGACGGCAACAGCAGCATCTTTAAACAAGTAATATTCTACGTGGCAAGTATCTAAGTCTCAGAGAATTTCCATACCTCCGTCCAACTTTGTATATAATTGGCAACACCTACGGAACAGCAGGGCAACCCTTGCCATGCTCTACAATTTAACGATGTGTACGAATATATTCTTTGGAGTGTCATACCCGCTGTTGTGCACTGCCAATGTATCACATGAAAGCTGTCATATGGAACAGATCACTACTCCTAGACGGGTACTACGTACGGTAGTATGAGCTACGTTGTACCAGGTAACCCTGTGTTATGCGGCAGCGACTATATGATACTGACTACCGCTGTAATATGTGTCTTCCCAAGTATTGCACTGGTGTTCGTGACCATATCCCGTTGCAGGGGTGCTTGGCCTATGAGCCCTGCCTGTGTAAGTTGGATGTGACGGATTTCTCATGTGCAGTTTGTTCCTTGTCGTCAAATACCCCTGGTTTACCGCTTTCTGGCTATAGTTCACAAATAAGTGAATATAAAGGGGAAGTCACGTATTACTTGACGTCAGTTGCCAGCATGAGCGTCATACGACTAAACCACCTGGTACTTATTTTTGCAACGGCATTAATAGGGCACTCAACATACATTCGCGGCGAACCCCACATGGGCGTAGCTGACGTTTTTTTTGTGGGTTTGGTAAAACCCCGCAGGAGCTGATTCAGCTGACGTTTTGCTGTTAGTAGTACAACCTGGTTCGAGCCTATCCCAACTAATGCATTCAGAATCCAATGTCAAGGCGATGGTTTGGAGCTGGACCTTGAAAAATAGCACCGTGTTCTATGAGCCCCTGCTAATCCGTTGCCGGATGAGGGTTTTTGTTTCGTTTGCGCCAGTATTTTTCTTGTTTTTTTTAAAGATATTTGGGTCTTACATCCAAAGTCTCGGGCGAAAACAACATGCATTCGTCAAGGCTCAGGGGCTCATAGGATACGTGTGTCAAATTCAAGGGTCTCTCTGTAATACTAAAAACGTCGTGAACACTTGGACGATTGTGCGCCAGAAGTTTAAAAACAGTAAGTCTTGCGTCGCTATTACTTGTTTATAGTATAGGATCAACTATCAGCGACACATATTACTTAGTATTGGTCCTACGCAGTCAGTTCCTCGTAAATTTGCGCGAAACTTACAAATATGTCTTGGAGTCTTGGAGCATGTAGAACAGGTTCATTCGGGAAAACAAAAATATCTTCCTCCGGAAACATCTACCATTTTTGACTGTTTTCAAGGCCCGTAGTTGGTCGGGACACACTTTCACCGCGAGCGCTAGACATCTCGAGGACCTCAATTAGAAAAACTTGCGATCCCACCCTCTTCCGCTGTTCGTGGCAGTCAGTATGATGCCAGCCTATTTGTCACTCGAGTAGATATTTGCGATTTGCATTCGTGTCTCTCGAAAGATCGGGTGATAGGCTTGAACCAGCCTGTAGTTTTTTACGAGCACGTACGTAAAAGCACTTGTGTTAGAGTAATAGGCCTTAACCAGCCTGTACTTTTTTACGGGCACGTAAGTGACGACAGTTGTGTATTATGTACGCCATATAGCCTGGTACTGGAGTGAAGAGATGCCACATACACACGCGTTGTCCCCGTTCGTTATTGTTGCAGTTACTACGCTGCACGCTTGCAGACGAAAGAAATACTGAGATTCGCTGATGACCTGTTTTGATAGCATTTTCATACGATCTCCGCTCGGGCAATTCATGTTTAATTGCGTTTGCTCCCCGACCAGTAACCCGAAGCAAGAACTAAGGGGACTCAATGTTGTAAAGAGTAGTAGGTAGCCTATACCTGCGGAGTCAACGCTCGGTACAGGCAGCCGCTTCCAGCCTTAGCAGTAGCAGTGAGCACCAGAGCTGTGTCAAGGATAGCATACGAACAACCTGTACGAGATAAAACGCATTATGACTCGAGAACAGTTTTGTTATGGTTTTCTGTTGAAGGAGACCTTCTGGAACATACGCCTGGAACCTTGTGTCGTCGTTAACTAGTCCCAGATCTCGGCGTTGTTCTAGACGCTGTACCACAGGTGGACAGCCACCGGTAGGTCTAGAAGTTGCGGCACAAGACGACAGACCGGTAGTTCTATGCGGTGAGGCACAGGACGACAGCCCACCACGCTGTCGATCCTTACAGCATCACTTAGACCATAAAGAGACTACTGTTTTCTTGGCGTCATGGCTCAATAAATGCTTGATAGGTACCTGTAAAAAAACAACACGCTAAAAGTCTCAATATTTCAGCTCCACAGTTGGCCTCTGCTATCACGCCTTTTCGGGGACAGGTGATGGGCCTTGACCTGCTTGGTGAACCGCCTAGAACTGCGGTTCGTTGGGTGCAGTATGTGAATACTAGGCCTGAGGATCGAACTCCTCGTCGTGACTACTTGTGCAGCAGGAGCATGCTGCTGTGAGTTGTTCTCCAGCGCTCCCAAACAATCGTAACATATGCTGAACTGCTCTTATGAAAAGTGTCTACGTTTCCACTGGGCTACCAAGGTCGTCATTATCTGGAGCTGTTGCGGCTGCTGCTGCGCACTCGTGCTTGTGCAGAGATCTGCTGCGAGCTCCTCAGGATTGCCGTACGATTTCGGTCACATCGTCGACGATGTATGAACTGGTGACCATTCGAGTTTCAAGCGCTAGGACTGCGAACATGAGAGACTCCAACCTCGCGGCCAACTTCACCGGGAATATCATGAACGCGCTGAGGGGCTTGTCCGTGATAGAAGGCGAACCCAGGGCGACCGATTATACGAAACGATCTGGAGTACAAGGTGGTACAAGAGTTGCTGCGACATGCCTGCCAACAGCTTAAGCAAGAGGGGTAATTAGCCACGAGAAACCGGTTATCAAGTTGGACGACGTCTGCATCAGGGCCTTCCAGTCGAAGAATGCATATACCTTGTACGTAAGAAAGATATGGTTGTTGACTGGAACCGCTGCAGAAACATCGGTATCGCTTGGGGCCTAAATCGTCGTCATCGTGGAACGTTGGAGCGTGGAATCGCCCGGCACCACCCACGGTGGGATTCCGAAACCGCTGTCTTCAGAAATCCGGTACAATTATCGTGGGAACGCCGTAAGAATATCTTCCTGGAACTTGACACACTGTCACCATTTACATGAACCGCGGCGATGTCATCATCCCCAGAAGTCGCCTCAAGGCGGGGTCGACGAGAAGACGTGCGCAGGACCGTTGCCAACATAAACGCTTTTGAGATTGCCAGGATATCAACTTTCCGAACCGCTATGTACAGCACTTCCTTTCGGTGGGGCTACCGGGGCTTTCGCAAGTGCCGCAAAAGTATCAACCGAAGGTTGCTGAAATACTTTCCGGAGTTGGTGTACAGTATCACATACTATTACCTGGTATGATGCCATTCTTGGCCCCATGGGTTAGTGAACACCAGCATCAGCCGTTACCCCCCTGCTACCAGCCCATTCGAAGACATGCACCGCGATCTTTGACATGCATAATTTGATTGTCCGCATGACTAGCAAACAGGGCATGAGTTCATGGCCACCAATTCTTACGTTCCACATGAACCCCTGCATGATTCGGCAGTAGCGTATTATTGAAATATGGGTAAT
The DNA here is from genome assembly GCA_031763025.1 of Macrocystis pyrifera. Taxonomy (NCBI): domain Eukaryota; class Phaeophyceae; order Laminariales; family Laminariaceae; genus Macrocystis; species Macrocystis pyrifera. The sequence goes on from JASSKH010000022.1 coordinate 1,102,339, forward strand.
GCTATTTGCGACACCGGTGTCGTTATTTCTTGTTTGGGACACGGTGTTTTAGTAAACACCAGCATCAGCTGCAATGTTACCCCCTGCTACCAGCCCATGTCGAACACATGCACCGCGATCTTTGACATGCTTAATTTAATTGTCCGCATGACTAGCAATCACGGCAAGAGTTCATAGTAACCACCAATCCTTACATTCCATATGACCCCCCGCATGATTCAGCGGTAGCGTGTTATTGAAGAATGGGTAATGCTGTTTGCAACACCGGTGTCGCAATTTCTTATTTGCGACACGGTGTCGGAAATAAGCGGCACATACCTCAGATTGGCTCCGCACCGCGAGGGATGTGTTGGCATGGTGCGGGGCCATAATTTAAGCTATCGCATTGCCTAAACGGGACAGGACTCGAGGAGTTATCCGGCACCCGCAAAACGTTCAGATCGATGTCGCAAATACCGTGTCGCAAATACCGTATTTGCGACACCGCGACGTGGTTGCCGCACACGCTCGGGATCAACGACGTACTACCAGTAGAGTCTGAGCATAGTGTAACGCTACCATTAAAGCTATCGTGTAGCCTAAACAGGCCAGTACTCGAGGAGATATAGGGTATCCTAGTACACCAAGGCTGATGTCGCAAATATGCCTTCTTTCGCGTGTATCCAGAACGGGCCAATACAGTAGTACATACTGCTTTGTATGGTATCCTGGTCATCCTGGTGCACTGCTGCCAGAATAGTCAGACTGATGTCGTAAAGCCGCATTTGACCACATGGCACGACGTTCGTCGTGCGCGCCCCGTTTAGACCAGGACAACCACGGTGGCTTGTTTATAGCATGAGCTCGGACTAAACCACTGTGCAGTATGTTTCCACGAGTACATCGATCGTTAGCCACGTCATCGTGAATCAATGGATTTGAAATAAAATTGGTTATATTGCCGCGCCGTGTTCTAATAAGTCGCACGTGCTATAATTGAGAGCGCTGGTATCGTGCAAAGCGCCAGGTGCTCTGTTTACGCGTCTATTATCATGGGCACAGATGAAGGACACATAAGTTTCTGCAGGCTGCGCTCTGTATATGTTTTCTGTTCTTGTCTGCTTGGATGCTATCGAAATAGATGGGTGTATGTCATCTACCGCAGTATCATAGTACCGCAGTAAAGCGCTCGTTCCGTGCAACCATCGTCACCCACCACTGTGGTTGTTTTATTGCCCTTGAGCAGCCGTGTGAAAGCGCCTATCCCTCAGACGTTTACCAACGCCTATCGTTCTGCCGCACAGAACTGAACACACTTTTGAAACGCTGTGCACAGTTTGTTCGGAATAATTAGGGCAACGAACACACCCCATAGATGCACAGAGTGCGACCGTGCTGCAGCTTGCGTGGCTATGCGTTATGTTCGTTGTACGCGTTCTTTCCGATACAGTATCCTGCTTGTTGCACCAACAGCAGTCCACAGCATCCGCACTGCTGTAGTATTGACTTATATGTATACGTATATTTGTCAAATTTTCGTACTTTTGCCAACTTTTTTCTTCGCACGAGCACTTTTAGGCAAAACACTAAGTACGCGGACACGGGAAGCCCTGCCGGACATATTGGTCTAGGTCTCGGCGCGATCCGTGCACTCTGAAGCGCGTGGCGGGCGCTCAAAGTTTTTTTCCCGGCTGGAGTGGATAAGACGATTTCCCTGGTTTTAGTGAGAGGCCTTACTTTGTACCAGGTACGTACGTATCGGCACGTACATGCTGCCTGTTTTCTCCCCTAGGCTCTCACGAGCTGTGAGCACATAGCCACGACATATACCAGGTACACTCAACAGACAGCATGCACAGGTCTCAACGTTCCGACGCTGCCGCCCCCCCGCCCACCCGCCGTGCGTGTGCGACACACCCATATCCGCAGTGTTGCTGTGGTTGGTTGTGTTTGTCGGAGACGGCAGTCCGCATTCCGTCGTCTGCCGTATGTTGTTTGATCCGTATTCGTATACCCAGAATGACGTATGTATCCCTGTACATATTTTTTGTGTTGCACGGAGCACGGACCACCACCTAGACAACAATAGCTGCAGCAGTGCACAGAACGTGCTTACCTTCAGCATCTTACAACACCACAACTCTGCTGCCCTGCTGCCCAGCAGCAGCGATGGGCACACCTTGCGCGTATGGATGATCGTGCTTAATCCTATCACAGTTGGTTTATTCGATCGATCACTTGACCACGCCACGAACACACCAACCAGCATTACATACCTCTCTCCCTGCTTCAGAATCTTCTTCTGCTTACTGCTGTGTGTGATCCAACATTGTCACTGCTCCAGCTGTGCTCAGCATAGTGCGCCAACGGCAGCAGCAGGCAGGGTACTATGCGCATGTGGAAGATCCGCGCTGTAAGCTCAGTACTACTCTAGTTCGTTGTTGTTGTCATCGGCATTGGCCGATGCACGTACCTTCCGCAGTGTGTGACCCATTGTCCCCGGATCGATATATTCGTCGTCTCGAGTACAACAAAAACAAATCGTTCGTACTGTACAACAAATTATTCGTACAGCAGCGTTAGTATAAAAAATACCTACGTACAGCAGTAGTTCTCTTTGCTGTGTGCCCTACATTGCTGACCGATAGATCTCAGAGCCAGCTGAAAGGGGCTACACGCGTACGTTCCTCGCGGTGCATTCTACAGCATTACTGCTGTATATGCAGTCGTACCTGTACAAGCTACTCTACTGCTGTAGGAGATCGTGCAAAGTGATTTAGATTGCGTAGAAAACACGACGTGCCAGTTGTACGAGCACTGTTCTAGCGTAGGTGTTTATAGTGCGCGCGATAAATTTTTCGTTGCCGTGGTTCGGCTCGCACCATCCACGCTATTTTTTTAAAATCACTTTTGACTTTTTTGTACCAGGACTACAACAGTAGTACTATTAATAATCAAAATAATACATTCGTCCACACCTTGCTTTTTTGAGCGTATAGTAATATATACGGTAATATAAGTTGTGTGCGTTTGTTTTCCACTTTTGACTTTTTTGTGCCAGTACTTTCATCCACCTTGCTTTTCTGAACGTATAATATGATATACCTGGTACAAGTTACTTGTGTGTTTTTACCCAAGGTGAAGAGTTTGGGCGAGCTTACGTGCGGCGTGCGTTCACACCTCAACATTTCACAGCTACTCCCAATAGTTGGGAGCAAAGCAAAGTACGTTCGAGAAACACGGTACTTCGTACACTCGCAGTATTTTGAGGTTCTGTCAATACTACTTCGTATACTTTCGGGCTCGCACAAATGCGGGGTTCGCTACACTGCTACTGGCGTGGATACCTCCTGTTGTGCTTCAAGTGTCTCGGGGTTCTGTACCGCGGGTACTGCAAGTATTCTAGTCTACAGTAGCAGTATTCCGCCCGTTGGTAGTGTTCGTACTGCTGCTTCTGCGGGACTCAGTACTCGCAGTAATGAAATACCCACAATAAGTCCAGTATACTTCGGGTATGATGTATACTTCAACCGTCTGTGCACCGCGTCGACAATTTTCAGGCCCAGCGTTCGGCAGCAAACACACCCAGATAGTCCCACACGAATGGGAGTTGGAGCAAACCACTTTCGCTGGAGACAACTTTAGAAATTAAAGCAGTCTGGCAGTACTTCGAGATACGCTTTTGCGAGGATATATTATATGCATATACTGCGAATACTCTCAGTATCCCGAGGTTCTGTACTGCGCATATTGCCTTAACTCCAAGTATTTCGTGTTTCCATACTACTGCGGGTACATATTTTCCTGTATTCTTGAGGTTCGGTACTGCCCACACTCTCATTACTCTCAGTATTTGGGGCTTCTCAGTGCTGGCAATAGTTTTGCCGCCAGTACTCCAATACTCTGTGCTCGGACTACGATATGTTCTCGAGCATTTATCTGTGAAACCTTGATGTTACCCTGAGCACCAAGAAACATATATTTTGGGGGAACATATATATTGTACCAGTATGTATGTGCTGTACCTTACTCAACAGGTCATAAAGTATGGTGGCGCAACCTCGACCTCGCTCAACTTTCTTGTACTTACGAATTAATCGCCGCGAGTCGGCTGGATCAATATATCCACCTACCGCTACCCTATTTTATATTATTGTAGTAATGATCTCACAATTATTCCGTGAACAGTATAATAGTCTGTCCTCAGAAATATGTTGTGTGTGTGCTTCACGTTAGAATGATGGGTGGATGCAAGTACTGCTTCTGCACAAGTGTGCAGGGTTGCATACGAATATTATTTCGCTCTTGCGCTACTCCCCTATTCATGCGGCACCTCCCGGAGGGGAACTTTGTAAATTTATATATATATAATCCTTCTCCGCCTTCTCGGCCGCTGTGAGCGAACCCTGAAATTCCGATTTTGCCTTCACAACTTTGTCTGGGACCCCGGACGCCTTCGCTTCCCTGCCTTCGTGCTTTCTTTTTCGGCCGCTTTTCTCGACGGTCGCGCGAGCCGGCCTCCGCCGGGTGTTCTCCCGTGCGCGCGTCTCGGAGTCTCGCCCTGCCCACGAGGGCGGCGACCCCGAGCTCGAGGGATATTTGCTTCGGAGAGGAGACACGGACGTTCTACTTTTCGCGGTCCTGGAGATTTGTTTCGCTGTAGTTGCTCCGCAAAGAGAGACAGACTTGATCATGGCTCTTTTCTCTCCGAGGTTATTTTCTCGGCCTTGCTGAATCTACCGCTTTATCCTCCCGACTCCCTTGGTTTGTGCCGGCCGCCATCGGTCTGTTCGATCCCCTCGGTCTTGCCTTACTCGGTAGATGCCTTCGCTTGCCCCTCTCTCTTCGCGAGTCGACAGCAAGCGCCTTCTCGAGGTATCGCGCCGTTCTTGGTACCAGATCATTGGATATCCCGGTGATATAATTGGGTGTTTTGTAAATCGGCACCTCGTGTGTTCTCGCCGGAGGAATGGAATGGAGGTTGTTGCCAGATCTTATGCATTTTTTTTTTAGGTGATCATATGGCTGTTTACGGAGGCTTCGGGGTATCTGGTCCCGTTTCTGATGAGATTTTATCAAAATGACGTCTTATGGGGCCTGTTTGGTGGAAAAATTGTTTCTTCGAGATTTTATCACTCATGAAATTCCATGCAGTGATTTTTTTTTACAGCCTTTTCTGATCAACTCTGAAAGTGATAAAAAAAAAAATGTTTGCACAAGACCTCGACCTCGGAGGCATCGCACAATTTTGTATAGGTTACAGACTGGGCTCATGATGGGTCACGACGCTACATGCTTGTTTACTCTTGTACACAACTGGGCTCCAGCACTTGTGCATCGGCCACTACGGAGAGAGAGGGCATCAATACTACGGCTATCATCGCGTCCATTGCGGCCGCCCAGCTGCAGCTGCTCTAGGCAAAACAACTTTGGAGACGGACTGCTACAGCAGCACCAAAACAATCTAAAGTTTTTTTTTTTTTTTTTTCTGACTACGAGGCCTCAAGCAGTCATGCTCCGCGAGAGCGAGAGCTCCTTGCTGGTTCAGCGACTAGCAAACCCCTTACTAAGCAGCTCCCCAGGAGGTTCCACATTCCGTTCCTTCCTTCGAGGAACTGGTGGTGAAGGTTGATCGCCCATGACTCACGCCGGGTCATGGTCCACGTACGTGGAGTTCAAGATCTCGGTTCAGTTCTTTTTTTTTTGTCCCATGAAATAAAACCAAAAACAACATAAAGACGGCACATGGCACACTGATCTGGTGTGACTTTTAACCTCGGGAAAATCCGACTTCCTGCCTTTTTCAATCACTCAAAAAAAGTTGCATAGTATCCGGCCTGATGAAGAGTATGAATTCGACCGAGTGTTGTGAGTTCGAGAAGAAAAACCGACCGATCACATCGGAGGATATCATACAGGTGGTCGTGCATGCCCGGAGACTGTCTACTGCTGCTGCAAGGTCTGATCTCTGGAGGCTCATCCATTGAAATACGAGTACTACTCCGTACGGCAGCAGTACAGCAGTTCAGTTGTTCAGATGCGTTCTACTTCGAATGTGTACGTACAAAGCTTTGTTTTCGCCGGTCGAATTTGATTGAAGGACGTTGGAAAGTAGGTATTACGGGGGCTCATAGTTCATAGGACCTTAAGGTTTACATAAAAACCTATCTATATATTTACCTAATTTTACTGAAAATATTTGGTCCTCTCTACTATGGTCCCCCGTAGTAATACATTATTTCGGCCGAGTGTTGTGAGTTCGATAAAAAAAAACGAACAATCGTGTCGGAGGATATTAAACTAACGTGGTCGTACATGCGCGGACTGTCTACTGCTGCAAGGTCTGATCTCTGGAGGCGCATTGAGATACACATTTACTACTACAGCAGCAGTACAGTAGTTCAGAGGTGTTCTACTTGGAAGATGTACGAAGCAAAACTAAAAATCCGTAACAAGCGCGACCGATGAGCGTGTCTGACGTATCACGCAATCACGCAACCTCCAAATTTGAGTTTCAACCACTCAATCGGTCGTACTGGTTTTCACTTTTTTTTAAATAAATTTTGAGGCCGGATCTCATGCAATTTTTTTTGAGTGATTGAAAAAGGGAGGACGTCGGGTTTTCCAGCGGCAAAAAGCAACACCAGATCAGTGCGCCATGTGCCGTCTTATGGTATTTTTGGTTTTATTTCATGGGAGAATTAAAAAAAAAAAACAGAACCGAGATCTAAGACTTGAAGTTTCCTTGAACTCCACGTACGTGGATCACGACACGAACGAGTGGTTCACGCCGGGTTGGGCGATCAACCTTCACCACCAGCTCCTCGAAGGAAGGAACGGAACGTGGAACCTCCTGGGGAGCGGCGTAAGGGGTTTGCTAGTCGCTGGACCAGCAAGGAGCTCTCGCTCTCGCGGAGCATGAGCTGCTTGCGGCCGTCCTAGTCAGAAAAAAAAGAACGTTAGATTGTTTTGATACTGCTTGCTGTAGTCTCGTCCTATTCGTATCCAAAGTTGTTTTGCCTAGAGCAGCTGCAGTTAGGCGGCCGCAAGGGACGCGATGGTGGCCAAGGTATTGATGCCCTCTCTCCGTAGTGGCCGATGCACAAGTGCTGGAGCCCAGCTATGTGCAAGAGTAACTAAGCATGTAGCATCGTGACCCATCATGAGCCCAGTGTGTAACCTATACAAAATTGTGCAATGCATCCGAGGTCTTGTGCAAAAGCAAATTTCATCACTTTCTGAGTTAGAAAAGGCTGTCAAAAAAAAATCACTGCATGGAATTTCATGAGTGATAAAATCTCGAGGAACATTTTTCCCACCAAACAGGCCCCAGACGTCATTGTGACAAAATCTGATCAGAAACGGGACCGGATACCCCGAAGCCTCCGCAAACAGCCATATAATCACCTCAAAAAAATTGCATAAGATCGTCAGCTGGGAGTTCGACTGATTAATAAATAGTTTTTATAAATTTTGAAATACGTCACAGCTTTGAGTTCGACTGATTAATAGTTGATACTCAACTTCGCAAGCTGCGTAATACGCCTCGTCTATGTTCCATTTTAAATAGTATTTCAAAATTTATAAAAAAAAATATATAGTTGAAAAAAAACATATCCAGCTGCCAGGCATCTACTATTACGGGGTCCATAGTTAACGGGACCAAATTTTGTTAGTAAAAATAGGCAAATATATAGGTTTTTATGTACACCATAGGTCCTGTTAACTATGGACCCCCGTAATATATCTTTCTACGAAAAACTGCAGTCCCGCTTGAAGATACGATCCTTGGTACCAGGTACCGGTATACTACTGTAATATACGAGGTTCGCCTTTTCTTACCATTCATCTTCTGGTGAAAACACGTTTAGTTTATTTCGGCGACTACTACTGGAGGTAATCGAGGGTTCGAGACTGCTTGCTTCCACCGCGAGTACTCGCAGCATGTCGGGGTTCTGTGGTGCTGTGGATATTGATATTGTGCTGCGTGTGCTTCACGTATATCCGACATGAATAGTAAGGGGTTCACACTGAGAATTCTGCCCATGTTAGCAGTGTACTTTGCGGTTGTCGGGTTGTTCCGTATTGCCGATCGATATCTGGTACCAGGTATCAGGTATCAGGTGTTCGATACTGCTCATACTCGCAGCATCTCGGAATATATACTGCGATTACTGCCTGTAGTGAAGATGGAGTATTTCATACCAGTCAGTGTAGATAATGCGCGTATAAAATATATTTTTGGTTGGTATAAATGCGCGTAACGCGTCCTGTACTCGCAGTAATTTGGGGGGATACTGCACGCTGACATGTTGTCTGCTGCTGCTGCTTCGGTAGTGCTGCTGCTGCTGCTGGTGTTGCGGCTGCGTCAGACGGTCTGTACACTGCAGCAGCAGCACCACCACCAGTGATGCTGTTTCGCTGTTGCTACTGCTGCTACAGTATACTGCTGCTATCGCTTTCATCTGAAAATGAGCTGCCATCTCTCCTGCACAAGCACCATTGGCAGTAGGTACAGCTCGCCGTAGATAGATATGTATGATACTTCGGCGTGGGTATGGGGTACTTGGCATCTGGGCAAATAAAGGGCAGCAGTATTATGGCCCACAAAGTGCAAGTAATCTCAGTTCTGAGAAATGTGAGAAACCTCTCAGAACTGAGCTGACTGCCCCCTCCAGGAACTAATATCAAAAGTATCGATGATTTCCAGCCCCACAATAATACACGGTTCTGATTTTTCGGCTTCAGAGATCGCCGGAAAAAAAACGAAACAACGTCGTAAAATAAACCCATAAAAAAGTCAAGCGAAAGCTGGTCAATATTAGTAATGCGAGTGAGACAGAGATTCATAAACTGAGAACTGAAACTCAGCATTGCCTTTTTCCTGCGCCACTTGGCATTGACCTGATCCTGTTCGTACTATTAAATATTATTAAGATCGAATGGTGTATTTATATTGCTTGAAAAAAGTAATGACGAATTGGCACTGGGGTATATTTCCGTATCCGGAGCATGGGTGGCGGCAGGCACCCATGCGGAACCCTTGTACTATTAATATCAATAATCTAACTTGGGGCCCATGCGTAGCACGTAGTTTGTAAACGGATTTCCAATGTACATCTCTAACGGTTGTGAAACATACAATAGAAACCCACAACGGACTGCATGAGTTCAATGTAAGCGGCAGAAGGGTTATCCGCCTTGTTCATGGTGACGAAGAAATCGGTATGTGTAACGCGTGTAGAAGGTCGTGGAGTTCGTAGGGTGCTTGGAAGGTGCCCTTCGATGCCCTCCAGTATTGTGTAGAGTTATCACCGTGCTGTTGTATGCTGTACACACTGGTGCGCGGCTTGTAGGTTTTTCCACAAGTTTAGGCAGAATGTTTGCAGATCGAACCCCAACCACCCAAAGTTTAGGCAGAATGTTTGCGGAGCGAACCCCAACCATTATGGAAGACTCACCAACATCCCGCAACTCCAGCAGATTGTGCGCACTGACCTGCCCCACTCAAATCATGCATAGTCTCCTCGTCCATCTACACAGTTAATTCCCGACTATTTTGGATGCCCTGGTCGGCGAGAGGCAGTCTGATGGTTATGTATCGCTTTCGCACTCCTAGCCTATCGTGTTTGTGTGTTTACTCTGTTGTGCCAGGTACGTAGAAGACCCACGTTGGATATTCTGACCGTGTACTAGAATACCCCATATCTCCTCAATACAAGTGCTGGCCCGTTTTGGCTACTCGATAGCCTCAATGGTTGCCCTACACCTACAGAGACTCTAATGGTAGTGCGTTGCCAACCCGGAGCGTGTGCGGCAACTACGGCGCTGTGTCGCAAATACGGTATTTACGACTTATTTGGGACACCAGCCAGAAGATTTTGCGTGTTGTACCAGGATACCCCATATCTCCTAGAGTACTGGCCCGTTTTTGCTACACGATGGTTTCAATGGTAGCCCTACACAATGCTAAGACTCTACTTGTAGCGTTTTGCCGATCCGGAGCGTGTGCAGCAACCACGGTGCGGTGTCGCAAATACGGTATTTGCGACACGCGTATCGCGAATATGGCATATTTTTGTTTGGGACAGGAGCCAGAAGATTCTGCGGGATGATACCCCGTATCTCCTCGAGTACTGGCCCGTTTCGGCTACACGATGGCTTCACTGGTAGCCCTACACCATGCTGAGACTCTAATGGTAGTGCTTTGCCGATCCGGAGCGTGTGCGGCAACCACGTTGCGATGTCGCAAATACGGTATAAGCGAAACTCGTGTCGCAAATAAGGATTTTTTGCGACACCGATCTGAATGTTTTCCGGGTGCACCAGGATGCCAGATATCTCCTCAAGTCCCGGCTTGTTTCGGCCATGCGATAGTTTCAATGATGGCACTGCACCATGTCAAAACAACCCTGGCGGTGCGGGCCCAATCTAAGGTATGTGCCGCGAACGTGACGCGGTGTTTGCGACACCGTGCCGCAAAAAAGAAATTACGACGCCGCTGTCGCAAATAGCGATACCCTTGAAGTACATCTGTACACATGACAAGGTTCGCTTTCGGGATGTGGTTGGTTTTGTATTCCGAAAGGGGGGGGACATCATCAGGCGTTCCTACATATATGAGTTTATGTGATATCTGCTGGTGTTGTATCGATCGATGCTGCTGGTGATGTTGTACGGCTGCTGTGCTGCACGTCTGTTTTTTTTTGTTCAGTGCGGATTAGAATCAACCTGCTCGTTGTTTTCAGGATTGCGCGATGTCCCACACAAGCAAAAGCACCCATGAATACAGTACCGCCGTTGGAAGCCGTGTCACGAACAGAAGACTTCGAAGTACGGCCACTGCTGCCTGTACCATGGATGCTACAACGCCAAACACTAAATACTACAGCAGCAATGTAATGCCTGCACAGGTACACATAACAAGAACCAGATGTTAACACTCATAGCATGATAGCAAAGCAATATAGCTGGAATCGCACCTAACCTCTCGGTTCCTACTGCTGTATGATACACGCAAGCACATGCACGTTCGCACACATTCAACAGCACCGATTGTGGCTCACACAAAAGGAAAGGCTAGAAGCGCCGAAGCTGTACCGTTCGAGGATTGCTGCGGTACTAGAGAAAAAACACCACGCAGCGGTGGTGAAGACATGAAAAAATGAAAAAGACAGCCGGGGGTTTCCATGGCCTTGCTTGTCTCGAGCTGGGTGGAAGCCCTCCCAACGACTACTTGCCATATTTCGCGACTTTGGACGCCGAGAGTATGCGCCGCACAGTTCGGCCGGGACCCGCACTTGTGCCGTGTACACGCGAACCGCCTACGTGCCCCGCAGCCGGGAGTGCGAGAAAAGATCCGCGACTGGAGGAGAAGAGTAAAAGTGTTCTGGAAAAAAGTCAAGGTGGTAGATTCACGTACAAGGTACCACTTGGGAATGTAGTTGACTCAAAATCCTGGGGTCTCGCATATTGAAAGGGGGAAGCACCACCATAGCAGGCGGCCTGTTTAACTCTGGTTGTTGCTGCTGTAGAGCAGTATTCCTGGTGGTAATGTTTGACATAATGAAGTCCACGGTGTGTGGTTGGTATAGAATTGTAGGTGAACAAAATTGTGAACATGAAGAAACTCCTGGTGAACACTGCACATACATACAAACAAAAATGAAGCACCGTGGCTATCACACAGGTCAATCTGTAAACCGCCGGGCTGATGTATTTCTGGCGTATCGCTGCTGCTACCGTGTGTACCGTGACTACCCGGTGACGTTTGAAGTCCCAGGTGCACTCGTTCCGTTGTCCCGCCCCCTGCGCAGCATCCAATCAGTTGGAGCTGGGATTACGTACGTGTTCACACGGCCGACACTCACACACAAATTCACCGCCCGCGGATGTCACAAAAGGAGGAGCTTGATATACGACTGCTGTTGTTCCGTGACTGCCACATTGTAGAAAGCTTCAGCTACGGTGTTATTAGACATGACACGGCATCAGCAGAGCAAAATATTGAATTGTGGGATTTCTATTGTCTTGCTTGGCTGTAGGTAGATGGAACGTCTGCCAAAGCTCACTTACCAGATTTTTTAGACTTTTGAACGCTCAGAGCATGCACCACGCAGCCCGGCGGGAACCCGCATTTGCGCCGTGATTGCACACGTAAGCATCCTACGTGCCCCGCAACCGAGAGCGGGAGAAAAGACCCGTGGCCGGAGTAGAAAAGTGTAAATATTCCGAAGAAGTATATTTGGTACATAGTAGTATACGACAAACATATCACATAGTAACTATGCCAGGTAAGTTCTTCGAAATTTGCCTTGGGTCAGACAATCCCACATCGGGGAAAGAAAAGTACTGCTGTATTGCAGTAGTTCTCTTGCTATGAAGAGCGCTCCGCCTTGCTTTTTGTTTCCACCTCTCAGTTAACGCACAAAGCGAACCTTTCACCAGTGTAGGTACGTATACCAAGCCAAACGTCCGGGAGTGTTCCTACCTTAACCGCCGAGCCGGCTTATATCCTCGAAAATATTGCAACTTTCTGTTTAAAGCGGAGCCGAGTTTTGTTAATGTCCACCTGTGATGCCCGAAACAACAATATATATCAAAACAGTTGCGATGACTGTGCGGATACCAGAAAATATATCTAAAGGTAGCAGCAGCGGCGTTCGCGGTACGTATGATCGCATTATTCGTGACGTGACTACAGAGAACTTCCTCGTCTGCTTGCTACCTCGCTGGCGCTATCGCCAGTTGCTGTCATGTTCTGCGTTGTATAATCACCGACTGGCATGGGTGCTGCGTACGTCTTGCAATCTCAACGTCTGTTTTGCATTAGGTATCCAGTACCGAGTGGAAACGGGCGCTCTGCTGGATGAAGGGTGACAAGGACTGGGAGCACGGCCCTAACGTGCACAAGAAGAAAATAAACGGCCTCGAGTTGCTAGCACATAGGGGGCTCGAAGAAACTCGGTGGGCGTTTGAGTCCGACCGTTTCACGAGGTACGGTTATTGCCTTCCTACGGTTTCAGAATACCGATACATGAATGGTTCTGCACGTGGCTGCTTGCCTCCTATTGATTAAGGCGCCTCCGGTCTACGGCCACTAAATAGCATAGCGCATAACATCCAAATTCGAGTGCGAGTGACAGGCAACATAATATCAGGGCGTGACGTTTACTGGTATCGGAAACGATCCCACCCTGCTCCGTCCTTTCTCTCTTGTCTGAATCCATCAACTTCACTAACACGGATGTGACGTCAAACATGGCTGTGGCTTGATATCTCGTGTGCCAACACCACTGGAAGCTCACCTCCGACCCCACCCCAATTGGTGTCGAACTTTCATTAGAAACTGTTTTTGACATGGCACGTCACGTTGCCTCATTTTTCACTAAATGCGAGGTTGGTGAACAGCGTCAGAGGGCACAATTTTTCACACCATCGCTTCCGGGGCTTAATTCGCGCAAGTATGGGAGGGGCCCATCGCGTTCAGCAAAATAGACACGCACAGCACCAGTAACGACGCGCTCGTGAAAGTCCGTCTGTCAATGCCCACAACGCCTTCCTACACAAGTTTGAGCAGAACTGAACACTCATTCGTCTATGCTCGTCCAAATTCTTTATCACGTTTGACTTGAAACAGGTTCGTGGTGGTGCGGGACCCGGCCGAGCGCTTAGTGTCCGCGTTTCTGAATAAATGCATTCACAACCATGGAAGGTGTGTGTTTTAAGAAGGGCATTAACAACCCTCCCGCATTCGGGAAAAAAAAACACATAACCTTGCCTACTGGAGATTCCGGGCGGGGTCGTCAAATAGCGCAAAAGTTTGATACATGATACGCGAACGGTGCAGTGAAGGTTTCCGTTTTTGTTCTTCCTTCGTAGCGCATAACCTCTACTCTTAACTTTAAGTGACTAATTGAACTAGAAGACGGCTGCTACAGTAGCGGTAGCACCTATAGTAGGTTTGATGAGGGTCCTCATTTGAGGATCTCCACAACTGACATTGGGGGACAGTGTACGCTTAGCGCCGACTCACACCCTCCTGGGCTACGTAGGTGGTAATCTGGAATATACCTGGTGTCGTATCCAAACTTTAGGGCAGCTCCACAGATTAGGAGCCCCGTCGGAGATAATGTACAGGCCTGCCGTAGCACCGGTCGAAACCCATCAACAATAGCCCTCCGCGACGATGAAACTCACCTCAACACGTCAGCGCACCAAACATGGCAAAGGCAACCAAAGCTTTGACATGAAGTCCACCAAGACTACCCATCTGCCTTCATCGCTGCGATTTCTGGAACGGCCGGCAAGGTTTCTGCCCAACGACTATTTGATAACAAAGTATCGACCAGGCGACTACTGTTGGGCATATAGGTAAGGATAGCTAGTGCTGCAGCACTGGAAACGAACCCTTTGGTATGATATCGGCTGTAGTTTACACCTCGTGCGTCCGCCGTCGCCCTGCCATATTTGGTGCCCGTCTTTCGTAGTTTCGTGACAAATGGAGCACCAAGCTGCGCATATCTTCAAATTATGCCGGAACTGTTTCCGAACACCAATCAGGGGTCGTCCGATAGTGCGGCGCGAATCAACGGTGAGAATCCATCCCGCCCACTCACATTGTCATGTATGCAAGCTGTTTATAGTGTGGTGCAACTGCACTACAGTATTGATGCCGTTTATAGTCCAAAGGAGAGGCCTCAAACTAGAGTTTAGATCCATGATTACAGTATGCATATGTGGACCATATTGTTGAGGTTAGTCATAAGCAATTGAAAAGTGCTTTGTAGACGAGGTTTTGAGCTATGTGTGGCCTACTGTTGAACGCAATGAGCTCTACCCTTTGATGCAATGATTCTTGTTCGGGCCTCACCTTGCTTGCCCCTCCCGACTCCGCCGTGAAAGGCCTCGGCCGTGCTCAACTCGTGCCTGACAGGGCGTGCTGTACTCGTGTTTTAACTTTGTATGCCTTTATGATATGTTGGTTTAACTTCGTTGTGCGACAGATAATGTTCTCCCAGCAGCCCAGTCTCAGAGCCCAAGCTCCACTGCAACACAATGTGTTAATATATATATAGTACATATGTCTTTATTAGCTGGTTCCAGAGACGGATAAAAGAGAAAGAGATGCAGTGACCGGGTAGGCGATGCTACCATGCTCGACTGCAGTCACGATTCCCGAAGGACCTATATTCTCATGTGCCCACGGAGTTCCTAGATTCGTTCCAAGAACAGTCTGCAAGACCTTCAGGAATTCCCAGTTGTCATTCCCCTGTCATAGTAGTCCGCAATATACCCCAGGGCAATCAGACCCAGCCATCGTATATTCCCATCTTGTTTGTCTAGAAAATGTTTTTCGAACAAGCTACATCGAACACCCTCCCTGGCGGTGGATAAACTCAGAAACCTCGCAAAACATTTCTAATAGCAACTATCAGAAACGTTCGACGGACTACTTGTGTTGCCAACAATGCAAATCGTTGTGTTCCTCAAACTCTCTCGACCAATACCTTTCGTGAGAATATCAGGATGATGGACTTCAGTCTATACTTACGCAACTGGCAAATCTAGGTAGCCGGCATATACATGCACGGACAGGACACCCCGGCGCGAGATTAGGCCTTCCCGTTTGCTATTGCAACGAATATATCACATCGATCTTGTGATGCCATTGGAACTAAATATCACACAGAAAGCTAGGGTTGACGCTTGAACACTGTCAAGTATGTTACTTGACCAGCGCTTTAACACAGTCAATCATAACACGATCTGTAGAGTCAGTCATGCTATTACTCGGACGATATGTCAACTATCCCAGTCGGTAAATGCTACCTGGAGCGTATGTCAACGGTACCAACCTACCGTGGGTTATCTGGGCCGTGATGTCTACACAGTTCAATAGTAGTGGCCACATTTTAGTTGATTAGTCTACTCGCTACCTGGGCACTCCCAACTTGCCCCCCTTCGCGTCTTGTCTCTTTCAACGAGGCATGCAAAGCGAGCTTATCGACGATACTTGCCTCAGGTACGTTATAATTATCGACCATACTGCCAATGGTAGACCGAAACTCCTGAAGTAGTCTGCTGTTGTTGGTATCTGCTCCGGCTCCTCAGTAAGCCGATCCGGCGGTTTGGCCAATTCCCGGCCTGTCGTTTTTTTCTCCAGCAGAGCATGGACTACACGGCTTCCGCCATCGGACTCGAGCAGTCTGATCAGGCCCTCTACCGCTTCCTGGTTGAGAACCATGGTCTCCAATCTCGTTGTTCTCCCTTTATGTTTTTGATCACTGAACACCGCACGATGACGACGGGGAATACCCTCCTCCAAAACCGGTAGTGGAGTCGTTTGGGTGGACACAAAGTCCCCTGTTCCGATATCTCTGGTAGCTAGAGTGGTGACGCTCCCACATCAAGCTTGGCCCCCTACGGCACGTTCCGTGTCTCCATCACCTTGGTCGCCTGGGTGAAGATCCGCAAAGCAAATACCCGGCCCGAGGTAAACACCGCTTTCGGCCTGAGGCGACGGTTCCTACGCGTCCCCGGGCTCTGGCGTCCGTCGGGTTTCAGGTTCAACGACGTGTGCTTGATACAAAAAATATCAGTTACTAAAACTTTGTCTGTTTCGGTACCTTTGTAACAGCTTGTTGGGGACATTATGATTCGCTTTTGTTTTGCGATCCTCTCTGTGTTTCAGACATGTTCTATCTGTTCGTCTGTCGACCACTTTTTTGCCGCCGTATATTTCGTCTTCCCGATTTCAGAAAATTAATATATTTCATTTCTTGCAAGATGTGACGAAACGACAGCATGCTTCATGAACGGAGTGTTTCTTGCCGTACGTGGGGACGGGTAGGTTTTCGGCTTCCATCGTCGCTCAGACCCGAAGCCGTGCGCCTCGTGTTAGAGGCGAGGAGGCATTCGGCGATATACTAATATCAGCAGACCTGGTTTCCCGTATACACTACGGCCGTGTGGATCAGGCAAGCCACAACCTAATGGTGGCTGTTGAGAGGTGAGGCGTTCTGCTCCCGCAACGCTATCGTACTGCTGGGCTGGCATACCACTCTGCCCCGAAATATAGTAGGAGTGCGAGCGTGAAGCTCGAAAAGACATGTAAACTGAGAAAAACAAATAGCCGCTCGAATGCATTTCATCGAGGACAATAACAAAAAAAATCATAGTTTGTTAAACTTAAGCTCCGTTTCGGTGATTACAAATATGTCTGTCTGTCTGTCGGTCTGCCCGCATGGCTTCTTGTTTCGAACACGTCCAGTGATCGATATATAGGGTCGTTACAGATGATACTCGTACGACGTATTCAACTCTTACGGACCATATAGATACTGACGCATACCATACCACCAGGCAGTACTTAAGCCATACCATATATCCACCACACCGTAACACCATACCATGCCACCAACATACCATATCACATATCGTGTTTTTCCCTTATAGTATATCGAACCGTACAATCATACCATACCACCAACATAGCATATAACATACCGTGGTTTGCCAAAGAGTATATCAAACCGTATCATCATGCCGTGCCAACATGTTTTCCGTGTAGTAGAGCGTCAAGCGCACAAGACGATATGCTTTCGGGGGTATACTGCCGTACCAACGCCACAGGTACCTAGTACACAAGAACACAAACAATGTAGATACCATACTGCTGCACCAACACGACAAGAACGCAAGAGCATGTTATCGCTCGTTAGATATTATACTGCTGTACTAAAAAGCTTGTTGAGGATATATTATAATATGATGAGCGACGGCAGAGCGTCAAGTGCACAAGAGCAATTTCCTTCATGGCGACATAGCAGGAACGAGTACAGATAGAGCGTCGAGTGCACACGACTATATGCCTTCAAGGCGACAGCAACGAGTATAGATACCATACTGTCCAACACCACGAATCCACAAGAGTTTGCGAGCGCGCGACGAGCATCACCACAAGTACACAAGAGCATTCCTTGAGGGCGACAGAGCATCCTCGTCGCGTGTTTCATTGCTCTAATAACCCCGCTGTTGAAAATACGTCAATTCCACAAGAGCATATGCCTTCAGGGCTACAGAGCAGGAACGAGTGTAGATAATATACTGGTGTTCCAACGCGACAAGTACACAAGAATATGCGAGTGCGAGATGATCAACATCACAAGAACACAAGAGCATTCCTCGAGGGGTGTCAATATTTCGCGGTACAGGGATTTCTTGCCAATTTGTCGATTACCTTGTAGTATACAACCTACATGATTTTCATTAGCCAACAGAGCGCTGTGAGCTCTCTGACCTCTTGTTGGAGATCTCTTATCCACGTTCATGTTCGTGTGCTACCGAGAGACGGTTTGTTTTTTGGTTGAAGGTTCGGATTGTATGGCGGTGCTATATATGCACTATTGGTGCAGAGCTGTGTTGCTGCTCCTGCCGCATGTTGCTGCAGCGCTATGCCGTATGCTGTGCGTTTTTGCTTGGCCAGGATGCTTTTCAACACTAAATAAAATGCCCCGAAACGACCTAAGTAATACCTTTTGTAGTCATATTCGCGATGCATCATGCTCGGTGAATATAGGTTGTTCTGGATTGTGCTGAAGCAACAAGAACGAACATTTAGGTACGGGCTCGTATGTATCCGTGCAATTAATTGTGTTTATTTCGCACAAATAAAAACCAAAAAAAAAATCTAAGAGACACAACGAACACCCATATCCCCGCCCAGTACGAAGTAGTGTGGATCACTTTGTATCCGTCGAGCGTTCAAGCGCAATAAATGTCAAGAAACCCCGCTGCAGACCACTGTGCAGCCGTGCATCTGTCACGTTCGTCATTCCCACTCTTCACTTAACAGTGATGTGTTTGCGTTCTTCACATTAAACCGTTCCTTCTACCCGTCGAAACCCAGCACAACCAGTTTCCGTGCCGATTCTTTAATCCTAGAAGAGATACAAGTTATGTGGTCACAAACCTACGCAACAGAGATACTACGTTGCCACGTATGTAGTAAGCACAGTGAGCAATGCAATGCCATCATACTGGATACGACAGGCACGACATAGACATTCCATGGAATAGAGAAACGAAAGGGAACAAACAAAGAAAAGACTAAAACAAAGAAAACAAATCGAAAGAGAAAAACGAGCAAACACAATGTAGGAAGCAAACTGTCGTGCCCCCCCGCAGGTGATGTGGCGGACACGTGAAAAGAACGAGGTGGACAAAACAAGAACAAGAAGAAAAGCACCACCACTTGAAAACAGAGTAAGACTAAGAACCAAGGGAAAATAACAGGGAAACCAAAGCGTCCTCCAGGTAGCGGCAGCAGTTTGTGGTACGATTAGCGTAGCCAGGTTCTCCCTGCTAGTCCGCCTGGTACCTAGCTACCCTGTTTGCCGCCTCCGTCCTGCGTTCGTCAACTGTGCCCCTCGGCGTCAGACAATACGAAACAAGCAAAGCAGGCTCGTCATCCACCCACGCCACAGGACTCCTACAATAAGCCTTATCAATCGAAGGAAGGAAGAGAAGGAAATAAAATGAAAATCGCAAAGGATCAACGCAAGAAATAAGAAACCAAAAACGAAAGGAGACAAAAGTAGAGTTCGTTCGAACCAGCTCCACCATTTGATGGCACGAGTAGTATAGGCATATTCTACTTCCTAGCCTGCCCGGCGCCTTGTTACCCTGTCTGCCTTTCCTACTTTCGTCCACTGCAGTTTCCCATTTACTCCTGTCCCCCCCCTTCTCCGCATTCCCTTGGTCAGATTTTCTGCCAGTCCTCCTGTTGCCCCCCCCCCCCTCCATTCCACCCACGGCGGATGCGCGTCGCAGCCTAGTCAGCTAGCCAGCCACAACCTCGTGTCACCTCACCATGAGCCGTTCGGCTGCTTCGAGGATCCCCCGGTACCACATCCCCGCTTTTAATACAGCAGTGGACCACAGCGCGGTCTCAACTCCAAACACCAAGGGGGAAAGTTCCGTTCACCCTTCGGTGGCTCGGAACTCCCTAAGGTCTTCGATTGTGCTTCTATGCCAAGTCTCGAACTGACAGCCAGGTCTCGGGTTCTCCTCAAAAGCCGTCGTCCAGAACATTACCCGACTGGGAAATCCCTTCTTGCTTTGTCGTGCCACGCCGCCGCGAAGAAGAGCCGCTGCTTGCGAATGGTCGTTTCGATGCTCTCGCACCGTGTCATTTTGAGAGCCTTTGCGTACGAGAGGGTGGTATGGTCAGTAAGAAGTCGGCGCTGAAAGCCAATGACAGGACTTGGTGGTGAGCCGTTCGAAACTTGGCCAAGTGTTCCGCTCTGAGGGTCCACTTCACACACCCGTGCAGCAGGGTCCCAATCACCTCGGTTTTCGGCATTCAGATTTTCAGGCTAAGGGGGGCGGTCGTCCTATCATACAGCTCCGACCCGAACGGTTTGAAGCATGCTCGCTTCAAACGGATCTATCGGTCGGTAATAGGCTGTAAAAGAGTATGGTGCATCACTACCGCCAACAACACGAAAAAAGGTGAATTCTCTTCTTTTGCGATCTGGTGCAGACGTCTTTTGTCTATTCGTTCGTCTGTCGATTTGTTTTTCCCCCTTGTTGGGGAAATTACAATTCTCTGTTTGTTTGCTATCCTCTGCGTCGTGCAAACATGTTCTGTCTATTCGTCTGTCGATCACTTTTTTTCCGTCGTAAATTTCGTCACCCCGATTTCACAAAATTAAATAAATTATATTTCTTGCAAGCTGTACTTATACCTGCTGACCCACCACCGCGTGGGGTCTACATGACGTTATGATATCATTCTTCGTAAAAGGAGTGTGTTTTTCGGTACGTGGGGATGGGTATAGGCTTCCGACATTTATCGCCGCTCGGAACCGGAGCCGTGGGGCTTGGCCTCTTAGAGGCGAGGGGAAACATTCCGCGATATACAGATATCTGCGGACGTGGTTTCCCGTATACTCTACCGCTGTATGGACCAGGCAAACCGTAACATATTGGTGGCTGTTGGGAGATGGGGCGTCCTGCTCCCGCCGGGCTATCGTACTGCTGGACTGGCAGACGTCCACTCTGTCCCGCAATATAGTAAATGTTCCGCACCTCAGATAACGTAACACTCGGATAACACTTATCTACGTTATGGGGCTTAACACGGGAACGTGGTAACGTACTAACATAGTGTTAGCACCGGAGGAGCGATCACGGTAACGCGGTAACACAGTGTCAACTGGAAACCCACTAACGTGCACACGCTTTAACGTTATGTCGCTGCTCGATCTCGTCCAGCCCTAGTACAATAATATTATGTTACGCCGTGAATAGTCCTTGAATTACCACTGTAACACAGTGTTACGCTTCGACCAAACACGTACGTTATCACTCCAACATGCCCGGATCGATATCCTCATACTTAGTATCGCGATAAAACAATGTTACTGTCGACACAGCGTTAAACATAACACACTAACATAGTGTTACCCTCAGCAGGAGAGCAATACTTAACACCCAGACATAATATTTAGCTCTACTGACACCTAGCATTCTATTACAAATAACACACTATCGTAAGACAACGCAGTGGCCAGCATTGCTAACACTACGGTATCTCGGCCCGCCATCTAATTGGTTTAGGTTCGGATAACGTAACACTTGACGTACGTTTGACACGTCACAGTCGGAGCCAGCCCACACGTAACATGGTGTTATGATGTTAGCCTAAATGCAGAGGTCTCCGTAATATTATGTTATGGTGCTACCGTCAGTAAAGATCTGATGGTAACATTCCGTTACCGTGTCACCATAAAAATCAACCCGGGTCTAACAATATGTTACTGGGCTACCGTTGGGGATGAAGTCGTTCTAACATAATGTTCCTACGTTACCCTTTGGATCTTACCGAGATCTAACTTGTGTATCTGTGTTAGTGGTAAAGCGGCGTATGGGAGTAATATAACGTAGCCGTGTCATCCAATTTCGCCTACATCCCGGGGTATACCTACAAAGTATCCACGGGGGGGGGTATCATGGCATCCCCGGTAAAAAAACGCCTCCATAGTTCACAAACCCAAAACAGGTGATATTTGAGAGGGATCTCCGCAAAAAAAACGCCTTATTTTTTCTGGAAACTCCGCCAGAACGTTTTCATCTAGAACTCAGCAGTACCAAAGATGTCGGTTGACGGTCAAGTGTCAACCTGTCAAGCTGTCAAGGCTGTCTGTCAAGGGGTTTCTCGTTGTCAACCCAAAACATCCCCTATCCCCGGTATATAACGCCTCCAGAACTTATGTGGAAACCCTTTTTTTAAAAAAAGCACACGCAGCGCGTGACGGATCGGCTGCTATCATGGACAGCGAAAGATGATTTCTGATCAAACATAATACTAGTACTTGTATAAAAGAAAATATCCAGTAGTTCACAAGTAGTTCACAGTAGTATGCACGCATCAGACATCACATATACATGCACACACGCATACATACATACTACATACATACATACATACATAAATATACACCCACACATAACATTTGAGCGCGGTGTACACACGTACAAACACTGAAATCTACGAAAACACCCCAGTTTTCAGTGATTTTGTAACGCTTTTCCCAAAACCGGGGATTTTCTGATTATGTCCCCTGTTTTATCTTGTCAAGGCTGTCTGTCAAGGTGTTTGGTGGATTGTTGTCTGTCAAGGGGTCCGACGGCTGTCAACCGACATCTTTGAGCAGTACATTATCCATCTATATATAACGTAACTGCACACTCGGACGTACGAGTCAACACGGCAGTAACATATTGTTGAACTTTGATTGGGTGTGTACGTTATGTGCTAACTTTTGTGTCACTACATACAATGCACACGAGCTAACACATCAACATAATGCTATTAATGATGTTTTACCCATCATATTACTCGTTATCCGTGGCCGCACTCTCATGGTCTTACCTGATCGCCCATAAGGTTGTGGTCGAAAATATAATGACCACTTGGTATTCATTTTAGTGTTTAAACGGTTATTATTTTTCCGCCTAATGTAGTTTTTTTTTGCCAAGTACTAAAGCATCCTGATTGGGTGCTCCCGTAAGGCTCCCATAAGGTTTGGCCAATCAGCAGCACTATTCGCGCGGCGAGATCAATATGCGCGGCGCGATTAGGCTGGCATGCTGCATACAAAACCTCGGTGTGGCCGGATGAAAACCTAAAGTCACCAGGGAGCGCTTCCAGATTCCGTGTGCAAGAAGGCCTGCACGGCAGAGGGGGAGGCTTCTATGTGGCAGGTGCGCGTGTATGTTGTCGTGTTGTGTCACATGCTGCTTGTGTGCTCCCTGGCGATACGACTAATCTACCACCTACGAGTGTCGCCTGCTGGTACAGAAATTTTATACCTGGTACCTAAAAGAGTACTGCACCACAACAAAACTGTACCGTAGGTACTATTAATACTGCTGCTGCTGTATACTCGTACCTACCTGCTGTCCGAGCACCACAGGAGTCCCTCCAGCAGATCTCCAAGACTGCTTGTGCCGTACGGGCTTCACAAGGGCATCTGTGCTCGTACCGTCTACCACAACAGCAGCAGTTGTCTGAATTTTTTACGCCTCCCGTACTGACTGCACTTATATACTAGTACCAGCAGGAGAGGTACTGCTGCTTTACCAGGTACTGACTGCTGTAAGAGAATGTTGCCTACGAGGGAGGCACCTGTTTGGTGCGTCACAACTTGCACGGCTGCCGTGTGCCGGTCGCAACCTGCGCCGCAATCCCTCCAGTAGATAGCTGTCGCCTGTGCCCCACTAGCTCTCTCTACACTTTACCCACCATCACACAAGGCAGCAGCCGTGGTCTGCATAGTTTTTCTATGGTTGGGAGATGCGTTTTTATGAAGAAAGCGCAGAGGAATTCGAGGCGGTGGAGTAGGCCCTCCGCCACAAGGTCAGGAGTCAAGACCATGTAGACCGAAAAACGAGTGGGAGTGGCATCGCTTCTTTCATACCAGGGTACCTACCGAAGGTTAGCTTCAACGGTATACGTGAAATTTCACGTCGGGTGCGAGACTTGATCCCATTTAAGTTCGTCGAGTGCCGTGTTGCCAAGTGAATATACGGCCGCAACGTGGCAAGGATTTTGACTGGGTTTCCCATCAAGTAAGTTGTCACTGCTGTTCCGCACAACATATGACGTTGTCACTGCTATTTTGTCCTATTCTTGTTCGTTGCCACCTCTATCAAGATGATCCCGTCATCATGAGCATGATGAGATCTTCTTCTGAGATATAATCGCATCGGCGGCCCATTTGGTGGGTCAATCTGGTTGAAGACCCAGCACTCTTTGCTGAGGGACGAAGCGAGGAAGGCTGCACGTCAAGGCTGACTGACAGACTGATTCCGATGGCCTGCCAATATAGTATACAGGCAAGGGAGTAATTTGCCGCTGGCTTTCTAATGTATCAGCGTGCTTGCAGTACAAATGGTGCAGAAGAGTGTATATACATCTGCTCGCATGCAGGGAGATTCTATGGCCACTCTTGATCACACCACGATCTTGATATTGCTGACGTAGGGAGTGGGGGGGTGTACTATTACGGGGGACCATAGTAAATAGGACCAAATATTGTGAGTAAAAACAGATTAATATATAGGTTTTGTGTGCACGGTAGGTCCTACTTAATATGGTCCCTCGTAATAAATATCATGAATGGTCGTAGTCGTACGACCATAGACCCTCGCATCCCTATCATGCAGGGACGGAGCATAATTTTCAAGGGGGGGGTATGAGCAGCTGGTACACGGGGCCATGCAGGAATAGTTTGATCGAGTGCTGGATATGGCGCCACAGTGTTTTTGTTCCGACATTGACACGCAATATTTGCTATCGCCTGAATAGGTTGTACTCGCCCGTGTGAAATAATCCTCTTCGTACTGTTGGGCAACGCGAAGTATCCGAACTGGATTTCCACAATATCTGACTGTGACGTTGGGGCCCAATCCAGTTATCGTAGCAGGATGCCAAACGCGCGGGAGGTGTTGGCTGTCAAGCGTGCGGGAGGTATTGAAGAATTATGTCACGATAGAATCAATGCTACTACGCAGTCCTGGAGGTTGATGCATACCCCTCGAGCAGGACTGTTTCGCTTCCGATTTGTTCGAGTCGCAAGCCGCCCTAGTAAAACATACCGGCCACCCCTCTAAGCCCAGTACCACTTTAATGACGCCCGTCGTACCGACGGAGCTATGTACACTTTCCTAATCCGTCATTGAGGTGTACGATATCGTCGCCGATATGGAAGCCGAAAAAATATTGCGGTGGTCGTCTCGATAATGAGCAACAAGGCCGGCCACCTTGAGGCGTACTGTCAAAACATCGAACGAAACCTATCCCGTTTTCTTCAGTTCTGGGTGTTCGAGCGAGGCCCTATACCGTTCTGGTAATGTATTTACTGTTTTTGGGCTAGCATGACACGTGCTACCCACATCCCGCGCCCCACGGGTGATGACGCAGGCATCAGCAGGGAAGCGCTAAGGCCCGTTCGAGAGAAATATGAGCCCATCAGGACAAGCTGCGCGCTGCCGTGGATAGTGGAGGTCCTGCAGGCGCCACGAGTGGTATCGACGACGACCTTCAGTTTAAACAGATAGTATGCAGAACATCAAGTTGTTCGAGATTAGGGGACACAAGAGTATTGCTGTGCAGTCATCAATGACATAGGTGTCTCGGCACGTTTGCCCGCACGTCGTATCAACTGGATATTATATAACAGTGGGGGCATAAAAATAACACCAGAATCAGTTGTTTGGATCACAAGGTGGGAGGGCACATTCACTGCTGTGTACCAGATGAGCGTTGTCGCGACTAAAGACAATCGTCGGAGAAGAACGTCATTCGTAAATTCAGTCGGCAGTGCGAGTTGGATGCGCCTGAGACGAAATACATCAGGCGGGTTTCAATTCTGGCCGGTCGCACAAGCCATTGTAGTGTATGTCAAGTGCAGGCAATTTGGATAGTACTACTCAGATCAAACTATGTGATGTACGACGCGTGCAACGTGTACATTGACTCCTTATGCTTCAAGCAGATATATCATAGGTTGTAGCCGACCCTTTGAGAACACGATGATGATGGTATTTTCTTGTGTTGCGCATTCTTCCAATCAACGTTTTCACATGTCTTGGTTGTTTCGCACGAAATATAGGTATACTCTCATGCAATTACACCCGACACTTTCGGTCGGTGCACAGCGTCCAAGAGCGGGGTGCGCTTGAGCTATATGTGAAGAGCATTTTTTTGTTTGTATGCTTCGGGGGGCTGTGGGAGCAGTGATCAACGCAGACTGCTTCTGCGCGGTTCAACCAAATAGAATTCACGACTGCTACTGTCGAGGGGTAAACCAATAAAAATGTCAAAACATGATGCCACATTATGGGACAAAGAAATTACTCGATATTGTCAATATGTACCACGACAAGAGAAGATGCGCATCTTTGTGTTTATATCGTTTATAGCCTTCCACCTGTACGTACTCGTTTATGCTTCATTCCACTCGGTCGGCAAAGCTGCTCACTCACGGTGAGTGCTCGTGATGTTGTCACATCAAACATCGACCAATTTCAAATTCCAAGAAGAAAGGGAAGAAGACGTATCTATCTATACAGGCAGAGCGAAATAAGAAAGGGAGAGTGAACAGCATCTCTGCTGTATGCGAGTATAAATGGCCCCCAAAGCTTCATTGTAGGCAAGTACTGCAGCAGTAATATAGAGAAAAATGAGGCAAGGCTGCACATGCGGTATATTTTTTTTTTTTTTTTTTTTTTTTTTTTTTTCATCATCACTTTTACTTTCCAGCCCACTCGTAGGAGGTTTTACCCTCGACGATCTTCTGGACAAGCCGTGGTCACAGGTGTCGTCCCTTCTCCCCCCCGGTACGTGCCTTTAGTTTTTATCGCGCATAGGGTTCAGCATTCCCACTGCTCGTCGATTTTCATCGAATGTACAGCTAACTCACGCTCTCGCGCTTTCCGCTAATCAATTTTATGCGAGAAAAAGTCCCTATGAGCATGCACTCGGTGAGACTCGAACTCACGAAATTGATCTTGATAGGCTCGCGGACCACCTACCAAGCCTTGTGCGCTCGTGAGAAAAAAGAACGGAAACAAAACTAAATCCTGCTGCACTCAAAACACACCAGTACCACGGCAAATGCGAGCGCAACTCGAAATGGCTTGCAACGAGACAAGTCCCACGCGTTAGCTCAAGATGGCCCGCTTCTGCAGATACCGGGGTTGTGGAAATCGGTAACGTACAGCTCTCGCAATCGGTAATGCAAAAACACGACTATTTCATGCAGACACTCGTAAAATATTGGGAGTCTGTACACACCGCGTTTTGTTTGGTCGCTTCGGTCCCAATTATTTTTGGCGCTTCGCGCCAAATGAGTTTAATTGCTCATAGGAGGTAAGACCATGAAAGTGCGGCCTTATCCGTTTGACCTACGTTATGGTAGCAAGATTCCCGTAACACCCTCACACAACGTCGCTCGATACGGACTGCCGCTGCTGCAGGTGACACGGTAACAAGACGTTAACGTTGTATTGACCATATACATCGTCCTTCTAACGTGTGTTACGATAGCCACCAAGAATTTCACTTACACACTAACATAGTGTTATGTGCGCGTTTTTTTTGACCGCGTACGTTATCGGCCTAAAGGATGATACGGCGGTAGCAAGTGAGGAACCCCTTGACACAATAACATAACGTTACTCGCTACGGGCTGATGTCGCTAACACGGTAACATAATGTTAACGTTTAATTGACCATGTACGTTATCCCTTTAACGTGTGTTACGATAGCCACAAGGAATTCCGCTAACACGCTAAAGTAGTGTTACTCGTTATGGGCTGCATATCCTAACACCGTAACACAAATACTGCGGTCAGTACGGGATCAACGTAACACTCGAACATAATGTTAAGCGATTGCCGTCAACATCATAACACACTTTCACTATGTTATCAAAAAATCCAGAAGTAGTTAACGTAGTAACGCAGTGTTAGATTTTTTTTCGCTGACGCCTAACATTGACATAAAACGTTAAGTGTTACGTTATCCGAGGTTTGAAATGTTCGGATTTAAATATGAGGCGAGCAAGCGCGAAGCGCGATACCGACTGGTGGGCTGCGGTCTGTGCCGGCGCCAACTGGTCTCTCTAGTCACTCTCACTAACCCCAACTGTGACTTCATACAACATATAAACAAGCAAACTGAGAACAGCGCTCGAATGCATTTCGTAGGGGGCAAGAACAATTGTACAAGGTACGTGGAAATGTGGATTTAATTGCGTGTTTCCACGAGTATTCTACAAGTGGTTCTCTTGGGATCTCTTCAACGAATACAGTAAAATGTCTGTCAGCATGACAGTCACTCTATGGTCACTTGCGAACATATATATTTTTCAAACGGCTGCCGCCAAGCCGCACGCATCAAGTCGAAGCCCTCGCGGAGGCGATCGTAATGGTGCAAACCACACCTCATCGGGTGCCCTGTGTGTGGAGTCATCAGAGTTGACTTCCAGCATCCCAGTCGGCGTGACGGGAAGTGAGCTCGCTCGAGGTAAGCGGAAAAACTGTTTGTCAATTCTATTTTTATATGGAGTTCTGGATCTGTGCTACGAGCGATCAGTGGCACAGCAGTGGCGAAGACTTTCGTTCGGTACTCCCTCCCTCTTTCCCTCCCCCCCCCCCTCCCTCCCTCCCTCCCTCCCTCCCTCCCTCCCCCCATCTCCTCCCTCCCTGCCGGCAACCCTCCCTCCCTGTTACCTGGCACCTCGTACGTACTCTGACCTCTAGAACGATAATGCTATCCTTGAAGGGGTGAACAAAACAACTTCAAGCAAATAATAGTACACATGATAACTGGAGCACATTTACACCTCAAACAAACGCAGAAAGTGAGGCCCGCAGGTACGTATCAGGTACATGCGGTACGCTGTACAAGTCGCCACAGACCCCAGCAACACAGAAGATTGCATACTTCCCATAACTAAAAGACAGGACGAAAAAACAGCCCGGCGTCGAAAAATCGATTTCGAAATCGTAAAGTCCAAAATCCAAAAGGGTAAGTTCAATTCAAGCGAGAAAGCAAGAAGGCATGGAAGGAAACACACAAGAGAACGGACAGAGTTTTGCTCATTGCAGACTCGCAAGCTACTCGAGGGGTGTAAACCTGGGCTACGTTGATCTGTCGACGACTCCGATTACATGATGACTCCTGTAGTATGTATGCATGGTCTCGCCTCGTGACGAAGTTGATTCGAGTAAGCCCCCCCCCCATCCTCCCCCCGAAGCAGCTCGTTCGTGCCCCCCGCGAACTACCGACACGATATATGTGTGTTATTGGTTTGTTTGACGACTTGTACAGCGTACTGCATGTACCTGTTAAATTCGTGCGCGGACCTCACTTTTGCTTTTTGTATGAGGTGTAGATGCGCTTCAGTTATCGTGTATATCCCCGGTGGCTTGGTAGGTGGTCCGCCTGCCTGTCAAGGTCAATTTCGTGGGTTCAAGTCTCACCGAGTGCATGCTCAAAAAATTGATTAGCGGAAAGCGCAAGAGCGTGAGTTAGCTACATTCGATGAAAATCGACGAGCAGTGGGGATGCTGAACCCTATGCGCGACAAAAAATAAAGGCACGTACCGGGGGGGAGAAGGGACGACACCTGTGACCACGGCTTGTCCAGAAGATCGTCGAGGGTAAAACCTCCTACGAGTGGGCTGGAAAGTAGAAGTGATGAAGAAAAAAAAAAAAAAAAAATATATATATATATACAAGGCTTTCCTTCGGAGTGGGTATTCCGTCGTTTCTTGTACAAATACATTTAGTTTGGTTGGCTTTGGGCTATGACGCCAATTGCAGTTTTGGTTGGCTTTGGGCTTTGACGCCAATTGCAGTTATATTGCAATTGGGTTAATAGCCCAAAGCCAACCAAACTAAATGTTATGACGCGAATTGCAGTTATATTGAAATTGGGGCAATACCCAAAGCCAACCAAACTAAATGTATTTGTGTAAGAAATGGTGAAGGATGTAATAATCGCGTTTATTTGTGAATGTAATGTGAAACGTAAGATCGGGTGACGCAAGAGTAAGAATGACATTCGTCTAACAATAAGGATAACATCTTTCATCAGTGCGGGGAGAGAGTGGAGTAGTGCATGGCATGTGGATGATATACAACATACATGCTGTTGTTTCAAGGAAGGTTCGGGACAGAGGGGAAAGCAGCAGTGCCGGCGACGACAACGGTTATGGAAATGTTGTATAGTTGCTGGGCGGCCGCGATTTCGATTTAGCCAGCATAGGAGTTTGGAAGAGACATGATACGTAAATAGTCTTCCAGGCTGCAGTAGTAACGAGGCGGGAGGCCCAGAATGTGGATATGTCCGCTGTTGAACCCGTTGGGTATGTGTAGGGAGAAATAATCGTGATTTTGGGAAATGTGGGAACAATTTGTTGCCTCTCATTCGTCCTGGATGGAGACAATCTGCTTGGCGTACTGCTTCGGAATTCCGCGAAGCCCTGGAGCAGGCGAAATGGAAGGGAGTCTTTTTGCGCTTGATGATGATGTCTCCGTCTTTGATGGTGGAGTCCGTCAGGCGGCGGTTGTAGCACTTGCCACCGACCTGATCGAAGTAAACAGGGTGCGCGGGGCGGGAGTGGCGTGCAGGGAATGGCGGGGGAGGGGGAAGGGGGGCAGAGTTCATTATTTGTACTGCTCTACAGCGGCACAACAGCAGTACGTAATCGCTTGCTATACGACGGCAGCAGCAGCAGCAGAAGCAGCAAGTACATGCGTAAAACGCAGCAGGAAAACGGCCAAAATATTTTTTTAACGTACCAAAACGACCATTTGGGTGCAAAAACGACCAAGAAAAACAGTAATCCGAATACATAAGAACAATCAGTGGATATTGAGCCAGCATTAGCAGTATCAGCCGCAGCAGCAGCAGCAGCAGCAGTAGCAACGGCTTCGAGCAGTGGTTGCGGCAGCATTAGCAACATTAGCAGCAGCAGAAGCAGCAATGGATCGCCGCAGCGTTGGCAGCAGTAGCGGCATAGCAAATATATGATAAAAAAGAGGAAACAAAGTATGTACCCTGGTATGCCGCGACCGCAAAAACTACGGAATTTCATTGGCGAAACAAAAATATGTACACACAAATGACCAACATGATGTACAACGCAGCAGTAGCACCACAGCAGCGTAGCAGCGATATGGAAAGAACGAAGCGCAAAACGAGAAAAAGCAGTACGTACGCAAAATGCAGCTGCAAAATGACCAAAATATTTTTTCCAGGTGCTCAAACGACCATTTAGGTACAAAAACGATCAAGAAAAACAATAATCCGAGTACATGCGAACATCCAGTGAATATTGCGGCAGCATTATTATTAGCATTAGCAGCAGCAGCAGCAGCAGCAACAGCAACGGATCGCCGCAACGTTGGCTGCAGCAGCAGCATAGCAACGATGTGAAAAGAAGGAAGAAAAAAACTATGTACCCTGGTCTGCCGCAATCGCAAAACGTACGGTAATTATTGACGATACAGAAATATGTACACACACACGAGTGTAATACACACACAAATCACGTCCAGCATGATGTACGGCAACAACGCAGCAACACCACAAAAAAAATCGTTGACGATAGAGAAATATGTACACACGCACAAGTGTAATAGGCACACAAATCATGTCCAGCATGATGTGTACGGGAACAACGCAGCAGCGCCACAAAACGACAAAACGACCAAGAAACACAATTATCCGAGTACATACGAACATTCAATTCAGTGAATATTGCAGCACCACTATTAATAACAGCAGCAGCAGCAGCAGCAGCAGAAGCAGCAACGGATCGCCACAGCGTTGGCAGCAGCAGCAGCATAGCAACGATATGAATAGAAGAAAGAAAAAAAGTATGTACCCCGAGTCCGTCCGAAAAGTATTTTTGGTACCTCACTAAAGATAGACCCAACCCCGCATGCTGTACGGCAACAACGCAGCAGCAGCATACGAAGTAACAATACGAAAAGAACCAAGCTAAAATACGAGAAAAAGTAGTTCGTACGCAAAATGCAGGAGCAAAACGACCAAAATATTTTTTTTACGTATAAAAAAAAACATTTGGGTACAAAAATGGCCAACAAAAACAATAATCCGCGTTGGCAGCAGCAGCATAGCAACGATGTGAAAATAAGGAAGAAGAAAACTATGTACCCTGGTATGCCGCGATCGCAAAACCTACGGAAATTCAGTGACGATACAGAAATATGTACACACACAAGTGCAGCATGATGTACGGCAACCACGCAGCAGCACCACAGCAGCAGCAAGCAGCAGCATAGCAACGTAGCAACGATAGGAAAAAAAATCAAGCCAAAAACGAGAAAAAGCAGTACGTACGCAAAATGCAGGAGCAAAACGACAAAAATATTTTTCACGTATCGAAAGAACAATTTGGGTACAAAAACGACCAATAAAAACAATAATCCGAGTACATACGAACATTCAGCAGTCAGTGGATATTGCGGCAGCATTAGCAGCAGCAGAAGCAGCTACCTGGTACAGCATTAGCAGCAGCAGAAGCTGCAATGAATCGCCGCAGCGTCGGCAGCAGCAGCGTTGGCAGCAGCAGCAGGAGCAGCATAGCAACGATATGAAAATATGGAAGAAAAAAAGCATGATGTACCCTAGTATGCCGCCATCGCGAAACCTACGGAATTTTATTGACGATCCGAAAATATGTACACTTCCAGCATGATGCACGGCAACAACGCAGCAGCACTACAGCAGCAGCTAGTGCACAGCAGAAGCAAGTGCACAGGAGCAGCAGGTGCACAGCAGCAGCACTCATGGCGTGGCGCTGACAGCAGCAGCAGCAGCAGCAGCAGCCGAAAACGAGCAAAGGGGGTACGTAGGGGCACCAAAACATGTACACACAGAAATCGTGTGCACCGAAAATGCACCACAGTAGCAGCAGCACTCACATCGTTCGGTGCGGTGACGGCGACAGCTGAATCCTCCGTTCCTTCGTTCACGTCCCGCAAACAGTTGTGCATGTGCGCGTTCGCGTGCACTGTGTAAGAGGAGCCGACGCAACGCACGAAAGGGAAAGAACGAGCATGGATGAGTCCAAAACATAATAGACGCTTTGAGGTAGGTTTGTATGCAGAAAGGCAATTGAAAACCCCAAAAAAACGTACTGGCAACATACAGCATTCAACAATAGACCCAAGACACTCACCACTGTCAGCAGTCTCGAGGGGGTACGAGACAGTCCCTTCCTTGATCGGGCGAGCACATAACTCGCAGTTGGTTGCCCAATACAGGATGATCCCGCCACCATCGCACATTAGATCCTCGCAGGTGGCGAAGGCCACGTTTTTGCCACCAGGCGCGGAGTTCTTGGGCAAGTAAGTAAGTACTGGTCCGTGCACCGGTCGCAAACAACAGTCGGCACCAGGTCGGTCTTTGTCGTTGCCGCTCTCTTGCCAGAGGACGAGGACCACGCGCCTCTCGACGAGGGGGAGGTGAGCTTAGGGGGCGTGGAGAAGAGAGAGGCGGGGGTTGCAGCACCAGCAGACAGCAGCAAGCAGCTTGGCCGCCTACAGCTGCATCTAGATGCCGTTCGTCGAAGGCGAGACGCCTCTTCTAGGCGTTGTGCGAAGAGCTGTCTATTGGTTGCAGTTTGCGAAGAAGAAAGAAGAAATGTTGTTTGGCTGTTTGGCTGTTCGGCTGTTTCAAAGAAGAAGGGCTGTTCGCGAAGAGCTGTCTATCAGTCGGTCTGTCTGCCAAGAGCTAGCAAGTGACAACGACCTCAAAAATCGTAATTATAGTTGTATCTATTATCCTTCCACTCCAGATTTTTTGGAGCCTGTCCTGCGACCACGGACTGCGTTGGATGTTGGCGATGATTTAATGTGAGAACAATAACAACAGCTATGGGATGGGCACCGAAAGCTTTCTGTTCCTTTTATTTTATTTGTTTACTTTTTTTTTCGTCATCACTTTTACTTTCCAGCCTAACTCGTAGGAGGTTTTACCCTCAGCGAGCTTCTGGACAAGCCGCGGTCACAGGCGTAGTCCCTTCTTCCCCTGTCACGTGCTTTTATTTTTTGTCGTACATAGGGTTCAGCATTCCCACTGCTCGTCGATTTTCATCGAATGTAGCTACTTCATGCTCTCGTGCTTTCCGCTCGTTACTTTTTTTATTCAAGAAAACGTCCCTACGTGCATACACTCGTTGAGGCTCGAACCCTCGAAACTGATCTTGATAGGCACGCGGACCATCTACCAAGCCACCGTGTATTATATATCTCGACTTTAGTTTCTGTTGTGCATTCTCAAGGAGCTGTTTCGTTTAGTTTATGCGGCGGCGACATGCATTATGTTGACCCGACAGTCCCGTGCTGCGCACTTTGTGGTTTCAGTATGGGCCCGCCAACAAGAAACACCCAATCTGGGCAAGCATAAGGTGACTTTCGGGGCGCCATCTTCAAACAACCTTGGGCATACGCTGTTTTATTGGATATAGTGTGTAGTTCATCACAAAGCCGTTTTTCTCAACCCAACTTTCTTAGTGTTCTCCAAAAAGTGAGCATGATGTTCTTATTTGGCACTCTGTTTTTGGCAGGCATGCACTGTGTTAGGCTGGATGAAATTCATGTTTGTATTGTGCGATGTTGACCTGTCGATGCCTCCGATGTCACGAGGACTCTTACAGCAGTGTACATTCATGGTCCCGCCTTGTGACAAGGTTTGCTCGAGTAAGCCCCTCCCCCCCTCCTGGGTTGGCGTCGGTTGGCAACGACACTGTAAAACTTGCCGCTCACTACGTGAGCTAGACATCCAGGGTACCGTTTTTTTTTCTTTTTTTTTTTTTTTTTTTTCAGCGGTCGCCCACAGCTGGTTGTCGAGTGAGATCATTTGTGCGAAGTAAAGAACCTTTACTCTGCACAAGGGAATTGATCATGTCACGTAGTGTTCAAGGTAAGGCACCCAAGAGGAATTACATAGTACTCCCATTGCTGTCTCTGGAAATGGCTACACCGGAAATCAAACTAACTCATTGAGGCTGTCATCCACATGCAAGTCCGCTTCACAAGCGGTTCTTAGTAGGATGCAGCACACCCTTCATGCGACTCGCCGGACACCTCACGGCGCTTCGCGCTTGGTGCAAGCAAAGTCTGCCTGGTCGGTGAAAACCCGACATGCTCCGTCCCGGCATTGTAGGGATGCGAGGGTCTATGGTCATACGACTACGGCCATGCATGAAATCGAGTACATCTCTCCTATCGAGTACACCCCCCCCCCCCCCTCCTCCCTCCGAGGCGACTCCTTTCTCTCCCGCGTGAAATACCGACACAACGGTCCTCTTGGTTATTCGGCGACTTGTACAGCGTACCGCATACACCTGATACGTACGTGCGCGGACGTCAGTTTTTGTTTTTGTATGAGGTGTAGATGCGCTTTAGTCATCATGTGTATTATTCTTCCACTCCAGAGCTTGTTTAGCTTTTTCTGCGACCACGGACTGCATTGTATTGTGGCGATGAGTTTAACGTGGGAACAACAGCGGCAACAACTCTAACCTTTCTGTTTTCTTAATGCACTACATCTCCGGATTTTTGTGGGCAAAGAAAACCTTCTGTTTTTGGGGGCATTATATATCCCGATTTTTATTCTATGTGTGCATCCGAGCCGTTACGAAGAGGCATACTTTCCTTGGAAAACCAAGAAACAAAAGGCTCGCGAGCGCGTCATTACCAACAGTAGCTGGTAGTAGTAGCAGTAGGGAGGGGGGGGTAGTAGTAGCTATAGCAGTAGTACTATAGTATTGTAGGGGGGTGGTAGCATTGTACTAGTAGTGGTAGTGGCGGTGGTATTAATAGTAGTATGTACTGTAGTGGTACGACGACCACGACCAACCAGACGCTCGGGCCTTGTAGGCGCTCCTGCCGTTTACCTTGGCCCATATTCGGGACGACGACCGATCACGCCTCGTAGCTGCAAGCTCAGTCAGCCCTTTCCAATATTCGCACCGAAAAAGAATGATGGGTGCAAGAGACATGAAATGTTTTTCGCGACCAAATCGTCGCTCGACCCTCGCCCTGCGACTGTGTGCCTTGCCAGCTATTCACGACGACACGACAAAGTGTCGGGCCTCGTACCGGTGCTGCTGTGGGCCTCGTATCGTTCGCGTTTGTCGGATAGATATACGATTCGACTACAAGTAGTTATATTCTTGAGAGACAATTACCCTACGCAATCAAAAGTCGTGAGTACACCGTCGAAAACTACGCCTTTCTACACAATAGACAGACGACGTGTAACATGTAAAGACAAGAGGTGCTCGAGCAGACCGATGCCCATCTCGTACAACACAGAGAGCTATATAATCCAATATTTTTTTGATTAAATCAATCTGTGCGTGATTAGGGCCGGTCCTAAGCGGGCAAAAAAAAACGAAACTAAAAGTGAAATAAAAAACGAAGAGCAGAACTAAAGACCACGCGAGTTTTATTGGTCAATTTCCAAAAATTAGAAGTACATAGAGATCCTGATACCTCCGTTTTCACATTTCGTTTTTTCAAGTCCTTTGGGACTTGACAAAAACGAAATGGGTGCCAAAAAAAAACGAAATATGGGATACCCAGGGTCGTAAAAGAACATAGGAAGGACTCGAAGCGTTGGGATAAAGTTCCGATAAAGATTCTACGACCGGTTGGCAAGCGCACGATGCCCCAGGTAGTGCATGTGGCTGCCACACGGCTTGTCTTCTGACGGCGCGAGCATATATCGTGGGTAGGGAATCACCATGGGGTGCCCTCGCAACAAATCGAGGGATCAGAAAGTGACTGTGGCAGTATATGTTTCGACATGAGTCCCACTCAACATCCAAACGTCTGCCATCGAACAGCGATGGCCGACACACAAGTTCTAGAACACTCGGAAGGAGCGGGTTGGACCACGAGAAGCGCCTGCTGTGGTGGGTGCCTCACGTGTGCGAGTTGCGTCAACCACCGCTGTCGAGCGCTATATATCGCCGGGCATCACATGCTGTGTCGGTCGAGTCATCCTCAAATATTGCACCGCGTGAAAACTCGACTCGGCTTCTTCTTTAGTTTCGTTGTTTTTTTCGTATTGTTTTACTCGTTAGGACTCAACCTGCTGTTTTGTACGAAAAAACGAAAGTAGGTTCGTTTATTTCGTTTTTTTTTATGTTTGTTTTGCCCCCGTTAAGACCGGCCTTTAGCGACAAATTATTGAAGTGCCAGTTGAAACTTCGGAGTCAAATTATTTGCCAACCAGATCGAAATATCGAATTGATGGTTGATTGGCGACAGGTTCATATTTGGCGTGAACTTGGACAAAGTGCGAATACTAGAGAGCATGACAGAAAAACGATGGATTTGCAAATCAACATAGAGTTGAAAAGCAGTGAATTGGGATTCAAAGACTTCCTGTGTCAGGGCCCAGTGACTAAAACCGACGCTGGGAAAAGTCCGTTTGCACAGTTTTAGAATACAAATTGGGAAAATCTAGAAGATGAACAAATTGGGCGGAAACAAAAACCTGAATCATTCTGGAATCTCGCGGAAAACGTTATATGGGGTAATAACGGCCCTAAGCAAGTGGCCTTCTTATATGCAGTCGGAAACGTGGACCGGAAAAGCCGGTTTCTGATTTATTTTCCCGACTGCATTATGAATCGCTGCTTTGTTATCGTCTGTCGGATCGGGAATGCAGTTTGGCGTTTTTCTGGAACCGTTTGATGTAAGTAAGTGTAACTTGACTACTGCTGTAGCTCCAGAGAAAAGGGGTAGGGTAGGACTGCCTCACTTTAATGCTCGTAGGGTCAGAACGGTCTTCATGTTCCAGTATGCAGCGGGACTTTCTCACTTTTTCCGATGCATGAATCCGACTGGCGTGTTGGATCGAAAATCTCAGTTTTTTCGACTGTCCGATCCAGTTGAGAAAAATAATCGAAAACTCTTGCATTGAAATAACGCCTTTTCAACTGCATAGGAAAGCCAATTGTTGTCTCCGATCGGAAAACGCATTTTTCAATCCATGCTTCCGACTCCACAAGAACTGGCGCAAGTACTGTACTAAAAGAAGGCTGAAGGCATGGTGTATGGCAGAGACAAAAGCGTTTCTTCCCGGATTTTGGAAGTGGGGGGACGACAGACATGCGTCCTCTACTTTATACGGTAACGCCATGCAATTTTCCAAGGCTCCGGTTTTGGCGAGCGGTTTCCACACTTTAGCGTTTTCGGTGTTATCGATGTTTCCGTTTCCATTTACCTATCTTCAAATGCCTGGACAATAACCGTTTTGTCACCGACGTTTCCTTTAACAAAACATGAAAAATACGTGCGCTTGCTCGACCCGTCGCCGCCAGCTAGTTCCGAGAGCGATACCCCCACCCTCATATATCCCAACCATTTTGCTCTGGGTACCATGTGTGATAGAGCTTGTGGAAGCAGACCCCGAGGACACGTTTTTCCACTTCGCAAGCGGAATCTGGAGGCTGGTTGACCACGATGATCCTTGCAAGGTGAGGAATGGCTTGGGATAGTCCTTTCGATCCAGCGTACGAGATAGGTGCCATTGTTGGAGCACTGTAGGAATACTCTCAGTGGATACCGCTTGTAGGCAACCTAGTTGGCTACCAGGTATACACTATGTGTACGGAGGCTACCGCTATGTACAGAAGGCATACGCCAATCCAAACATCGAACATGAACTCATCGATCTAACACGAAACACGGACTACTGTTACACAACAGGGAACAGCGTACGTGTAACGTAGCAGATAACATACGCTATTGTTAGCATAGCCGGACACATCGTGTAACTCGATAGAATTCATTACTTAGGTGCGAACGAACGTTCTAAACCCAGAGTAATCCGCACATCAAACTTGTATGTGAAACACAGCGACGGTTGTTCGAAGGTTCGGACATCGGTCTTCAAGGCAAGTACGTACAAATATTGCACTCCTCGCTTTGCCTGAAACCTCGAACTTGCCACTCACGGACACCACGTCCTTTCCGAACGAACCTCAAACTCCTTATCGCCAGGAAACGAACGTCCACTTCCGGCCGCAAGCTTGCTACTGCGATTTGCCGAATGTGAGTGCAATGGTCGTGCATCCTGTCTGCTGAGATTCCCATTTTGGTGTAAGACACAAAATTGTAGGGGTGTAACCGATGGACTGCATGAACCGGGCGACTCTCTTGGTTTAACAACGTTCTATGTGCCCCCCCCCGTCGGAGCAGAGGCAGGTAGGTGGGTAGGGAGTGCTCAAATTTTTACGTTGAGCCTGGCATAATAATCGTTATTCTCACGATACCAGTACCACTGAGGGGCAGTTGCTGCTTTTAAAAACCCGCCGCGGATTCTATCGCCGCCGCCAGTACACGCGTTTCTCGGGACTCCCGACCAGCCGAACGGCGGCCACAACAAGTGGGCACTAGGGACAAAACGCGAATTATGCACGGTCACAACGACTGGCAATGATCCTGCTTCACACATTGGGATGCTACTGCCGCTCAACCCCAACAATACGACGGCTTTCCGAGGCAGGTTGAATCCGTGAACCCCTTGGGTTGCGGGTCGTATGCAATACGCGCTCCTTATACGGCGTCCCTTGGTGGGTGATTTTCTGCTTTACGTAGGTCCAGAAAAACACGGTCAAATGGCATAGGAATGGTTCAAAGGTGTTTTCGACGTTGACCGTGAGCAGTTTGTATGAGCCGCTGACGCCGACTTTGGGAAGCACCAACAGTGGTATCTCGTCCGCCGGAAACAGTCTCGTCGGCCAGACCAAGGTTTCTGTGTGATCAACGATACCACGTCGCTTTTCGTGTTGTAACTTGAAACGAACGGTGGCCACGCGCAAAATGTTGGTCTCCCCCAGTTCCGCAATTGTTTTGTTCAGGGTTGTTGAACCCCATCTGCTGCTGTAGGTCCAGACCTCTGCATTTGATTTTCATTGAAGGGGCGGGTATAGCGTGTCACAATACGCGTTGCACCCCGCAATGATCGATTTACCGAAGCGGTGGTGGCCTCTGGCATATACGTTGGGCGCGTGCTACGGCAAGGGTAGTGGGTATTTGCTAAACATGTTTTGTAACCGACGGGACTCCTTGACCCAAATTCGTTCGAACGCCATCTCTTTTAATGCGGTATGTGATTGTCTTTAGCACCTAAGACAGGGGAATTTGCATCGGGTTGCAGTTTGAAAAGTTTTCAAACAAGAAGCTTTGGGTAACTTACTAGAAAGAGCTCTTTAAGCCAGGAACCGAAAAAAAAATGCTTCGAGTTCTGCTGTGTGCTTGATTTTGCCCTTAGAATATGGGATTTTTTCATTGGGCTGCATTTCGTTTTTTTTTTGGAAAAAATACTGTTTTAGGGTGACTTCTTTACAGTACAGAGCTCAAAGTCAAAAACCCCAGACAAAAATTTGTGCACTACTATCTTAGCGTGTGTGGTTGACACACCAAGTGTCGACAGGCGAGACAGAACTTAGCTGATTTTCCCCCTAGCGCTTTTTACCTTGTCTTCTTGGGTCACGACCCCGGCGTTCCTGAGACGTGCGCGGCGCGTTGTCCTTCCCCTCGTTACGAGCATTGACCCAAACCCTACACTCAGTGCCGTCGCCTTCGAGTCATGCGAATGTTTTGCGTGAGCAAACGCAATCTGCGTGAAGAGGATGTCCTCTTGGAGACATTCTACGGAGCACCACACCGTGTGCTCACACCACTGCGGTTCGGTGCTGAATCTAAAGCAGACACGTGATACGTGATTATCATTGAATATGCCGCACGCTCTGCTTCCACTCTCTTCCCGCCCTGCATCTGATTCTGTCAGCTTTTGCCAGCTTTC
The DNA here is from genome assembly GCA_031763025.1 of Macrocystis pyrifera. Taxonomy (NCBI): domain Eukaryota; class Phaeophyceae; order Laminariales; family Laminariaceae; genus Macrocystis; species Macrocystis pyrifera. The sequence goes on from JASSKH010000022.1 coordinate 1,143,258, forward strand.
CATGTGATGCCGCTCTCCAACCTTTCAGCGGAAGCGGAAGCTTTAGCAGGCAGGCTACCTGCATCGTTGCCTGAGTCGGTGAGTGGTGTACCGACAGAGCGCACGGAAAGAGGATCGGGTTCGGTGAACCATCCTAAGGAAATTAAGGGAAATGTTAATAAAACCTTACCACCAAGTGCATGCAGAGCCGTATCGCATCCTGTCTGAAACCGCTATCCTGTTTGGCGAGCACCAAGTGATACCGTTTACCCCATATCGTCTGGCTCATCCTCGCGACTGAACTACTTAAGGGTGGTGGCGTCGGGCTTGATGTGACGAGTGGTGCTAGCGTGGGAGACGTGGTGGCAAGCTACAGGAAGACTGGAGTGGACGAGGCTCGCCGCGAGGAGATCCGCAGGTTTTTGGTGGAGAGGTTCACCGAGTTCCATAAGACCGCGACGAAAGTGAGATGTATGAACTACGTATTGGACATTGGTGTTCTTTCTTTATGTGTACAGCGTATCTAAACATACCGGTGTTTTTATTATATAGAGCGCTCGAAAATAGCGAGCATGGGCTGACATCTCCCGGCGCTTTGCATAGTCCACGGACTTAGTTGCCAAAGGGCCTTGCGCGGTAGGCGTTTACCCGCTCGGACATCAGTCCCTTTCCTCTATTCGTTAGGCGCTTGCAATCCCTTGATTTGGTTGTTGACGTTTATCTTAGGGGCTGTGAACTCGGCGTACAACTTGGCCGACATTGAGCTATGCAATCTGCGTGATGCGTAGATCACGCGTGTTGGACATGTTTTATGCTAGTTGCATTATCACAGCGCATCGTCCATCAACGGCTACACACGTTACACTCTACCATAATGCATGTCCTTGCTGTGAGTGGCAACAAACCATGCTCGTACTGTAGATCAGCAGTCGTGAAGTACGTATGGTCCCCAGTTGGTTTCTTCGGGACCTTTCGCGAAGCCAACACGTGGCGAGGTGTCACAAGACAACACCTGCTTCAACTGCACTTCTAAAGCTACCCGTGCAGGCCGTCAGCGATCGTCGGTTTATCTCAGTTAGATTCAAAGCGTGTGTGCTTGTCGTGGCGATGGTATAAACCGATTTCCACGCACTTGATAAACAAGCTCCGTCGTCGCTCCTCTCGACCACCACGAGTATATGCCGCGATAGAAATTTGCTTCTCACGCGGGCTGCATACAAACGTGTCTTATAGGCAGGACGCTCGTCCTTGCGTTGAACAACTCAATACTCCGTATTCAACCGCTTTGCACCCACCAAAATCCTGTCGACAGAACGTTAATCATGCTGCTGAGGCCAAGGATACCTTCTTGTCGGAGCGGGTGATGGAAATCATCGAGAAAGTGAGTACTAGTCTCGAGATACTCGCGCCTTCACCCCCCCGCCCTCTGGCCCGTGCGCCACTGTACAAGCGGTTCTTAGTTGGATACGGCTCAACATTCATCAGATTCGCCGGTTACCTCACGGCGCATCGCGCTTGGTGCGAGCGATGTCTACCTGGTCGGCAAAACCCGGGCGTGCTCCGTCCCGGCATTGTAGGGATGCAAGGTTCCATGGTTATACGATTACGGCCATGAATGATAATGAGTACACCACCCGCCCCCTGCCCCATGCTCGTCACTAAATACGTCGGTCTCTTGTATCGGTGCTTGGGTGTACATCGGACATGTCCCCATCTTCGGTGCCTCGCGTGTTTGGACGTGTCTGCTTGCTAATAATTGCCCGGCTGTTTTTATCTCCGTTGCCCCTGTGTGTCGCTGATCGAAACGACATTATGTTTCGTTTTCAAAGATGTACAAGATGGACTACGACCTGCTCGGACCCTACTTTTAGGGTGGTACAACCTGGTGTGTCCACGACTTACTGAGCTGTGCCCGCGTACGTTCCTAGGCACGGCGTACTCACATCTTGTTTAACAATGAGGCCATGCTGAGCGTCAAGCGCGACGCCGTTTTCAGCCTTAGGCTGAAAAGCCCTCACAGGGGTGCGTACGGGGTGTCATCCTAATGTTGATATTTGTCGGCATGCTGTCTGCTGGGTGCCCGTGTCCTTTTGGCACGGTAGATATCGTTAATTTCGAAAACTTGTTCACACACGATTTCGACCAACTCGACTTCTAACGAAGGGGTGGATCTCTGCTAGCTCGCAGATGTGGTTTCGTTGCATGCTGTTTCGAGTTTGGCGAGCGGTGGTCGTGTTGCAGTTGTTTGGTATAGGCACCATCAGCCGTCAGGCTCTGCGTTTTCTAATGAAGGGGGGGGGGGGGGGGATGACGAACCATCCCCGGCGAAGGTCTGAAAACGTATGGCAATCTACTTGGGGCATGATATAGTATGTGGCACGCTCCATTCGACACTGTTCTGGAGATATCTGGCGGTTGTATGTATAGATGTGAGATGCACTCCTTTTTTGTGCATGGTGGTCTTCGTCGACCGAGGGATTTTCTCGCTCGTTCGACTGCGGGGCAAGCAAGGGGGCCGCGGGTGCATTATGGCACATATCTGGATCCCGGCGGAGCACCGTGGCGGTGCTCGAGGCATTTCACGTCGCTGGGATGGATTTAAAAACAAGGGATTGTTTTCCACCTCGCCGAGCCGAGTGGGTAACATGAAATACCCATTTTGTTTTCTTCGTTTATAATTCACGTTTTGTTTCGAAAGTAAATAGCCCGCCACGTTCGAACAACGGTTTAAAACCCCATCTCTGCTGAAAATTTGTTTTCAAACTCAGCGGAAGAAATAGCAGCAGCAGCGACAATAACAACAACATGCAGCACCAACAGTACCCAGCGGTCGGCCGTCGTATCTGTTGCACCAAGCCCTTTGACGGGTGGTTTACACCTAACACGGAGCACGTTCGTGACCACAAAACTGACTACCTCCGTCCGTTTACCTGGGATAATTTCTTCTTGCCAGGTAGTATCATACCTACTTAGCTAGTTGTTCAACGCACGCTCTCAGCAGCAGGTAATCGCAACGGGCAAGAAAAACAGAACCAGGCCCGTACTGCCTTCAGTCTCGCTCTACTATGTCTCGGTGTGGCACCCAGCCCAGCCCACATTGCCCGACTGCCTGGCTGATATCCTATTCGTACGACTAAAATGTCCGGATACTACGATCCGACAAGCTGTGTGCACTTCCAACAAGGAAACAAAAATGCCCTTCTGAATTTCCTCTGCGTTGAAACTCTCAATAAGTTTGAAATCGCTCGCGTTCACGCGTCCAGTTTTGGTTTTTGATCAACCTCAGCAGCAGCAACGGTACACGTCTGTCAAGCGTCATATATGTTTCACCTAGCCGTAGAACGTACACCACGCACCTCACGCCGACCACGGACATGAACACAAAACTGGCTCCCTCGGTCCGGCTACCTAGTAAATTGGTACCAGATACCTACTGCATAGGTATAGACCTAGCGAGTTGTCCTGTCCTACACTCTTAGCAGGAGGTAATCGCACCGGGCAAGAACCGCAGGGCCAGGCTCATTCTGCCGCCCGTTTCTCTTTATTACCCCTGTCTCGGTGTGCATCATAACAGTACGTGTAACAATGTAGCGGTAGTAGTTGATTTTTTTAAGAGGGATTGCTGCATGTACGTGTGCCATACAGCGGCAGAGGTACACGAAATTATTGTGCTACTATTAGAATTATGATATCTTCGGATCCAGCATTAAGTCCGTGTTTACTCCGGCCTGAAGCTCTGCTCAACTGCAGCTACAGCGTACTCAATTGCCGCAGCGTCAGCATTTGTTCCCATGCGACGGTTGAGATCTGTTTGACCAGTACTCTGTCTTCCCCATTCTCAACAAACCCTTAACACGGACGTGTATTTTTTTCAGGCTTTTGATGCCTCGTCTCCTCTCTGATCACAGCTGTTGCACCTTCTCAACACCGTTGCCGATGTGCAGATAGTAGAAGGACAAGCACGAATTCACCGTAGTGTCCTGAGTGCTTTTTCGAAAGGGTGATTTTTTCCCCTTCTACGTGAACCACCGTAGTTGAGGCAATCGTGAGTTTCCTTTTCCATGCCATTCTCCGAGAAGTCCCACGGCAGGGGTGGTGGCTTATTGCTTTTTGAGGCCCTCACATGTGGAACTCAAAGTCTCACTTGAAACACGCACTTCAATGACGCTTCTTCGCACCATCTTACGAGCATCGGTATGCGCTACTCCCAAGACAGTTTCCTGGTCAGAGATAGTTGCTCATTTCAGGGGCTCAACCGTCTACTAAATTTTCAGATAAATATTTCAACCCCTTGTAGGACCAGTCCTCCATGCGTGTCTACTCTGGTCACACGCAGGGCGCAGCGCTCCTTTCGCCGCGTTCTTCCGTCGTTGCCCGATCTGCTTAACGTGGGCACATACCATGAGGCGGGGTAAGAGGTCGGCGGCAAAAACTCCGGAACCCACATCGCCCTTGCGAGTGACTATGTAGATGTCACAAAGGGTCCATCGTCGGCACGGCTCTTTGGGTTCCCGATATCGAGTACGAAGAGGTACGAAATACAATAGAGATGGCTCCCTTTGGGCGGTTGCCTAATATTGTAGCTAGACTCATCTATAAGTTTGATAGGCGGAATGGGAATCGCGTTGCGTTCGATTTCACGTTTCAAGGCGGGCAAAGGGAAGTGTCATGTTTGACGTCGGACATTGCGGACTTCGGGAACTAGCACCGACAAAGCACTAACAGCCAACGGGTATGCGAGGTCTTGAGTCGAGATACCAATAGTCTACGTGATCGCTTGATCCACCAGAGCACCACACGAAGACACGCGCGAGGATGAATGCTCATGTGAGGTTTTTAGGCTACACCGCTTAGGCGAACATGTGTATACCACGACTGATTCCATCAATGTTCCCCCTCGTATCACGGGCGAGAAAACTTTACATCTAGGGTATATCTGCTACTCCCGCCAGACGGAGGTGTGTGGTAACATGCATTCTATCGGGGCGTGCGGCCCAAGCATCCATGACTGAAACGACCAGACTAACCGCCAGTACTACACGCGTCCCATCCTCCGGCGTTCGCTCGGCTATGGCAGAGAGAGATATGCCCGGGTTGTGATCCTGGGCACTGTCGGTTTTGGGAGGCCTGCAAGGAACCACGGGGCAGGATCTGGGACCCTCCCAGCTTCAAGGGTGCACCGATGATCTCCGTCCCCACTCAGGAGGGTTAACAACGCCACTCTAAGCAGGTTGAGGATGCCTGACAATTTAGCCCACTGGAGATTTCCGGGAAGTTAGCCTACCTGAGATTTCCGGAGGAAATTTGCCGTCCAAGCCGTCCTCCAGTACATCGTTCGTGTGGGGTGCGGACGGATCAAAATATTCCATCTACCCACGCATGCCAGTGTCACTGAAGAAAATTGCACCCCAAACCTACCTGGAGGATATGGCCCAAATTCTACCACAGATTCGTCGTGCGAACGTGCCGTCGCTTAATCCGTGCGTAAAGGCGTTTTGTTCAGCATTGGTTTTCCAGTTGCCCAAAGCTGGAACAATGCGAGCACACCTTGTTGTGACAACTCTTGAACAGCCCGCTAGTGCTGGCGTTCAAGTGTGGAAAAGGTTATCTCTTTCATGCCCCCCCCTGACACATCAATGGCGGTTCTCACGCCCATCTCCTTGCGGGAGAACCCGACGATCACCAAACGATCCGGTCGGCGTCAAACACCCGCTAGATACATCCGTCCAGCGGAGCCCTAGGTCTCGGACATGGTGGATGAAAGAACTCGGATCCTCCCACGAAGATACGACCGATAGCGATTGGCACATTTTGTTAAACGCGTCTGGGCGCAGCGCTTGCAGCATAGTGAGTTTGTACAGCTTCGCCGCAGATAGGTACCACCTGCCGAACATGTCGTCGTCCGCTTTGTAATGGCCCCAACTCCTTGTCCTGCCCACTGCGTTGCGCGTGGTCTTCCAAAGATTGAACACGTGATGTTGGACGTCATTGGCATTGTTCATCGAAGGTATGGCGCAGGAAACGCAATTCAGACATGCAGTGGCATCACTCAGACTACCTCGTGGCCGCAAAACGTCCTTCAGGCAGGCGAGCAGTTTGGTGTCGATAAAGCACCGAACTCGATGGTTGGAAAAAGGCCAGAAGGCGTACCAGTTATATCTGCGAACAATATCAGCATCATGCAGGATGTCACATTGAGCCCCCCTACCTTGCTTTGGAATTTGCGGAAGTTGCGCCAAAGTCTCGCGCACGACTCCGGATCTGGATTGGTCAAGCGCGAAGAAAGGATGCCGGTGCTTTTTCGTTGTAGACTACAAAGGATCCCAATCAGACTCGCACTGACTGCCAACGACGCACTGTCAACATCAGATTGCTTTCCTCCGTGTTGGTTCCCGACGGTACGCTGTAGTCTACGGCCATCGTACGTAAGCACCGATGGTTCTGACTACCTTGCACGGCGATTCCCATAATCACGACCATGCGCATTCTTTACTAGCAGGTGCCGACGTGACTCCCTCGGTTAAAACAAATTAGGCAGCGGGAACATCACAATAAAAGGTGTCGCTACACTCTCGGTGCAACCGTGTAATACTGTGCATGCTACGCGTTGACGCGCCTGGACGATAGTTAGGCAGATGTCTATCGATATACAACGACGTGTTGACCTCCGCTCGACATGTAGTCACATCGTCACTGGTTTCGATTGTTGTTTTCCACATGCAGCTGAAGGAAGATATCCAGTTCCAGCTCTCCCCCTTGCGATTGTCTTGCATCCAGCTGGCTGACAGCACTCCACGCTCGTATCCAGCCATACCCTCCCTTACGCTCGGCTCCAGCCGTAGTCCTACGACAAACCCAGCTCTTCACACGTGCTACTTGTTTCCGGTGGCTTCGCATCAGTTTAACGTTTATCGCTTTGGTGTTCGCAATGCGTCATAGATAGTTCGTTCGATGTGTGGTACATTCACGCGTTGGCAAGGTCCCCACCCCAACACATCTGATTTTGGCAGAATCACGGGATCAGCATCGCTGCTCGTCAGTCATGGTGAATGGACCAAGCTCAATACAGAGCACTGTTATGTCAGCCGTATTCCCAGGTCTCAATATCGTCCGTGTCTGGTAATAATCGATAGATATCTTGCACATCTTCAAACAAATTAACTCAGGAGTAAACTCGTGTGTGGCTCATGATTATCCTGGACACAATACCTGCCGGGAATGGCAAGATCCAAACATCTGATGCTTTGTGTGCCATAGGCGGTGACGTTCCCAGGTATACTTGCATTTTACGGTCCGAGTATCAACACAAAGTGGCCGCCGATTAAACGCATTGCCGCGCCGAATCAATGCCTGAGGCTCGAGGGCGGTACTCAAAACAAAACGCGGGTCATACCATGAATGTCCCGGGTCCCACCTTCAGGGCGTCTTGTCGGGCCTCTTGAGAAAAGCATCCGAAGACGGCGTATCTGACGAAATTCCGGCCTACCGACGAAACTGTACTACTTGCAACAATATTAGAGCAAAGTGTTTTCGGTGTCATTTCTCGACGTGGGCTGCCTCATGGGCCAGAAAGGCACCGACTTTTTGCCTGTAGGTATACCCCGTAAACTTGAGAGCAAAACAAGCGCAGGCCGTGATAAAAAAGAGGTAGTTCCTAGGCGCCAGAAGTGAGAAGTTAGTAAGGGCTGTGTCCTTCATCCAATGTGTTTCCAATGGACCTAACCTAGCAAAACACAGGCTGTGGGGGGAAAATGCTGAGCACAAGTGATGTCGTCCACTTAGTCTCGAATGACGCGGTGATCCAGGTGGAATATCTCTGCCATGCGACAAACTCCGAGGATTCCTGCGGTGTCTTTGGGCGTTTATTCTCCTGGTCTGTCTACGCCCGCTCCACCGACACCCGTCGCGTCCCCACAGTCAAACTTGGCCACGGCCACTCTCATATAAGCCAACACAAGGCTTTCGTTCCTGTTTTTTATTACTCAAGGCAGCATGCAAAGCACCGGTGAGTGCTAGGGTTTTAACAATATTTACCGGGGATGGTACGGGATGCAATTCGAGTGCTAAGGCGGAGCTCGTCTCCCGACTGTACTTCATCTTGTTGCCGCAGTGTGTTTCATGCGCGTCTACCATGGCCGACGTTCTAGAGGTGTTAAACCATACCAGAATCACGGGATGATCCAGAATGGGCTAGGCACCCCTTGGCAGAGGCTGGCGCTGCCCGGTAGACGGAATTCGCGGTGAAGGGTGACGCTGGCCTACGGGCTCCCGAAGGCGGGAACACAGTTTGCCGGAGGAATAGTATATTTCCACCAGACACGGCAGGGCACATAGTGCAGCACTTGAGAGAGCGTCAGACGCTCAACGGCGATGTCGCCCCCGATATACGGGCGTCTTGAGTCCCCGTTAGTGCAGCAAGCCACTGTTCAATCACTCGATTGAGCCCAAGAGGCCGCGCTGGGGAACGTTTCTTAGCCCAGCCGGAGTGGGGCGCTTCACAATCAATGTAACTGAAACAGGGCGATAAGGGCGTTCGGGGTTGATTTCCACCGCGGGAGTAGAATATCTAGTCAAATATTACCTGCGTGACATTTTGAAGTCGTCAAATACATTAAATTCGTCAAAACCATATGGATTCCACAAGTGGTACACTTGTGGTCTCTCAAACAGATTAAGACTAATTGTCTGTCTGTCTGTCTGTCTGTACGCACGAGGGTCACGCTATGGTCACCTACGGACAATTTTCGTTCGAAACGGCTACGTCCGTGCCGCACGCATCAGGTCGAAACCCTCGCAGAGGCGATCGTCATGGTCCAAATCACACCTCATCGGGTACCCTGTGTGTCCAGTTCTGAGAATTGATTTCCAACATCCCACAACAGGGTGACGGAAAAACAGCAGCGATCCCTCGCCCGAGGAAAACAGAAAATATGTTTATCAACTGTATTTCCAAGTGGATCGGATCGCATTCTATTGTGTCGCAGGTAGCAGGCCAGAGGATTTACAACACTCGTTTGACGCTGTGGTCCAGCGAGGTTGCGACTCCGTTGTTCGTGATCACCACAGCCACCACAAGTTTGAAAGAGCCGGCAGTCCAGCTTGGTTGTGAGGTATTTTGTGCAACGCCCTGAGGAAGCAACATGGGGGAGAGCTGAATATCCAAGCGATCTGCCGCGATAACCCGAAGCGTGATGGCAAAGAGGCTAATAAGCTGTACGAACCAGGATTCGGTCTTTCAGCTCCGCGTTGCTTGTTTCTAGTTCTGTTGATGATAGCCTCATCCATTTGATGGGCGTGTTGTGATTTTCTGGGTAGACACCGGTTGGAACAAGCGAAAACCTTCTTTAGCCTTGCGTCAGGAGTTAAATGGACCCCTTAGATATGTTTCGTATGTACCCTCTCTTTCGTGTCTCCCATACTTCATGCCAAGCGATGGTCAACTGTCGCTCTGTAGATAAACATATGATGGATGACTGTTCGCTCATTGTTTCGTGAGCGCTTGGTGCACGTACTTCATTCCTTCTTTGGAGTGAGAAGGAAGTGAATTGTTGCTGCTGATTTGTACACCATTCGCCGGCACTGAACACCTTGCTCAATGCTTTCTCATCCCGTATGTGCTAGCGCCAAACGAGAAGCTTTTTCACGTTGGCGTTAAGATTCGACTTGCACTCACTGAAAAGGAAGTCGATCTCTTTGATAGCACCCGAAATCAATTATTTGAACAATTCCGCTCAAATAAGCAGCACCCGAAAACATTTTTCTGGATAATTCCAGTTATCAGCACCCCAAATCAATTGCACAGGTAATTCAAATTTTAATTCAGGAACAAAACTAAAGCCATGGTGCTCACAAAACTCCGTTCATAGATGGTCTTTGAAATCAGTTGTCTGCATAATCCTATCTACTGTAGGATGGGCTACGATCGGCCATTCCATTTCTCCCTCTCCAACAGAAATACCCGCGTTGATCTTCGATACAGCTTACGATCGCCGTCACCCTCCGTTTCCTTAGTGTATTCTAGAGCGATATATTTTAGTTTCTGTTATGCTTGGGGTGTTGCTGATATAAGAAGTAATCTACAAACATCATCCTCAACACTGGATATCCACCCACCGTGGCTCCCTGCTTTGCGGCTTCGGTTGCTAGTAACAGGTTCTTAATTATACCTTCAACAAATATGGTGATATCACACATCCCTGTGCAACTCCTTGTCAAACATCAAAATACTTCGATATTTCCCCGTCCAGCATCACAGCACTTCTTGCACATTCCACATATTTTGTTTTTTTATTCTCCACATCATTCCTCTGATCGTTTTTTTTCATCAACTCTGTTCAAAATCAACTCGTCCATGCTGTGTCGTAGGCCTTCTCTTCAACTAGGAGCAGCAGTGCGTTTTCAGCTTCACGTATTTCCTTCAGAGGAATGTCTTGCCAATTGTGTGCACACGGTCTACGAAGCTACGGTTTGCCCTGAACACTGCAGCTTCACGTATTTCCTTCATAGGAATGTCTTGCCAAATGTTTGCACACGGTCTACGAAGCTACGGTTTGCCCTGAACACTGCCTGCCGTTTTTGTTTTGGTCTTCATTATCAACTATTGTTCACATCCTACCGTTCAAATCTTACAAAATGTTGTCGCTGCTGTGTTCAATAGCGTTTTCTCTCTATATTTCCCCGTGTCAGCCTTACCTCCTTTCAAAAAATATTTACTACTGCTCTTTCTGTCCACCTTCTAGGACCGTGCTCGTTTTTCGTCGTCCAGGTATACTACATAACCATCACGGCAAGCGTTCCTTCGCCCCTGTACTGGAAAAACATGAAAACACGAAATCAAACGTACTCTCCTGCTTTCGACAGCAATCCTCGACATGACGCTACACCTGGTGAGCGGTTGCAGCGGTAACACTACCGCCACCACCACTACGGTCACTTCGATCACCATCACGAACAACAACTTCCGGCGGGTAAGCAAATGTACAATAACTGTTTCCGCAACACAGCGGGGGGCGGGACACACCATGGGTAAGTCGACACCACCAACGACAAAGTCCTTCCTACTTTTTAGCCTAAATTCGTCCGATTCTGTAGACGCCGAGTTTGTGGAAATATACAGCTATCGCATTCAATAATACAAGACGCCAACAGACCGGTCTCCTATATTATATTTCTTCAAGCGAACTTTCATGGAAGCAGGCAGCAGCAAGTGGAAGCTTCCATGGGAGTAGGGAATGGAATTTTCCATGGAAGTGATGAAGAGAGAGTCTATGGAAGTAGGCAGAAGCTTCCAGGGAAGCATGTTCCGCGGAGATGGCGGAAGCTTCCGTGGAAGTACTCAAGACTTTCCGTGGAACATTCCATTCAGCGATTTCCGCGGAAGAACATGACCTCTTCCATAGAAGCAGTTGAAGCTTCCGCGGAAACTTCAATGGAAACGTCCCAGTACTTTTATGGACGCTTCCACGGAAACTTCCACCGCTTCCACGGAAACTTCCACTGCTTCCACAGAAGCTTCCGTAACTTCTGTGGAAGCTCGTATCCGCTTCCATGAAATAGCAAGAAGCTTGAGGGGCATGTCCATAGAATCAGCGGAAGCTTCTATGAACTTCCATTCTTGTCGGAGGCTATGAATGGTAAGCGCGTAGAGTCTTGTTGTTCAAGCGATATGCTGGTATGCTTCTTGACACTCGCGAGGTCGTTCGTGGCAGCAGTTGTCGTCTCGCCTCTTGATCTTGATTGTGCCTGGGTTGCGGCAATGGGCAATATGACCCTTTCCTAAGGATATTCTGTGGTGGTAGGTCTTGTGAAGATTCCCAACTGCTTCTGCATTGCAATCAGCGTCGTTGTGGAACGTTGTGCCGTGAGTCAAGCACTAGATGGACTTATATGTTGCTCCTGTTTTCGAAGGCTTGATCTTCTGATAATAGCTGTACGGACTACGTTCGGAGGCGGGCTTCTTCGTAATCTTCGCGTACTCTCGTCGAAAACGTCTCATTTTACCGTTGCCCGTGTCGTTCCCTTCAGCATAATCTTCCCTGTGCCCCGGGTTATTCACGGTGCTTCGATGTGATGCCTGGGAAAACAATGTTGAGGCCTCGTCTGACCATACATAGTTTTTAGCTATGACGAAGTCAGGCTAGCTAAAGCATCGCTTTGTTTTTAGCGTTTCCAGACTTGAACGTTTGTTGGAGTTTCATCAACTCTGGGATACTTCTGTTTAGCGTTGCGGTGTTATTGTTTGATTCTATTTTGAACCTCCTCACTCTCGAGGTTATGTTTGTCCCGTTTTCAAATGTTCGTGAGTGTACATCGTACAGCAGTCGCGACAGGAGACATTCTTCTGATGCTGATGTCAGTGACGTGCGTCGTCTCACAAACCGCTATGTCCCTATCCTCGTCTTCCGTTTGGACGTGCTTTGTTTCGAGGCTATTCACATGTTGTATTCTCGGCTGCGAGTGGCAGAACTTGGCGACAGTCGAGTTGGTGCTTCCCATGTTGTGAGAGGGTTGACCTTCCGACCCGTATGCTGCAATGCGGTGGGTATTCTACGCAGGACTGTGTCGCCGTCAAGTGTATACCGAAACAAGCAGAGTAACTACTTGTTGTGCAATCATAAGAATACACCACAAGCGAACGACCACTTGTCTTTAATACTAACACGTAGAACACATTACAAGGCGTAAGTTCCACTGCGCGAAAACAAGCCGTAACGGCAGAATGACACACAATACACAGGTGTGCAGTGCAGTGGATGCGCACTCGTGAGTACGGAAGGAAAGTCCAAGTGTAATAAAGAGAAGCCCCCTGGTTGGAAATGTATGAAACGCTGATATTGCCAAACCGGTGGTTGTGTAGCAAATGTGAAATGAGTCCTGTGGGGGGACTTCTCGTCGCCAAGGCTTATAGCAAGCATGGAACATTGCCTCCGCTATTACTGAGTTATCTGCAGATATCCCACCACGTACTAGTGTACACCAAGTACGTCTTGCTCCAACTTGTCCATACAACGTATGTATCATGTACGTATAACTTCAAATTGCCCGTACGACGCATAAACAAACGTACGCAATATCGCTGTAGGTTCTCTCTTGCAGACATATCTAAAAGTACATGTGTGCCTGTCATTAGCTTACGATTCATTCAATATATACCAACACCTACCATGAGACTTACATTACTGCGATGTTGGTTATTTGAAAGAGGCATTGCTGCATGTACGTGTACTGTACAGCCGCACATGTAGGTTAAAATAGTGTGCTACCCTCGACGTATGATACCAACAATCCAGCATTCACTTCGTGTTTACTGCAACCTGAAGCTCTCCTCAACGCTTACTACGGCATAATCTCCTTCTGCAGCGCCGTCATCTGTTTCCCATGCCGCGGTTTCGATCTGTTTGAACAGCACTCTTGCTTCCCCGGGCTCGACCAATACGCGACACGAAGGTGCTTTTATGGCAGGCTCTTGGTGCCGGGTCTCCTTCTCTTATATAACAAGTGGTTGCACCTTCTCAATACCGTAACCGATGTTCAGATAGTCGAAAGACGTGCCGAATTCACCCCAGTGCGTTGGTTGTTTTTTACCGAAATAACGATTTCTCTCCCCTCTACGGGAATCTACACAGCTGATGTAAGCGACGACTTACAGCTCCACGCATTGTAAGCGAAATGCCATGCTAGGGGTAGTGCCTAAATATTTTCCGAGCTCCTCACCCTCACATGACGAACGCAATGTCTCACCCGAAACACGCACTTCAAACACGCCTGTTTTCGCACCATCCGACGATTATCTGTGTGCGCCAGTCCCCAAGGGAGGTATGCAGTCCGGAGACCGAAATTGCTAATTTGAGGGCCGCAATCGGTCATAAACGGTTCAGCAAAACATTGCAAACCCCTACCGGAGGATGAGTCCTCTATGCGTGTCTTCTGTAGTAACACGAAGGGCGAAGTGTACCCTTCCTCGCCTTCTTCCGTCGATGCCCGACCTCCTCGAAGGGGGCACGTACCGTGATGCGGAGTAAGAGATCTTCGCGAAACTCTTGAACCCACACCGCCATTGCGAGTGACTCTGTAGATATCACGTAGTGTCTGTCGTCGGCACGGCTCCTCAGGTATCCAGTATCCACTACGATTAGGTACAAAAACCTAAGGAGTCGGTTCCCTTTGCACGGTTGCCTATTGTAGCTGGACACATCAATATGTTCGATAGGCGGAATGGAGATCGCGTTCAGTCCGATTGCACGGTTCAAGGCGGCCAATTCGAAAAGTATCATGTTCGAAGTCGGGCACTGCGCACTCCGGGTAGTAGCACCAATAAAGCACTACCAGCGAAACTGGTAGACGAGGGGGACCGACGCTTGAGTCGGGATGCCAATAGTCTGCGCGATCGCTTGAATGACCAGAGCACCACACAAAGAAACGCGCGGGGATGAATGCTCGTGTGGGGTACTTCGGCCACATCGCATAGGCGAACTTGTGTATACCACGACGGATTCTATCAATTCACCCCTCTATATCATGGGTGAGAAAACTTGACATTTTTTCGGTATGTTTCCTACTCCTGCCAGACGGAGGTGTGCTGTACCATGCATCGTGTCGGAGCGTGCAGCCTTAGTATCCATGACCAAAGAAACCAGACAAATCACTTTGCCGTCCGAGCTATCAGTCGTACGGGTGTTCCATCCTCCGGCGTCCGCTCATCAATGGCATAGAGAGATATGTCCGGCTTATGATCCTGGTCACGGCCCATTTGGGGAAGCTTGTATATAACCACAAGGCAGGCTCAGGGCCCCCCAACAGCTGAAAAGGTGAACCAAAGGTCTCCGTCCCTATCCAGGACGGGTAACGGCGCCACTCGAAGCAAGTTTATGACGCTTTGGAAGCTGACCTACATGAGAGATCCGGCGGAAGTTGGATGTCCAAGTCATCTCCCCGCTACACCGTTCGTGCACAGTGAGGTGAGGAAAAATGAAACTATTCCATCCACCGACGCACGCCAGTGTCGCTGATGAAGATTACACCCCAAACCTTCCTAGGGAATGTGGCCCAATGTACGCCACAGACTCGTCGTGCAAACCTGCCGGCGATTTGTCCGGGCGTAAATGCGTTTGGTGTATCGTTGGTTCCCCAGTTATTTGAACGAGAGACAATGCGAGCACACCTTATTGTGACAACCCTTGAGCAACCTGCTACTGCTGGCATTTAAATGTGGAAAACGTTATCCCCTTCGTGTCCCCCTCCTTAACTGACATACAAATGGCGGTTTCCACGAACATCTTCCTGGGGAAGACCACGACGACCTCAATCACGTTAATAATCTGGTCGGCGTCAAGCAACAGTAAGTACGCACGCCCAGGTTCCGGATGTGATTGACGAACGAGCTCGGATCCCTCCACGAATCTACGACGGATAGCGATCGGCACCTATTACTAAACGCGTCTGGGCAAAGCACCTCCAGCACGGGTCAACTGTACAGCTTCACCGGGGATGGGTCCAAATCGCTGAACGTGTCGCTGTCTGCTTTGTGTGGCCATAATTCTTTGTAATGTCCACTTCGTGGCGTGTCGTCTTCAACAAACTGAACACGCTATGGTGGATGTCATTGGCACTGTTCGGCGGAGGAAGGCCACGGGAAACGTAATTCAGACATGCAGTGGTACCACGGAGACTGATCGGTGGCTCCACTACGTCCTGAAAAAAAGGCTGGCAGTTTGGTATAGATAACACACCGAACGTGATGATAGGAAAGAGGGCCAGAAGGTATACGAAGCACATACGCTAACACCATCAACCTCATGCAGGATAACACTGTAAGCCCCTCCAGCTTGCTATGGCGGCCGCGAGAGCTGCGCCAAAGTCTCGCGCACGACTCCGCATCCGGGCTGGTCAAGCTCGAAGGAAAGGTGCTGGTGCTTTTTCGTTTCAGACCAAGACGGACCTCAACCAGACTCGCACTGACTACCAAAGAAGCGCTGGCAACGGCATCTTGCTTCTTTCAGTATAGATTCCCAACACCACGCTGCAGTGTACAGCCATCGTGCGTAAGCACTGATGCTCCTGATAACCGTATCGCAGCGTTAATCACGACCATAAGCATTCTTTGAATGGCAGGTCCCGACGTGATCCGTCCGTTCAGACCCAAGCCGGCGTCCCCGGTTGCTTCGTAGGTGGTCCGCGTGCCTATCAAGATCAATTTCGTGGGTTCAAGTCTCACCGAGTGCACGGTCGTAGGGACTTGCTCGTGCAAAACAAATGATTAGCGGAAAGCACGAGAGCGTGAGTTAGCTACATTCGATGAAAATCGACGAGCAGTGGGAATGGTGAACCCTATGCGCGACAAAATAAAAGGCACGTACTGGGGGGGAGAAGGGACGACACCTGTGACCACGGCTTGTCCAGAAGATCGCTGAGGGTAAAACCTCCTACGAATTAGACTGGAAAGAAAAAGTGATGATTAAAAAAAACAAAAATGCTTACAGGATGAGCACAATCAAAACTGCGGCCATGGTCACGGTGCAAACTTGTGTAAATGCTACGCGTTCGCGCACCTGTCCGAGAGTTTAACGAATGCCTTTTGATGTGCAACAACGGACTGACCTTATTACAATATGTAATAACATCGTTTCTGGTTTCAAATATAGTTTTTTAGGTGCAGCTGAAGGAAGCTATCCAGGTACAGCTCCCACCCTTGCGAGTCTCTCGCATCTACCTGGCTGACAGTGCTCTACATTCGTGTCCAGCAATACCCTTTTTCTTGCTCGTCTTCAGGTACAACCCTAACCTTGAACCAGCTCTTCTATACGTGCTGTTTGATTCTGGCAGCTTCGCATCAATTCAACGCTTGGCGCGATGGTGTTCGCAATGCGTCATAATTCGTTTAAAGTATGGTATATTTACGAGTTGGCAAGGTCCCCACCCGTAAACCATTGGTTTTGGCAGAAGCACGGGGGCCAACATCACTGCTAGTCAGATGTGGTATATGGACCCAGCTCAATGCAGAACAGCCTTATGTTAGTCGTGTTCCAGGGTCTCAACATTGGGTTTATCTGCTACTAATCGATAGATATCATGCACGCCTACATCAAAATGACTCAGGAGTAAACTTGTGTATGGCTCATGATGATCCCGGACACCATACCTGCCGGGCAGGTTGGGAAGAGAGAAACATGCCGATGCTTTGTGTACCATAGTCGGTGACGTTCCCAGGTATGTTTGTCGGTTGCACGTTACGGTCCGAGTATCAACACACAGTGCCCGCCAATAAAACGTATTTCCGCGCCGAATCAGACTCGAGGGCGGTACATGAAACAAAACGCGTTTCATACCATGAAAGTCCCGGGTCCGACCTTCGGGGCGTCTTCTCGAAGCTTCTAGATAAAACGATTCGAAGACAGCGTAGCTAACGAGATTAGGTCCCACCGAAAGAACTGTACTACTTGCAACGAAATATTAGACAAGTGTGTAGGGTGTCATTGCTCGTGGTGGGCAGCGTCATGGGCCAGAAAAACACCGACTTTGCCAGTGAATATACCCGTAAACTTGATGGCCAACCAAGTGGAACTCATGATAGTACGTGGGTAGTTCCAACATTTAGGTTCGTGAGTATTCCATACGAAGAGCTATGCCCTTCAATCAATGTGTTTTCAATGGACCTAACCTAACAGAACAGAAGCTGTGGGAAAAATCTGCCGAGCACAAGCGATGTCGTCTACGCGGTCTCAAACGACTCGGTGTACAGGCGGAATACCTCTGCTATGAGGCAAGCTCCAAGGATTCAGGTTCCGCCTTCGGACGTATCTACTCCTGCTCTGTATAGGCCAGCTACACCGACTCCCGTCGCGTTTCCACAGTCTTACTTAGCCACGGCAACTCTCATATGTGCCAACACCAGGCTTTCGAGCTTGTCGTTCATTACTCAAGGTAGCGTGCGAAGTGCCGGTGAGTACTAGGGATTTCAACCATTTACCGAGAATGGTACTGGGCGCAAGTCGAGTGCTACGGAGGAGCTCGTCTCCCGGCTGTAGTTCTTACTGTTGCCGCAGTGTGTTTCATTCGTGCCTAGCATGGTCAACGTTCAGGAGGTGTTAGATCAGACCAGAATAGTCCAGAATGGGCTAGGCACACCCTTCGGCGGAGGGTCGCGCCGCCCAGGACGGCCAAATTTGCGGTGAAGTGTGGCGCTGGCCAGGGGCAAGGTTACAGACTGCCGGAGGTAGAGTATGTTTCCGCCAGACACGGCAGGGCACATAGTGCAGCACTTGAGAGAGCGTCAGATGTACAACCGCATTGTCACCCCCGATATGCGGGCATCTTAGCTCCCCGGTAGTGCAGCAAGCTACCATTCAAGCGCCCGAGTCAGCCCAAAGGGCTGCGGCTGGGGAACTTTCACTAGCCCAGCCAGGGTGGGGCGCTTCACGACCAAACCCATCGTAAAAGGACGACAAGGGCGTTCGTGGTCAACGTCCATCGCAGGAGTAGGATTTCTAGGCACATAATACCTGTGCGACATAGTAATATCATTAAAGACACTAAATTCGACGAAGTCGTATGGATAAAGATGCCAGGGGAGCGAGGAGCGAACTAACACTTCTCGGGAAACACCAATATGTCCTCAGAGTCGAGGAGTACGGTAAACGATGTATGAACGAGGTTCGGAGACGTAACAGTAAATATACAGAAATGCATAAGGCAACGACAGATAATTATTTTAATTCAAGAATTGGGAATGCAAGCATCCGGAATGAGAACGTTGGACAACATGGGGAAGTAACAAATATTGAGAATGGGACATAAATGTTTAAGTTCCTTGATCACAACGAGATGAAGACGTTAATTGACAGTGTGAAAAGCAGGGCCATAGTGGACTAGACAGTGCACACGAAAGAGAGAAAACTCCTTTACCGACGCTGTAGAGGAAGGAAATGGAGGTAGCAAGGAAACGGAAGTACATGCGTGCGCAGCGGACGTAGGAACTACGGAAATATATGACCAGCCAGTCAACAGACGAGATTGTAAAAAAAAGGCGACATAAGGAATTGTACAGACGAAGAATAGATAAGAGACAGAAAAACTCCCTGAATGCCAAGAAGAGATAGGAAATCAAATCGGAGCCATGTTCCGAGTTGTTGAAAAGAACAAATACAACAAAAAAATGAATGG
The DNA here is from genome assembly GCA_031763025.1 of Macrocystis pyrifera. Taxonomy (NCBI): domain Eukaryota; class Phaeophyceae; order Laminariales; family Laminariaceae; genus Macrocystis; species Macrocystis pyrifera. Next base: position 1,162,395 of record JASSKH010000022.1, read on the forward strand.
AGAGGGAGAATGCAGAAGCTAGGATATAATAGAAGGATAGCATCAATTGGTCAAGACCATAGCAAGTAAAATAGTAAGAAACAAGTTGATATTATGCAACAGAGCAGTACAATGGTGGGATGAGGAAGTTATAGAGGCTATACGAGCAACGAGAAAGGCAAACGCGAGAAAATCAATAAGTATAATTACGACAGGATAGGAGGAGTGAGCTATATCTAGAACATAAGTAAAATATATCGTAGAGAAGAGTACGAAATAAAGAGAGGAAAATATAGGGAATAAAAAGAACAAGACTTTAGGGGATGAAAAGGAATACTGGGCCAACAAGCGGGAGAGGCAGAAACAGGAATACCTACCTTGAGAGCCACAGAATGGTGAACAACTTAGGAGTTCGAAGGGAAAAAGAAAGTACCATTAATATCAGATCCTTGCAACAACCAATGAACGCCCACAGACAAATAAAACGTTTGACGCAGAATTTGAGAAGGAAATCAACGCGTGGGCAGAGGCGATCGTAGATACACCAGAAAATGGAAAGACAGTGCTTCAGAAAGAATATAGAAGGAGTTGACATGGGAAAACGTAAGAAGGTGTGTACATATATACATGAGAACAGAACGGCAGCAGGGGCAGACTAAATAATGTTTGAATTTGCCAAGTACAGGGGCGATGGAACGCTTGCCGTGATGGTTATGTAGTATACCTGGACGACGAAAAACGAGTACGGTCCTAGAAGGTGGACAGACGGAGTAGTAGTAAATATTTTTTGGAAAGGAGGTAAGGCTGACACGGGGAACTATAGAGAGAAAACGCTATTAAACACAGTAGGCATAACATTTTGTAAGATTTGAACGGTAGGATGGGAACAATAGTGGATAATGAAGACCAAAACAAAAACGGCAGGCAGTGTTCAGGGCAAACCGTAGCTTCGTAGACCGTGTGCACACAATTGGCAAGACATTCCTCTGAAGGAAATACGTGAAGCTGAAAACGCACTGCTTCTCCTAGTTGAAGAGAAGGCCTACGACACAGCATGGACGAGTTGATTTTGAACAGAGTTGATGAAAAAAAGCGATCAGAGGAATGATGTGGAGAATAAAAAAACAAAATACGTGGAATGTGCAAGAAGTGCTGTGATGCTGGACGGGGAAATATCGAAGTATTTTGATATTTGACAAGGAGTTGCACAGGGATGTGTGTTACCACCATATTTGTTGAAGGTATAATTAAGAACCTGTTACTAGCAACCGAAGCCGCAAAGCAGGGAGCCACAGTGGGTGGACAGACAGTGTTGAGGATGATGTTTGTAGATTACTTCTTATATCAGCAACACCCCAAGCATAACAGAAACTAAAATATATCGCTCTAGGATATACTAAGGAAACGGAGGGTGACGGCGATCGTAAGCTGTATCGAAGATCAACGCGGGTATTTCTGTTCGAGAGGGAGAAATGGAATGACCGATCGTAGCCCATTATACAGTAGATGGAATTATGCAGACAACTGATTTCAAAGACCATCTATGAACGGAGTTTTGTGAGCACCATGGCTTTAGTTTTGTTCCTGAATTAAAATTTGAATTACCTGTGCAATTGATTTGGGGTGCTGATAACTGGAATTATCCAGAAAAATGTTTCCGGGTGCTGCTTATTTGAGCGAAATTGTTCAAATAATTGATTTCGGGTGCTATCAAAGAGATCGACTTCCTTTTCAGTGAGTGCAAGTCGAATCTTAACGCCAACGTGAAGAAGCTTCTCGTTTGGCGCTAGCATGTACAGGATGAGAAAGCATTGAGCAAGGTGTTCAGTGCCGGCGAATGGTGTACAAATCAACAGCAACAATTCACTTCCTTCTCACTCCAAAGAAGGAATGAAGCACGTGCACCAAGCGCTCACGAAACAATGAGCGAACAGTCATCCATCATATGTTTATCTACAGAGCGACAGTTGGCCATCGCTTGGCATGAAGTATGGGAGACACGAAAGAGAGGGTACGTACGAAACATATCCAAGGGACTTCTGACGTAAGGCTAAAGAAGGTTTTCGCTTGTTCCAACCGGCATCTACCCAGAAAATCACAACACGCCCGTCAATTGGATGAGGCTATCATCAACAGAACTAGAAACAAGCAACGCGGAGCTGAAAGACCGAATCCTGGTTCGTACAGCTTATTAGCCTCTTTTCCGTCACGCTTCGGGTTGTCGCGGCAGATCGCTTGGATATTCAGCTCTCCCCCATGTTGCTTCCTCAGGGCTTTGCACAAAATACCTCACAACCAAGATGGACTGCTGGCTCTTTCAAACTTGTGGTGGCTGTGGTGATCGCCAACAACGGAGTCGCAACCTCGCTGGACCACAGCGTCAAACGAGTGTTGTAAATCCTCTGGCCTGCTACCTGCGACACAAGAGAATGCGATCCGATCCACTTGGAAATACAGTTGATAAACATATTTTCTGTTTTCCTCGGGCGAGTGATTGTTACTGCTTTTCCGTCACCCTGTTGTGGGATGCTGGAAATCAATTCTCAGAACTGGACACACAGGGCACCCGATGAGGTGTGATTTGGACCATGACGATCGCCTCCGCGAGGGTTTCGGCCTCATGCGTGCGGCACGGACGTAGCCGTTTCGAAAGAAAATTGTCCGTAGGTGACCCTAGCGTGACCCTCGTGCGTACAGACAGACAGACAGACACACACACAGACAGACACACAGACAGACACACAGACAGACAATTAGTCTTAATCTGTTTGAGAGACCACAAGTGTACCCACTTGTGGAATCCATATGGTTTCGATGAATTTAATGTATTTGACGACTTCCAAATGTTACGCAGGTATTATTTGACTAGATATTCTACTCCCGCGGTGGAAATCAACCCCGAACGCCCTTATCGCCCTGTTTCAGTTACGTTGATTGTGAAGCGCCCCGCTAAGAAACGTTTCCCAGCGCGGCCTCTTGGGCTCAATCGAGTGATTGAACAGTGGTTTGCTGCACTAACGGGGACTCAAGACGCCCGTATATCGGGGGCGACATCGCCGTTGAGCGTCTGACGCTCTCTCAAGTGCTGCACTATGTGCCCTGCCGTGTCTGGTGGAAATATACTATTCCTCCGGCAAACTGTGTTCCCGCCTTCGGGAGCCCGTAGGCCAGCGTCACCCTTCACCGCGAATTCCGTCTACCGGGCAGCGCCAGCCTCTGCCAAGGGGTGTGCCTAGCCCATTCTGGATCATCCCGTGATTCTGGTATGGTTTAACACCTCTAGAACGTCGGCCATGGTAGACGCGCATGAAACACACTGCGGCAACAAGATGAAGTACAGTCGGGAGACGAGCTCCGCCTTAGCACTCGAATTGCATCTCGTACCGTCCCCGGTAAATATTGTTAAAACCCTAGCACTCACCGGTGCTTTGCATGCTGCCTTGCGTAATAAAAAACAGGAACGAAAGCCTTGTGTTGGCTTATATGAGAGTGGCCGTGGCCAAGTTTGACTGTGGGGACGCGACGGGTGTCGGTGGAGCGGGCGTAGACAGACCAGGAGAATAAACGCCCAAAGACACCGCAGGAATCCTCGGAGTTTGTCGCATGGCAGAGATATTCCACCTGGACCACCGCGTCATTCGAGACTAAGTGGACGACATCACTTGTGCTCAGCATTTTCCCCCCACAGCCTGTGTTTTGCTAGGTTAGGTCCATTGAAAACACATTGGATGAAGGACACAGCCCTTACTAACTTCTCACTTCTGGCGCCTAGGAACTACCTCTTTTTTATCACGGCCTACGCTTGTTTTGCTCTCATGTTTACGGGGTATACCTACAGGCTAAAAGTCGGTGCCTTTCTGGCCCATGAGGCAGCCCACGTCGAGAAATGACACCGAAAACACTTTGCTCTAATATTGTTGCAAGTAGTACAGTTTCGTCGGTAGGCCGGAATTTCGTCAGATACGCCGTCTTCGGATGCTTTTCTCAAGAGGCCCAACAAGACGCCCTGAAGGTGGGACCCGGGACATTCATGGTATGACCCGCGTTTTGTTTTGAGTACCGCCCTCGAGCCTCAGGCATTGATTCGGCGCGGCAATGCGTTTAATCGGCGGCCACTTTGTGTTGATACTCGGACCGTAAAATGCAAGTATACCTGGGAACGTCACCGCCTATGGCACACAAAGCATCAGATGTTTGGATCTTGCCATTCCCGGCAGGTATTGTGTCCAGGATAATCGTGAGCCACACACGAGTTTACTCCTGAGTTAATTTGTTTGAAGATGTGCAAGATATCTATCGATTATTACCAGACATGGACGATATTGAGACCTGGGAATACGGCTGACATAACAGTGCTCTGTATTGAGCTTGGTCCATTCACCATGACTGACGAGCAGCGATGCTGATCCCGTGATTCTGCCAAAATCAGATGTGTTGGGGTGGGGACCTTGCCAACGCGTGAATGTACCACACATCGAACGAACTATCTATGACGCATTGCGAACACCAAAGCGATAAACGTTAAACTGATGCGAAGCCACCAGAAACAAGTAGCACGTGTGAAGAGCTGGGTTTGTCGTAGGGCTACGGCTGGAGCCGAGCGTAAGGGGGGGTATGGCTAGATACGAGCGTGGAGTGCTGTCAGCCAGCTGGATGCAAGACAATCGCAAGGGGGAGAGCTGGAACTGGATATCTTCCTTCAGCTGCATGTGGAAAACAACAATCGAAACCAGTGACGATGCGACTACATGTCGAGCGGAGGTCAACACGTCGTTGTATATCGATAGACATCTGCCTAACTATCATTCAGGCGCGTCAACGCGTAGCATGCACAGTATTACACGGTTGCACCGAGAGTGTAGCGACACCTTTGATTGTGATGTTCCCGCTGTCTAATTTGTTTTACCGAGGGAGTCACGTCGGCACCTGCTAGTAAAGAATGCGCATGGTCGTGATTATGGGAATCGCCGTGCAAGGTAGTCAGGACCATCGGTGCTTACGTACGATGGCCGTAGACTACAGCGTACCGTCGGGAACCAACACGGAGGAAAGCAATCTGATGTTGACAGTGCGTCGTTGGCAGTCAGTGCTAGTCTGATTGGGATCCTTTGTGGTCTACAACGAAAAAGCACCGACATCCTTTCTTCGCGCTTGACCAATCCAGATCCGGAGTCGTGCGCGAGACTTTGGCGCAACTTCCGCAAATTCCAAAGCAAGGTAGGGGGGCTTAATGTGATATCCTGCATGATGCTGATATTTTTCGCAGATATAACTGGTATGCCTTCTGGCCTTTTTCCAACCATCGAGTTCGGTGCTTTATCGACACCAAACTGCTCGCCTGACTGAAGGACGTTTTGCGGCCACGAGGTAGTCTGAGTGATGCCACTGCATGTCTGAATTGCGTTTCCTGCGCCATACCTTCGATGAACAATGCCAATGACGTCCAACATCACGTGTTCAATCTTTGGAAGACCACGCGCAACGCAGTGGGCAGGACAAGGAGTTGGGGCCATTACAAAGCGGACGACGACATGTTCGGCAGGTGGTACCTATCTGCGGCGAAGCTGTACAAACTCACTATGCTGGAAGCGTTGCGCCCAGACGCGTTTAACAAAATATGCCAGTCGCTAGCGGTCGTATCTTCGTGCGAGGATCCGAGTTCTTTCATCCACCATGTCCGAGACATAGGGCTCCGCTGGACGGATGTATCTAGCGGGTGTTTGACGCCGACCGGATCGTTTGGTGATCGTCGGGTTCTCCCGCAAGGAGATGGGCGTGAGAACCGCCATTGATGTGTCAGGGGGGGGCATGAAAGAGATAACCTTTTCCACACTTGAACGCCAGCACTAGCGGGCTGTTCAAGAGTTGTCACAACAAGGTGTGCTCGCATTGTTCCAGCTTTGGGCAACTGGAAAACCAATGCTGAACAAAACGCCTTTACGCACGGATTAAGAGACGGCACGTTCGCACGACGAATCTGTGGTAGAATTTGGGCCATATCCTCCAGGTAGGTTTGGGGTGCAATTTTCTTCAGTGACACTGGCATGCGTGGGTAGATGGAATATTTTGATCCGTCCGCACCCCACACGAACGATGTACTGGAGGACGGCTTGGACGGCAAATTTCCTCCGGAAATTTCAGGTAGGCTAACTTCCCGGAAATCTCCAGTGGGCTAAATTGTCAGGCATCCTCAACCTGCTTAGAGTGGCGTTGTTAACCCTCCTGAGTGGGGACGGAGATCATCGGTGCACCCTTGAAGCTGGGAGGGTCCCAGATCCTGCCCCGTGGTTCTTTGCAGGCCTCCCAAAACCGACAGTGCCCAGGATCACAACCCGGGCATATCTCTCTCTGCCATAGCCGAGCGAACGCCGGAGGATGGGACGCGTGTAGGACTGGCGGTTAGTCTGGTCGTTTCAGTCATGGATGCTTGGGCCGCACGCCCCGATAGAATGCATGTTACCGCACACCTCCGTCTGGCGGGAGTAGCAGATATACCCTAGATGTAAAGTTTTCTCGCCCGTGATACGAGGGGGAACATTGATGGAATCAGTCGTGGTATACACATGTTCGCCTAAGCGGTGTAGCCTGAAAACCTCACATGAGCATTCATCCTCGCGCGTGTCTTCGTGTGGTGCTCTGGTGGATCAAGCGATCACGTAGACTATTGGTATCTCGACTCAAGACCTCGCATACCCGTTGGCTGTTAGTGCTTTGTCGGTGCTAGTTCCCGAAGTCCGCAATGTCCGACGTCAAACATGACACTTCCCTTTGCCCGCCTTGAAACGTGAAATCGAACGCAACGCGATTCCCATTCCGCCTATCAAACTTATAGATGAGTCTAGCTACAATATTAGGAAACCGCCCAAAAGGAGCCGTCTCTATTGTATTTCGTACCTCTTCGTACTCGATATCGGGAACCCAAAGAGCCGTGCCGACGATGGACCCTTTGTGACATCTACATAGTCACTCGCAAGGGCGATGTGAGTTCCGGAGTTTTTGCCGCCGACCTCTTACCCCGCCTCATGGTATGTGCCCACGTTAAGCAGATCGGGCAACGACGGAAGAACGCGGCGAAAGGAGCGCTGCGCCCTGCGTGTGACCAGAGTAGACACGCATGGAGGACTGGTCCTACAAGGGGTTGAAATATTTATCTGAAAATTTAGTAGACGGTTGAGCCCCCGAAATGAGCAACTATCTCTGACCAGGAAACTGTCTTGGGAGTAGCGCATACCGATGCTCGTAAAAAGGTGCGAAGAAGCGTCATTGAAGTGCGTGTTTCGAGTTTGAAACTTTGAGTTCCTCATGGGAGGACCTCAAAAAGCAATAAGACACCACAACTAAGCCACCACCCCTGCCGTGGGACTTCTCGGAGAATGGCATGGAAAAGGAAACTCACGATTGCCTCAACTACGGTGGTTCACGTAGAAGGGGAAAAAATCACCCTTTCGAAAAAGCACTCACGACACTGCGGTGAATTCGTGCTTGTCCTTCTACTATCTGCACATCGGCAACGGTGTTGAGAAGGTGCAACAGCTGTGATCAGAGAGGAGACGAGGCATCAAAAGCCTGAAAAAAATACACGTCCGTGTTAAGCGTTGGTTGAGAATGGGGAAGACAGAGTACTGGTCAAACAGATCTCAACCGTCGCATGGGAACAAATGCTGACGCTGCGGCAATTGAGTACGCTGTAGCTGCAGTTGAGCAGAGCTTCAGGCTGGAGTAAACACGGACTTAATGCTGGATCCGAAGATATCATAATTCTAATAGTAGCACAATAATCTCGTGTACCTCTGCCGCTGTATGGCACACGTACATGCAGCAATCCCTCTTAAAAAAAATCAACTACTACTGCTACATTGTTACACGTATTGTTATGATGCACACCGAGACAGGGGTAATAAAGAGAAACGGGCGGCAGAATGAGCCTGGCTCTGCGGTTCTTGCCCGGTGCGATTACCTCCTGCTAAGAGTGTAGGACAGGACAACTCGCTAGGTCTATACCTATGCAGTAGGTATCTGGTACCAATTTACTAGGTAGCCGGACCGAGGGAGCCAGTTTTGTGTTCATGTCCATGCTCGGCGTGAGGTGCGTGGTGTACGTCCTACGGCTAGGTGAAACATATATGATGCTTGACAGACGTGTACCGTTGCTGCTGCTGAGGTTGATCAAAAACCAAAACTGGACGCGTAAACGCGAGCGATTTCAAACTTATTGAGAGTTTCAACGCAGAGGAAATTCAGAAGGGCATTTTTGTTTCCTTGTTGGAAGTGCACACAGCTTGTCGGATCGTACGTATCCGGACATTTTAGTCGTACGAATAGGATATCAGCCAGGCAGTCGGGCAATGTGGGCTGGGCTGGGTGCCACACCGAGACATAGTAGAGCGAGACTGAAGGCAGTACCGGCCTGGTTCTGTTTTTCTTGCCCGTTGCGATTACCTGCTGCTGAGAGCGTGCGTTGAACAACTAGCTAGGTAGGTATGATACTACCTGGTAAGAAGAAATTATCCCAGGTAAACGGACGGAGGTAGTCAGTTTTGTGGTCACGAACGTGCTCCGTGTTAGGTGTAAACCACCCGTCAAAGGGCTTGGTGCAACAGATACGACGGCCGACCGCTGGGTACTGTTGGTGCTGCATGTTGTTGTTATTGTCGCTGCTGCTGCTATTTCTTCCGCTGAGTTTGAAAACAAATTTTCAGCAGAGATGGGGTTTTAAACCGTTGTTCGAACGTGGCGGGCTATTTACTTTCGAAACAAAACGTGAATTATAAACGAAGAAAACAAAATGGGTATTTCATGTTACCCACTCGGCTCGGCGAGGTGGAAAACAATCCCTTGTTTTTAAATCCATCCCAGCGACGTGAAATGCTTCGAGCACCGCCACGGTGCTCCGCCGGGATCCAGATATGTGCCATAATGCACCCGCGGCCCCCTTGCTTGCCCCGCAGTCGAACGTGCGAGAAAATCCCTCGGTCGACGGAGACCACCATGCATAAAAAAGGAGTGCATCTTACATCTATACATACAACCGTCAGATATCTCCAGAACAGTATCGAATGCAGCGTGCCACATACTATATCATGCCCCAAGTAGATTGCCATACGTTTTCAGACCTTCGCCGGGGATGGTTCGTCCCCCCCCCCCCCCTTCATTAGAAAACGCAGAGCCTGACGGCTGATGGTGCCTATACCAAACAACTGCAACACGACCACCGCTCGCCCAACTCGAAACAGCATGCAACGAAACCATATCTGCGAGCTAGCAGAGATCCACCCCTTCGTTAGAAGTCGAGTTGGTCGAAATCGTGTGTGAACAAGTTTTCGAAATTAACGATATCTACCGTGCCAAAAGGACACGGGCACCCAGCAGACAGCATGCCGACAAATATCAACATTAGGATGACACCCCGTACGCACCCCTGTGAGGGCTATTCAGCCTAAGGCTGAAAACGGCGTCGCGCTTGACGCTCAGCATGGCCTCATTGTTAAACAAGATGTGAGTACGCCGTGCCTAGGAACGTACGCGGGCACAGCTCAGCAAGTCGTGGACACACCAGGTTGTACCACCCTAAAAGTAGGGTCCGAGCAGGTCGTAGTCCATCTTGTACATCTTTGAAAACGAAACATAATGTCGTTTCGATCAGCGGCACACAGGGGCAACGGAGATAAAACAGCCGGGCAATTATTAGCAAGCAGACACGTCCAAACACGCGAGGCACCGAAGATGGGGACATGTCCGATGTGCACCCAAGCACCGATACAAGAGACCGACGTATTTAGTGACGAGCATGGGGCGGGGGGGGAGGGTGGTGTACTCATTATCATTCATGGCCGTAATCGTATAACCATGGAACCTTGCATCCCTACAATGCCGGGACGGAGCACGCCCGGGTTTTGCCGACCAGGTAGACATCGCTAGCACCAAGCGCGATGCGCCGTGAGGTAACCGGCGAATCTGATGAATGTTGAGCCGTATCCAACTAAGAACCGCTTGTACAGTGGCGCACGGGCCAGAGGGCGGGGGGGTGAAGGCGCGAGTATCTCGAGACTAGTACTCACTTTCTCGATGATTTCCATCACCCGCTCCGACAAGAAGGCATCCTTGGCCTCAGTAGCATGATTAACGTTCTGTCGACAGGATGTTGGTGGGTGCAAAGCGGTTGAATACGGAGTATTGAGTTGTTCAACGCAAGGACGAGCGTCCTGCCTATAAGACACGTTTGTATGCAGCCCGCGTGAGAAGCAAATTTCTATCGCGGCATATACTCGTGGTGGTCGAGAGGAGCGACGACGGAGCTTGTTTATCAAGTGCGTGGAAATCGATTTATACCATCGCCACGACAAGCACACACGCTTTGAATCTAACTGAGATAAACCGACGATCGCTGACGGCCTGCACGGGTAGCTTTAGAAGTGCAGTTGAAGCAGGTGTTGTCTTGTGACACCTCGCCACGTGTTGGCTTCGCGAAAGATCCCGAAGAAACCAACTGGGGACCATACGTACTTCACGACTGCTGATCTACAGTACGAGCATGGTTTATTGCCACTCACAGCAAGGACATGCATTATGTTAGAGTGTAACGTGTGTAGCCGTTGATGGACGATGCGCTGTGATAATGCAACTAGCATAAAACATGTCCAACACGCGTGATCTACGCATCACGCAGATTGCATAGCTCAATGTCGACCAAGTTGTACGCCGAGTTCACAGCTCCTAAGATAAACGTCAACAACCAAATCAAGGGATTGCAAGCGCCTAACGAATAGAGGAAAGGGACTGATGTCCGAGCGGGTAAACGCCTACCGCGCAAGGCCCTTTGGCAACTAAGTCCGTGGACTATGCAAAGCGCCGGGAGATGTCAGCCCATGCTCGCTATTTTCGAGCGCTCTATATAATAAAAACACCGGCATGTTTAGATACGCTGTATACATAAAGAAAGAACACCAATGTCCAACACGTAGTTCATACATCTCACTTTCGTCGCGGTCTTATGGAACTCGGCGAACCTCTCCACCAAAAACCTGCGGATCTCCTCGCGGCGAGCCTCGTCCACTCCAGTCTTCCTGTAGCTTGCCACCACGTCTCCCACGCTAGCACCACTCGTCACATCAAGCCCGACGCCACCACCCTTAAGTAGTTCAGTCGCCAGGATGAGCCAGACGATATGGGTTAAACGGTGTCACTTGGTGCTCGCCAAACAGGATAACGGTTTCAGACAGGATGCGATACAGCTCTGCATGCACTTGGTGGTAAGTGTTTATTAACATTTCCCTCAATTTCCTTAGGATGGTTCACCGAACCCGATCCTCTTTCCGTGCGCTCTGTCGGTACACCACTCACCGACTCAGGCAACGATGCAGGTAGCCTGCCTGCTAAAGCTTCCGCTTCCGCTGAAAGGTTGGAGAGCGGCATCACATGGAAAGCTGGCAAAAGCTGACAGAATCAGATGCAGGGCGGGAAGAGAGTGGAAGCAGAGCATGCGGCATATTCAATGATAATCACGTATCACGTGTCTGCTTTAGATTCAGCACCGAACCGCAGTGGTGTGAGCACACGGTGTGGTGCTCCGTAGAATGTCTCCAAGAGGACATCCTCTTCACGCAGATTGCGTTTGCTCACGCAAAACATTCGCATGACTCGAAGGCGACGGCACTGAGTGTAGGGTTTGGGTCAATGCTCGTAACGAGGGGAAGGACAACGAGCCGCGCACGTCTCAGGAACGCCGGGGTGGTGACCCAAGAAGACAAGGTAAAAAGCGCTAGGGGGGAAATAATTAAGTTATGTCTCGCCTGTCGACACTTGGTGTGTCAACCACACACGCTAAGATAGTAGTGCACAATTTTTTGTCTGGGGTTTTTGACTTTGAGCTCTGTACTGTAAAGAAGTCACCCAAAAACAATATTTTTTCCAAAAAAAACGAAATGCAGCCCAATAAAAAAATCCCATATTCTAAGGGCAAAACCAAGCACACCGCAGAAATCGAAGCATTTTTTGTTCGGTTCCTGGCTTAAGGAGCTCTTGCTAGTAAGTTACGCAAAGCTTGTTCTTTGAAAACTTTTCAAACTGCAATCCGATGCAAATTCCCCTGTCTTAGGTGCTAAAGACAATCACATACCGCACTATAAGAGATGTCGTTCGAATGAATTTGGGTCAAGGAGTCCCGTCGGTTACAAAACATGTTTAGCAAATACCCACTACCCTTGCCGTAGCACGCGCCCAACGTATATGCCAGAGGCCACCACCGCTTCGGTAAATCGATCATTGCGGGGTGCAACGCGTATTGTGACACGCTATACCAGCCCCTTCAATGAAAATCAAATGCAGAGGTCTGGACCTACAGCAGCAGAGGGGGTTCAACAACCCTGAACAAAACAATTGCGGAACTGGGGGAGACCAACATTTTGCGCGTGGCCACCGTTCGTTTCAAGTTACAACACGAAAAGCGACGTGGTATCGTTGATCACACAGAAACCTTGGTCTGGCCGATGAGACTGTTTCCGGCGGACGAGATACCACTGTTGGCGCTTCCCAAAGTCGGCGTCAGCGGCTCATACAAACTGCTCAGGGTCAACGTCGTTAACACCCTTGAACCATTCCGATGCCATTTGACCGTGTTTTTCTGGACCTACGTACAGCAGAAAAGCACCTACCAAGGGACGCCGTATAAGGAGGGCGTATTGCATACGACCCGCAACCCAAGGGGTTCACGGATTCAACCTGCCTCGGAAAGCCGTCGTATTGTTAGGGTTGAGCGGCAGTGGCATCCCAATGTGTGAAGCAGGATCATTGCCAGTCGTTGTGACCGTGCATAATTCGCGTTTTGTTTCTAGTGCCCACTTGTTGTGGCCGCCGTTCGGCTGGTCGGGAGTCCCGAGAAACGCGTGTACTAGCGGCGGCGATAGAATCCGCGGCGGGTTTTCAACTGCCCCTCAGTGGTACTGGTATCGTGAGAATAAACGATTATTTTGCCAGGCTCAACGTAAATATTTGAGCACTCCCTACCCACCTACCTGCCTCTGCTCCGACGGGGGCGGGCACATAGAACGTTGTTAAACCAAGAGAGTCGCCCGGTTCATGCAGTCCATCGGTTACACCCCTACAATTTTGTGTCTCACATCAAAATGGGAATCTCAGCAGACAGGATGCACGACCATTGCACTCACATTCGGCAAATCGCAGTAGCAAGCTTGCGGCCGGAAGTGGACGTTCGTTTCCTGGCGATAAGGAGTTTGAGGTTCGTTCGGAAAGGACGTGGTGTCCGTGAGAGGCAAGTCCGAGGTTTCAGGCAAAGCGAGGAGTGCAATATTTGTACGTACTTGCCTTGAAGACCGATGTCCGAACCTTCGAACAACCGTCGCTGTGTTTCACATACAAGTTTGATGTGCGGATTACTCTGGGTTTAGAACGTTCGTTCGCAGCCAAGTAATGAGTTCTATCGAGTTACACGATGTGTCCGGCTAATCTAACAATAGCGTATGTTATCTGCTACGTTACACGTACGCTGTTCCCTGTTGTGTAACAGTAGTCCGTGTTTCGTGTTAGATCGATTAGTTCATGTTCGGTGTTTGGATTGGAGTATGCCTTCTGTACATAGCGGTAGTCACCGTACACATAGTGTATACCTGGTAGCCAACTAGGTTGCCTGAGTTCCCACCCACCCGCCCGTGCTTCTGAGGGAGTCAGTGGGGAGGGGGTTTAATAGTCGCAGTAATGCTTGTGTTTGTTGCTGTATGTTATATGTACCCGGTAATTTTGCTGATGGTGCGACCGGATGTCTTGGATTGGCGAGCGGCGGCGGGGCAAGCCGCCTTGTTTGGCGTTTTGTACTGTTCGATGCAAGTGGAGTTTCTTTATATCATACTATTATAGTTGATAAAAGTAAACGTGGTGTTGCATCGGCTCGAATTTTGCGCGCAATATAAACGTATAGGACAAGGGGGTTATCCGTATATTAACATTGAAGTACATTGTGAGTTTAAATGTACTTGTGTTATTTGTGCGTGCCTGGTACACGTGTGTGTAAATTTATTCGCACGTGGTAGTGAGGTTATCTTGTACTTGGTACGTTTTCTCGAGTTGTTTGACAGAAGCTGCTTTGTTGATAGCGGTTTGGTAGGCTGGCGTCGAGAGTTCTGTGTCGCCAGTTGGGTTGGGAGTTGACTCGAGTATATGGATGTTAGCGTGGGGTTGCCGTTGGGGCAGCCCCGGGTGGTCACCCCTTCTCCAACCCCTTTTTTCCGGCTGGGGGGTTGCGCAATAGAATAACACAACATCGAAAGCAAAGCTGCGACCGTGCAACTTCCCCTCAACTGACTCCCTCAAGAGCACGGGCGGGTGGGTAGGAACTCAAACTAATCTGTACCACACCTTTACTCTTGTAGCTCTGACTCTGCTTGACAACGTGCTTAGCTCGCTGGTCAGAAACTACGAACTAGGCAAGGTGTGTCTCAAGGCTATGTATTATTAACCCGCGTTGATCTGATTGGTTGCCCAAACTTCTCCCGTACGGGTAAAACTCGCATTTTCTCGTGCCTTAATAATGCTATGTTTTGCGCTTTGCTTTCGAAGTTGTATCATATTATTGCGCACCCCCCCCCGCTCGAAGACAGGGGGGGCGGAGAGAAGGGCAAGCCCCTCAGGCTGCTCCAACAGCAACCCCACGCTAGCATCCATAAACTCGAGTCAACTTCCATCCCAACTGGCAATGCCTAACGCTCGACGTTAGCCTCCAACAAACGAGATGGACTCGATGTACGAACCCATGCTAGCGCCCTCTCCCCCCTTGTTGCTATACCATGCGGAACGCGCATGATAGTCCAACTCTTCCATGCTCTTTTCACTTGGCACACACGGACACGGTGCATGACCGGAATATACATTTGGCTATATCTGCCTGTCCAAATCGTTTGGTGGATCAACCCGCTCCCACCCAGGTCTGGCAGAATCCCATTGTAACGACCCTCCCGGGCCATTCTGTTTGCTACCCAGCTGGCGTCCAGCCCCGTAGCAAAACACGTCCATCGATCGCCGGGCTGAAACCCCTCTGGTACAGCTCCCTCTTTGGACGAGTTCGTTGCGCCTCCAATCCTTAGGGAGTGCCGAGCGTACTCCTCAGTACGCACACTCCCACCAACGCAACCACGTCGCTGGGTTATCGGCCGTTGAAGCGGAGTTCCCATAGAGCATCCACCGCTGCAGACGCAGCACGTAACGAGGGATCCGGCTAGCAAAAACAAGTTACGGGGGTCCATAGATAACAGGACCTATGGTATACATAAAAACCTATATATTTACCTATTTTTACTAACAAAAATTGGCCCCGTAATAGTAACAAGACATACGCGCGAACGTGCGAAGGTGGCATCGCCACCGACGCAACGAACCCACACCCGAACACACGTAGAACCTGTCCCTTTCCCAAGCAGATCACCTTTCAACTCACGAAACCGCACCTCAACGCGGGCTGCACTGCGCTGCAAGTTGAACGGTTCCGCAATTGAGGTCAACATCAGTCCGTCGCACACGGACGGGATAAACAGCCCAACTCGCAACATCCACGGGGAAAAAGTAACCAGGTGGGAATCAAAACGAAAAACCACCTGGGAAAAACAAATGCAGAAGAATACTCGCAACTCAGGACAGAAAATCACTGACTGACTGAAAAAGCACACCGGCCCTGCCTATGGACGAGTGCTCTGCACACCCACTCCAACCCCAAACAAACCAACGTGTGGCTCGTACTTCCCCAGATGAACGACACACGAAACAAGTACCACCATGTCAACAAGATGCGAGACCTGCTTCGCTGAAGCATCCGCACACACTGCAACGGCACACTCCCCCCTGTAAACGGCTGCTGCGCATACGAAGAAACAAGTACCCACGCAGTCCTCTTTGGCGGGGACACAAAGCGCACCCACGGACACCACGAAGAGTATCGCGAACAATTTCCCCGGAGGAGCGGCTGACGCACATGCGCAAAGAAGCCGACTAGTTGCAACACCTGCAGCGCTGAAGTCGACGCACTTGCTGCAACAGCACACACTCCAACGTGTGGCTCACGCTTTCTCGGATGAACGCCACACTAAACGTGGAAGAAGTCAAAGAGTCACGGCACCTGCTTCGCTGAAGCAGACGCACACACTCCAACAGGACACCGCCTCCCCCAGTGGACAGGTGCTACGCAGCACACACGGAGACTACGAAGCGTCTCGCGAAAAACTGAGGACCTTTAAATTACGGGCATTTCTATTCAAGTGATTTACGTGTGGATTAAAGGTTGATGACACGATAGTTGATAGCTGAGTGCATCATTCCTGGAGTTCTGTTTTGTAGCCTATGATACTGATACGTACATACACGGCCGCAGCAACAGGCGGCAGTACGGAGTGTTTATGCGTATGTCATCCGCAACAATTCGGGGTGCTCGGTCCCGGCAATGTAGCGATGCGAAGGCCTATAGTCATGATAGAAGAGTGACTGTACCTAGTCCCCACCCCCGCTCCCCCTACTGTTTGCAATGCCAAGTACAGGCCATGCAGTGATACGCTATACCCGTACTGGGTTTCTCAAGTTTCTGGATTTCCTGAGTTGAGGAGTCGATCTTGATTCATGAGTGATGCCTTTTATCCCGTTCCGTTGGGGCTGAAAGACTGCTGTAGCAGGAAAGCTGAAATATTTGGGAATACTATATCACAATATTACACTTAATACCTACCTACGTACGTAATGCGGAACTGAAATCTGTTTTATACGAGGTCGACCGCACTAAATAAACTGGGACGTTATTTCAGGGACGAAAGTCTGGGTTCTCGTTGCCATTTCACTCGATTTAGTGCGTCCCCTGTAGCTAGGCGGATTGCTGTTTGGTCGAGATGGAGAGTCTAACCCAAAAAGGGACTGCAGGACTATATAAATGACGCAAGGATTTGATTGATTGTGTTCTGAGATTTTGAAGAGTTGCTCCGTGGGTTTTTCTGGGCTTGGGGGGGTTGATCTTTGTAACCGAGACTTGACGAGTTGGTTTTATTTTACTCCGAGTTATTATTTTTCTGATTTTGATAAACTGTTCTTGGCACTATTTTCTGAGAAATGAAGATTAAGTTTCTATTTTAGTGAGATTTGATACTTTGATATTTACATTTGTGAGATTCTGGTTTGAGGCGTTGGTGATTTTGACATGTTATTATCTTTGAGTACAAAATACCTTGGATTTGGATTTTGGGTGATCGTGGTTTATCACCATGGTACTTTATCATGAGTGATGTTTGATTATCCCGTTCACCAAGTAGAGAGCAGATGAGCTGTTCGGAGTGCTCACGTACTTGGTGTATGGATTCATGTAAAACGGTATTTGGGAGTTCCACACAGAAAATATGCGTGTTTCTGAGCAGAGCGGGTTGCGACGTATTTTGTCCGCCACTTACTTCTTGAAGGACTTCTCGTTCGACTACATGTTCGACCTGATATTCTCCCCCTTTCGTCCTTGTCTTGCGTGTTTTAAGTAATACTATATATACCCTGAGGGGCTTCTATGAACTGACTCAGGTTTGGCCTATCATATCAGTGAGTGCACCGAACAACGTTGATATCAGAAGCACACCCTATATTAACAACGACAATGACACGTGGGCACGTGGGAGACAGAGTGCGCAGATTTACCGTCAATATATGTATGACACAAACATACACAACCAATAAATGGTGGGTTGGCAAGAGCCCGATCTATGGTATATGCTCCATACCGATGGGTCTTCCAAAATGATTGACGTTCGGAGTGAGGTACATGGAATAATCCGGAACGCACCCGTGACCCCGTGAGTGAAGGTGAAGGGTCATCTACGAGATAAACCCCGCGCTCCAACTTCTCCTCTTTTACAAATGTATGATTGGGATATACAAATCGTACATTTCTCGCCTGACTAGAGGCGGGTTTAGTTTTGAGGACACCTCTTTGCCCAAAGTGCACGAAGAAGCGGTTGGTCTAGGCCTCAGGTGAACCCGTGCAAGACCGAGGCAAACCCGGCATCGTCGGCGGGGCGGCCTCCATAAATGGCATAAACGTCTGTTTTTTCTCTTAATATTTTATACCTGGTATGTTTCTTGTTGCATGGCTGTCGTCGTGTAGAATAGAGGTACTTTTTGTACCTTATACTACTGGTGGGCACCGCTACTCGTACAATAGACAGATGTTTCGGTAAAATTATACGTGGAACGTCGAGCACGTACTCACAGCAAAGTAGCTTTCTAGAGCAGTGGCCCAAATCGGGTATACTCGATGCCTTCGTGGTTAGAATAGAGTACATTTTTAATTCAGTGACCGCGACGGCCCCAGGACGCCATCTCATTGGCCAACGCCGGCCACCACTCGATGCTGGTCACATTTGCGCCGGGTATACCCGATTTTGGCTACATCCCCTGAGAGTTACCCGATTATTGTACCCATCTACCCGAAAATTGCCAGACTTTTCGACCACAACGACCAACCACCACCTCATGTTTCATGCCTCTCGTCTCGACGAAGATGGGCAAGAACCATCTGCGTGATGCAGATGATTAGGTTCATTTTAGACCAGGTCATTCGCTCTTTCTCTGCTGTAGTGCTGTACCAACCAAACACAAGGCACCGCTCTCCCTCCCTCTCCTCTCCTCTTCTCTCTCCTCTCCCAGACCAAAGTTAGCATAGACCTTTCTCTCCCTTTCTCCCGACCCAAAACCAACCAAAGCACAGCAGCTGTAGAAGTGACGGATCATGGGCAATGCTACCAACTTCGTGACAAATAAAGTGTTGTCCAGACACAAAAAGTGGGCATTGCTATGCAACATATGTTCTTATTTCTGGACACGGTGGAATTTTTATGTAAGGCAGGATGTGTCCCACTTTGTTTTCAATACACACAATGTCATTTTCTTATTTCGTCCGATCCTTGACCCTGAAATTCTGAACAGTCAATCTCGTACGGGTAACTGTCGCGTACTATAATCATCATGCATATTTCGACACGCACGGGCCGGGTTTTGTTCGGTGCTTTAAAGCAGTATACGTATCTGAAATAGAAAACGTTCGTATAACAGGTACTGAAATGTTGAACGATGACGGACGAACTACTCGTTCCATACGAGGGGCATGAACTATGAACGAGTGAACTTGCTAGGAAATTAATGTTCCGTATCGTCAACTATTTTGCAGCGTACCCAGCTATGAGCTACCTGGAGTACTTAAAGTTGGAAACTATATTTATTGCAGATGCCCGGATTATCAACACCCGAAATGACTGGTACTGGGTGTGTAGTACTCGCACGACCTAACGAGTTGTGCGCATGCAAGGCGACCTCGTTTTCAGTCCAACGCTGGTACACTGCAAAACAGTAGACGATTCGCAGCATTAACTTCCTCACAAGTTCACTCATACATAGTTTATACCCCTCGTACGTCTCTGAGTTCACGTGAGATGCGTGTTTTGTTCACAACCGACGGAATTAGCTATTTATAGTCATGGGCTCTACCGACGGAAACTAAATGACTTAATTTGTTCAGAGGCAGAGAGAAGAGAAGAACAACCATACTCGCCCCTTGCCCCCTCCTAGCTTC